>CM032334.1:17071387-17751387 GCA_019022515.1 Quercus aquifolioides | reverse complement strand
TTAAATAAGAAAAAGAAGACTTACTTCCACACATGTGGTTACTGCATCCCATATCCACATACCAAACATCAGATTCAAGTTCTTGATTAGCTTGAATAGCCATTAACAAAGTTTCCACTTCCTTCTTTTCAGCAAAATTTGATTGCGGTTCCTTTTCTTTGTCGTTAGGCAGCCTAGTATAACATTCAGAATGATAGTGTCCAAATTTATGACATCTAAAGCACTCTACCTTGGATTTGTCAAAATGTTGATCTCGTCCTCTGCCTTTGCCCTGAAATTGACCATCATCGGCTTTGAAATGCCTGCTGCCATCTCTATTGCCTCAATCTCCCCTTCCTTTACCTCTACCTCTGCCCCTTCCTCTAGAGTTTGAGAAATAAGTAGAGGTAGAAGCCTTTAAAGCTTGCTCCTCTGAAGTTGAACTTCGGTTCATCTTCTGTTCATGGACCAGTAAGGAGCTCTGCAGTTCATCAAGAGAAAATGCATCTATGTCTTTCGATTCTTCAATGGAACACATGACATAATCAAACTTTGGTGTCAGGGAACGCAATATCTTTTCAACAATGGTGACATCTTCCATCTTCTCACCATGAAAGCACATTTTGTTGCTAATCTCCATAGTCCTGGCACAATAGCTAGTGACAGATTCTCTATCCTTCATTTGTAGAGTCTTAAAATCTCTTCTCAAAGCTTGAAGCTATGCATGCTTCACTCTAGCAGAGCCTTCATATTTTTTCTTCATGGAATCCCAAATATCTTTGGAAGTTTCTTTGCTAAGAATTGTTTCCAAGATGGGACGATCAATTGTCTGGAAAAGGTAATTTTTTGCCTTCAAATCTTTGAGCTTTCTCCCTTCCAACTCTTCTGGGCATCTGTCAAGACTGTATTTGGTGCTGGTGCTTGAATTCCAGATTCAACAATCGGCTAATACTCTTTGGACCGTAGAAAATTCTCCATTAGCATACTCCAATGGTGATAGTGACCATCAAAACACGGGATCGCCGCCTGCACAAAATTTGAGTCTGAAGCCATCAATGCTATTTGGCAACTCTTTCTCTCTTGCTTTTCTCACAGCTCTGATACCACTGATACAAAGTTAAGAAAAACAAAAGAGACGTGTTGGAATGGTAAAACTCTGAATTTTTATTGATAAAGAAAGGGGCCTATAAATAGGCTTTACATTAGAACACTTCATCCTAGCACTAACCACAACTCCTATAAAATAGGATCACACATAAGACACTTTCTCAGCCACAAAATCAAATAACCAAATATCTAAAGACTCGGACAAATTACCAATGACTAGAACTTCCAATAAATATTAATAAATATAAAATAAAACATTTAAATCTTAACAATATTTATGTGTATTTTTGTGTGTGAGAGTTGGGAGACAAATAGAGTTAAAAGAAATGAAACTTAAAGACTAAAGACTGCCACACACACAAAAAAAAAAAAAAAAAACTAGTTTAAGTAAAACAATAAACTTTTGAGTAATATTAGGGACACATAAAAATGTATAACTTTGTGTCACAACTTGTTACATGGCGAGTTGTGAATGGTGGAAGTATGTCCCCACATGGCCCACCATTGCACATCCACCAATCACAACTCGCCACTTGACGAGTTGTGGCACAAAATTGTGCATTTTTATGTGTCCATAGCATTACTCTAAAATTTTAGGGGAAAAAAAAAAAAAAAAAAAAAAACAACAACAACAACAAAACAGACTTTCACATTTCAACATGCACAAACACTGAACTTTTGTTTTCTTAGGAGAAAAAAAAAAAATAGCACCTTGGCAACTTCGTATTATTTTTGGTTTGGGTAAACTTATGTTTTGTTGGGTGAAATACACTTGAGAAACTAAAATATTGTAACTGTAGAAATGGTCATATTTCATAGGGAATGTTACAAAGAAACATTGTATGATGCATAAGACCCACAACAAAAGAAAACATATGACAATTGCTCTAATCACTTGCTAACCGAAGGCTAATCACTAAAAGGTAACTAATATTTGTAATTTTGTTTTAGTCCTTTCCTTCTATGCTCTGGATACATTCAATCATTAGCCAATAAAATTGAGACATACTTATGGTATCAAATATTTTTTATTGCTCGTACTAGTGTATCATTTATGTAGATTTGAAAGATAATTACTTTGGCCCTTTGATTGATCAATGATTATACACCAACAATCACATTTCAAAAGAGAAACTACTAAAACTAACATTGGACTAGCTAGGTATGTGATTTTTTTTTTTTTTTTGAGGGGCCAATTAATACATTTGCACGCCCAGTTTGTTTTTGTATAATATTATATAAAGTTTCAAAAGCTTTTGTTTGGGGGGGGAGAGGCCTTCCAAGCTTATGTGTGCCTCCGCTCGTGCATGTCACATGTATTA
Source organism: Quercus aquifolioides (assembly GCA_019022515.1). Classification (NCBI taxonomy): domain Eukaryota; kingdom Viridiplantae; phylum Streptophyta; class Magnoliopsida; order Fagales; family Fagaceae; genus Quercus; species Quercus aquifolioides. The sequence continues at coordinate 17,748,979 of CM032334.1, read as the reverse complement.
CAACTGCCAGAGACTGCCACGTTTCAATACAAGCTCATGTTAAAACTTGATTGAGGTTTGAGGGTGAGAACATTTTAGCAGAGCATCAACTTTACGTGCACGACAACCCCATTGTATGGTTGGTATATCACAACGGTGTAAATTTAAAAATTTGTGACAGTTATTGTGTAAAATACACTGAAATTATTTATTTTGCATTTAGCATTTTATTATTTCTTTTCATATTCGGATAATGAAGAAAGAAAATGGGCGGTAGTTGTTGTATGTTAAAAAAGAAAAATAATTTTAAAAAATTAAAAAAAAATTATATTTTAAAGAAATATAATGTAAAATAGATAATCTGATGTGTGATGTTTTGAAAAATGAGTATGTAAAATAGAAAAAATATCTTCTTGTGCTAAAATTGACACAAATTTTTGCACAAGCTGATACAAATGCTCTTAGCCTAATAACTTTAAAATCACATATATATCATGAATCTATGATTTATTTTACATTTTAGCTATAATGGCTGTGTATGGGTGTTAAGTTTTTTAATATTCATTCTTTGCATTTATGAAGGAATGATGGTGATCGAAACGTGTAAAGAGAAACAAACAATTAAAATATCAAGAAAAATTAATATTTTAACAAAATAAATAATTTAATGTGAGTGTTTTTTAAAAATAGCTATGTATAATACTAAAATAGAAAATGTAGTTCCGATGCTAAAATAAATTTTTTTTTTAAATTGCAGGAATTAAAGCAGATACTCTTATTAATTGTACACGTCCTCTTAATTACGTTTACGCAAATCCAATAATAATAAAAAATTACAGATCTAGTTTTATTTTTTTTAATCACGATATTCAAGATTACCATTTGTTTTTGCCTTTTTGGGGGTTGGAGAAGAAATAACGGAACAAAGACAAAAAAAATTGCAGGAATTAGAATTAAAGCAAATACTCTAATTAATTGTACACGTCCTCTTAGTTACGTTTAGGCAAATCCAATAATTAAAAAAAAATACAGATCTAGTTTTATTTATTTTTAATCACATTATTCAAGATTACCATTTGTTTTTGGGGGTAGGTGAAGAAATAACGGAACAAAGACAAAGTGATCAAACAGATCACCGGTGTTTTTCACAAATGAGCCTGTTTGGTACGTGTATTTAAACAACAATTTTTAATTTTTTTGAAAATACGCGTAGGTAAAAAAGTATATGAAAATGCATGTAATGTTGTTTAAAAACTGAAAACATGTGTTTAAACACATGTACCAAATAACTCCTGCGTCTAATGATTGAATTGAAAATATCTCCTAGACTTGTTTCATGGAGTGGGCCTAGGTAGTTTTTGTAGGAGAATTTTTTTTTTTTTTTTTTTTGAGATAATATAGACAGAAGTGAGGTTTATAAATTGAAGACTCTCTCATTACTTGACCGATGTGGTATTTTAGACTACTTATCTTCTTCTTTTTTGAGATAATATAGACAATGAGAAATTCTCTTTGTTTGTCAGTTAGTTATTTATTTTATTTTATTTTTGCTTAAAGTTTTGTGAGGGTTTAACTTGCTGCTATAATGATTATCAAAAAAGAAAGAGAAGGGAAAAAAAAAAAAAAAAAAAAATCTCTTTAATGCTTGTTATATTCTGATTTTTCTTTTTTGTCCTTATAAATTGGGGTGAATTAATTTTGGTCATTGGAAATTCACTTTCGTTGATTTAGCCCCGACTCTTTTAACACAATTTCAATATTATTCTTACCTATCTAAGTAATAATAATAATTCTAGCTCATTATTGACAGATTCACATATGGGCATCTTCTTCCAAAGAGAACTACTGGATCTGTTTCATTTTCATACCATGCCAATTTTATCACGATAATTATGCAGGCCAATCCATTCTGACTTCTGAGTAGTAATTTTTTTTTTTTGGAGGAAAGACTTCAGAGTAATAAGCACAATAGGTTTTACAATTTACAAAATGGTGTTGATTTATCTCATGCTTTAAAACAAGTAGGAATAAAATAACAATATAATCTAGGTAACGTGCATATTATTCCAAGAGCATGCAGTAAAACATGGTCATCTTATACCATGCGCATATAATTTGTGTAGTAGCTAGTAGATTATGCAAATATCATCATTATTTAATATGAAATAATAATGACATATAGGTTCTTATAAAATATCAGATTAAGAGAGGCACAAATCCAGTTCTCTTATTTCCTTGTCACCTTTTTGCAACTTGAAATGTGTTAGAGCGGAGTTCCCATCAAGTCCTTTCTCATCATAATAAGCAACGAAATCTCGAACTGAGGTTTCCCTGTATACAGGGGGATTATCTTCTGATAGCAATTCCTTGATCGGCCCATAAATAATTGTTGATGGATGAAGGTGAGGAGTGAAAAAGCATGCAATGGATACTCTCGGTCCCATATGGTTTGCTAGCACTTGGTGCTCAACACTTTTAAATCTGTCATTAGATATGAGCTGCAAAAGGCAAAAATTACAACAGAAGAAACCATAAAACTGTTACAAGAAATTATATACCAATCTGATCTCCTATAGCCTTGCCTCATAATCTTAAACACTAACTCCCGCATTACAATTAAAATTACCAAATTATTTTCTTATTTTTTGTGCACTAAATGCAAAAGGTTGAAGTTTAAAATGCAAAGTGACAAATACCTAAACTTTACAAAATGGTTCTGCCACATTTTGATGCTTTGCTTCTTCTTTAGGTCCCATTTCTCTTTAATATTCATCATTAATTACTTGAATTTTTTTGAACAAAGGCAGAAATCACCACAAGAAAGGACACAAGATATTTCATGCTAATCAATCCCTTTCTCATTTGGTGTGTAACATAAGCAAAATATTAAACTTGAAAATGCAGAGTGAAAAAAACCAAAGCTTCAAAACTGGTTATACCAAGCTTTGGTGACTCATTTTTTCGGTTTTTAGCTACCTTGTTTCAGATGCATTATTTAAATTTTTTTAACAGAGCTAGAGACTATCATGATATTGATTTTCTGCTAAATTCAGGAACCAGCCTGTTGGGTTACACGTGTGAGTAAAGTCCCACATTGAATAAAGATGAGAAGAATGAGTGGTTAATATAACATAATTGAGCACATACCCATTGGGCTTAGGCCTTTTTTTGGGCTTAGGCCTTTTGGGTTTAAGTGTGTCTCTATATGTTATATTAATTACTCAAGGAAGCTCCCGAAGGTATTCATCTCCCCAACAAGTGGTATCAGAGCCCATGGTGGTGTGTGGCGAAGGTGGTGGTGTGCGGCGAAGGTGGTGAGGTGTTCATGGTCCCTACCCAGCGGGGACAGAGAAAGCCTTAATGGCCCACACACAAAAATCCTGGAGAAAAGAAAAGCCCAACAAAGGAATATTGCTAATGGTGCTAAATAATGGTGTGATGCGAGGTTCCCATGGACATGGACGTGCGGGGTTCCCATGGATGTGCGTGTAGGGTTGACACGTGGTTCCCATGGATGGCGTACGAGAGACCCATGGATGACGCATTGATGAAGTGAAAAGCCCATTAGTCAAGGGGGAGTGAGTAGGACTTGTTCAAAGCTCACAGAGAGGCAGAGACTCACGTGGTGCTAAATAATGGTATGGTGCGAGGTTCCCATGGACATGAACGTGCGGGGTTCCCATGGATGTGCGTGCAGGGTTGACACGTGGTTCCCATGGATGACGTACGAGAGACCCATGGATGACGCGCTGATGAAGTGAAAAGTCCATTAAGCAAGGGGGAGCGAGTAGGACTTATTCATGGCCCACAGAGAAGTCTTGAAGCCCACAGAGTGGCAGAAACTCACACGTGAGGGGGAGATTGTTGGGTTACACGTGTGAGTGAAGTCCCACATTGAATAAATATGAGAAGAATGAGTAGTTAATATAACATAATTGAGCACTACCCATTGGGCTTAGGCCTTTTTTTGGGCTTAGGCCTTTTGGGTAAAAGTGTGTTTCTATATGTTATATTAATTACTCAAAGAAGCTCCCCAAGGTATTCATCTCCCCAACAAAGTAGAAGTTGGCCAACCTATGTATGTGACTGCCTTAAATAGATGGTCAACCTAAGTAGAAGTTGGCCGACCTACATGATCCAACTAAATCAAAATAGAATCTGGTTGACCTAAATACCGGACCTTTGGATGTTGGTCGACTTTCTGTAGGTCTTTGAGGTCCGGCCACCTAAAATTTGATTGTTGAGACAGTGGGCATTGAAAGTATTTTTCTGAGACGGTAGCAGCAGTTGATATTAAAGACGTGTAGGACGATGGTAGTCAAGTAGTGTTTTTCTTTGGTAGCTGCAATCAACAAATAGTGGCAGTTGGTGGTGCGTGCCAAATATAAATAACTAGGTGATGGCAGCATAGTTGGAAAACTAGTGGGTGTTGCAATTGGTGTCATGGAAATTAAAAACAATCTGGGTTGTAATTCTTTGGACAAAATTTTGAAAACCATATGTTGGATATAAATTTTAATGATCCCTATTGGCTATGAACCTATGGTGTCCGCACAAAGAATAATATCCATTGTAATTCATTATTGGGGTAAATTCAAATTAAAGCCCCATGGTTACAAAATCCCCTGCAGGCCTACATAATCAAGTCAACAAAACTTTATCCAAAAGATTCCAGATAAATTAACCTTTAACACCTCCTCAGTGACTGAACAAAAACATCCCCCGAATTATAATATTGAAACTTCCAAACTAGCTCTTGCATGATGATACATTTTCAATGTCCCCAGATTATCATAGACTACCTATATACAATACTGATTTTCAGAGTGCATATATAGAATGAATATATAGAGAGGATATCTATGTAAAGGGCAAACTCACATTAAACATCCAGCTGAGATGTAAGTTCCAAGGAACCTAGTGACAAAAAGACGCGCCCCTGCTTCTATGAGAGATGGTTTTATGTGATTTGGCTTGCTTAGAAGAGCATTGGTTTCTCCAATCAAAGTATGTGCCGCAGCCATGCCAGCCTACCAACAAGTATATCCAGTTAGATATCTTTACTTCAAACTAAAGATTTTCTTGAATGAAATGTATAGAACTTAGAAAAAGATAAACAAAAAGTTATAGATTGGACACCGTCTTGTCGGTGGTTGAATTAGACACAAATTTCCTTGAAGGCCTGGCTCTAATTTTCTACAAAGAGAGAAGTTGTGAGTAACAAAGTGTTTACGAAACTTTGTCCTGATCAATACAAGGGAAATGACCAAGAACATCTGGAATGTATAAGTTGTGAGTAACAAACTATTTATTTCCCCTTTTCGTAAACATCAACTGTTTTTTCCCCATAACTTTATCCATGCAAATGGAAGACATATGGCTTGTTTTGGTACCGTAAGTCCAAAAAACTTTTATTTGTGTTGGCGTTTTCTCATCCGGTTCAATGAGTTTAGACTTCCTCTCGAATGGTTTGGTTTCCACTTTCCATATGGCGTTTTCTCAGAGACTTCCAATTCAATTTTACTTCCTACATTTCTCACACACAGAGAGAGAGAGAGAGAGAGGCTGCTTCAAAAAAAATTTCTAGAAGGGTCAATAAGAAGATGTATCTTGGATATGAGATATATCTTGTGGTCTACATAGTTTTCTTATTCAAATTTATACATAGTATTAGTAAGATAATAAAAGATAAACTATAAGTTCTTTAGGTATATTGTTTCTTAGTACAATGAACATACTAATTATTGCTTCTAAGATTAAATATTGGAAATCATCTATTGTTTCTAAATTCAATAAATATGTTAAGTATTGTTGTTAAGTGAATTTTAATTATTAAAGCTTAGAATGTTTGTATTTATTAGTTTATGTCTATACTCTTACAATTATTTTATTTAACACAATTCAACTTCACTTTGATAACAATTGGTCTTTGTAATTGTGTTAAGAAAATTTTTGTTGTGTTAACGTTTGCTTTTATCTTCACTCAATCAATCTCCTATATCCCACCACCCTGGTCTATTTTTTTTTTTTTTCTTTAAGAATCGCCATCTATCTAATTGTTTAATTCTCTTTTAGTGTTAAATTTGTTACCCACTAACTGATTGACCCATGCCCCCAGTCCCCACTCAAGAAATAACAAATTTAAAGGACATTCAAATTCAGCCACTCTAGTCACATATTTGGTCAAAAGTATAAATTATTTGAGAATTGTTATGTCCACAACATTTTCACAATAAATCTTAGGTGCTAAGTTGGGTAAGACTCTAATTTGAAATCATCACTGAAATTATTTTTTTACCTAATAGTAATAACCAGCAACAACCTGTCACTTAAAATTTTTTGTAAAAGTGCTGTGAAAATTTTGTGAATATAGAATTTCTCATATTAATTATAATGTTATTTGCAAGAATAGATTATTAATAGGGTCATCTTCAAGCTTATATTAGTTGAGCCTAAAAGAAACTAGAGTCAAGGTGTTCAAAATTTTATTTTAGGAAGTCAAAAGTCACTCAAAACAAATTTAAAAAATATATATTATATTAAAAAAAATAATAATAATTGGCCATCTTAGTGAACCCCCTGAATTAAACGCCCCCGAGGGAGAGAGAGAGAAAAGTTAAAATACTGGAAGTCAATCTGAACTTTTTTTTTGAGAAAGAGGTCAATCTGAACTTGACTAGCTTTTAATTAATACACCTAATGGTGCAACAGACAGCTTAATTGTCAAATGTTATATGTAAACTAAGGAAAATTTTATAATAATATAATTAAAATAGATAGTAAACTCATAAAAATAAAAATTGCTTTTAAGTTAGATTATTAATGCACATCGTGTACGATCATATTTTTTCTTATTATTATAAAAAGCCAAATACTATAATGGGTTATAAAATTTTTTAAAATAAATGAAGAAACTCATTTTAAATTTATCAAAATTTCGATAACTGAGTTTTAGTCAAAGTAATATTTTACTTATCTTTTAATTTATGGTAATGAAATTTCACTTAAAATAAATTATATTAGGTATCAAATTAAATAATAATAAAAACAAAACAAAACCAAAAACAAGCTTTTTGATGAGGAATGCTGCCTTAAGGAGATGTGCACGCCTATTTCAATTAAAAAATAAATAAATAATAGTATAAAAAAGTTGAAGTATTTTAAGAATTATAATAAATTACATCGTATAATTATACCTTACAACTCTAGAAATACTCAACTTTTAATACATGACTTGGAAAACTTACTTGTCATATAACAACAAATAAAATGATATATTATTAAAAATATAAAAAGAAATAATGAGGCTTTTTAAAATTTTCATAAACTCTTGATAGTATAATTTTAATTGGAATAGTTTAGTTTTAAAACTTTTGAAATTTGAGTATAGAGTTTGACTTATAATAACTAGGGGTGTTCACAAACCAATTGGAGCAGACACCTCGAGACGCGGCTGATAGAGCCGCACCGCTACCCATGCCAGCCATCTGAGTTGTAGCTGGTGATTGTAGAAGACCATTCTCTCCAAGGTCGGTTTGATGTGATTGTCGGTTGTGGTTCATGGAATTTGACATCCAACGAACCGCACGCTCGCGTGCGCACACACATACAGATATGTATATATATAGAGAGAGAGAGAGAGGTACCTTCTTAAGTAGGGTGGACAATCCCTTGTGTGGGGAGAATACTCTTTGGAAAAAAATATATGAGATTGCCTTTGAGGCTAGTCCAAAGAGCACAAAGGCAAGGACTCGCACCCCTGCGAAGCAAATGAAAGCATGGAGGTTAGGGAGAAACTTAACCCAATCCTCTATTTAAGAAGAAAGCCCTGGCGAGGAAGCAACTTGTCGAGCTAGGAGCACACTTAAGGGAGACCCCTTATTCACTTGGAAAAAGTAGCACCCTCGGGGCAGATAAAGACTTGAGTATTACCCATTAAAAGACAATAGCCACTAATCGACTGCCGATCACGAGTATCACCCTCTAAATAGATATTTAACACTCATGCAGTCACCCCTTACTCACATAGGGCCCACTTACCAACTCGTGCAACAAAGTCAAGGCTCGCTTACTTCCATCGTTATCTTTGAATCCAAATCCAAACCCACAGTGGACTCTAAACCAAATCCACTCAAGACTCGCTTACCTCCATCATTATATATTGCCACTACATCGTGCATTGCATCATCAAGACCTCGAATATCTCATCAACTCATGTAACAAAGTCAAGATTGTTGTTGATATATAGAGGCGTCAGTCACTGCGTCAAAAGAGTTTATCTTGTTTGGTCTGTTCAACTCTCTCTCATGTGCTTGATATTGTCGTGGGTTTGTGGATGGTAGATGAATGGATCAGTTTTCATTGGTGATTTAGGTTGATGGAAATTAGATTGTTTAAATTTTATTTCTTCCCGGCCCTCCCCCTCAAATTTTGGTTTTAGAACATTTTTTCTTTATTTGGTTTTTCAATTACATTGAGTAGCTTAGATTTGGAAGGTCTTTATGTATTTTTGTATTTCAACTTATTCACTAGTGGAGTGGTCTTGGCTTGGAGGGCCGCAAAGAGGTTTTTATACTGAGTTCTTTAGTTTTCCATTTCATTAACACATCGGGTGTTATCTTTGTTTGCATTCTCTTTACCTTCTGCCCTTTAGCTTAATTGCATTGCGGAATTATAGTTATCCATGCAATTGTTGAGTGTTTTGGTTGACTAATTGGTTAATTATGTTAAGCCTAAAATTAATCAAGCTATATTTGAAATTTGGGGGGTCTAAATCAGTATCTAATATACTAGGTTGGTTCTTTCAAAAGATACCATGGAATTTGAGTACAGTCTCATACCATTCATAAGTATTTTATCCATGATTAAATAATTTGAAATTTGGGGGGTCTAAATCAATATCAAATTTATTAGGTTGGCACTTGCAATAGATGTCATAGAGTTTGAGAACAATCTCATACAATTCTTAAGTATTTATCCATGATTAAATAACCATTCTGAAGAAGCAAACAACGATATTAAACACTTCTAATGAAAGCAAATACATGAAACAGTTTTAGACCCCTTAAAAACAACCAGATTGGTTAGCCTAGATTAATTAGCCAAGTTGTTACTTAGTCAAATTATGCAATTCTAGGTTAAAGCAATCAAATAATCATATCAAAAGTATAAAGCAGCAGAATAATAAAAGACACAATGATATGATCACCCAGGAAACCACACGGTAAAAACCTGGGGAGGATTTGACCCACCGATCCTCAAGGCAAACCTGAATCCACTATGAAAGAATCGAAGTTCATACAAAAGGACTACAAGCTCCCCGCTTGACTTCCTAATGCTACCCACCAGTAGAACTTACTGACACGACCACGTGCAAGCTCCGAATCCACGGACTCCTTCTTTCTTGGATTCTCCAATCAGCTACAAGCACCCACGCTTGATATTCTTTAAGCTTCAATGGTAGCAACCGAGTTGATCATCAAGATGTTGAAGTAATCTCTATCTCGAAAACCCTAAGCTTTGTGTAAATGAAAACTTCTCTAGATCTCACAAGAGATTTACACAAAACCGCAATATATGAGCAACAATACAACTAGAGCAACTCTAAAAACGTGACTAGGGTTTTTCTTTATATACCTAGGGTAAAAACAGAAAACCCAAAACGTTTAATGAGTTAGGGCTGAGTTGAAAATTCTGCAGAAAACGCATCTGGTCCGTGATTCGATCGATCGAGCATTTCCTTCGATCGATCGATCGAGCATTTCCTTCGATCGATCGAGCCAGACCGAAATGCCCCAATGCATTTGCAGTCACTTGATTCCAACTTTAAAATATTTTATCAACTTTGAGCAAGCCTAAACAAGACTAAACACATTGTTTTGATTATGGTTTGCCAATAATACACATTAGATTTCTAAATACATAAAATCCTAAATCTTTAGAACATAACAGGAACCAATTATAGGTTGGTCTGACATTAATATGAAGGACTGATTTCTCCCTTTGGAACAGAGTCAAGATCCTGAAGGAAACTTTGATACGGATTGTTCAGCGTAGCAACGTTGCTTGGACGTGAGAATACAACCTACAGTGTAGACATAAACCAAATATTTTTGAGATATATGACTAAGTATGTGCTACAGAGTTTTCAAGATAGATGCAAGTTCATAAGTCAATAATGATAGCAATTTGCCTAAGTGGAAGATGTGTGGTTTCATGAGTGAATATATTTATCCAATGGTAAGCTTTTGTACAATTTAGCAATTTTTAACCACTTAAACTCTTAAATAAAACTACGACTAATGAAAATGTTTGGCATTTTTTATTGATAAACTCTTCAAATCTAGTCTTTATCATTGAGATAATAAAATGGAAATTTTCTTAAAAAATCAGAGGAAGATTCACAAAGTTTCCTAAATATGAGTTCATTTAGAATTCAATTGTGACACATTATTATGTAAGTTTCTCCATAATCTTAGTTAATTACAAATATACCTTCATATAATTAAAAGTTATAAAATCAATTTATATATTTAATAACAAATGAACATTAGAAAACAATCTAAAATAAGAAATTTAAACATAAAATTGGATTGTTAAAATTGAATTGAAAAATAAGAAATAGTTGCGAAGCATTAAAGTTATGACAACATCTAAAACGTTTTTCTATGCATCTTGATGGGTTTTAAAACTTTGTATAACATCCAACCCAAAAAGTAATTTATATTTTTCTTATATGTTTATATGTGATTTTATAATAATATTTTATTGTCACATAAAATTAAACTCAATTAGAATTGGTTTTGTACGTGGGAGATGAAGGTTTATTTATTTATTTATCTTTTTAAGTGAGGGAAAGGATGATTGTCCCTCCCGGCCAACTCCACCTATAATTATGGTGTCAATAGTGGTAAGAGGAGTGAAGGGAAGAAATGAAAGTGGTGATGGGAGGTGTGAGAGGGGGGGGGGGGGGGGGGGGGGGGTGGAAGGGGAAGAGGTGAAGGTGGCAATTTATCCAAATGGGTGGGAGATGGTTGTATTAATAGATGACAATGCAAGGGAGGAGAGAGGAAGGCGGTGGTGGGATGTGGTGGTAGGGAGAGTAGGAGGAAGGAGGAGATGGTGGTGGCAATGATGATGTGGAGAGTGGAGATGGGGAGAGGGGGAGAGGTGGTGGTGCTACTGGTATAAGCAGTGTAGATGAGGAGATTGATGTTGGGAAATTAGGGAAAAAATAGTGGCACCAATTAAACATATTGTGGGAGGGAGGTGGTAGTGATGGTGGTGTGAAGTGTGCAGGGAAATGATGGTGCTGGTGATGTAGAGGAGAGGGTGAGAGAGATGAGGACGAGGCACATGCTTGATCTAGAAAATGGTACTTTAGGCTTGAAGCATGAGCCATTTTTTACAAATTTGATATAATTTCTTGTTGATCATGAAAATTATTTCTATTAACTATTTTAGTTTGAATAAAATATTTTTTTTATATAAATATTTTCTTAAAAAATTCTTTGGTAAATGGCACTTCACGCTGAAAGAAAAAGTAGCTTTAGTGAGCGTTTGGATTGCGTCTCTGTCCCAATCGAGATAGGTGTCGAGGAAAAAGGTCATCGACAGATACAGGTGTCGAGGAGATATCGAGGAATAAACACTAGAATCAAGAACAGAATCTCGATCGATCGACAAGGTATCGAGAACGTATCGAGGAGACAAAAACTTTCTCGATCGATCCACCAGGTGTCGAGGTAGTGTCGAGATTGCGATAAGAAAAAGCTGAAGAAACTCGACAGATGGCTAGGTATCGAGGAGGTGTCGAGCCAGCTTTTAAAAACAGTTTTTCGAGAAGTGAAAAACACAGACATGAATGAAATCCAACATGCAACTCAATAAATGATCCAATCAACATATTAAGCTCTCAAAATCATCTCTCAACAAAAATTTTAAGCACATGGATCCTCCAAAAACACACACACACACACACACTAAACAAGTCTAACCAATTTTATATTTCAAAAACAAGTCAAGACAGTTTAGTGAGCATACATTAGCACATGTAAAACCTTGTGATGGCCAAATCACATTGTACATGCACATGTATCAAGAGTAGCAAAGAATATTGTGTGTTGTGTGTGAAAAACATCGCAAGATTGCATAAGTGTATATATGTTATGACGATTTGAGATATGAGAAAATCACTTTAACTCACACACAGTCATAACTGTTTGATGGGGACTATCACCTTTGAGGTACATACTATAACTCCCACATATTTAAAGCATATTTAAAGCATTTTTTATCTTTTTGCTTTTTATTTTCTTTTATTTAGCATATCATGCATGGGCATATAGAAGAGAGAAAAGAAATACCCAACATGTTAAGCATAGACATTGCACTTTTGCTATGTCGAAGCACACGGATGTCTTTGACACTGCACTTTTGCTATGCCGAAGCATACAGGTGTCATATTATGATTGGAGAGCAATAGTGGTGAGATGGTCATTTATGCCTTTCTTTTAGGATTTTCTAGTCCTACCCGTCAAAAAGAGTGATACGAGTGTTAAGTTCAAGAGATGACTTAATCTTACTCATCACAAACAAGAGCCACAAAGCTCACTTGCTTAGTTGTGCATAGAGATGCTCATCTAAGCTACAAAAGATACAAAGTTTAGAAAACTTTGTTTCAATGGCCATCCAAGGTACACAAGTACTAATGTACACATAACACACACTGTTTTTGTATTTTCTGATTTTTCAATTTTTTTTATTTTATTTTTATATGAAAAACAAAAATAAACAAAACTGAAAACAAACAAACAAAAACATGTTAAACAAAGCAAAGCATAAAACTAGATTGACTAAAAAAAAATGCAAAACACACAAGTAATGCAACAAAAGAAAACAAGAAGATAGAAGAAAGTGATAAAATCACTTAGAGTCATTTTTTTTCCACACCCTGGAAGAAACTTTCCTTTGATTGAACCCTTGAACCGGCGGTGAGGGGGAAGAATTGAAACCGTTCAAGTTCGAAAGGAACATGAGGGCTTTCAGAAGATCTCCAAGAGGAGCAAGAGAGGATTGAAGCTGATTTTGGCTTTCAGATGCTATCATGTCGTTGCTCTGTTGAGTGGCTAACCACTTATAGCAATTTGGTAGCGTATGACGGGCAGCTCTACAATGATGACAAAGATACTGCTTCTTCTGTTTAGGCTTTTGAGACTTAGCCTTCTTAGCCTTAGGGATTTTAACATCTTTCTTATCTTGTTTAAGGGTGCTCCTAAGATAGATTTGCCCTTGTCTAAGTTCTCATTAGCTAATTCAGTTTTAACATCATTATTCTCAATTTCAACATTATTAGCAGGAGGAACAAAAACAGTAGTACTAGTAGAAGCAATATTAGAGGAAGAAAGACCATACCCTAAACCTGTTCGATCCGAAACAGATTTTTGATTGCTGAGCATCTCATCAAGCTTTGCACTTGAAGTCCTCTCCAATTGAGCTCTGACTTGAAACAACTCCGCTTTAAGCTTCTTGATCTTCTCAGCCATGAAATTTTTCTCAAACCTCAGTGCACCAATTGTTTGATTAGCTTCATCAAACTTTGTGGAAAGCTCTTCACGATCAAGTTCCACATCACTAAGCTTCTTGGTGGCTAGCCTATACAGTTTCTCATGCTTCTCAGAGAGCTTGTATAGTTTCTCATAGGCTGAATGGATATCATCTTGATCATCCATCTTCTCACACTTAGAATCCACCAATTCTTCTTCTTCTTCCACTTCATCAACAATCCCTTCAGTAGGATTGACTGTGGCAGTGAAGGCATTTAAGATTCCGTCATCCTCACTATCGGAATCATCTTCAGGCTTAGTGTCACTTAAGGTAGCAGCAAGTGCCTTACTCTTCCCAATGCTCTTGAGATATATGGGGCATTCTTGCTTCATGTGACCAAATCCATGACATCCAAAACACTTTGGTCCTGCGGGAACAGTGTACTGACCGCCATCCCTTGCTTCCTTCTTCCCTTTATCTTGGCCCTTAGACTGAAAAGAACTGGATTGTTTGCGGTCCTTTTCGAAGTTCCTCCCATTTGCATTCTTCATAAATTTCTTGAACTGCCTTGTAATGTAGGACTTCATCTTGGAATCTTCATTATCGGAAGACTCATCTGTGTCACTGCTCTTGGCCTTCAGTGTCATGCTCTTTCCTTTACCCGTCTTGCCAATTCTGATCAACCCTAGCTCATAGGTCTGCAAGTTTCCTACCAACTCAGTCAAAGGAATCTTGTCAATATCTTTTGATTCCTCAATTGCCGTAATCTTGGCATGGAATCTCTCGGGTAGAGATCTGAGTACCTTCCTCACAATCTTGGGTTCAGGAATGGTTTCACCAAGATTGAAGGCTGAGTTCACTATTTCCTTGAGCTTGGCATAGAACTCATCGAACGACTCATCCTCCTCCATCTTTATTTCTTCAAAGCTTGTAGTGAGCCTTTGAAGTTTTGAATCCTTGACAGCCTTTGTACCCTCATAGGTTGTCTGGAGGATAGTCCATGCTTCCTTTGCAGTTTCAGTAGAGGATATCTTCTTGAACTCCTCATTGGTGACTGCGCTAAATAAGGCATTCAACGCTCTGCTGTTGAAGTTTGCCGCCTTGATCTTGGCTTCATCCCAATCGGCCTGCGCTTCTTTTGGCTTGGTCCAGCCAATCTCTACAGCTTGCCACACCTTCTTATCTAAAAACTACAAGAAAGCTCTCATGCGTACTTTCCAGTATGCATAGTTAGTGCCATCAAATAAAGGAGGTATGATTAATGACTGTCCTCGATCCATGACAAATAGGGGTCAATGGATCAACACAGCAAAGATTAAACCTAATCAGAGTGTGCCTGCTCTGATACCACTTGATAGGCCAAAAACGAATTGACCCCTTGTGATAAATTAACTAATTAATTTAGCCAAGTGAATTAATTAAGTTAATTTACATACAAATGCGTGGTGGCACAAACAAATCACAAAATAACTAAATATGCAGCGGAAATTAAGTGACACGGTGATTTGTTTACGAATGGGGAAAACCTAACGGCAAAAACCCCACCGGGTGATTTTCAAGTCACCACTCCAGAAACTCCACTATTATCACAACAAGCAGTTACAAAGGAATCCCAAGTACCTTACCAACCTATAGTTGAACCCTTACCCCAATACCCAATTGGACTTGTTCTGTAGTGACAGTTCCCCCTTTTGATGCACGGCTCCCAAGTACGTGACTAACCAATGCGCGGATCCTAGTACGCAACTTCAACACCAACTGAAAGAGAGGTTGGCGGCAAAGTTCTTCAGTTCATCCTACATGATGAAGATCAAGAAGATGCTTGGTCACAAAACCCAAAGGTGCATATATATAGCAACTTCTTCAGAAGAGATGAACTAGGGCAGAACTTTGTCTTTGGTCATAATTTGCTTGAACAGAGTTTTTTCAATGCTTGTGCAACTTGTGTACTTTTGACGGCCCTTAAAATAATCCTTTTATATGTCTAGGGTTAGGAGAAAAGAAGGCCCAAAGACACATTCACGGATCCCAAGAAATCAGATCAGAATTCTGATTTTTTATAAACCTCGACAGATAGAAGCTGTCGAGCAGGTGTAGAGCTTACGGGCTGGAACAGCTTTCTAAACCTCGACACATACTAGCTGTCGAGCTAGCTGTCAAGATTTAGTAACCTTGCACTTTCAGCTTGTTTTCTTGGACAGATTTGAAGGCTTCCACACTTGATCTTGAAACATAGTTTCTTGAAGTATTTCAACACATCCTAGATCTACCCAATTACAAGTAAAGTGCGTTTTGTCAAAGGATTAGTCAATTACATAAAAGTAATGACATATGTTCTTAACAAGTGAAACACATATGTCCTAACAAACCTCTCAATGGTAAGGAAGTGGAGAGGTAGGAGTTGAGAAAAATCCACAAGCAATTATGTAGAGAATTGTGGGTATAACAATCTCTAACTCTCAAGGTTTGTAGCTAGGGTTTTCTCTTTGAAGCACTCCTCAACATATGTGGGTAATGTGAGTATATATAGTGTGGATACAGAAAGGGTGTATCAGATAGGACAGTCTGGCAAAACAGAATGTTTCGCAGGTGTCTTGCGGGAAGGCCTTACCCACGAGCTACTCGCGAAACACAGCTATTTCCATCTTGTCCTGACTCTTCGCATTCCAGTCATGTGCATGGGACAGCTTCACTTCGCAGGATGCTTAATCGTGAGCTACCCGCGAAAACACTTCAGTCTTCAATTTGCCTTGAGTCTTCACACTCTCTCTTTCACACATAACCCTTACAATGAAATCTCACATTAAATACAAGGTACAAAAGATTGAACATAATTACAATCAAATTTGGCACGGAATTAAAGCCAACAAAACATATAGTTGTAAATTACAACTTTACATAATGGAACTTTGTTGATACCAAAAAAATAGTTACCCAAGCATATAGGATGTATTCAATTGAGGACATTACCCATGTTTCTAAAGGAAATTGTGATATCAAATTTATGGTTTTTGCTTTCTTTCTTTTCTTGTTGTCTTTGCCAAGATCATCATTTTCTTTCATTTATAGCACGAAATATTATATTTTTATTTAATTTAATTTGTTTCTCTTCCTTGCCATAGATTTGTGGTAACTATAGTTGGTGTTAAGGGTCCCTCTGTTATTTTTTATCTTTAATTTTTATTTTTGTTTATTGAACCCTTGGATCTCATTTTGTTTCAATTTTGATCTGTCTGATGACTAAGTTTTATTGTTAAGTATAAAGCTTGTTGATTTTGCTTGGGTTTTAAAATTGGGATATTGGCTATGGCTGAATGTGCAGTGATTGAACTGAAAGTGACCTGCTTGTAGTTGGTGTGTGTATAGGTCTCTTGGCTTTGGCATTAACCGAGAGTAAGTTCCAAATTTCAGAACATTGGCTGATTTGAATGCCTAATGTGAGTTTGGTAATCATCAGGATCATAGTTGCAACTTGAATGAGCTTTCATATGTAATTGTTTCTTATTAGGATACCCCTTTGCTTATATGGACAATAATGATAAAGATAAGTAACCACACATTTAATGGCTTTGAGTTATCAATTCTTGAGCTAAAATATTTATTTTTGTTGTAATTGTATAAGTATTCTACTAGATTTTGTGGTGTTTGTATCCCTTCCTTTGTAGACTTTGTTAATAATTTGAATTTTAGCTTGTAATTTTTTAGAGGGAGTCTATGTATGCTTCTTGTATATACTTATCCAAAAAAAAAAATGTATGTTGCTTTTATATAGATTTTCTTGTTACTAATATAGTTTGTATCACTTGTCAAATAATAAGTTTACTAATATAGTTTGCTGCTAACTTGAGTTTGTATGATCTCATGATTGAAGGTGACTATTGATCTATTCCTAGCTCTACAAAATCCAAAGAAATGTCTTTGCCCCTTTTGGAACATTGGTTGAAGACATCTAGTGGAGAGCATCACACTTCAGAAAAGTTTCTAGTTTTACAAATTCTTTATGTAATCAAGCAGCTCATGTAATAGCAAAGGAATCTCTCAAGAGAAATTCTAAGGGAATTTGGGTGGAGGAATGCCCCCTTTCCTTCTTAATTCTGTATAGATAGACAAATATATGGTAGACTAGGAAGATATTGTATATGCTCTAGAACATGTCTTGTATGCTAGAGATTTGATATTGTTTCAAAAGCCTTTTAGTCGGAGGTGTCTTATATTGTACTGAGCAAGTTTGCTCCTAGTGTATAGTTTGCTTTGTTTTGAAAAAAATTTCTGCCGTTTAACTTTAAAAAAAAAAAAAAAAGTTTGTATCACATGTCAAATAATAAGGCTTACAGAAGGTGCTCTTATCATCTCTTCTTGTGGTCTGGTTTTCTGATTCTCATAACTTCTTTGACATGTTTTCTAATTTATGTTTTGTAATCTTTGACATAGGTTGTGGACAAATTCTCTAATGATTATTTATATATCAATTGGTTTGGTAATGGTGTACTAGTGTTTTGAGTATAGTTTGTACATTTGAATATATGGAATTAGGATACATTTTAGGTTCATAGCTTGTTTTCAAGCAAAAGATCATAAAAATATATATATATATATATATATATTTTTTTTTTCTCAGTGCAAAAGGGGCATTATAATATGCACGAGCAGCCTCTAAGTTTTCAAATACCATATCAAGATGTGGTATTGAATGCCTATTGCATGCAAAAGGTTGATTTGAATCATCCAATGACAAGTCTACATTATTTTGATTTTCGTTTATTTCTGACTCATCATGTACTAAGTCATCCACCATATCACAAAGTGAGATTGTTTCAGGTTCTTTGTTGTTCGCACAAATATTTTCAATTCAAGTAATTTTATATTTCAATATGACCTATAAAAAACAAAAGAGAAGAAAAATTCATAAGCAACAATTAAGAATAAAATTAAAATTTGTGCTATTACAATACTAAACTTACCCAATTTGGCAAACTTGTTCTATTACAAAATTAAAATTTAATTGGAAAATTTTACGCTAATATTACAATTTTCATTAACAGTAGGAGAAACTTGACATTGGTACATATAGCTTCAAGTAGATAAAATAGCTATCAAATAGCTCCAAGTACATAAAACAACTATCAAATAGCTCCAAGTACATTGGTACATTGTTACATATAGCTCCACTCAATAAACTTTATTACATAAAACAGCTCCAAGTACATCCTTATTTGCACTTTGGTACATGTACAGCTCTGGGATATCCAGGCCCATTTGGGCCTTGAGCTCCAGCCCAACAGTATGGCCCATACTGCCCCTAGGCCCAGGCCTCGACCACCTTAAAGCCCATTGGGCCAACGACCTTAATTAGTACGCACTTTGCATAATCACCCAGATCACACTCGGTGAACCCTTTACTGAACGTTAAGACAGCTGCTTGGGTTTACCTTTTCTCGGCTGCACAGCAGTGCCATGGGGAACATCTCTGCTAAGCAGTTCTGCTTAAATGGGAACCAGTTCCAATGCCACTCTCACCACACCCCACTCCCAAATAAACACCCACTTAGCAGTAACAACATTGGACCTCCTCTCCCACTAACCATAAGAGTAATCATAATTCCTCCACTAACTTTAGGCTATAAATATGAGAAACTAAGGAAGGGAAAGGGTTGTTGAAAGGTTCTGGAGGAAGCTTAGAGTTGAGAGCAATAGAGTAATAGGAGTTAGAGGGAAGGAATACAAAGGTTGAAGAGATATTGTTGGGTGTCTAAGTTAGAATCACCCAAAGTAGGAAATCCAAAGCCCACGTTACAAATAGATTGTCATCCCAAGAGAGAGTCAGCCCATAAATCTCGTTTTGGGTGCCCACAATACATATAGAGAGAGAAAATTGACATTACAAGGAGTAAATTATATTTGAAACTAAAAATATTTTAATAGCTATCAAATAAATGATACCAGCTGTGTCCTAGAGGCTAAAGTTGACAGCAGAGAATTCAATTACCACAGTAAGTAAACTTGTTGGAAAGGCACCTATAAGAAGCAAAATTGACAGAAATACAAATCCAAGAAAAAAAAAAAGGAAACAATTCAGTCAAGGTTTTAAGTCAAGGTTTAAAAAAAAAAAAAAAAGGAAACACAAATTGAAAAATTGAAAGGAATATATATAGGAAACAATCCAGCAATCCTATCATACAATAAGTAACATTCTTTTGAATCATCTAAAACTGGGTTAGGTAACTACCAACCCAAAAAAAAAAAAAAAATCAGATTCAATTTAGTCAAGCAAAATTGTGCATAATCTATGTTAAATGACAGTCATCTCCTACACCTTATGCCATGGACTTGAGCATTAAGCTGTCATAGCAAAGCCATACACAACAAACAAGACTGCATAAACATATAATGATTTGCATAAAAAAATAATCAAACAGGACAGCATAAAGATATTTGAGCAAACATACACATGGTATTCATTAGCAGATAATAGAAACTATGTTCAAAATTTTCCCTGCAAAATTTTCATTGGCAGATAATACTCTCCTAGGTATCAAATCAACTATTACACTTAATTTTTATCAATGTTCTGTATCTGCAGAACATTTTTTTAGTGGACAGTCTAAAATATGGGTACATTAACAGGCTATGAATTTAGGTGCCAGCATTCATATAAAAGTTCCCATTAATAAAACACTATAATTTCCATTCATTGGTAAGTGAAGAAAAGATGGAGAGAGCATGCCTTTGCCATGATAGATACAAAAGTATTTAAAAGAATATTAGTTGTTACAACTGTGATGGCATTTGAGTACCCCCAACCAAGCATATAAGCTTTATTCATATTATCTTCTAAATTCACAATCCAACTAACTCTTCCTTATCAACATATGTCCTCTAAAGTTATCAATTTGGAGTTTCAATTCTGACCCCTCACCACACACATAGAGAGACATTAAACCAATTTAAGGAATTCATAGAAAGAATAAGATGTGTTAACATATTAGAAAGTTTTTTTTTAACTTAACCAAAAACAATTAAAAAAAAAGAAAATATAAATGACCCATTAAACGATTGAAAGATTTGCTTGAATCGAGACAAAAAGCAATCAGAGAACTTTGAAAGCCAATATGAAACAGGGTTCTACATCATATTCGGATATAATAACCTCGTCATATTGCTTTGCTTCTTGCCAGAATAGCTTTATCTTCAGAAATTAATAATCAAGAAATCACATTGATACCATAAATAATTCATGAGGCTCCAAAGAAACCCATAAACCCAGAAAAACCCATCAATAATTCGAAATCCATGGGGAAAAGGGAAAATCATGAAAAACAAACCTTTGGATTGTGGCTCACGACGGCTCTGGTATGTTTCCAAGCTCCATGCATAGCTCCGGCGAACTCTGTGGCGGTGAGCTTCGGTGTTTGGTGTGGTGGAGGTTTGGGCAAGCAAAGATGGAAGAGGGAGCTTTTGTTTGAGGGCTGTGGCGGTGAGCTTTTGTCTGAGGGCTGTGGTTTTCTTTCTTCGTTCTCTTTCTGGAGTCTGTTTGGAGAGGGATTTAAGTGAGAACTTAATATTGTCCATGTGGCAGAAGTCTATTGGCTGGCGTAAAACATTGGTTTTACGCCACAGCCTGACTGAATGTATTCTCAAAAGGGAAAAAGTAAGAATAATAAAGGAGAGGAGGCGACCATAGGTAGGAGTGTGCATAGGTCGGGTTTAGGGGATTTTTTGACCCAACTCACCATGGTGGGTTAAAAAAAATTCAACCCAACCCAACCCATCACATAAGTCCAACCCAACCCACATGGGTCGGGTTAGGTCGGGTTGAACCCATGGGTTGGACAACTTTTTTTTATTACTATTATTATTAAATTGAACAGAAAAAAAATATATCACACCTACCACCTAAGTTGATGAACAAAATATACATTAATATATGAACTAATATTCCAACTCAGTTATACATTAATATATGAACTAATATACATTAATATTGACTTTTATATAGGATAGGAGGAAGAGCTGGTTATTAAAAAAAAAATATTAATTATATAATATATTTTAAATATATATTAAATATATGGGTGGGTCGGGTTTGGCGAGTTTGGAATTTTATGACCCAAACCCAACCCAACCCGCTATCAAAAAAATTTTGTAACCCAACCTAACCCACCAAGCCCTAAAAACCGACCCAACCCGGCGGGTTGGCCGGTTTTGGTGGGTTGGTGGATTGGCTGCACACCCCTAACCACAGGTGAACTAATTTTTGAGAAGAAGAATATGAGTGGGTTGGGTCAGGTTTGGTGGGTTTGGAATTTTATGACCCAAACCCAACCTGACCCGCTATCAAAAAATGTTTTGTAACCCAACCCAACCCAACCCACCAAGCCCTAAGAACTGACCCAACTCGGCGGGTTGGGTTGGGTTGGGTCAGTTTTGGTGGGTCGGTGGGTTGACTGCACACCCCTAACCATAGGTGAACTAATTGTTGAGAAGAAGAAGCTTCAAAAGCTTGGGTGATCAACAACGGCAACGAATGGCATTCTAGTGCTGCTTCTTGCCTTAACTGCTTCTTCTTCTTCTTTTGCTTCTTCTTGTCAGCCTTCCCCTCTCTCAAAATTTACAAAACAACTCTCTCTTTTCTTAAAAGTTTACAAATAAATCAAAGATTTTTGCTTTGGTCCGAAATGCACTTACCGGCCGGAATTCGGTATTTATCTCGGTACGGCCGAAACAACTCCAGTATGGCCGGTATTTAATCGATACGAAATGAGAATGTACTAGTACCGGTGAAGGTGCCGATACCGAAAATTCCGGCCATACCGGCCGGTACGGTACGAAATTGACTTCCTTGTGCCTAAGGCTACAACCTTACTCAATATCTTTTTATTAGATGTGAATTTTGACAAATTCACTATTAGGTTACTATTAGGTTATCAATCAATTATTTAAGAACAAAATTTAGCTATAAAATTTGTTGTAACTTTAGACTACAACCTTATTCAATAAAATAAAAAATTACTACATATTTTGAAAATCTAACCTTTGAATTACATTTTCTTTACTCTCTTAATACACATGTCAAATTTTGTATCAATCAGATATTATTTATTATATGATCTATAAGTTTATATTTTATCCATAATTTTAAACTACAAAAACTTGCAATTTAAACAATTTATTGATAACATAACTATTGATCTTTAATTTTCTAGAAATTTTGCAAGCGTGGAGGTTATAAGAAAAAGATGTAATCCAATGTTGAATTTGTCAAAATTCACCCCCAATAAAAAGATATTGAGTAAGATACGTTGTAGTTTTAAATTTTCTAGAAATTTTGCAAGCATGGAGGTTATAAGAAAAAGATGTAATCTAATGGTGAATTTATCAAAATTCACCCCCAATAAAAAGATATTGAGTAAGATACGTTGTAGTTTTAAGTTATAACCAATTTTGTAACTAAATTTTGTCCATTGTTTAAACTGCAAGTTTTTGTAAAATAAAATTATGCATAAAAAATAAGTTTATAGATCATATAGTAAATAACATCCAATTGGCACAAAATTTGACATATGTGTTAATAGCGTAAAAAATATGCAATCCAATGGTTAGATTTTTAAAATATGTAGCAAGGTTAATGTTTTTAAAAAAAGTTGTATTTTTAAGCTACAACTAGGTTTGTAACCAAACTTTGTACTTAAAGTAATCTAACTTCAAATAAAAATGACTTTAAGGCCTCGTTTGAGAGGAGGGAATGGAAATGAATGAAAATAATAATTTTAGAATATTCTTCCCTTCCCTTGTTTGGGAGTTTTAATGGGAGGGAATGGAATGAGTAGGAGGGAACACTCATTACTCTCTATTCCCTTAAAACCTTAAATTTTCATTCCCTTCGAAATTGGGAGGAATAGGAGGGAATGAAATTAGATTTAATGATTTTTTTACTAAAACTCCCAAAATACCCTTATATATTCAACCCTTTATTTTAAAATAGGGGTCTAATAGTAATATTGTCATAAAATGATTCTATTCCATTCCCTCCATGTTGCTCCCAAACAAGATTACTTACATTCCATTCATTTTCATTTCTTTCCATTCCTTTATTTTAAAACATCCAATCAAGATTACTTAATTCCATTCCATTCCATTCTTTTCCATTCATTTCCCTTACTTAAATACATTCCATTCCATTCCATTCTTTTCCATTCCCTTTTGATCATTCCATTCTATTCCCTTATGAACTCCCAAACGGAGTCTAAGTTAAATTATTAATACATCATGTACAATTATATTTTTTTATTATTATAAAAAGCCAAATATACTATAATGGATTATAAAACAATTTAAAATAAATGAGGAAACTATTGTGAAATAAGAGATAATATCTATACTATCTATAAGAGAATTTTCCCATTGGAACTAAACTTTTATATGGTTCAAAGATGCCCTCATTAATGAAGGGTAATTTCTCTTAGAAATAATGTCATAAATGTCAAACAAATAATAGATTTCATTTTGAATTAAAAAAGAGGACTCCTAAATTTTAGGATTTTTTTTCCTCCACGTTAATCTTTTTATTCTCTAAAATTTAGCATTTTTTTTTAAAATTCTTTTTTCATCTTAATAAAAGTAAAAACCCCCAATTAAAGAAATAAAAAATAAAAACATAGAGAACTCTTAAAATTTAGCCTTTTTTCCCAGCACGCTCATCTTATTTTTCCTACTCATGACTTTTCTTTATATCACTACACCACATTTAAACACACATTCAAAAAAGAAATTATGGTTACTACTTATCTCTATAAAAGAGCCTCTAAGGCTAGTATAAAACTAAGTGAGAAGAGAATAAGGAATATGTATCGATAAACTCTTATATTCAAGTGATCATCCATAATCTTGAGTTGATCTCTCTTAGATCAATATAATTAAAGTATAGAAATCCCCCCCCCCCCCCCCCCCACACACACACACACACACACACACATGGATAAAATTTCAATATTGAGTACAATTATGGATATATGCCTCCCCTAAAGACATTACACATTTCAGACTTTACACATTCCAATCAAAATTTATTTCTAACACTCCCCCATGGATGACCTCTTTCTAAGAATATGTCTCATTAAAACCTTTCCAAAGAAAGACCCCATGGGAAAAAATATTGGCTCAGGAAAAGGAGTATAGTATTCTTGTATCACTTTGAGTGCCTTAGGATTGCCCCATTAAAACCTTGCAAAGGAATACCCAGTGGGAAAAAGAGTACAATTAGCACATATCCTTTAAAAAATTTACTCCCCCTTATGAGTAAATAGAACTTCCACTATTCATGGTAAAAAGATCATTAAGTTGACACATGCCAATGTTGTGCACTATCTTATTAAAAGTCGTAGTTGGTGATGGCTTAGTGAATATATCAGCTAAATTATCATATGATTGTATCTTCTTGATGTCAATATCGCTGCTCTTTTAGAGCTCATGTGTATAAAAGAATTTTGGTGTAATATGCTTGATTCTGTCACCTTTGACATAGCCTCCTCTAATTTGAGTGATACAAGGAACATTATCTTCGTATAATATCATTGAGCTATTTTTTATTGATGATAATCTACATTTTTCATAAATATGTTGAATTACTGATCTTAATCAAACACACTCACGACTCGCTTAAAGAATTGCCATAATCTCTACATGATTTGAAGTAGTAGAAATTGTTTTCTTAACAGATCTTCATGAAATAGCAAAATTACCACAAGTAAATAAATATCCTATTTGTAATTGGTCTTTGTGTGGATCATAAAGATAACCCGCATTAGCATATCCAACTAACTGTGGATTTGATCCATTTGAATAAAATAATCCTAAATCAATTGTCGCACGAAGATAACGTAATATATGCTTAATTCCATTCCAATGTCTTTGAGTTGGTGCAGAACTATACCTTGCTAGTAAGTTAATTGCAAATGCTACATCAGGTTGTGTGTAATTTGCAAGATATATCAAAGCACTAATTGCACTAAGATATGGTACTTCAGGACCAAGTGTTTATTCATCATCTTCTTGTGGTCGAAAAAGATATTTCTTGACATCAAGTGACCGACCTACCATTAGAGTGCTCAAAGGATGAGCTTTATCCATGTAAAAGTGCTTCAGGACTTTTTCAGGGTACGTTGATTGATGAACAAGAATTCCATTTGAAAGATGTTCAATTTTTAGGTCAAGACAAAATTTTGTCTTACCAAGATCTTTCATCTTAAATTCATTCTTTAAACAATATGTTGTTTTTGTCAACTCTTTTGGAGTCAACATGTGTTTAGCAGTTAGTTTGTTTCTCAAAAAAAATAAATAAATAAATAAAAATTACATGAAATTTAGCAATATTCTACATGAGTCAATATGTTATTTTGTAGCATAATATTATCGTAGGCAAGAAACAAACCTAATGATTTCCAAATGTACGTGACTTAAAACCAGCTGCACTATAGTCGAAGTAATATTCCCATGTTCTAATGAATTTTTCATCAAATCCAAGGGCAAGAATTTTGCTGGACACAGACATTAAAGCCCCCACATCAATTTATAAAAAAAAAAAAAAAAAAAAAAAAAAAAAAAAACCATGTAGTTAGCTTGATATCAAGATCAGTTTTGCAATGTACGTCAAATAATCATAAATTTGCCACGTTCCCATAACAAACTTCTTCCATTTCTATTTTCTATAAGGTAATAATAACATTTGCATTTCCTCATCTTCTACCTGTAACAAAATCATGTGCATGTGTTTTCCAAAAATTGATTATTTTCTGTCTAACATTCATAGCAAGTTTCAAGGGTATACGGCTATATGTTTAGTGAACTTCATAAAGGACTAAAATTACTAGAGCGACCATTTTGCACATTCAAATTTGCCTTACTGTTTTTTTTTTTTTAGTAAACAGTAATACTTATTAGAACACACATGAAAATAGTAATACTAATGTTTTAAACCGGGTTTATAATATATTACATAACTATAGTACAACTACAAAAGGGCTCAACCTTTGTAGTTGTAAACTGAGGTTATAAACAACGGACACTAGACACACACAACCAATGTGGGTAAACATCCCCCTTTTTTTTTTTAGTAAACAGTAGTACTTATTAGAACACACATGAAAATAATATTACTAGTGTTTTAAACCAGATTTATAATATATTATATAATCAGGGTACAACTACAAAAAGACCTAACCTTTATAATTGTAGACTGAGGTTATAAACAAAATTTGCCAAGAGTGAATGCTAACAATAATGGGCGTTGTTAAAAATATTAAGAGCCCAAATCTCTTATATATCTTAGGCCACATTGATAATATATTTGTACAATAAATAAAGTACATAATTAAATTCCTCTGGCATCAATGGCTTCACAAGAATTTAGGTGTGTCCACATTCTCTACTACTCTTTTTTATTGTAATAACCAGAGTGCCATTTTATATTGTCATTTTATCAGTTATCATCTTTTCTATGGTGCTCTCAAGCTGATTTTAGTCTCCTCTCAAGATCAACTTACAGATATCTTCACTAAGTCACATCCTAAGGGATGTCTTTGTGCTTTAGTTGACAACCTCAAGTTGGTCTCACACCCACCTTGAGTTTGACGGGGGCTGTTAACGTGTAATAGGATTGTGGGTTTTAGGTCTACTTTACTTGTCTTGTTTAGCACGCACTTATACAACACACTTGCCTACTATATAAAGGCACTCTTATATATGTCATTACTTGAAAAATACAATACATTAATTCAGTATTTTTAACACATTCGAAAAACTTATGTTCTTTCTTCGCTAGTTCAACCACAACTTGGTGAAGAAATTATTTTAGCATTAGGAGGTGTCCTTTGGGACAAGAAGTAAGAGAATAATATGATATATTAATTGTTCTTACCTCTGATATTGTCCATAAAATTTTTCTCCTACATTTGAGTGTTTGATAGTAATGAATCCCTACGTTCTCTGGGTGCTCCACGCTAGGGATGGCCATACCCATTGGGTAATGAATATCCAACCCTACTCGATCCAATTGTTTCGGGTAATACCCGGTTCTTCATGGGTAGAGCTTAACCGGGTAGGGTATGGATATTACCCGAATTGTTCGGGTAGGGTATGGATATTATCCAAACCCGACCCGTATTAAAATTTAAAAAAAAAAAAAAAACCTATCACTAGAATGGAATATCAGCTTACTGATAGTGATGTCGTGCTGCAATGGAAATTGTCCATGGATACAAAGGCTTACAAAAACTCCAATGGAGCAGTATCGTTGATGTTGATGAATGGTACTGGTTTGTATTTGCTTGCAAGTGATGGATCCAAGGTTGTAATTCAGGTGGTTTTCACTGGTCCATTGGGATTCCGGATAGGTAAGTTGGGTTTTGAAGGCAGATTTAGCATAAGCAGCTTTGTGAGATGAAGAGGAAAAATTATGCATGACAAAGCTATCTGGACAGAGGTGGCAGCATCCAGCCCATTATTATGTGGTCTCCAAGGAACCTTAATTGGAAAATACTTGCGACACACGATTAGCCCTGGTTTGTAGAGTCCCAACATGAGTAGAACTCTAGAATATACACGCATTAATAAGTATCTTCCCCATAAGGAAAAGACTTGTTCTGCAAGCAAAGGAGTCTGGCCCTACGCTACTATAAAAACCCAATGACCCTCAAGAAAAAGGTACGCACAATTTCTCTAAAGCTTAAACTCTCAAGCATTGTTGGAGCTCTCTTCTGACTCAACCTTCGGAGGGCCTTTGGCCGGTACCACATCGGTACTCTCTGTAAGGTCTTTTTTTTTTTTTTTTTTTTTTTTTTTTTTTTTTTTTTTTTTTCTGTGTTGGGCAGGTCTGGTATCGAGCAAGTTGGAACCGTGTGGCTCACTGGTGATTTTTTCGGCATCATCAGTTGGCGCCGTCTGTGGGAAAGTAACGCTTCTTCTGCGATTCATAAGCCATATTATCGCTTCCCAGACAAAAGAGTTGCATGGTGATAACCCGCTCGATGGCAACCACCAACAACATCCAAGAGGAGGAACCACCCATGACTGCCCTCGAGAGATAGGTACAAACTCTCGCCGCAGCTGTGGAGCGTCTCACCAAGCAAAACCGCGACCTAGAAGAACAACTGCGTCAGAAAAATGCAGCACCAAACAATCAGAGAGACCAAGAAGGTACCAGTGTCGTACGAGGAGATCGAGAGGGGCCTGAAGGTAGCAATGCCCCCAGCAGGCTAGAACGGAAAAATATGAGCCTCCCATCCCTCGTGGATACGGCTTCACCTCCCATTATCGCAGAGATGCAGGCGATGAAGGAGCAGATGGAGGTTATGATGAACGCACTCAAGGGACGAGTGTCCAGCGACCTTGACGAGCTAGTCCATCGAATCGACTCTCCTTTCACCGCATCTGTCAACTCCTTCCCTCTACCACATAAGTTTCGAATGTCGCAGATTGACAGTTATGACGGAGTGAAGGACCCTTTAGACCACCTGGAAACCTTCAAAACCTTGATGCACCTTCAAGGAGTAGCGGATGAGATCATGTGTAGGGCCTTCCCTACAACACTAAAGGGAGCAGTGAGGATTTGGTTTAGCCGATTGACACCGAACTCCATTAGCACTTTCAAGGAGCTAAGTGCTCAGTTCACTACACACTTCATTGGAGGACATAGGTATAAAAAGTCAACGGCGTGCTTGATGAGCATTAAGCAGTGAGAGGACGAGACACTGAGGTCCTACATAACGCGCTTCAATAAGGAATCGCTTTCGATCGATGAAGCTGACGACAAGATACTGGTAGCAGCCTTCATAAATGGGCTGCGAAAGGGTAAGTTCCTTTTCTCTCTATACAAAAATGACCCAAAAACGATGTCAGAGGTCCTCTACAGGGCTACTAAGTACATGAACGCTGAGGACGCACTTTTGGCTCGAGACGAAAAGCCAAGAAAAAGAGAGAGGCAGGAAGATGCCCGACAGGACCGAGATCGAAAGGATGACAAACGCTCCAAGCCCCCTGTAGGGAAATTCATGAATTTCACCCCGTTGACTGCCTCAATAGACCAGGTTAATGCAGATCAAGGACGAAGGATTCTTGACCTTTCCTGAAATGTTAAAGGGAGATCCCAATAAGCGATCTAAGGACAAGTATTGTCGTTTCCACCGTGATCACGGACATGATACGGCTGACTGCTACGACTTAAAACAACAAATCGAAGCCCTTATTAGACAGGTAAAATTGCAGAAGTTCGTCAGCAAGGAAAGGACGGATCAACAACATCAAGAGTAGCCACCTCGACAAGAAAATGAGCGCCCCAGACCACCTATAGGGGATATAAGAATGATCGTAGGGGGCACGGCGACTATGGGGTCGTCCAAGAAGGCTAGAAAGACATACCTCAGGATGGTTCATAACGTCCAGCTAACGGGCTCCGTACCAAAGATAGCACAGATAGAGAGCCCGATCGTAGGATTCTCAGAAGAGGATGCCCGACGTCTTCACCACCCTCATGATGACGCGCTTGTCGTCACCTTACGAGTGGGGGACTTCAACATGCACCGGGTGCTGATCGACAATGGTAGCTCAGCAGACATCCTATACTACCCGGCGTTCTAGCAGGTGAGGATTTTGATAGAGAGCGGTTAATACCGACAAATGCTCCGCTGGTTGGTTTTAGAGGTACGAGGGTATTCCCATTGGGCGTGGTCACGCTTTCGGTAACATTAGGTGATTATCCTCAGCAAATCACTAAAGATGTGACTTTCCTTGTGGTTGACTGCTCATCTGCTTATAATGCTATCATCGGACGACCCACCCTTAATTCATGGAAGGCGGTAACGTCAACATACCACCTAATGATCGAGTTTCCTACGGAGTACGGGGTTGGAGAGCTACGAGGAAATCAGGTGGCCGCACGCGAGTGCTACATTGCCATGATGGAAATGGAAGATCATCAGCAGACCATGTGCATAGAAGAGCAACGGACCATGGCAGAGGAAGGGAACCTACCACCTCGAAACGCTGGACGGGCAAAAGCTGCAGCACCCATGGAACATGGAGCACCTATGGAAATACTACCAGTAGAGATAATATGAAGAACAACGGGGCTCCCTAATTTCCCAGTTTATTTAGTTTTTTAGTTTTACCTTGTCAATTTTTTGCTACAATATGTTTTTAAGCCCAAGGGGGCAAGTACTTTTCTACAAATGCATGATTTTTAATTAATAAGAGGAATATTCAGACACAACTATGTTTTCCTACCTGCATTCCTACAAAGTCCACAAGATGGACGGATTACCTCAAGAGGGTAAACACTCCCACAAAGTGGACAGATAATCCCAAGAGGATGAAAATTATAAGTCCACAAAGTGAACGGATCATCCAAGAAGGATGAAAATTACAAGTCCATAAAAGAGGACGGATACAAATTACAGTCCACAAAGTGGACGGATCATCTTAAGAGGATGAAAATTACAAGTCCACGACCCCAAGTGGACGACTAACAAGGTGACGAGGTAACACTTAGTCAAAGTGGACGGATCATCTTAAGAGGATGAAAATTACAAGTCCACGACCCCAAGTGAACGACTAACAAGGTGACGAGGTAACACTTAGTCACCTCAACAAGTCGACGAGGTAACACTTAGTCACCTCAACAAGTCCACGACCCCAAGTGGACAACCAACAAGGTGATGAGGTAACACTTAGTCACCTCAACAAGTCCACGGCCCCAAGTGGACGAACAATAAGGTGACGAGGTAACACTTAGTCACCTCAACAAGTCCACGGCCCCAAGTGGACGAACAACAAGGTGACGAGGTAACACTTAGTCACCTCAACAAGTCCACGACCCCAAGTGGACGATCAACAAGGTGATGAGGTAACACTTAGTCACCTCAACAAGTCCACAACCCCAAGTGGATGACCAACAAGGTGACGAGGTAACACTTAGTCACCTCAACAAGTCAACGGCCCCAAGTGGACGAACATTAAGGTGACGAGGTAACAATTAGTCACCTCAACAAGTCCACGACCCCAAGTGGATGACCAACAAGGTGACGAGGTAACACTTAGTCGACCTCAAGTGGACGACCAACAAGGTGACGAGGTAACACTTAGTCACCTCAACAAGTCCGTGACCAAAAAATGACAACCCAAAAAGTGGACGGCCAAAAAAAAAAATGACGAGGTAACACTCAGTCACATCGGCAAGTCCATAATCCAAAGTAGACGGAGAAAATACCTTAAGAATGGGATGCTAATAGAGGACTACGACGCGTCCCGAAGGTTGAAAGTTCCATCACACGTCCCGGGGGCAGTGTAGCAATGGCCTACCATGCAGAAGGATGCCCAATCCTACGTATAAGCATAAGACAAATGCCAACGTTTCAGCAAGACCTCAGGGATAAACCCTAAAAAAGGTAGCCGACAGACACCTAATCCTCATCCCAATGGGATGGATCGACAACCAAAGATACCGACGATCAAGGATGCCAACGGCACCTGATTCTCATACAAAATTAAAGTCCTACTACCTACGGGTGGAAGGACAAACCAGGTCACTCACGAGTGTCTTGGTACAACATTTAAGTCCTACTACCTACGGGTGGAAGGACGAACCAAGTCACTCACAAGTGCCTTGGTACAAAATTTAAGTCCTACTACCTACGGGTGGAAGGACGAACCAAGCCACTCACAAGTGTTTTGGTACAAAATTTAAGTCTTCCTACCTACGGGTGGAAGGACAAACCAAGTCACTCACGAGTGGCTTGGTACAACATTTAAGTCCTACTACCTACGAGTGGAAGGACGAACCAAGTCACTCACATGTATCTTGGTACAAAATTTAAGTCTTCCTACCTACGGGTGGAAGGACGGACCAAGTCACTCACAAGTGTCTTGGTACAACATTTAAGTCCTACTACCTACGGGTGAAAGGACGAACCAAGTCACTCACAAGTGCCTTGGTACAAATTTAAGTCCTACTACCTACGGGTGGAAGGACGGACCAAGTTACTCACAAGTATCTTGGTACAAAATTTAAGTCCTATTACCTATGGGTGGAAGGACGGACCAAATTACTCACGAGTGTCTTGGTACAACATTTAAGTCCTATTACCTACGGGTGGAAGGACGAACCAAGTCACTCACAAGTGACTTGGTACAAAATTTAAGTCCTACTACCTACGAGTGGAAGGACGAACCAAGTCACTCACAAGTGCCTTAGTACAAAATTTAAGACCTTCTACCTACAGGTGGAAGGACGAACCAAGTCACTCACAAGTGCCTTGGTCAAAATTTAAGTTTTCCTACCTTCGGGTGGAAGGACGAACCAAGCCACCAACAAGTGCTTTGGTACAAAATTTAAGTCCTACTACCTACGGGTGGAAGGACGGACCAACTCACTCACAAGTGCCTTGGTACGAATTTTAAGTCCTACTACCTACGGGTGGAAGGACGAACCAAGTCACCCGCGAGTGCCTTGGTGAAAATTCTAAGTCTTCTTACCTACGGGAGGACAGACGAACCATGTCACCCAAAAGTGACTTGGTCAAAATTTAGGTCCCCTGCACCATAAATAATTTTGGGCTAGCCTGTCAAAGACTGACAAGTCTCTCAGGATCCAAATCGAACCGTCACCCCACGGGTCCTTTCACTCCGAGATCACGGACCCATAGGGTGAAGGGGGCAACTGAAGAGGAAAAATTATGCATGACAAAGCTATCTGGACAGAGGTGGCACGGACATACGTGGCATGTACGGACCGAACGGCCACGTAGCATCCAGCCCATTATTATGTGGTCTCCAAGGAACCTTAAATAGAAAATACTTGCGACACACGATTAGCCCTGGTTTGTAGAGTCCCAACATGAGTAGAACTCTAGAATATACACGCATTAATGAGTATCTTCCCCATAAGGAAAAGACTTGTTCTGCAAGCAAAGGAGTCTGGCCCTACGCTACTATAAAAACCCAATGACCCTCAAGAAAAAGGTACGCACAATTTCTCTAAAGCTTAAACTCTCAAGCATTGTTGGAGCTCTCTTCTGACTCAACCTTCGGAGGGTCTTTGGCCGGTACCACACCGGTACTCTCTGTAAGGACATTTTTTTTTTTCCTGTGTTGGGCAGGTCTGGTATCGAGCGAGTTGAAACCGTGTGGCTCATTGGTGATTTTTTCGGCATCATCATGAGAAATAAATGTATGCTAGAATTTGCGGGACCAGTTGAAAAGTGTGATATTCCTTTCATTTGCGGAGAAATTGGATCGTGCATGAGAATCCCTTTGATGGCAGATTGTTCTTGTCCAACAAAATTCAGTAGTCAAACCAATTGTTGCATGCCAGTGGATAGTTCATTATCTCTGCCTTCAGCTTGTAATGCAACTAGTAATGGCAGTCAATTGAATTCCTCGATTTCCTATCCAAAAAACCCGTATTTAAAAAAAAAAGCCTGAAAGTGACTTTTATTACTGTTACATTGACCTTCATTTTACTCTTGAGGAAAATGTTGCTTCTTAATTTTATTTTATTTTTAAAAAAAATTTATCTAATAAAATTTCTATCACTATCTCAAAAAAAAGAAAAAAAAGAAAAAGAAAAAGAAGCAGATACAATGTTTTAAGATTGGTTAGTTTTTACATTAAAATGTTTTAGATTAAAAAAAAAAAAAATTAAATGGGTTTCGGGTTTCGGGTAGGGTATGGATATCCATGGATAATATATTCAGGTAAAATTCGGGTATAGATATTAATGAGTATTGATAATCGGGTATCTATGGGTAAACTTTTCGGGTAGGGTATGGGTATACCTAATCCATACCCTACCCATGACCATCCCTATTTCACGCTACACTTACAAAAGTTTGAATTAATTTTCTCGAGATAATAGTTTATAACCAAACAATAAAATAATACCAGCGTCTGGATGCGTGAGCCATGACAGATGTGATCATGCTTGATTAAGGTAGGCGGATGCGTCAGCCATGACTGATTTTTTAAGGAATATATATTTGCCGGTAAACGCCTACCTTAATTAGTCATGGCTGACATATCCATCTACCTAAAGGAATATATATTTTACCGGGAAATATATATTCCTTAAAAAAAATATCCGAGCTTCGCCCGTACTCGTCGAAACTTTGGACTGGTATTGATGTGAACTAAAGAAGAGACAATCACAAGCCTAACAATATAAAATGGCCAATTAGGGTCCGTTTGTTTTGGGTGAAAATGATTTCAGGAAATCATTTTCCGTAAAATAGGCTGTTTGGTTGGTTTTGAAAATTGAATTTTTTGGAAATCATTTTCATTTGACCCAAAAAAAGGAGCTTTGACCACTGAAATGCATTTCCGTCCCTATTTTCACTTCAAATGATTTTCCGCGAGAGAGAGAGAGAGAGAGAGAGAGAGGAAGAAGAGGAGCCCAGATCACGCCAAAGACGTCGCCGGCGAACCTCGAGCACCGCGCTGATCTCGCCTTCGATCGCCTTCGATCGCACCGCTGGATCTCGCCTTCGATCTTGCCTCTGTCGCACGATCTCCCCTTCGACCCAGAGCCTTCGACCCACCGATCTTCGACCTAGAGCCTTTGACCCAGAGCCTTCGACTTCGCCGGCGACCCGAGCCTTCGACTTCGCCGAAAACCCACGAACCGATCTCTCTCTCTCTCTCTCTCTGTGATTTTGATTTCTGTGTGTTTTTCATTTTTGTTGTTGTTGTGGTGGTGTGGTGGTGGTGCTGTTTTGGTGGTTGTGGCTTTTCATGGCCGGAGTTTGCAATGAAAAATTTGTAGGAAAATAGCATTTTCAGAATAGAACCAAACACATGAAAATATTTTCTACAACAATTTTCATAATGCAACCAAACACTTGAAAATATTTTCCTTTTCTGGAAAATAACATTTTTATTTTCCAGAAAATATTTTACGGGAACCAAACACAGCCTTAGTCTCACATACTTAGCAATATAAAAAGGCCAATTTGCGCATGAAATTATTGACGGGAGTGTATAACGAGTGTGAATTGATATTTTCTGTATTTAAATTATTCCCATAAAAGAATTATAAAGATCAAGACGTTATAATAAAACTGAGAAAGAGATAGGACTCCATTTCCATTTGCTTACTTACCTGCAGAACAAAAAGGCCGTCTTATGCTAATAATGATTTGTAGGGAATTAACCCGAAATTTTCAACATGTGAGAAACAAAAATAGAGAAAACACACGCCAAAGAAAAATAATCACACGCACAAGACAATATTTATGTGGTTCGGCAATTTGCCTACCTCCACGGAGTTGCAAGGATTTCACTATTATCAAAGAAAAAATACAAGTACGGCAGTACAATTTTTCTCTCTCAAAAATTACAACGACAAATCCTAATCACCAAAACTGCGTTTTCTATATCCTACGTATAAGATTTACAATGGGCTACAAAACGGGCCAAAAAATTTTCCCTGGGGCTACGGCTTGGGTCTGTTGGCCCAAGCCTCTGCTTCATGGACTAAGCCTAAAAAAATCTCCCATTAAAAATCACGTAACATTATTCGGGTCGAGTAGAGTCGTCAACCGAACAAACACAACCAGGCTCCACAAAAGCCCAACATGATTCACAGCAACCAAAAAATTCTTCCATGTATTCATGGTCAACATGTTCTATCATCTCACTCAAAAATGCTATCCAAGATTAGATCATGTTATTTTTGTAATGATTAAGGTCGGATTAAAAAGTTTATGGCAAAGGAACTCACCAGGATAGACTTGACCTTAAGAAAAAAAGAAAAAATTCATAAGATGATTTCATACGTGATTTTTATATACCACAAGGCAAAAGAGATCTATAAATTCTTTGTTATATATGTGCTTTTTATATACTTACTTTTATGGTAAATGTTATTCATCAAGTAGTACCTGAAGGCCAGCATCTTTCACTTTCTTTTCCGCAAGTTTTAGTTGCTCTTTAGATAAACTGGTGCCAGTATATTTGCATCCAGTTCGATTGACAACTTCGATAGCAAAGCTTCCCCAGCAACACCCAATCTCAAGAATTTCGTGCTTCTCTTCAATTCTTGCCTAAGTTTATTGGAAAAAAAGGGCGACTAGTTAAGGGCAGGAAAATCATTAAAAATTTGACAGTAGAAAAGTCTCATCTTTTCAATCAAAGTAGACTTTTTGCTCAGCTGCGGTGGAGTATGTCATAAAGGTGAAATTAAGTCTCATTGTTTAGTCCTCATCTTTCTTCTAAGAAATACTGTCATAAAGGTGAATTTAAGTTTAAGCTAAAGCTTAAAAAGGAAGTTATTAAATCATGAAAAGGTAAATTTTGACCCAAACCTTAAATACAGCGGTGGAGTATGTCATTGTTTTGTCCAGGAGCAGAGCAAAAAGTTTATTACTCTAGAAACATATCAAAACCAATTATTAGCTTCAATTTAATATTATAGTCCATATATATTATCCCACATTGGTTGTATGTGTTAGAATTTCAGTCCTTATAATTCCAAACTACTACTACAAAAGTTAGAGCCTTTTGTAATGGTACTCTAGTTATATAATATATTATATAAGCTTTTTAAAAAAAACTCTATATATTACTTTCGTGTTTGTGTGTTTTAATAAGTATTATTGTTTCCTCAAAATAAAAAATAAAACCGAAACTTTTGAATTTTTTTTTAACATTTTAATATTGTGCCATATTAGATTTGTTGGCTTCACAATTTTACACCTTAGAACTTATTTTTTTAATTAATTTTTTAGTTCAACTTTTACCGGATATCGATAGATACATCAAAAACTATTGCTACATAAGCTAAACAGACCATTCCTCTAGCCAATCACTCAAGAGTTGACCAAACTTTTGTAAGTTAAATTGGCCTTATGCAAGCATTGAAGCACTTGCACTACATACATTTCAAAGTTGCATTAAAAACACCAGTATCCCCATTTCCATAATTAGTTTGGGAAATGAGGCAAAATGCTACAATTTTTGCTCAAAAAGGGCATTTGTCAATTTTTTCCTAAGCAAGATTTATGAGGAGAATTAATAAGAATTGAAGGAAGAATTTTATATATAATGATAACACAGAAAATTTTGATAGAATGTCTATTCAAAGTACTTCAATTGAAGATGTAAAAGATATTAATCAATCTTTGATGTCTTTGTATCCATCTAGTGTTAATATTATTTGTCATCCAAATGTTAATATTGATGGTTCGATCAATATAGCTTCAAACATATTGAGTAAATGTTAGCAACACTCCAAGTATTAAACATATCACATATCTACATATTACTTCAGTTATCTATACAACATAAGGGTTTTAATTAGCTTCAAACATATAAGGTTTTTTTTTTTTTTTTTTTAAATTTTATAATTCGATGTTTGGATTGAAGATATTTGAATCTTAGATGTATTTGTTGGAAACAATAGAAGTTGCTAAATCAAAAATTATCAAAGAATTAAAGAAAAGATAAATGTATGCATTGCATGAGTTAGCGACTACTTATTAATATTGTACAATACTTTATATATATGTATCGAGTGAAAAAAAAAATACTATATTGTAGAAATCTATTCACTATACTGAAAAAACACCATATTGTACGATATATAAGTGTGTATAGTATGAATCATAATGTTTTGTAAAATTGTATGCATCAGATGATATATAAATATGTAGGTTTAAAAATTGGGGAATTTATTTATTTTTGTTAAAATTTGTGCTTTGATTTGAGCCTAATAAGTTGTTTGACTTGTTTTTGATACAAAATTATTGTGCTACTTGATTGAACTTAATAAAATAAAATGTCTATTTTTTTTTTCTTCTTCTCTCTTTTGCGTTTAAGTGTATAGGTCGGGTTGGGCGAGTGGAGGGTAATATTTTTTAACCAATCAGCTAATGGTGGGTTGGAAAAATTCCAATCCATCACCGACCCATCAATCTATAAATCTAGCGGGTTGATTGAAAATCTTAACAATTTCAACTCGATGGGTTAAGCGGGTTGGGCAGGTTGACAAATTCAATTGACTTGAAATAGTTTTTGGGAGAGACTAAATGAAATTATTTCAATTAAATTGGATAATAGTTTGCTCCCTTAGATAAAAAAAAAAAAAAAAAATGAAAGAAAATTTTGTAATTTTATTAAAAATAATTACAAAGAATGATTGAAATTTTATTACACTAAAAGAAAAAACATTTCAGAATTTGAATTTAGACATGTACATAGAGAAAAATAATAAATAAATAAAAATTGAAGAGAGTGGCTAAAGTTTATTAGGAAAGAGAAATGTGAAAAATGAAAAAATAAATAGAAAGAAAAAGAGATGAGAGAAATAAAGTGAGAGATATGAGTTAGAATTTTGCAACATGACAAAATGTAATTATATATAGGCAGGCAGATCGAGTTGTAGTGGATTAGAAATATCTCTGTTAGGTTCTAAATGTTTAGAACAATTGGCAAATCGTGAACACAAACTTGTCTAGATATAGATCTTAGAGTCTATAGGTTTTATTAGACAATGCTCAAGGTGATTCAAGTCAAGATTCAAGAACATACAAGCTGCAGGAAGAAGACTTCGTATTTTGCCTGGTTCGATTGATCGAAGAACAGGCTCGATCGATCGAAAATCGTATCTGCAGAATTTTAAGTCGGCCCAAACAGCAGCTTAAGCCCATTAAGGATTAGGGTTTCAGATCTACTTCTCCCACTATATAAAGGAAACCCTAAGCCACGTTTTTGAGACTTTTGGATGAGAGATTAGAGTGCCTCTTGTGCCTCCTTTTATTTTTAGGGTTTTGTACCCAA
Organism: Quercus aquifolioides; assembly: GCA_019022515.1. Lineage (NCBI taxonomy): Eukaryota > Viridiplantae > Streptophyta > Magnoliopsida > Fagales > Fagaceae > Quercus > Quercus aquifolioides. The sequence goes on along the minus strand of CM032334.1, from coordinate 17,709,637 downwards.
ACCTCTCTAAGTCTTTGTTGCTCATATTTGCTGTTTGTGTGAATCTCTTGTGAGATCTTCGAGGAGCTTTCCTTCACATAAACTTAGGGTTGTCAATCTCTTGATGATCAACTTAGTTGCAACCATTGGAACTTAAAAGAAAAGCAAGCGGGGAGCTTGTAGCTGATTGAAGAATTCAAGAAAGAAGTAGTCCGTGGATTCGGAGCCTGCGCGTGGTCGTGTCAGGAAGTTCGTACTGGTGGGTAGCATTAGGAAGTCGAGCGGGGAGCTTGTAGTCCTTCTGTAAGAACTTCAATTCTTTCATAGTGAATTCTTGTTTGCCTTGAGGATCGGTGGGTCAAATCCTCCCCAGGTTTTTACCGTGTGGTTTCCTGGGTGATCATATCTTGTGTTCTTTATTATTTCCGCTGCTTTATTTATCTTATATACATGATATGATTATTTGATTGTTTTAACCTAGAATTGCTTAATTTGACTAAGTAACAACTTGGCTAATTAATCTAGGCTACGCAATCTGGTTGTTTAAGGGGTCTAAATAACCTATCAATCTCAATCCGTTAAACCTTTATTCCAATCCTGGAGTTGGGAATCACTCGAATGTGAATAAGAACTCCAATGCTCGTGGTGCATCTAAAAAGTCTTGGATGCAAAAGACTCGAACTAACTGAGTCTTTCTGACATGGTCCTTGTGCTTAATTGCTCTATTCTTTGGTGACCATTGTTCTTTGGTTTTTGCCTTTTTTGTTGTTTTTGTTCTAGGACTTGCATTGCATTACATTCATGCATTTCATTCTAGGATTTATTTGTTTTCTCTTTTAATAATAAAAAAAAAAAAAAAAAAAGGGAAAAGGAGAAAGCAAAAATTATGTTAGACACTATTTTTCTTGATTTTTTAAAAACAAGGTTGGTCTATCTTTTGACACTTGTCATGTTCTGTGTACCTTGTTTAACTTTGATGAACTTATTCATTGCACTTGACTAGTTGAAACTTTAGTGCATGTTGTGTGGGAAAGATGTGTGTGGTTTTTAATCACTTTGTCTTAATCATGAAGTCATATGTTATTTGACTGTCGGACTTGATTCTTTTGAGAAAGGCAAAAATAACCATCTCACCACTGTTCACTAGTCAATCATGAACACCTTAGTGCATATCATAAGATTTTGTGCTCGAAAAAGTGTAGCGCATGCACAAAAAGAACATAAGGTGAAGCCTCAATTAAAATAAAACTGGTGTGTACTATTAGGCTTGATGCCAATTCACTTAATTCAAACCGGTGTGTACTATTAGGCTTGATGCCATTTCACATAATATATTTCATATTCTAATGGGGCAAAAATACAAGAAACTTACATGATTGCAAACTTTTGTTCTAGGAGATGTGGGAGTTATAGGATGTAACTCTTTAGGTGATAGTCTCTTTTAAATTCTATGTGATGAATTGTGTAGACTTTGTGTTTGATTGCTATTCACATATCACCTCACATGTATCTCAAGTTTTTGCTAGTATCACACACTACACAAGTTACTCTTTGTTAAACACTGTACATGCTAGTGTGTGTGTTTTTGGTCTGACCAACCAAGTTTGAAAATATCTTGAGATTTGTGCACAACATATTTGTTGCTTGAGAAAATTAAATGGAATAATGATTGAAATTTGTTTTTGAGAAAATTGGGTTTAAAATTTTGGGTTTTTGAAAAAGCATTCCATCTCATACTCATGCATTTTGTCTCTGTAATTTAATGCTTTGAGGAGTTGTTTTTCAAAATTAGGTTTGTGTCTTTCAAAACTATGATTTTTCTCAAAATTTAGTGAGCCTCTGCCCATTTCGATCGATCCAGTCTGATTTTCGATCAATCGAAAAAGTGCTTTCATTTGTCTCAAAATGACTGTGTGTTTCGATCAATCAAGTCTGATTTTCGATCAATCGAAAAAGTGCTTTCATTTGTCTCAAAATGACTGTGTGTTTCGATCGATCGAATGTAATTTTCGATCGATCAAACATCATGAAAAAGCTTTTTAAAAGGTTCTTTTCTGACTTTTTCAAAGTTCCTATTCAAAACTTTTCAAACTTTTTTTTCTCTCTCCGCGTTGGCAAGGCTCCACATAGAGATTTTTGTCGTTTTCCTCCGAAGTTTTTGCAAAGTCTCTCTTTCCTCAAGCCGGTAAGACTCTTTTGCCCTTCCTTTTGATTTTATTTTCATGTTTTCATGCATAAATCCATGCATTTGAGGGTGATTTTCGGACTTTGCATATTTGGGATTTTCTGTTGATTCAAGCCCTATTTTGTGAAATTGATCATTGGGTTTTTGTGGGGACACTTCATAAACATGATTCTTACCTGTTAATTTGATCAATTTTGAGTTTGGTGAAAAATTGAAAAATCTAGGGTTTGTTCTTGATCCGAATTGGGGTTTTTGTTAAATTGGGAAGAATTTGATGAAATTGGCTTGTTGTGTAGTTGTAATTAAGCATTATAATCTATGTAATGTGTTTTATAAATGCTCAATTCATCTTTTTGGTTAAAAATTTCAACAAGTGGTTTTCATTTTTTGGGATTTTTGATAGAAATTCCTTGTTCAAGCCAATTTTGCCAATTTAATCTCAATTGAACTTAATTGCTCACTGCATTAGTACATGCATCATGGCATTGAATTTGTTCATGCATCATATAGATTTTCATTCTATTGATTTTTGTGCTAACTTGCAGTCTGCCCCTGGTTTTGTTTTTCTTGTGTTTCTTTTTGGTTTTCTCTTTGTGTCTCTGTCCTTTCCTTAGCATCATGCCTAGGAAAACTAGAGCCCGTAGGACTATTCATTCATCTTCTCCGTCCCCTCCTTCCTTTGACCGTGAGAAATTTCCGAGTGAGAAAAACCAAGAGATTTTTGAGAAGCTAAACATTAGGAGAAAGATTTGAGCTGAGCGTTCTGTTCACTTAGATGAACTTGATCCTGCCATTAGGACAAACTTTGAGCGTAGGGGCTGGTTACCCTTGGTGAATGTTTCTGATCCTCCTCCACCTTCTGCCTTGATTAGAGAGTTCTACTCGAACATCTCTATCCGCATCTATGATTCCAACACTCTAGTCAAGAGTTGGATACGAGGCGTAGAGTACTCCATTACTCCTCAGATAGTGGCTGATGCTCTAGGGGTACCATTGGTTCGGCATCCTGTCTATCCATATGATGTGTCTCCCGAGATTAGTGATGTCTTGTCTTACATCACTAGGACTACTGTCCAGTGGGGTTCTGATCCTCGGATCACTTCTGCTGAGCTCTCCGGGTTACACTATCTCTTCTTTAGGATAGCGTGTCATTCTATCTGGCCCATTTCCCATGTTCACACCATTCCTCTTGAGAGGTGTGTATTTTTGTACGCTTTGGTTACTGATGCTCCTATTAGTTTTCCCCATCTTTTTCTTCGTTCTTTGAACGATGTTTATAGGAGTTCATCCACTGCTCATGCTCTTGTACATCCTATTTTCATTCATAGGATTCTTCTTTATCTTGATATTAGCGGCTTTCCTTCCTCTGAGCCCGTTCATGTGATTGCTCCCATAGGTGCGTCTTTTCTTAAACAAAGGGCTGCTCATCTTCGAGCGGGTTCTAAACACCCTAGGTCTGAGCCCTCTAGTAGCGCACCTCCTCCTTCTTCTTCTGCAGGTCTTGCTGGTGAGGATGTTCTTGATCCAGTTGGTGATGATGCTGCTGCTGCTGATGTTCCTCCACCTCCTTCGGCCGACTTCGATGTTCGTCGTACTTTGGAGACTGTCATGACCGTTCAGGCGGCTCATGGTCAGATTTTGGTGGACTTACTAGACGAGATTCGTGCTCTCCGAGCCGATTTTGCGCGTCTTCATTCACCCTCACCACCTCCTTTTGATGGCGACTTGTGATTGCCCTTTGGCATTCCGTCACAAAAAGGGGGAGTGGAGTTTTGACTTGTAGAGGAGTTTTTGTAGTTAGGGGGAGACTTTTTGAGACTTTTTGTTTCTTTTTTGTTTTGAGGAGCTTGTGAAGTTTTAGATTGTATCTAGGTGCTTCACTTTGTATATCATTTTTGGGGATATTCATGTTAGGGGAAGTAACATTGATTGATATACATGTTATTTTTATTGATTCTTGTTGCTTTGTGATTCACTGCTTATTGATTTATATTTATGAGTTAATTATTCTTATATGTCTTTATTTTGTGTTGTGTGAATCTTACAAGAATGTTATACCTGTTGTTTTACTCTTTTCTGTCACACATGCGTTTATGCGTTTGTTGAGTATTTCAGGAATATACAGGTTGATTCAACTAAGCTGCTGTCTACACTTGCAACTGATGGATAGTAGTTAGGCTGAATTTGAATTTATGAGCATTATCTTTGTAAAGGGCTTTTTATTTGTAAAACTTTGAGCTTTTAATTAGGGTTTTGTCACGGATTGCCAAAGGGGGAGTTTGTTAGGTTCTAAGGTCTTAGGATTTTATGTATTTAGAACTCTAATTTGTAATGTTGGCAAACCATGATCAAAACATTGTATTTAGTCTTGTTTAGGCTTGCTCAAAGTTGGTTTATTATTGTAAAGTTGGAATCGAGTGGCTGCAGAAGTACTTGAGACTTTGGCCTGGCTCGATCGATCGAAGAAAAGACTCGATCGATCGAAAATCGCACAGGTTGATTATTCTGCAGAATTTCCAACTCAGCCCTACCTCATTAAACGTTTAGGGTTTTATGTTTTTACCCTAGGTATATAAACTAAACCCTAGCCACGTTTTTGGAGGTTGTCCATATTGCTTTGTTGCTCATACATTGTTGTTTTGTGTGAATCTCTTGTGAGATCCTTGAGGAGCTTTTCTTTACACAAAACTTAGGGTTTTCAAGGTAGAGATGATTTCAACATCTTGAAGATCATTACCGTTGCAACCATTGGAACTTAAAAGAAAAGCAAGCGGGGAGCTTGTAGCTGATTGAGGAATTCAAGAAAGAAGTAGTCCGTGGATTCGGAGCCTGCGCGTGGTCGTGTCAGGAAGTTCTACTGGTGGGTAGCATTAGGAGGTCGAGCGGGGAGCTTGTAGTCCTTTTGTAAGAACTTCAATTCTTTCATAGTGAATTCTGTTATGCCTTGAGGATCGGTGGGTCAAATCCTCCCCAGGTTTTTACCGTGTGGTTTCCTGGGTGATCATATCATTGTGTTCTTTATTATTTCCGCTGCTTTATTTGTTTTATATACATGATATGATTATTTGATTGTTTTAACCTAGAATTGCTTAATTTGACTAAGTAACAACTTGGCTAATTAATCTAGGCTACGCAATCTGTTTGGTTTAAGGGGTCTAAATTTCCATCAAATTGAAATTCCCTTAAAAATTCCCCAACCCATAACAAACACAAACCCAACTTCTCCTTCACTCTCTCTACACCCACACAATCACTGCCCAACAAACCCTTCTTCTTATCTTCTGTCTCGTTGAAATCATTGAAGCCCATACCCATGTTCTTGGGGCGCAGTTTGGGCTCGATTGGAGTGACAATCCCCTGTGCATTCTTCCCAAGGCCACCGCCTTTGTACCCCATTTTTTGCAACAGTTTCATACCAATCCCTTTGGTGTGCTTCTCAAACTCACCACCAACACTTGCAAAACCAAAACCACCTTCGTCGTCTCTAGCTCTATTAACCCTATACTTTTCCTTCTCTCTCATCCTCTTCAAGGCTCCCTCCTTAATCATCTTCCCAAACGCCGTTGGCAAAAAATCCTCCTCCTCCTCAGTAAACCCAAGACCAGCAGAGCCGCCATTGTTATCAATTTTCTGGGTGCTGGTGGAGATGAACAGAGCTCGGATTCTGAGATCCCTCTTGTCCTTGGTCTCCTGCAATGCCAGAAGCACGTGATCCATGGAAATGGGTCCACCTTTCTTCTTCTTGCTCTTGCTGTTGGGGTTGGGGTTGGGGTTGGAGTTGGGATTCAGATTAGGACGCCGTTGGTTTTGGTTTTGGTTTTGAGTGTCAGTTCTTGTGGGTCTGTGTTTGTGTTGCTAGGTGTGGTGGGTCTAGGTTTTGAAGCCGTGTAAAATTTTTGTGAATGACTGAAAGTGTCTGAAAGGATTTTTGTGAAATTAGAGTAGAGCATTTTTTCAAGTGTAGGATTTTTGTGAATGTTTTTTAGGATTTGTGCGAATATGAAAATTTTATTTGGATTGATTGGCTCAAGACTGTTCATATCAAGAGGAAGTGTGTTCTTGAACCCAAGCTACAAAACCCTCTCTTTGATCTTGTTTGTTTGAGTTTTTTCTGTTATTGTTTGTTTTTAGAGGAGAGAGACATAAAATTGAAGGTAAAATACATTTTTACTCTTGATTTTAACAAAGGTGGGTAACAGGGGGGGGGGGGTAACGGATTGAAGTACAGGTGGGCAAAGTGATAAGTTTTGAACCACGGGTAGGCAAAGTGAAAACGGGCCTAACCACAGGTGGGTTTACTATAATTATCCCATTAATTTACTTGCTACGATTTCCTTCTAGACTTATCCAAAGACCTCAAATAAAAACAAGGAATATTTTAAAGGCCATAGTTATGTATACCAGCTCATAATGACGAGAGATGTTCCTACGGGCTTGTGTAAAACTATTTTGCCTTGAAATATGCTTGAAAAATTAGCTTGTAGATCCTAACAGCCCCCAAAGCTTAAAAAGAAGAAGAAGAAGAAGAAGAAGAACAATAGGGGTGATGATTAATCAAATTATCATAATCCAAGCTTCCAGCAAAAGTCTAGCAGTTACAATTTATACCTTTTCTTATTCAAGGTGTATGTTTCATGATGATTATTGGCTTTTATCATTATTTTTTATATTTGAGAAATACACCTAACACCTAACACCCTAGGTGTTAAGAGTAATATGAATATTTCTATCTCTGTTTCCTTAGGGTTTTTATGTATAGAAATAAATCGAATAAAAAGGGATTGAGCTAGCCAAGAGGATAAGAATGCATAGTTGTTTCTGTCCTCGACAAACTTGCAAGAATCTCACAAGTTGCTATGTAAAAAGCGTCCTTCTTATCATCCAATTGTATCTCACGAGAGCAAAATGCTCTTCACAACAACAATGACCAAGGCTCAAGTACTTCCACTTAATTACATAGCAATCCTAAAAATACAATGAAATGAGAGAATTACAAAGAAATTTGGCATGAAATTAAGCCAACAAAAATATAAACTTAACAACATTGGTGTAAGCGAAATTTGAACTAAGCGCAACCTACTAAAATCTCAAACCAAACTCATTTAATCGCACCAAAATAATCTAGTCGCATTCTAATGCACATGCATTCCCCATTTGTGCAAAGAGGAGGAGGCCAAAATAAAATTGCCTCTAAATATTTGAAAGCCAGATTAAGCATATATTGCATTTACATACTGTTTTCTCTGTAGCATTTTATTCTTAGATAATGAATAAGTCGAATGAAGTAAAGAAAGATGCCATAGGATTTAATTACAATCGCAAACCGTTCTTAAGTATTTGATCCATGATTAAATAACCATTTTGAAGAAGCAAACAACAAAATTAAAAAGACTTCCCATGAAAGTAGAAACATGAAAATGAAACATTATACGTTGGCCTAGCATTAATATGAAGAACTGATGTCTTCTTCGGGAACAGAATCAAGATCCTGATGAAGACTTTGATATGGATTGTTGAGTACAGCAACGTTGCCAGGACGTGAGAATACAACCTACATTGTAGATAGTAACCAAATATCAATGAGTTCTATGACCAAGTATATGCTATAGAGTATGATTTCAAGATAGATGTGTGGCAAATTCATGAGTAAATGATATAGCATTTTACTTCAGTGGGAGATGTGTGGTTTCTTGAGTAATATAATTACCAATAGTAAAGTGTCAATACAATTTTTGCAATGGTTAATAACTCAAACTCTTAAATAAAATTGTGACTAATGTAGATGTGTGGTACTTTTTATTGATAAACTCTTCAATCTAGTTTCTATAATTGAGCTAATAACGAGAAAATTTTCATCTTAAAGAATCACAGGAAAATTCATAAAATTTCCTTAAATTGGAGTTCATTTAGAATTACATTGTGACAAATACAAATAATTTGTTTCACATTTTGTGTTTCATTTTATACTCTACGACTCATAACCTACCATATATTATTTTTACTTTCCTTATAAAATAATCAAAGTTTAAAATAAATAAATAAATAAAACTAATTACTTGGCATACCATAAGTGGTGAAATATAAAGTGAAACACACACACACAAAAAGGGACAGAAGATTTGTGTTCTATTGTGACCTATTATTATGTTCAAGTTTCTCCATTATCTTAGTTTATTACAAATATACCACCATATAATTAAACTTATAATAAAAATCAATTATATATATTTAATAACAAATTAACATTAGAAATCAACCTAATATAAGAAAGTTAAATGTAAATTTGAATGTTTAAAAATAAATTGAAAAATAAATAATTGTAGAACTATTAAAAGTATGACAATATCTAAAAAGGTTTTCTATGCATCTTGATTAGTAAAAAAAAATTATATAGCATCCAATCAAAAAGTAATTTATGTTTATATGTGATTTTATTTACATGACATTAAGCTCAAATGGAATTGGTTTTATGGGAGAAGAATTTTTTTGTCTTTTTGAGTGAGGGAGAGAGGCAGGGCTACATAAATGAGGGTTTCTTAGGTAGGGTTGGGGAGGGGGGTGGGGAGGGTTATCCCTCTTGTTGGTGGCAGTAGTTGTGAAGAATGCAGGGAGGGAATGAAAGTGGTATTGAGAGGAGTGAGGGAGGAAGGGAAGAGGTGGTGGTAGTAGTATATGCAAGTGGGAGTTGGAGATAGTGGTATTGTTGGCAATGTAAGAGAGGATAAAGGAAGGTAGTGGTGGGTGAATATGATGGGGATGAGGATAGGTGGCGGGAAGTGGTGGTAGAGAGGAATAGGAGGAAGGAGGTGGTGGTGGCAGCAATGATGTCGAGAGTGTGGGGGGGGGGGGGGGGGAGGTGATGATGGTGGTGGTGGTGGTGGTGGTAGCAGCAGTGTAAGAAGTTTGGGGAGGAGGAGATGGGTATTAGGAAATTAAGTAAAAATGATAAATATAAAAAGCAAAAACAAAAAAACAAAACAAAACAATTGAAGCAGTCATAGAGGCATAAATTAATCTATAATGGGAAGGAGGTCACATTGATGGGACAGTGCTTGCGATGTGGAGGAGAGGGAGAGAGAGATGAGAAGGTGGCACGTGCTTGGTCTAGAAAATGGTTTAGGCGTAAAACATTAACCATTTTTTACAATCTTAATACAACTTCTTGTTGATCATGAAATTTGATTCTATTAACCATTTTAGTTTGTATCAAATATTAAAAAAATATGACATATTTTCTCAACTAATAATTTGGTAATGGGTAATCAACACAAAAAGAAACAACGGTCTTAATGACAGTTTACATGAATCTTAGCAATATTTTTCATGAGTCAATATGTTCTTTTGTATCATAATAATACTTTAGGCAAGAAACATATCTGATAAACTCCAAGTGTACGTGACTTAAAACCAGCTGCACAATAATCAAAGTAATATTCCCATGTTCGTATAAACTTTTCATCAAATCTGAGAGCAAGGATTTTGCTGAACACAAACATTAAACTATTAAAGACCCGACATCAAAATGAAAAACCTTGTAGTCCGCTTGATATCATGATTAGTTTGACAATGTAGAATAATCATAAAATTTCCATATAATAGTTTTAATTACACATTCCTATAGCAATCTTATTCTTTCTCATCTCCTCTTTTCTACTATAAAGTAACAAAAACTTGTGCATGTCCTAGTCTTCATCAACCTATAACGAAAATAAATTTTGAAATATATGTTACCAAAACTTGGTTATTTTTTGTCTAACATTCGTAGCAAGTTTCAAGGATATACGACTATATCTTCAGTCGACCATTTTGCACTTTCAAATTAATTTGCCTTGGCATTTGTTTACTTTGCAGAAACTAAATGACAATGCTCTTGGATGGGTCTGTTTCTTTACCATATAATAAAGTGAAATGTCTCAACAATAATTTCACAATACTTTCACAACAAAATATACGTGGTAGGTTGTTATGGATTGTTATTGGTAGGCAAAAAAATAATTTTAATGATAGATTTAAATTATAACCAATAACAACTTATCACCTAAAATTTGTTGTAAAAACATTATAGACATAATACTTCCCTATAATAAATTCTAATCATTTTTCCAGTCTAGGGCTAGCTTTCTCTTCATATCCACATTACCTGTGTTTTTATTTTTCACTGTGATTATATTTGCATTATTGGTGTGTGCTATGATTAACCACGAACTCATCTTGCAATTAAGCATAATTGGTTATATCAATCAAACTTGGCATAAAATTGCTTAAGTAACATGTATCAATTAGGGTCTAAATTCTCAACATATTTTATTATAATACAAAGAATGCAAGTCAAGAATCTTTGTGATTCAGTGATATTATCTCATTCTTTTGTGGAGAACTTATATCAAGGTCTAGATAGTATTTTTGATGATTAAAAATTTACATACTTTGCTTTCAAGAATTTCGCAAAAATTTGACATGGGGCAACATTAAAAATTCTCTTTAGAGTCTGTATAATGACAAAAGAATGTAGATATATTATCCTCTAAAAGAAAACAAGCCTTGAGTAAACAAGCCTTGGGCAGAAAGTATCTCCGGCTCATGCTTTATAGAGTGAGATTCTCACAAGAGGTTGGTACGCGCTTTTGGGGCCCACATGTTTGTGGGAGGCCAACTCAATAGCGTAGGAGATAATTTTTTAATTACTAAAACAAGTGATAATAATTTTGTGGGAGCAGAGTTGTGGACCTCACATCCATGACGATGTACGTAGCTATACATGTAGCTGCTCCATAAAATACCACCTCCCAAACAAGCTAGCATTTAGCAATCTTCAACTAGTACATCAAATTAAGTACAATTCATGCATTCAGCATAATATATGTATCCATGGGGTCGTTTGATTTACAATTACAGACCTTTTAAAAAAAAATTCATGTTTGATTTACGAAATCTAGACAAGAATTCTATTATTTGCTTTTTTGATAATCAACAAGTATTCTATTATTTTCTAAGATATTAATGGGATCGTAACGTTTGGTTAGCTAATTATGCAGCACATTCTAAACTGTGATAATTTATGTGTTTTCGCAAGTCTAACCACAACCTGATGAGGAAATTATTCTACTGTCAGTAGAAGCTTTTCTTTAAGACGAGAAGTAAGAGAACAATATGATTATTTGTCTTTTCTTTTTTATTTTTTGATAATCAATATGATTATGATTATTTTTCTTACCTCTGGTTGTTCATAAAATTTCTTCTCCAATATCTAAGTGTTTGGTAGTAATGAATCCCTATATTCTCCACGTGCTCCACGCTGCACTTAAAAAACTTTGAATTAATTTTCTAGAGAAATAAATAGTTAAACCAAACAATAATTTAATACCTGAGTCTGGATGCATTAGCCATGGCTGATGTTACCCTGCTTAATGAAGGTATGCATGCACCGGGAAATATATATTCCTTTATAAAATCCGAACTTCGCATGTGCTCGTTGTAACGTTCGTCTGGCATTGATGAGAACTAAGAAGAGACAATCACAAACCAGCTTCAATGATTAGCGGTATATTTAAATGGGCAATTACTCTCACATACTCACTAGTGTACATTGTTAGTACATATCTCTCGGTTTATATTTTAAATGTGAATATCAATAAAAATTGTATACATCACACAAGAACTAATGAACGTGTGTAAGGGGTATATAACGAGTGTGAAACAATATTTTCCACATGCATTTAAATAACCCATACAAAAATGATAAAGACCAAGACGTTATAATAAAACTGGGAAAGAGATATATAAGACACCATTTGTTTAATTACCTGTAGAACAAAAAGCCCATCTTCTGCTAATAATGATTCACAGCAACCAAAAAACTCATCCATATATTCATGGCCAACATGTTCTATCATCTCACTGAAAAATGCCATCAAAGATCATGTTATATTTGGAATCATGAGGGTCTAATTAAATATATTTGTTGGCAAAGAAACACACCAAGATATAATTCTGTCATATTTGTAGGTATCGGGCAATTGGCGGTAATCACAAAGAAGAAACTTAATGCGGTCCTGCAAGCGAACTTGATTAAAATTAGTTTTGAAGTGACTATAGAAAAAAAAAATTTCTTAAGATGTGTCATATTCAACCAGAAGTTTTGTGCCGGGAGAAGAACCAACTAGTGATTATATGCAAATTGAAAAGGGTCGTGATTCTCTGCTATGTACTTTTATATATGTGACCCTAATAAAACAAATGTTGGGATTCTCTTCCTTTGCCTCAAGTTTCCATGAATTTAAGAATGTATATGGTTACTCCTAAGTGTTTGTGAGGTATGGGGGGCAAAGACTGAGATTCAAGTCTCCAATAGTGAACTTCATACACATATACACTTAAATTAGACTATAATAAAATTTCTATATTGTATTTGAAATAATAATAATAATAATAATAAACTCCAGTGAATAAAGAACGATGACTCATTTTAAATGGTGTGGTACTATCTTTACCTTTACATTTAAAATAGATCAATTTTAAAGCGATGCAACGATATCAGAAACAATAAATTTTACCTTCCAATATATTCCACTCGTATTGATATTAATGGTATATTCTTTTATGGTAAATGTCATTCCTCAAATTAGTACCTGAAGGCAAGCATCTTGCACTTTCTTTTCCGCAAGTTTCAGTTGCTCTTTAGACAAAGTGATGCCAGTATATTTGCATCCAGTTTGATTGACAACTTCAATAGCAAAGCTTCCCCATCCACTCCCAATTTCAAGAACTTCATGCTTCTCATCAATTCTTGCCTAAGTTAATTGAAAGAAGAAAAAAAATAAGAGGATTAGTTTGGAGCAAGAAAAGCTTTAATATTTGACATAATCAAACAGAAAAGTCTCACCTTTTCAATCAAAGAAGATATTTTTCTTAGCTGTGCAACCTTCAAGTCCTCATCTTCCTTCTAAGAAATATTTTCATAATGATGAAGGTAAGTTAAAGCTAAATCTTTAAAAGGAAGTTGATGCATTGTTTAACAATAAATTATCAAAAGGTTTTGATCATGACCTTAAATAAGCCGGTAGAGTACGTCATTGTTTCGTCCAAGAACTGAGCAAAAAGTTCATTACTCTAGAAACAAAACAAAACGAATTATAAGCTTATACTAATTAATATCAGTTATGCCACTAGTCAGGTTTGAATATACTTGATGAGTCTTATTATTTGTGCAGAGTGAGAGTGCCAAAATAAATAGAAAATGTTGTGGCAAATTGCTTTACAGAAATCAGAATTTTCTCTAGCTTTTTTTATATTTGTGAGGGAGACTTATTTAGCTGGATTGGGATTTGGGTTCTTGAAAGAGCATCTCTACACCATCTTTTGTATATCCATATTTGTTATTGTAATTTTCTCCCTCTCGTCGCTTGTGGATGTAGGATAAAGGTCGAATCAATTAAATTCTTGGTAAGTCCTCAACAAAACCTTTGGCAAAGTACTCTATAAAACCTTTGACAATTAGCACTCTGGTTTTTAACGCCAAATTTAAAGTAAAGAAATTGGATGGAACAAACAATTTGAACATGTGGCAATGTGAAGTTATGTACGTCTTGATCAAATAAGAGTTGGACGTCTAAGACATATTTAACTCTTGTGGATCATGACATACCATAACTTCGCATTGCCACTTGACGTAGTTGTTCATTCCATCAAACTTCTCTATCTTAAATTTGGCATTGGAACCATTGTCCTAACTGTTGAAAGTTCTGTAGAGAGCTCACCTGACATATTTATTGCCAATAACTATTAGTTTCACAAACCAATCAACAAAATCTCTAAATAATAATTAATCTAAATGCCTAGGTATTGAACTTTGGTTTGTTGTAAAAGCGAAAGCTCAAATATCAAGATTGATTAGAAAAATCTTAGGAACAAAGAAAGAAACCCAAAAGAGTAATAGGCTCAAACACACTATAAGAACACCAAGGATTTATGAGATTTGATATTTAGTCAATGAAGTGAATACATCACTAAAAATTTGGAAAGTGCAAGATAGAGTAGAGGCAATTTTACATAATCCAAAACTCCAATACACCCAAATAACTTTCTTTTACAAATACATAGACTAGGGGTTGCAATAAAATAAAGAAAAAAAATTATTTACTAAAATTGCTACATAACACACTCGAAGAGATTTCTCTCTAACTCAAACTAAACCAAACCAATGACGCACCTCACACGAGAAAAACTGCATAGCACCACAAAGATCCAAGATTGCGAGACCCACACAACCATACTCACTGTCCACAAGCAAAGCGGCACTTATGATTAGGGGTGGCAAAATAAACCCAACCCTACCCAATTATTAATTAGGTTAAATGGGTATAACTGGGTACTCAATTAGACCCAAGTATCATTTATATAAATCACTCAACTCTAAAATACTCCAAAACCACTAAAAATACCAAAATACCTATGAAATCTCAAAAAATTACCAAAATACCCATGAAACCTAAAAAATGATCGAATTACCCCCGAAACCTAAAAAATGACCGAAATATGCCCGAAACCTAAAAATGACCGAAATACCCCCGAAACCTAAAAAATGACCGAAATACCCCAAAACCTAAAAAATTACCAAAATACCGCCGAAACCTAAAAATGACCGAAATACCCCCCCTAAGCCTAAAAAATGACCAAAATACCCCTGAAACCTAAAAAATTACCAAAATACCTCCAAAACCTAAAAATGACCAAAATACCCCATAAATCTATAAGATGACGAAATATCCCCAAAACCTTAATAATGACTGAAATACCCCTGAAACCTATAAAATGACAGAAATGCCTCTGAAACCTAAAAATGGCCAAAATACCCCCGAAACCTAAAAAATTACCGAAGTACCCTCTAACCTATAAAATGATGAAAATACCCCTAAACCTTTAAAATGACCAAAATACATCCCAAAACCTAAAAAATGACCACAAATAACCCGAAACCTCTAAAATTTCAAAAAATGCCATGAAACGTCTAAAATGACCAAAATAGTTCGAAACCTCTAAAACAACAAAAATACCCCTCAAAATATCTAAAATGACCAAAATACCATTAAACCTATAAGATGAACAAAATACACCTGAAGCCTTTAAAATTACCAAAATATAGGTTTGGGGTATTTCGAAAGTTTCAAAGGTATTTTCATCAAATTAAAGGTTCTAAGAATATTTCAGTCATTTTGTAGATTTCGAGGGAATGTCGGTAATTTTTTAGGTTTTAGGGGTTTTTTGTTAATTTATATATTTTGGGGCAATTTCAGTAATTTTCTAGCTTTCAGAGGTATTTTAATCAGTTTTTAGGTTTTGGGGATATTTCGGTAATTTTTTAGGTTTTGGGGTATTTTGGTAAATTTTTTAGGTTTCGAGGTATTTTGGCCATTTTTTAGATTTCGGGCTATTTCAGTCAATTTTTAAATTTTAGAGGTATTTCGGGCATTTTTTTAGGTTTAGGGTGTATTTTTATTATCCTATGGGTTTAAGGAGCATTTTTGTGATTTTATAGGTTTTGGGACTATTTTGGTCATTTCATAGGTTTCGGGGGTATTTTGGTCATTTTTATGTTTATGGGATAATTTGTTTTTTTTTGGGTTTCGGGGTTATTTCGGTCATTTTTTTAATTTTCGAAGGTATTTTGATTATTTTTTAGGTTTTGAGGGTATTTCAGTCATTTTTCTGGGTATTTCGATTAATTTTTAGGTTTAGGGGGTATTTCGGTCATTTTTAGGTTTCAGGGGTATTTTTGGTCATTTTTTAGATTTCAGAGATATTTCGATCAATTTTTAGGTATATGGGGTATTTTGGTCATTTTTTAGGTTTAGGGGGGTATTTCGGTCATTTTTTAGTTTTAGGGGGGTATTTTAGTAATTTTAGGTTTAGGGGGTATTTTGGCAATTTTCAATAGTTTTTGAGCACATTTGATCTTTTTTTTAAGATTTAGAAGGTATTTTGGTAATTTTAGAAGACTTTATGAGTACTTTGGTCATTTTCAAGTTTTAGGGGCATTTTGGTAATTTTGATTATTGGGTAATTGGGTGGGTTGGGGTTTACCTATAATAATTGGGTTGGGTTAGGTTTGGGTTAAAAGTAATTAGTTAAATGGAGAATAAATGGGTAAATAGATTTTATGTAGCCAACTCAATTGTGCCTACCCCAAACCCACCCATTTGACACCCCTACTCACAATTAAAGTGCATATCCAAGAGATAAATAACCTCTCTGATCAAAACCAATAGTAAAATATCAAGCCACAGCACGTCAGCCCCTTACCAAAGACAAAATTTTCCAAAAGTGCTTTTTATTTTTTTATTTATTTATTTACAAATCAAGACAAATATTGAAAAAGGTATTCAAGGGCGGCTCTAAGATTTATTTCTAAGGGTTAATAGTGTTGGAGTTAGGAATTTGTTGTGGGGGAGTAAAAAATAAAATGATTAATTTTTATTTTTGTACATACAACTTTCATATTATATACAATGACCTAAAATAGTATTATTCTAAATATAATTTAGTGTACAATACAACTATATTGTGTAGTGGTCTAAAAAAATTATTAATAGTTTAAAGATTGGTAAGACAACAACTATTGAATGCATAAATATATATAATAGAATAACTAATAATACATTTTTGTCAAATTTATAATAATTTATTATATTTATATGTAATATCAATTAAACAAAAATATATGATAAAGAAAAATAGAAACACACTTAGGAGTTGGACTAGGAGTAAACATAAAACTAAGAAAAAATAATAATAACTCATATAAGTTTTTGCTTTTGAAGTGTATAGCTTTTTAAGCATACATGCTATCATTTTCTTGGAATTTGAGCAAACTCTAAAAGACTTCTTGGATTTGAAAATCTGTAGAGCACTTATCAAACTACTTAATTAAGCATAAAGAAAACATAGAAAGGAGAAAGAGAGATAAAAAGAATGAGTAAAGAATCATAAATGTAGATACAATTAGTTGGTCATACAGGTGGTGTAATTTTCTACTTTTTGTGCCGAAAGTGGTAATTTTTGGCTAATGAAGTAGAAAAGTGCAAGGAAAAACAGTTTCATTCTGCCATCAATGATAAAGTAAGTCAAAGTACGGAGAGAAGGTTTATTTATTTATTTTATTTAACGAATGAGCAATTTTAAGAGTAATTCTATTAACAAAACACTTTCATAACAAAATCTAGGTGATAAGTTGTCAAAGGTATGTAAAAAAGTGATGTCAGTTGTGGGTCTAGATAAAAACTAATTTCAACTTATCACTTAACTTTTATTGTAAAATTATTGTGAAAATATTGTGAAATTAGCACTAAAATAATTATATTTAACCTTATTTCAGTTGGGTTTAAACAATATTTTTTAGGTTATATTCAAAATTTTATTTTAGGGGGTCCAAACAAAAAGAAATTAATTAATTAATTAAATAATTATATATATAGACCAGGTCAGGGGTTGATTTGAACCCCTTGGGCTGGCTGTAGCGCCACCCATGAGGGTATTGCCTACGTGATGCTAGGCTAGTATAACATATGCACACAATGCTAACCTCCAATCAAAGTTTAAATTATCACCACGACCACCTACATGGACTGATCAGGTACCATTATACAGATTGAAAATAGTATCCCACAATTGATCCAATTAAGTCCTAATTGCTTATGGAAGAATACTAATCCAGCGATTTTAGTTCCTAAAGTTTCAAATGAATGTTATTAGTCCTTAAAATTTTAAAATTGGTATTATTAATGTTTCATTAATTTTCGATAGTTTTTTTTGACTATGTGGTTAACAAAAATAATTATTTGACTTTCGTAAGGTGATGTGGCAACATTATTAACATTAAAAAAATCCATACCAGTATCGCTCATGACCCAACAAAGATCCAAACCCAAACTTGTTAAAAATGAGTCCTCCCCAATTCACCTGATTATGCCCCAACGCACCCCTCCCAGCTCCTCCCTCCATCTTGCGGTCCGAAAAATCCCGCCCAAAGAGAGAGTCGATCCTTTCCCTCCCAGCAGGCTTCTTCTCTCGCCTGAATTAGTTCTCTTTTAAGCCATAGAAAATGATAAGAACAAAGATGTTGTACACTTGTACAGTTTTAAATGTTTTATATTTTTAAATCTATAATTCAGTTGGTGCACTGACGCTTAAGAATTATCTTGTTGTGTCGTTAGTTCAGCTCAGACATTCATTTTGGTGGCAAAATATGTGTTTGCCTTTGTTTTTCTCATTTATTTATTTATTTATTTTTTTGCTATTACGTTTTCTTAATTGGATAAAGGTGCACAAGTACAAATTAGATTAAGATTCTGTACAATCAATTAATTTTTTTAGTTCCCTCTCAAGTCTCAACCATGTTTGGAATTTGGGATTTTATATATCACTTAGATATGTAGACCAAAAAAAAAAAAAACTATGAGACATAGATGGTTCTAGCTATGGTGAAGAGCTGTAACGGAATGAGTTAGGGTTCAGTTAGTTGAATTGAGGAAGATCCGTTTCTAACAGGTTTGGGTTTGGTCCGGGTAATACTAATTATATGTATTTTTTATTTTGTTGAAAAAATTGTCATGTCATTAAAAAAAAAACCCACGTCATTCATTCATTAGCCACATAAGTAATGAGACTAACTGTAATTAACGTTTATTTTTTAAACCTTAAGAACCAATAGAACTTATTTGAAATTTTAAGGACCAAAAGTGTTTATTAAGTCAATTTCATCAACTAATGATGTATTTTGCCTTATTTTTTTAAATTAATTAATTTTAACCTCTTTTTTGTTTGCCCTCTTAAACTACAATATATCCTGATTCCTAACTCTGTCTAACATTGTGTTGTGTTGACGTATTTTTTGGAATCCTTCCTCATTCCCAATTGCTTTCTCTGATAATTTTAAAAATAGTTCATACTTTCATGGGTCAAACCGTCCTATGTAACATTGTGAACAGTGTCTTGCATGACAATACACACACGTGTACACATTTGCATGTTTTCAATTTGTGTTTACGTAAATTTTGTTTCAATCGGTGTTTAGGTGAACTTTACAATAGATTCCTTCTGGACTTATCCAAAGACCTCCAATAACGAATGCTTTTAGTGCATTGGTTAACCATTTATTTTAAAAAAATCTTTATGGAAAAATAATAATTAATATTTTGACAATTTTTTTTATTTCTCATAAAAATTGTGTCAAAACTTTTCTAAAATGAATTGTTAACTATTACCTTAAAGCTCTCATTAGCATAACCAATAAAAATAAAGAATTTTAAGGCCATAGTCATATACCAGCTCATAATGACGGCAGATGTTCCTGTGAGCTTGTGTGAGACTATTATGCCTTAAAAAATGCTTGAAAAAGCGCGTCAAAGATCCTAGAGTAGCTGTGAATATCAATGGTGTCCACCAGCCCCTATAGCCAAAATAATAATAATAATAAGGCTAAAATGTAAAACTGACCCTCTAAGTTTCACATTTTGTCATTTCAGTCCTTTAAGTTTCAGTTTTGTCATTTTAGTCCTCTAAGTTTTAAATTTTGTAAATTTCGTCCTCCGTTACCTTTCTGTTAGGTGCTGCCGTTTATTAAACAAAACGACACTGTTTTGGATGAATTTTTTTATTTTTTTATTTTTTTTATTTAATTTTACTGAAAAACGTTAATTACGAAAAAAAAAAAAAACGCACACATACACACAACACAAAACACCAAGGGAAGTAGGGAACAACGTCGTGAAGGAGAATGCCCCTGGGACATCATCGGCACAATCCCAGCCACAACCCGACCCAACTCCAGATCCCCTTCCTCCGTCGCCTCTGCCCCTAGTGGTCGGAGCCCGAGTCCATTTCACCAACCAGGAACAGAGGAATGTGATTTTTATTTTGTTTTGTTTCTTTGTTGTTGTTTTTTCTGTTTTGTTTCGGAGATTCAGGATTTCTGGGTTCTGCTTTGCAGAGTTTGTGATCTTCTCTTTGTAGGGGATGATTTTATTGTTGGGATTTGCTTATAAGGAGGAGGAGGTGATGATTCTGTATTGGCTCAGAAGAAGGCAACACAGAGGTTCAACTAGTTTTGCCATCTAGGTTTTTTCACCAAAGGCCAAAGGGGCTTTTTTCTTTTTCATCCGTCAGTCTTTTGCCATCTGGGTTTTGTTCAAATAGTTTAGTATAGTACAGTATATTATTACAGTTGCTTTGATTGAGTGGTTGCGGTGTCTGAGTGTAATTTTCTCGAGTTACTTTCAGTGATCGAAGTGTTCGTTGATGGGTGCTCGGTGAAAGTCCCAAAGGGCATGACGGTTCTTCAAGCTTGCGAAATCGCCGGCGTCGATATCCCTACCACAGTCGCCTCTCCATCGCCAGAAACTGCCGCATGTGCTTCGTCGTTCATGCCTAGGATTGTGCCGATGATGTACTCCTGGCATTTTCCTTCAAACGTTATTCCTTAGTTTTTTTTTTTTAATTAACGTTTTTCAGTAAAATTAAATTTAAAAATTTTAAAAAAAAATCCTCCAAAACGGTAGCACTTAACAAAAAGGTAACGAATGACGAAATTGACAAAATTTAAAACTTAGAGGACTGAAATGACAAAACTGAAACTTAGAGGACTGAAATGACAAAAGGTGAAACTTAAAGGGTCAGTTTTGCATTTTTGCCTAATAATAATAATAATAAAATGAACAATTTAGGAAATAATTAATCATAATATTTTTATCCAAGTTTCTAGCAAAATCTGGTAGTAGCAAATTAGCAATATATACCTTCTCTTATTCAATTTCGAGGTAGAGGAATTTGAATCTCTGCTGGCAATAAGAATCTGCGGAACAAATAAATGATATATTATTATATAATAAAAATTAGGCTTAAAAACTGTGGTTGCGCTAAATGGTTTCACCAAATTACAATTTTTTTTTTTTTTTTTTAGATTTTTAGATTTTAAAAAAATATATATAATTTTTCTTCTCCTATAATTTTTAAGTTGATACAAATCTTAATTTGATTACAATCCAAATTCTTCATCTAATCCATCAAAATCTTAATAACATCATGCTTTTTACGGTATAACAGAAAAAAAAAAAAATTGTAATTAATGCACAGTAACAACTTGATTTTTATGGTATTTGATTTTAAATAAATTTCTTCTTTTTTTTTTTTGCTTACATCAACTTCATCACAACTTTCATTGGAAGGATATAAACAATTGATAATAAATTTGTTAACTTTTTTTTTTTTCAAATATATTTTTTTAATTTAATTTTTTTGGATAAATATCAAATTTTTGGATAACAAAAAAAGAAGAAGCTAATAACGTTAATTAACAACATGATTTTTATGGTATAACAAAAAATAAAAATTTGTAATTAATGTTAACAAATTGATTTTTATGGTATTGGATTTTTTTTTTTTTTTTTTTTTGGTGCTTATATCAACTTCTTCACAAATTAAAATTATTGTTTTAAATAGAAACAACTTTTCATCAACCTTTGCTTTTTGGTTGAAGTTTACAGTGGTTGAAATTTTGTTTGTCGGATAAATATATGAATGATTATGGATAATAGTTTTATTATACCATGTCTCTCATCTTTAGATTTTTAAGTCACTATAAATAATAAGGGCTGATTCTTGATTTTTTTTATTAATATTTTGAATGTCCAAGTATCTATAATTTTTTAGGGTTATTTTTATTTTATTTTTTTTTTTTTTTCTTAGGGAGTGATAGGCCAAAAACGTATTGACCCCTTGTGATGAATTAATTGATTAATTAGCCGAGTTTATTAATTAATCAAATTAACATGCAAAGCACATGGTAGCACAAACAAATCACCAATTAAACTAAGTATGCAGTGGAAATAAAATTAACACGGTGATTTGTTTACGAATGGGGAAAACCTACACGGCAAAAACCCTACCGGGTGATTTTAAGGTCACCACTCCCAAGAATCCACTATTATCAAAACAAGCAGTTACAAGTAAAAGAATCTCAATACCTTATACCAACCTACAGTTGAACCCTTACCCCAATACCCAATTGGACTTGTTCTGTAGTGACAATCTCTCCTTTCAATGCACGGCTTCCAGTACGTGACTAACGAATAGTGCGGATCCCAGTACGCGACTTGATCACCAACTTGAGAAGGATGTTGGCTACAAAGTTCTTCAGTTCATCCAGACAATGAAGATCATGAAGTTGCTTGGTCACAAAACCCTATGGTGTACAAACACAACAGCTTTTTCAAGAACTAGGGCAAACTAAGTTTCTGGTCACACTTTTCTTCACACTTGTGGAATTGTGCTCTTGTGCAACTTGTGTCACCTTTTACAGCCCTTAAAATAATCCTTTTATATGTTTAGGGTTGTGAGAAAAGAAAGCTCAAACATACATTCACGGATTGGATGAAAAACAGTCCTGAAAAACTGAACTTCATAAACTTAGAGATATACCTTATCTATCGAGCAAGCTGTCGAGCCACGGGCTTCAGCAGCTTTTAAACCTTGATAGATGCTAGCTGTCGAGTTTTAAAATCCTGCACTTCATTCCTTGATTCTTGGACAGGCTTGCATGGCTTTAACACTTGAACTTGAACTTGCAAAGAAGATGGTAAGGTTGGATGGGTACGATTCAAATATGATAGACTACCTAACCTATGCTATTGGTGCGGACTTTTGACGCATAGTGACAAAGACTGCGATTTATGGGTTCAAAGCAGAGGAAGCCTGATAGAGAGTGGTCAACAATACGGAGGATGAATGCGAGCTTCATCAGCCATTCCCAAGAAGTGTTTTGTGGTTCGGGTTGAGGGGTGTGATGGTGCAATAGAGGAGGAGGTGCCACAGTCTTCTCCTATACACATTGGTGAGGAGATGGATACTAGTGAAAACAAAGTGCTTGGCAGAAGCAGGGATAAAGAGAGTCAAGGGGGCCAGTTTGAGGATAATCATGGGCTTAAGGGTAGTGTGAACTACCTGAGTCGTTACCTGTGAAGTGTAGGAGTCTCCAAACAAATTTTCAAGAGCATTTAAAGGCGATTGATTTGGAGTTGGCTAAGTACGATGGTGAAGTAGACACAGACTTGCAACCAGGGGTAGAGGTTGCTACAGTGGGCCTTTTGAATGATCCTGAGGGTCTTTTGGGGGTAGAGGATGGAGAGCATGTTACTAAGATTGCTGGCACCCATCGAGTCTCTACTGGTTGGGAGGAGACTACTTCCTCGGGGGGTCCAATTCAAGGATGGAAACGTTTAGCTAGAGAGAAGGCAACAATGGAACAGGTAAGCTCCCCAATTTATGCAAAACGGGGTATTCAGGAAATTTCAGAGGTGATGGAGGATTTGGTACCAACAAAGCGACGATGTGCTAGCGTTAAAAGCATAGAAACGGTGGAGGCTAAGGACCAGCCCCGCCAAGGTCAAGGAGTTGTTTAGCTTCAAATTTCCGCGGGCTTGGGAACCCATATGCAAAAAGAGAGCTTGAAGATTTGATTCAAGCACAAGATCCCCTAATTATTTTTTTATCAGAGACATGGGCAGATAAGGAACAATTAGAAAGATTGAAAGCCAAGAGTAAGTATGCTGTTTTATTTTATGTTCAAAGTCAAGACAGAGGGGTTGGTTTGGTACTCTTTTGGCAGCAAGGAGTTTCAGTTTGGGTTGACAGTTTTTCCAAATTCCATATTGATGCAGTGGTTAATGGGGGCACAATGGGAGCTTGGAGATTCACTGGATTTTACGTTGAGCCGGACACTAATAAAAGGATGGAGGCTTGAAATATGCTTTGGATGTTGATTCAAAATCACATTTACCTTGGGTTTGTATGGGAGACTTTAACGAAATTCTTCTCATTGAAGAGAAGTGAGGGGGTCGAGTGCGTCCACATTGTCAGATGCAAGCCTTTTGGGATGTTTTAGATACTTGTGGTTTTATGGATTTAGGATTCACAGGTCCAGAATTTACATGGCAAGGTGTTAGGCATGGGCAGGTTATTTGGGAACGATTGGATAGGGGGGTTGCGAATTATGATTGGATGGCAAAATTCCTTGCGGCGACTGTTTGGCATCTTAATTGTGTAGCTTCAGACCATCGGCCACTTCTACTACTGCTTGATCCGAATGGTGAGTCAATTAGATGGAAACGAAAACCTTTTCACTTTGAGGAAATGTGGTTGGCTGATCAAGGCTGTGGTGATACAGTAAGAAGGGCTTGGGATATTAGGCCGAGTGGGCACCAAATGTTTAAGGTGGTTACCAAGATAAAGAAGTGTAAAAAAATGTTGAAATCATGGAGTAAAAATCACTTTGGTAATGTGAAAAATCATATCAGATCAAAGAAAGAGCTATTATGGAGGGCTGAGGAGGCTTTGGCTAAAGGTGGGAATTATGATATGGTGGTTTAGTTAAGAAGGGAGCTAAATGTTTTGCTAGACAAAGAAAGTCGCATGTGGGCCCAATGGTCTAGAGCTCAATGGTTAGCAAATGGAGATTGTAATACAAACTTTTTTCATGGGGTGGCCATGCATAAAAAACGTAAAACCTTCATAAAAGGCATTAGGGACATGCATGGTGCATGGGTCACGAATGAGGGGGTTGTTGGGTATGTTTTCGTGGACTTTTATTCTAGGTTGTTTACAACTTCAAATCCAACAAATTTAGAGAGAGTCTTGGCAGGAGTTCAAACAGTGGTTAGTGCTCCTATGAATGACACTTTAACTAAACATATGTTCGGGAAGAGGTTGACGTGAAAATTAAACAAATGGCCCCTTTAAAAGCATTGGGATTGTATGGGATGCCTCACCTTTTCTTTCAAACCTTCTGGTCAGATATTGGGATGGATATTTCAAAGGCAGTGCTCTCTTGTCTTAATTCAGGTACTCTTCTAAAGTCAATAAACCACACATTTATCACTTTGATTCCAAAGGTAAAAAAATCCCGAATCTGTTGCTCAATTTAGGCCTATCAGTCTCTATAATGTTATTTATAAAATCATGAGTAAAGTCATTGTAAATAGGCTAAAACCAATTTTGAATTTCATTATTTCGAAATCTCAAAGTGCTTTTATTGCTGACAAAGTTATTACTGATAATATCTTGATTGCTTTTGAATCTCTATATCATATGAAAACTCAATGTTCAGGAAAGACAGGTTTTATGGTCTTAAAATTTGATATGAGTAAGGTTTATGATAGAGTGGAATGGGTTTTCTTGGAGAAAATTTTATTAAAGATGAGTTTTTAGGATAATTGGGTGGCCTTGATAATGCAATGTATCACAACAGTTTCCTACTCGATTATGGTGAATGGTGAACTGAAGGGTCTTATCTATCCTTCTAGGGGTTTAAAACAAAGCGATCCTCTGTCTCCTTTTCTATTTTTGTTTTGTGCAGAACGATTAAATGCTCTTCTCTCACAAGCAGCTAGGGATGGGGAAATTCGAGGTTATTCTATTTGCAAAGCAGGGCCGAAAATAACCCACCTCTTCTTTGCTGACGATTGTTTGTTATTTTGTAGAGCAACCTCCTTTGAATGTGGAAAAATTCAAAACATTCTTGCTTAGTATGAAGCAACTTCAGGGCAACAAGTTAATTCTGACAAGACTCCGGCATTGTTCAGCCGGAACACCTCTGAGGAGGTTCAAGGAGAATTACAAGCTTTATTGGGGGTGCCGGTTATAAGAAATTATGAGAAATATCTAGGGCTTCCTTCATTTGTGGGGCGTTAGAAAAAAGCTTGTTTCAATCAAGCTAAGGAGCGAATTTGGGCAAAAATGCAAGGGTGGAAGAAGAAATTACTTTCTCAAGCGGGCAAGGAAGTAATGATTAAAGCTGTGGTTCAATCCATCCCGACTTATTCTATGAGTGTTTTTCGTCTTCCCATTGGACTCCTCAAGGATATAGAAGCAATGATTCAGAAGTTTTGGTGGGGATGTTCAGAAAACTCTAAAAAAATCCATTGGGTGAAATGGGAAAGGTTATGCTCTTCAAAATCGGTAGGAGGTATGGGTTTTAGAGATTTGAGATTGTTTAATGATGCAATTTTGGGTAAGCAAGTTTGGTGTCTTTTTCATGTAAGAACTTCCCTAGTATTCAAGGTATTTCGAGCAAAATATTTTCTGTCAGACAATATTTTTGATGTGGAGGTGTCTCCTCGATGTTCTTTTGCTTGGCGAAGTATATTGCAAGCTAGAGAAGCGGTTTTGAGGGGTGCTAAGTGGAGGGTGGGAGATGGGAAGGATATAAATATTTGGAGACATTGTTGGCTTCCTTCTAATGGGGGTGGTGGAGTTTTATCTCCACAGCTGGACTCCTCTTTGCAAGTTGTTAGTGATCTGTTTTTACCAGGTTTAAGAAATTGGAATGAGGAGCTTATTGATGTGAATTTTTACCCATGGGAAGCTAAAGTTATCAAAAGTATCCCTGTAAGCCAGTATGTAGATGCTGATGCTTTGATCTGGGCTCTTTCTTCTGATGGAGAGTATACGATCAGGAGCGCATATCGGTTGCTTGTTATGATTCAGTGTCAAAGTCAAGCCAGTTTGTGGAATGGTATATGAAAGCTCCGAGTTCCTAACAAAGTTAGGCATTTCATTTGGCGAGTTGTCCGAGATTCTTTACCCACGAAGTTTAACTTGCATAGGTGACAGGTGGTGACAGATGGTCTTTGTGAACTGTGCAAAGATTGCTCTGAAGATAGTGTTCATGCTTTGTGGTATTGTGATTCAATGAAGGCCATATGGCAGTTTGATTTCCGCTTTTCCTTTCTTCGAACCCAGAAATTCTCAACCTTTGAAGATCTTTTCCAGTTCCTGTGTCTGCATGGATCGTCTGATCTGGTTGCCCAGTTTGCTATGGTTGTGTGGAGTGTATGGGAGCGTAGAAACAGAATGAGAGTGGGGCAAAAAACGTGGAGGGTTGAGGAAGTCATTCAGCGGACTTTGGAGCTCTTACAAGAATTTCAGGACATGCATAAGAAGGCTCGTCAGGTAACTGATCATAGTGAGGATTTATGGTGGAAGCCGCCTGATTATGGTCTTTACAAGATCAACTTTGATGGAGCTTTATTTTCTTATCAAGTTAGTGCAACTTTAGGGGTGGTCATTAGAGACTGGGAAGGGCAGATCATAGCTGCATTAAGTCAAAAACTGAGGTATCCAGGTTTAGTTGATTTGGTGGAGGCCTTAGCTGCCTGTAGAGCAATCAGTTTTGCCAACGAGCTCAGTATTCATCAAATGGTGGTTGAAGGAGACTCATTGCAGGTTATTCAGGCCATCAACAATGCCAGGCCAGTTCGGACTATGTATGGACATGTTATTGATGATATCAAAATTTTGTCTTCCACTGTTTGTTGTAGTTTTTTGCATGTTAAGTGAGAGGGTAATAAGTTAGCTCATGCCCTCGATCGTAGAACAATTTTATCTGCAAATACTGATGTGTGGTTGGAAGATCTGCCATGAGATTTGGATGATGTTTTCCAGTTTGATTTACCGTAATAAAGTTTCCTTACCTCTCTCTCTCTCTCTCTCTCTCTCTCTCTATATATATATATATATATATATATATATGTGTGTGTGTGTGTGTGAACAAGGCAAAATTTTAGGAAGTAAATACCAGAAAAATGCTTTGTACGTATAGGTACAAACTAGCTCTGTTTGGAATTAATTCAGACTCAAATCAATCTTACCAGAAAAAGGTTTAGAAGACCTTCATTGTTATCGTTGAAAGAAATATCCCCATCAATATATGCATCTGCAAGGCCTAAATCAGCATTTGTCATAACCTGTTTAAAACAAGATGGTGAGAAAAATTTTGCTGTATAATATAATAAGATTTTGAAATTTAAATGCCAATATAAGGCGCAGCCTATTATTTAATTTTGAAAAAATTTCCGGCCAATTTCAACAATAATATGTTGCATGCATGTGACCCGTATAAAAACATTCCAACATAGATTAAGATTACATACCTTCCAATAAAACTGCGGATTATTAACTTTAAGAACTATTTTCAGAGGACACTTTCTCTTGTCTCCTTCAAAGGTCAATGTTGTACCCCCTTCCTCCAATAAACTGCAACACCACAAGGCATGGTATATCAAATATTAATAACATGGGTTTTGGCAGCATAGTTGAAAAATTGGGTGTTGCCACTGGTGGTGGAAATTAAAAACCATCTGGGTTGAATCCTTCACACAAAAATTTCATAAAATCCTATTGAGAAACGTTCCGGAAAAGGAATTCCAATACATATTCTAATGGTCCTATTATTTGAAGCTGGAATTCAACAAAAATGGCTATGGTATCCTTTGTACAAACAATAATATCCATTTTAATTCATTCTAGGGAGAACTTAAACTAAAGCCCCATGGTCAATTACAAAATACCCTCACTAATATTATGAACTCAACTTTTTCGCCATTTTTAAAGTGGTTGATTGTAATTTGCAAGTGGTGGACACAACTAACACTCAAAAACCCATCGTTTTTTTTCTACTATTCACAATTGACCACTTTAACAATTATAATTTTTTTGTATAAAGAAAACATTGTGTTCGTAGACCGTAGTATTATCGAAATCCTTACATAATCAACTCACATAACCTTAACAAAAAGGAAAAGGCTAAAGAATCCAGAGAGATTAACCTATAACAGCAGCTCGGGGGCTGAACAAAAAACATACCCAGAATAATATTTGAAACCTCCAAATTAAACAGCTCTTGCATGATGATAAATTTTCAGTGTCCTCTCGTCAAGTATCAGTCCTAGAACCCAGATGATCATAGACTACATACTATAACTGAATTTCAGAGAGTGCATATATAAAATATCTATATATATATATACACATTTTATATATATACACACACACATACTGCAGGCAGGATATCTAAGTTAGAAGTAAACTAAACTCACATTAAACATCCAGCAGAGATAAAACGTCCAAGGAACCTAGTGACAAAAAGGCGCGCCCCTGCTTCTATGAGAGATGGTTCCATGTGTTTTGGCTTGCTTAGAAGAGCACTCTGTGCAGCAGCCATGCCTGCCCACCAACAAGTATATCCAGTAAGACACCTTTCCTTCAAACTAATGATTTTCTTTAAAGAAATTTTTAGAACTTAGAAAAAGGCAAACAAAAGGTAATAGACTTGATACAATTTTTCTCCAAGGGTAATGATTATTGTAGCAGTGATCAAGGGTAATGATTATTGTACACAGTATGTACATACACAAACTAAAATCCTATTTTGAAAACTCAATTTCATCGTTTCACAATTAAAAACTACATTTGGTAAGCATCAACTTAAGTTTATTGCCCTAAACATCATAATGACTCTTTTAAGTTAGCAACATATTTTAATTATCTCTAAAAATTAGATTTATAAATTATGGAAAAGTCAACTATAATAATTATCGTTTTTTTTTTTTTTTTTGAGGAAGATAATAATTATCGTTAGTTAATTAGAGAAGAAGAAATAAAAGCTAGGTAGTATCGTTAACTCTGGCAGAGGAGGAGGGGATAAAAGAATTACTTGGATTTCAAATTGACAGCTAGATCCAACTCCACGGCATGACCAATAAAGTTTTTCCTTTTTAAAAAAAATTAAAAAAAAAAAAAAAAAGTTATCCTCCTCCGATTTTTGGAAATTTGCTAGTAAAAAAATGAATACACTTTACCCCACACAATGATAACTTATTTAAATCCACAAACACATTTTAGACATTAGACCAAAACTTGTACAAGTTTTATCATTAAAGACACCATGAATGGTGCTGATTCTCTTTATCGTTTGCTTCCACAACCCCGAGTTTCGAGCTCACCCAACTAACGTCGCTTTGAGTTGGCAACATCAAAGTTGAAATAAGTCTGAAATGTTTTTGTGAATTTGGGGATTTAAGTGGGTTATTATTGTGTGTGATAATGTGTATTCACTTCCTCAATCAATAGCTTTGTGTGAAGTTAATGGCATGCTCTCCATTTTTTCAGTTTTCTATTCCACCACTCGGCACCTATTTATTAGGTAAGGAAAATGTTATTTATGCAATCTAGGTTGTAGACGTTTTTATACAACTTACTATGTGGCGGTTAAAAAATTCATTCACATGTACTTAAAGTCACATAATATTTTTAATGAGCTATATATGTAACTTAGTTAAATAATATGTATGAATTATTTTTTTTAACCTCTACATAATGAGTTGCATAAAAATTCCTGCAATCTAGATTGCATTGCAACAGGCAACAACGCTCTTCACGCCTAATAGAGAAATATGTTTCAAATATTGTATATAATTCGATATTGTCATTTAATAGCCTAGTACAAATTAAGGGTCACATGTACATATATAGTCGAGTTTGGTAACTTACCATATAATGCACGATCTACTAAAATATGATATTCTTCTTCTTCTTTTTTAACCTAAAATATGATACGTAATCGTTTGACTCTGATATTTGATTAATATTTAGTTAATTTAAGTGAAGTTTTCTACTTATTTTGAAAAAATAAATCCTAAAATTTGTGCATAAATGGACTTTCTGAAAGAACACATAAAAGCTTAATAATAAAAAAATTAAAAAATACAGCCTTACTTGTCCAAATTCAATTGGTTTATAAATGGATTCTCAAAAAAAAAAAAAATTATTATTATTATTATTAATGGATTTTCTGGAATGACACGTGCAAGTTTTCTACAAATTGTTACACCAAATACAGCCTTACTTGTCCAAATTCAATTATTTTATTAATGGATTCTCAAAAAAAAAAAAAAAAAAAAAATTGTTTTATTAATGGACTTTCTAGAATGACATGTGCAAGTTTTCTACAAATTGCTACACCAAATACAGACTTAGGGTTTGTTTGGTTTACTCCTAACTGAATACTTAATTCTCATATCTCATTTCTCGTCATTCAAACTCAGTTCTTATGTCTCATATCTCTATCTCTACTTTTTCTTTAACTCTATCCAATTTTTGTTTGGTTCCAAATCTTGGGTTCATGTTTCAATTCCTAACTCAAAATTTTGACAAAGTGGTGGAGCCCATTCACTATGCATATCAAAACGGTAACACTGAAATCCTTTCTCCTTTCATTTTCAACCTCTCACTCCATCTAATTCTAGATGGTGTGATTCCCAGCTAACCCACCTCCACCACCACCACCACCAACAATCCACAAACCCACCACTGTACAAATCACAAAAAATCAAACCCATCCAAAATCCATTCACACTACCAAAAAAGACACCACAACAAATTTTTATATATTAAAACAAAATGAGAAAGAAATAAAGAAGAAGAAGAAGCTGAGAAAGAAAAAAAAAAAAAAAAAAAAACAATAAATTAACCCATAAAACCCACAAACTCAGCCATCTCTACCATCACTACGTGAAGAAAAAACAAAGAAAGAAGAAGAAGAAGAAACTAAAAGAAAAAACCAAAGTGAAAAAAAAAAAAAAAAAACTAAATTTTTTTCTTTTTTTTAGAAGAATACTTGCCCAAATTCAATTGCTTTATTAATGGAATCTCAAAATTTTTATTAATGGACTTTTTGGAATGACACGTGCAAGTGTTCTACAAATTGCTACACCAAAGACAGCCTTATTGTCCAAATTCATCAATTGTTTTATTAATTAATGGACTTTCAGGAAGGGCATGTGGTCATGCGGTGTAAATTAACTATACCTGCCTAGCTATCATATTGTAAACCAACCAAGCGTTTTACAGTAGTATAATATTATAACACTAGGGACTAGCGGGTGTTCATTAAACCGCACAAACCGTAAAAACTGCACTAAAACTGTTCGTAAAATGGCATAACCGCACCGTATCGCAAGTAACAATGCATGCACCGCATCGCACCACATGGTGCAATGCAATTTGCGGATTTATATAAGAAAATTGCATAAACCGCACCGCTCTACACCCTCTCTATATATTAATAATTTAATAACCTAATTTTTCAACCAAAAAAAAAAAGTTTAATAACCCAAACAAGTGTTGATTAGGAAAGTCAATCCAAAATAAAGAAAAACTAGGTCAATAGTTTAAAACTTTGCCCAAAACAAAAAGAAAAATTAGTTTTTGGCTGGGCAGGAAAAGCTCAAAAATTGAAATATATAATAGTTTCAAACCGTTCAAATTGAATATTATACACAACACAGCACATGTGACCACAAAAATGAGGTGTATTGTGGTTATGGTTTTGGGTAAATTTCAAACCGCACCACACCACACATATAATCGCAAAAATAAGGTACATTGTAGTTATGATTTTGGATAA
This sequence comes from Quercus aquifolioides, assembly GCA_019022515.1. Lineage (NCBI taxonomy): Eukaryota > Viridiplantae > Streptophyta > Magnoliopsida > Fagales > Fagaceae > Quercus > Quercus aquifolioides. Next base: position 17,677,184 of record CM032334.1, on the reverse strand, counting down.
ATCACACTGCAAAGTACATTATTAAAATTGGCCCAAAATCGCACTGCACTGCACCACAAACACCCCTAACTTGCATCATTGCCAATGGTCCAAGGTCTTACTTCATTTTTTTTTTTTTTTTTTTTTTGCTGAATAGGTCTTAGTTCATTTATAGTGTGTTGTAATGGAGTATTATATATTAATACCACAACGATAAGTCTACATTGGCTGGCTGAGTGCTTGGGATGAATACGCGATTTCTCTTAAAGTCAATTATGATGATTGCTTGGTTTTGAGAATTCCTGAGATAGGATTGTGAATTCTAGTCAACACTTATCATAATTAAAAGCAAGACTAATAAGAATAAGAATAGTAGTTTTCATTATTTTCTCGGATGAATTTTCTAGGCTACGTGACAGGGACGGACCCAAGTGGGGGGACCCAAGGTGGCTAGGGCCCCCGGGTCCATTTATTTATTTATTTATATATAATTATTATATATTTCTTTTTTGTAGTTGGGCCCCTTCCAAAACCTTAGACCACCCTTCTTTCTAATCAGTCTAACTAACCTAACCCAAAATAGCAATTATCTAACCCAAAAACTTAGCAAAAAAAATAAAAACATTCAGGATGGTGATTGTATTTTAGCAGGAAAAAAAAAAACTATTTTACCACCAAAGAACTAAAAAACCATGTGTTATTGGAGAAGTTAAAGTTAAATTTTTTGCAACTACAGTAAACTAGTATAAATACCAGTTGACTAGAGCAAGTTGTTAAAAATAAAATACAATATTTTATTAATGAGTTGTTTATATTATATTAAATGAAGTGATAAAAAAATAAAACATTTGATATTGGGTGTATTCTAAAAGAGATGGGTTCAAGTTACACCTGTATAGAGTTACACATTTTTTAAACCATTGGATTTAAACAAATCCAACGGTTAAAAAAAAACTATAATTATAACAAATATTCTAATTAGAATCTAATTAATTACTCTCATTTATTACCTTCTAAATCTATCTTTAAACTCAACAAAAGTTTGACTTCTGACTCTCTCTCTCTCTCTCTCCATTTCTCTCTCTCTTTCTCCTCCACAGCCTCCACAGGTTGCCAACTAAAACAAAAAACAAAAAAACAAAAACAAAAACAAAAAACAAACAAACAAACAAACAAAATAGCGTACAAAGATTATAAAGCATACAAGTAGCAATTGAAGAAGGTTCGCACATGTTATTCCGTTGTAGAGCCCGTGGACATTTTCATAAAAGACAAGTATAGCATCATACAAAACTTAAGAAAACGTTTGATGAGAATCATAAAAAAATTAGAGCAAGTTGTCGGTGTTATCTCTCATGCCTCTCTACCGACAAGTAAATGTCTCAAGCAATGCATCACCTTCATCAGGTCCATTGTTGTGGCAAAATTCCAACCATTCCAAATTAATATACAATTGTTGACCATAGAATTAGTTTACAATGAAATGTGGGAAATTCAAGTAGAAAAAAAAAAAAAAAATGAAAGGACACCGGAGTAGAAATTTAATGAGTGCTGTGCCTGTGCCCTTGTGCGTCATGTTGCATATATTGAAAAATAAAAATATCCTCACCCTTCTGATTATGATCAGTGATGAATCATTTGATAAGATTGACAGAAAGAAACCATCTTCAATCATTGTTGAGAATCTGCATTTGGTTCTCTAATTCATTAAAATATAGCAAAACATGGGATAACAAGTTAAAATATGCAGCCTAAAGTTCTTTGACAGATCATATTCCTATATAATAATTGGCAGGATTACAACTGAGTATTGATCCCCTGGATCATCTAATAGAGTAATCAAAAAAAAAAAAAAAAAAAAACTTCTCTCTGAATATATGTCAACCCGGTCTAGCATTTGTTTGTGAAGAAAATAAGGCTTTTCTTCTTCGCCAACTAATCTATATAGATGTATTGCAGTTTTAAATGGTAAATTATATTCTCTTCTAGTTTTAAAAGTAAATGTGTCTCAATCTCAAACCTTTTTATTGTTGGGAACATGAGTCAACAATGTGTATGATGCTATACTTGTCTTTTATGAAAATGTCCACGGGCTCTACAACGGAGCAACGTGTGCGAACCTTCTTCAATTGCTACTTGTATGCTTTATAATCTTTGTACGCCTTTTTTTTTTTCTTTTTTGCTGACAACCTGTGGAGGTGGTGGAGGGGAGAGAGAGAGAGAGAGAGAGAGAGAGAGAGAAATGTAAATGAGAGAGAGAGTCAGGAGTCAAACTTTTTTTAGGTTTAAAGATAGGTTTAGAAGGTAATAAATGAGGGTAATTAATTAGATTCTAATCATAATATTTGTAATAATTATAGTTTTTTTTTAACCGTTGGATCTACTTAAATCTAATGGTTTAAAAAATGTGTAACTCTAAAGAGTTATACCAGGTGTAACTTGAACCTATCTCATATATATATAATTTCGGGTCAGGGGGTTTATTTGAACCCCCTGACTACAACTTAGCGCCGCCCTTGATAATATATGTGTAAACACCTCATTTTATACCTGTTAATAAATTTTGGTCCTCGGCCCTAACGATGAGCTTGACATATGTCAACCAAGGGTAATTAAAGAGTTCACAATAGTTTGAAAGTAATCACAACTCAAAAGTGCTCAAATGACTTTGAAAACGATATTGAAAAATGACCCTTGCTCACTATTTTGACCTTAAATTTTTATCCATAAATAATTTTTCAGTGAGATTTATTGCATTGGAAAGTAGACATCCTGAGCTTCAATTTGAATACAAATTTTTTCTAATTTGGATTTATATTGAGTGAGTTATGACAGTTTGGAATTGGGCCATCAAAACTGTCAGGAATTAGGGTTCATGCATACACCTAAATCAAGTGTGCGCGCCCACACTCGAAAGATGCGTACGCACACTCATTTCTGTGTAGTGGAACTTCATTTTTGAAGGCCCAAAACATCATTCTTTGATATGAGCCAGCCCTTAGACCCTTGAGAACGTCCAAAGACCTCTAAAAAGCCTGAAAACTCTAATTTTAACTTATAAATACTCACCTTATGTCTCTAATCAAAACCCTAACGAGAGAGAGTGATTTTTCTTACCTCCATCTTCTCTAAAACCCTAGTTCATCTTCTCTCATCACCCACACAACACCTAAGCATGTTTTTTACAGATTCAAAACTCTCTTTAGTTAGTTCTAAAGCAGAAACTAATGTTCTAATTTGATTTCTCAAACCCTTTTCAAAACTAGTTTTATTCTTGAGTTGTGATTACTAAAAACTTTTGTGTTCTTTGATTATTCTTGTCCGCCCAATCAAATTTTTGTGTTGTAGTCATTGAGGAGTTAGTTAAACAATCTCTAAACTCATAATCTTAAGCAATATGAGTATTCTTTGCATGAATTCTTTCTTTGTTTAATATGATTCACATAAGTTTCTTAACATAGTTTTTATAATTGTTTTTATTTTATTTTTTTGATGTCCATGATACATGTATTAATCTAGTTTTGGGCTGATTATAACCTGTTTTGGTTGTTCTTGTTTTATTATTTTGATTTTATGTAAAGTTTAACATGTTTATTTATTTTATGTTAGATTAGTATAATTATTTTATTTGCTTCTTGTTTATTTGTTTATATTAATACTTAATTTGTTTTGTTTCCTTTATGTTAGTTTAGTCTTTAGGGCTTCTAACATGCTCCTTTATTTTCTTTGTTAGCATATTTGTTTGATTAAATCTATAAAAAATGTGATTTCAAATTTGTACTAAAGGATGTGTACGCGTATGCATAATTAAGTATGCGTGCACATGGTTTCGACCATGCGTATGCATAGTTGAGTCTGCGTAAGCACCTTGAACCCAAATTTGACAAAAAACTTGTTTTTATTATTTTAATAATTTTTCATATATTATTTGATTATGTTTGACTCCTTTTAGGTTATTTATTTATGTTTGATTATTTTCCATGTTTGTTTGAGTCTTTTTGCCATGTTTGGTTTATTTTATAATCTTTCCTTATGTGTGTGATTTAATTGTCGACTTTCCATGTTTAAATTATTTTGTTTGATTTTGTTTAATTTGTTTCCTTTTATATTGTTATGTGATCTTTAACATGTTGTTTGTGTTATTTTATTTAAGTGCATGATGTATGTTTAGGTTAAGAATTAGGACTCTTTTAATAGTTTAAAAAAAAAAATTAAATATGATAGTAACACATAGTGGAGGCTGGCCCACAAGTCAGGCAGTCTTTAGTGCCTAACATCTTCTCAAGCCATACCTAAACACTGGACCCATAATCCGGTATGCAGACTATTAGGACATATGTGATTCACTTGTTAGGAACATATGTCACTATTTTATGTAATTGGCTAATCCTTTGACAAAACGCACTTTACTTGTAATTGGGTATATCTAGGATGTGTTTGATGCTTCAAGAAACCTTGTTTCAAGTTCAAGTGTTAAAGCCATGCAAATCTGTCCAAGATTCAAGTGTGAAAAGTACTGTTCATTAAAGCTCGATGCTAGCTTAACAACTAGCTATCTATCAAGACCTGCAGAGCTGTTGAAGCCCATGGCTCGACACCAGCACGACAGATAGGGTCTCTGTTGAGGTTTATGAAATACAGTTTTTCAGGACTGTTTTTCATTCAATCCATGATTATATATTTGAGCTCTCTTTTCTCACAACCCTAGACATATAAAAAGATTATTTTAAGGGCCGTCAAAGGTAGGAACAAGTTGCACAAGTGTTGAGCAAACTTTGTTCAAGAAAATTGTGACCGGAGACAAAATTTGCCCTTGTTCATCTTTCTTGTGAAGAAACAGCTGTGTTTGTGCACCGTAGGGTTTTGTAACCAAGGAGCTTCTCGATCTTCATCGTGTGATGAATTGAATAACTTTGCAGCCAACAACCTTCTCTAGTTGGTGATTGAAGTCGCGTACTGGGATCCGCGCAATTGGTTAGTCACGTACTGGGAGCCGTGCATTACAAGGAGAGATTGTCACTACAAAACAAGTCCAATTGGGTATTGGGGTAAGGGTTCAACTGTAAATTGGTATAAGGTACTGGGATTCCTTTACTTGTAACCACTTGTTGTGATAATAGTGGATTCTCGAGAGTGGTGACCTTAAAATCACCTGGTGGGGTTTTTGCCATGTAGGTTTTCCCCATTCGTAAACAAATCACCGTGTCAATTTATTTTCCGCTGCATATTTAGTTTATTTGGTGAATTGTTTGTGCTACCACGCGTTCGCATGTTAATTTGATTAATTAATAAACTTGGCTAATTAATCAATTAATTCATCACAAGGGGTCAATTCGTTTTTGGCCTATCAAGTGGTATCAGAGCAGGCACACTCTGATTAGGATTAATCTTTGCTATGTTGATCCATTGACCCCTGTTTGTCATGGATAGAGGACAGTCTCTTATCGTACCTCCTTTATTTGATGACACTAACTATGCATACTAGAAAGTACGCATAAGAGTTTTTTTGCAGTCTTTAGATGAAAAAATATGGCAAGCTATGGAGATAGGATGGACCAAACCGAAGGAAGCGCCAGCCGATTGGGATGATGCTATGATCAAAGCGGAAAACTTCAACAGCAGGGCATTGAATGCTTTGTTCAGTGTAGTCACTGATGAGGAGTTCAAGAAGATATCCTCTACTGAAACTACAAAGGAAGCACGGACCATTCTCCAGACAACCTATGAAGGAACCAAGGCTATCAAGGATTCAAAGCTTCAAAGGCTCACTACAAGCTTTGAAGATATCAAGATGGAGGAGGATGAGTCATTTGATGAGTTCTATGTTAAGCTCAAGGACATAGTGAACTCAACCTTCAATCTTGGGGAAACCATTCCTGAACCCAAGATTGTGAGAAAGATGATCAGATCTCTACCCAAGAGATTCCATGCCAAGATCACTGCGATCGAGGAATCAAAGGACATTGACAAGATTCCTTTGATAGAGCTAGTTGGTAATCTGCAGACCTATGAGTTAGGTTTAACAAGAATTGGTAAGTCGAGTAAGGGCAAGAGCATGGCGTTGAAGGCTAAGAGCAGTGATACTGATGAGTCTTCAGACGATAAAGATTCTAAGATGAAGTCCTACATTACTAGGTAATTCAAGAAGTTCATGAAGAATGCGAATGGGAAGGGCTTCGATAAGGACCGTAGGCAATCCAAATCTTTTAAGTTCAAGAGCCAAGACAAAGGGAAGAAGGATGCTAGGGAAGGCGGTCAGTACACTGTTCCTTCAAGACCAAAGTGCTTTGGGTATCAAGGCTTCGGTAATATGAAACAAGAGTGCCTTACATATCTCAAGACCATTGGGAAGAGCAAAGCACTTGCTGCTACATTGAGCGACACTGAGCCTAAAAATGATTCTAACAATGAGGATGACGGAATCTTGAATGCCTTCACTGCCACTGTCAATCCTACTGAGGGGATTGTTGAAGATGTGGATGAAGAAGAGGAATTGGTGGAGTCCAAGTTTGAGAAGATGGATGAACAAGATGACATCCACACAACCTATGCAAAGTTATACAAGGTCTCAGAAAAGCATGAGAAGTTGTATAGGTTGACCACCAAGAAGCTTAGTGATGTGGAGCTTGAGCGTGAAGAGCTTTCCACAAAGTTTGATAAAGCCAATCAAACTATTGGAGCACTAAGGTTTGAGAATAACTTCTTGGCTCAGAAGATCAAGAAACTTGAGGCAGAACTGTTCCAAGTTAGAGCTCAGCTGGAAAGGACTTCAAGTGCAAAGCTCGATGAAATGCTCAGTCTTCAGAAATCTGCTTCCGATCGAACCGGTTTAGGGTATGATTTCTCTCCCTCTAATATTGCTTCTACTAGTACTACTGTTTTTGTTCCTCCTGCTAATAATGTTGAAATTGAGAACACTAATGTCAAAACTGATTTAGCTAGTGAGAACATAAACAAGGGTAAATCTATCTTAGGAGCACCCCCTAAGTAGGATAAGAAAGAAGCTAAAAACCCTAGGGCTAAGAAGGCTAACTCTCAAAAGCCTAAACAGAAGAAGCAGCATCTCTGTCATCACTGTGGAGCAGCCAGTCATACTCGACCTAATTGCTATAAGTGGCTAGCCACTCAACAGAGCAACGACATGATCGCAACGGGAAACCATAATCAGTTTCCATCCTCTTTTGCTCCCTTTGGAGATCTTCTCAAAGCCCTCATGTTCCTTTCAAACTTGAACGGTTTTAATTCTTCCCCCTCACCACCGGATCAAGGATTTGCTAGAAAAAAAGGTTCTTCCAAGGTGTGGAAGGAAAAAGGCTTCAAGTGATTCTATCACTTTTTCGCTCTCTCCATTTCTTGTTTTTGTTTACATTACTTGTGTGTTTTACTTTATTGTTTTGAGTCAGTCTAGTTTTATGCTTTACTTTGTTTAACATGTTTTTGTTTGTTTTTAGTTTTGTTTATTTTGTTTTTGATATAAAAATTAAAAAAAAAATTTGGAAAAACTGAAAAATACAAAAACAGTGTGTATTTGTGTACATTGGTACTTGTGTACCTTGGATGGCCAATGAAACAAAGTTTTCTAAATTTTGTATCTCTTATAGCTTAGATGAGCATCTCTATGCACAACTAAGCAAGTGAGCTTTATGGCTCGTGTTTGTGATGAGTAAGATTAAGTAATCTCTTGTACTTAACACTCGTATCACTCTTTTTGACAGGAAGGACTAGAAAATCCTAAGAGAAAGGCATAAATAACCATCTCACCACTGTTGCCCGCCAATCATGGAATGACATCTGTATGCTTCGGCATAGCAAAAGTGCAATGTCAATGACATTTGTATACTTCGGCATAGCAAAATTGGAATGTCAAATGCTTAACATCATAGGATATTTCTTTTCTTTCTCTTATATGCCCATGCATGGTTTGCTTAAAAAGAAAAATATGCAAAGAAAAAATAAAAAGCAAAAAGATCAAAATGCTTTATATATGATTGCAAGCGTGTATTCTAGGAGATGTGGGAATTATAGGATGTACCTCAAAGGTGATAGTCCCCATCAAACAGTTATGATTGTGTGTGAGTTAAAGTGATTTTCTCATATCTCAAATCGTCATAACATGTATACACTTATGCAATCTTGCGATGTTTTTCCCACATAACACGCAATATTCTTTGCTACTCTTGATACATGTGCAGGTATAATGTGATTTGGTCATCACAAGTTTTACATGTGTTAATGTATGCGCACTAAACTGTCTTAACTTGTCTTTGAAATATAAAATTGGTTAGACTTGTTTAGTGTGTGTGTGTGTGTGTGTGTGTGTGTGTTTGGGATCTATGTGCTTAACATTTTTTTTGGTTGAGAGATGATTTTGAGAGTTCAAAATGTTGTTTGGATTCTTGGTTGAGTTACATGCTTGATGGCATTCATATCTGTGTTTTTCCCTTCTTGAAAAACTGTTTTAAAGCAACCTCGACAGATCCTCGACACCTCTCGATACCTGGCTTATCTGTCGAGCTCTTCAATTGATTTTTATTGCAATCTCAACACCTCTCGATAGCTAGGTGGATCGATCGAGAAAGTTTATGTCCCCTCGATAGCTCCTTGACAAATCCTCGATCCATCGAGCTTTCTTTTGCCTTGGACACATGCTCGATAGATGCTTCTGTCGAACCCTTTAAAGCTCGATAGATCCTTGACACCTCTCGATCTGTCGAGATTCACTAATGGGCTATATAAGAGGCACTCGCGATTTCTGATCTCATTTCTCTTGATCTATCTAGCCTCTTCACCTCCCAAAACCTCTCTCACTCACCTTCAACCTCTTTCTCAAGGATTATTCAAGCTTATTCAAGTTTTTCTTCACTTGGTAAGTGTCTAATCCCTCATTTTCATGCATTTCATGCTTTGTAACCTAAGTTTTTGGGATTTCTGCAAAATTTGGGGTTTTTCAAAATCAAAGAGGTTTTTGTGAAATTTTTGGGATAGGTTTTGAAGATTTGATCTTAAAAACTTCATGCATTGCATCTCATGAGCATTATAACAGTATTGTCATGCATTTAGATGTGTGCAATTGATTGTGTGCTAGTAGGATTGGATTAGGCTGAGCCCATAATGATTTTTCTATTACCTGTCACATGTTTATGCATTCCCATGCATACGTTCCTTCCTTTCAATATATACTTGATATATTTTGAACTGTTTTGGGACTTTTCTGATTGTCTTCTCTCTCTCTCTCTCTCTCTCTCTCTCTCTCTCTCTCTCTCTCTCTTCGTTTACATTAGTCTACTTCTATGGCACCCAAACAAAAATCTGCTCCATCCCGGAACCCTCTTCATTCCGGGGCATCCTTACCTGCTGACCCTACTCCTTTCTCTGTCCGGTTTCGTGATGAGAAGGCCAAATCGGACTTCTTTGAGAACTTTTCTCTACGAGGCATTCATTCTGAATGCCAAGTCATCTTGTTGAACTTCTCCGACACTGACCTTCCAACTGTCATCTACAGTAGGGGATGATGGTCACTGTGTGACATCTCGGTCACTTGTCCATCCGTGCTAATCCAGGAGTTTTACTCCAACATGCATGGATTCGATTTTTCAGTACCTCATTTCACTAGTGGAGTTCGAGGTACGCGCATAGTTGTCACACCACAGATTGTTGCGAATGTGTTTCGTGTCCCCAGGATTGAGTTTCCTAACTACCCTGGTTGTGATCGTCTTAAGACAGTGTCTAAAGACGAGCTCATTTCTGCTTTCTGTGAGCATCCATCCGATTGGGGTGAGTGCCAATTTACTTACTGTTTGGGCTTTGCAAAAGGCCCTCGGTATTTGAACATGGTCATGACTTTTGTTTCACACCCTCTCTCTCACTATAACTCTATCACAGAGCCTCGTGCTCAGTTTTTGCATTCTTTGATAGAGCATCTCACTATAGATTTTCCCTCTCATTTCATTCTTTCTATCATAGATGTCTATAGGGATTCGGCATCCCATGATAAGCTCATCTTCCCTTCAGCTATCACGAGGATTCTATGCCATTTTTCTGTTCCCTTTCCCGTTTTTGACCACTTCTCCGTTATGTGTGCCATTGACTATGCTACCTTTAAACAGAGCGAGGCGCAGTTTCGATCGAGGCGGTCCGGTCTGGCAGCTCCTCCCACTCCTTCAGCTCCATCCACCTTCGCTTCCTCTACTTCTGCGGGAGGTGTGACTTTGGACGCAATCATGGCGCAGCTTCAGCGCATGGATGCTCGCCTTGACACTTTCACTGATGAGTTGTGTCAGGTGAACACTCGTGTCGGCCGTATTGCTAGACAGCAAGCTTGCCTTGGTGGCTTTGTGGAGTCTCCCTCTCCTCCTCTTAAGGCATCTGAGACATCCAAGGACGACAACTCCGACGACGATGATGATGATGAGGATGGAGATGCTAGCTCACCCAGTGATGACGAGATGTCTACTTGACACTCTTACCTTTTGTCACTCGTGACAAAATGGGGGAGTAGTTTTGGTTATGAGAGTAGTCATACTTAGGGGGAGGGTTAGCATAGGAGATTTTTGTTAGGGGGAGAGTGCAGATTGAGGGATGTAGTGAGGACTTGATGTATTTTTCTTTTCTTTTCTTTCTATTTCAGATACATCATATCTTGTATATTGGTCTTGTGACCATTTTGACAAACATTGTACTTATATTATTTTTTATTGATGTATGTTCTTTCACATATCCTTGCATGTGTTGTTCCTTTTCTTTCTTTATACACATGTTTCTTAATTTTGTATGCAATCTATTATTTCTGTTTCACACTAAGATTGTTTAAAGTGTTTTAGAAATAAAGGTTGTCAAAGTCTTTCTTGTCATAGACTCTCTTCTTGCAAAGTTTTTCAAGAGTTTATGTTAGGATAGATTTTATTGTATTCAACAAGTGAATATGAGTTGAGTGATTTATGACTTCTCTCATATGTTCATTTGTTTGTTGTGGCTTTGTCATGGATTGCCAAAGGGGGAGATTGTTAGGACATATGTGATTCACTTGTTAGGAACATATGTCACTATTTTATGTAATTGGCTAATCCTTAGACAAAATGCACTTTACTTGTAATTGGGTAGATCTAGGATGTGTTTGATGCTTTAAGAAACCTTGTTTCAAATTCAAGTGTTAAAGCCATGCAAGTCTGTCCAAGATTCAAGTGTGAAAAGTGTTGTTCATTAAAACTCGACAGCTAGCTATCTATCGAGACCTGTAGAGCTGTTAAAGCCCGTCGCTCGACAGCATCTCGACAGATAGGGTATCTGTCGAGATTTATGAAATTCAGTTTTTCAGGACTGTTTTTCATTCAATCCGTGATTGTATATTTGAGCTTTCTTTTCTCACAACCCTAGACATATAAAATGATTATTTTAAGAGCCGTCAAAGGTAGGAACAAGTTGCACAAGTGTTGAGCAAAGTTTGTTCAAGCAAATTGTGACCGGAGACAGAATTTGCCCTTGTTCATCTTTCTTGTGAAGAAGCAGCTGCGTTTGTGCACCGTAGGGTTTTGTAACTAAGGAGCTTCTTGTAACTAAGGAGCTCCTAGTCACGTACTGGGAGCCGTGCATTACAAGGAGAGATTGTCACTATAAAACAAGTCCAATTGGGTATTGGGGTAAGGGTTCAACTGTAGGTTGGTATAAGGTACTGAGATTCCTTTACTTGTAACCACTTATTATGATAATAGTGGATTCTCGAGAGTGGTGACCTTAAAATCACCCGGTGGGGTTTTTGCCATGTAGGGTTTCCCCATTCGTAAACAAATCACCATGTCAATTTATTTTCCGATGCATACTTAGTTTATTTGGTGATTTGTTTATGCTACCATGCGTTTGCATGTTAATTTGATTAATTAATAAACTTGGCTAATTAATCAATTCATTCATCACAAGGGGTCAATTCGTTTTTGGCCTATCACAGACCTATGTATGTAAATGAGTGGCCCAAAAGGCACAATATGGTTCCTAGACCTAATTTAGGTGGCAATTCTATTTTTCACCCTCCGCCTGGTCCACTCCAAGGCCGAAGCGTACTCTCTTGTGCCCACAATATGGCGTTTATTTTGTGATTGTTTCTATGTTGCCCTATGGCTGTCCACACCTTAAATGTACTTATTTGAGTATGTTAATGAATGTATTAGGGCTATGCCATTTGGTGATTGATAAAAACCTAGTTTTCAGTATGATCTGTCGAGCTTGCTTTGTTAGACATGTTCGTTGCAAAAAGTTGAATTTTTTAAGGATCAAAACCCTTGATAAGAGTATGAAAAAAACCCGTGAAAAAAGATTATTGCAAAGGTTTAGAAACAAACACTATCTAAAAGGAAATTTCGACAGCTTTTGTGACCCTTAAAACAAGTGTTTTATCTTTACCAAGGATTGCCGACCCTTGAAAATTTTAAAAATAATCCTTGATAAATATCTCAAAATGAATAACCTTTTTTTAGGGTCTCTCAACCCTAAAAAAAAAGGTTAAGAACAATGTACTATAAAATCTAGATTATGCCAAAAACAAAATACTATAAAAAAAAATTAAAAAACTAAGCCAAAGAAAAGCAATTCTTGCTTACAGGTATATGAGGTCAGCCATCTGAGAAATTGAGTACGGCACACCACCAGTGAAGCCATTTTAAGAACAAACTTTGCACATGTCAGGCTTGCAATATTAGAATTTTTATTTTTTATTTTTTAAATTATCGTCTTAATTTTAACTTAAAATAAAATATATTAGGTATCAAATTAAGAAAACAACAAAAAAAAGCCTCATAAAATAAATAAATAATGGTATAAAGTTCAACTTTGTCAATAATTTTAATATACTTATACGAACTTAATTATATTATACAACTTGTAATTCAGATGATAAGTCTTGTAGTGCACACATGACTTGCAAGATCCAACATTTTATTAACAAATAATTATGATATATTGTTAATATATATATATATATATATATATATAAATAATAATGAGACTTTTTCAAATTTTCCATCTTGATAGTACAATTTTAATCAGAATCGTTAAGTTTTAAAACTTTTGAAATTTTTGACAGTAGAGTCACTTACAATAACTATGTTAATTATTTTGATTTAATTTTTGGAGATAAAGTTTCATTTACAATAATTATATTAACAATTTTAATGAGCTTAATTATAGTACATCATATGACATTAAGAGAGAAAAAAAGAAGAGATATAGTCCTTGATGAGTCCAAAAAATAACGGCTTCGTCATTTAATATAATGGATGTATCCAAAATACGTTACAAATTCATAGCAAGCATTTATGACAAGGAGTAACGGATGGAGTAACGGAAAAGAAGACGTTACACAAGTCAAAGCATCAGTCTATAACGCCTCAACCGTTACAAATGAGAATGAATGCAGAGATCCATTGCTCATTAAACACAAAGATAGCTATAAAATCAAAAAGAAATAGCACCAAAAGGTACGCACAATTCTCACCCCAAAAACTACACCTAAGTTGAATTCGCATTCTAACTTAATCATCGGAGGGTGTTTAGTAAACACCACACCGGTGTATAACTTTTTCTCTATTTCAGATCTGTTGCAAGTTCATCCTTGGACGAAGCCATTACCATTGTCTATCCACACAGACGAAGATCTCAACTGTTGATTTTCTGCATCATCAGTACTTATTTTGTAAATTTACTGTGAATTTTTTAAACCGAGTTTATAATATTTTATATAACTAGAGTACAACTACAAAAGGGCCCAACCTTTGTAGCTGTAAACTGAGGTTATAAACAGCGAATACTAGACATACACAACCAATGTCGGTAAACATCCTTTTTTTTTTTTTAGTAAACAGTAGTACTTATTAGAACACACATGAAAATAATATTACTAGTGTTTTAAACCAGATTTATAATGAATTACATAATCAAGGTACAACTACCAAAATGCTTAACCTTTATAATTGTAGACTAGGGTTATAAACAAAATTTACCTTTGTAGAAAGTAATTGTCAATGCTCTAGGATGGCTATGTTTCTTTAGCATATAAAATAATCTAAGCATTTTTCCGATGGAAGGCTATGGAACACGGGAGTGAATGCTAACAACAATGGGCGTTGTTAAAAATATTAAGAGCCCAAATCTCTTATATATCTTAGGCCACATTGATAATATATTTGTACAGCAAATAAAGTACATAATTAAACGCCTCTGGCTTCAATGGCTTCTCAAGAATTTAGGTGTGTCCACATTCTCTAGTACTCTTTTTTTATTGTAATAACCAGAGTTCCATTTTATATTACTCACAATGATGTCTTCCATGAACGGACTAAACACATCAAGATTGATTGTCATTTTATTAGTTATCATCTTTTCTATGGTGCTCTCAAGCTGATTTCAGTCTCCTCTCAAGATCAACTTACAGATATCTTCACTATGTCACATCCTAAGGGATGTCTTTGTGGTTTAGTTGACAACCTCGAGTTGGTCTCACACCCACCTTGAGTTTGACGTGGGCTGTTAACGTGTAATAGGCTTGTGGGTTTTAGGTCTACTTTACTTGTCTTGTTTAGCACACGCTTATATAATACACCTGCCTACTATATAAAGGCACTCTTATATATGTCATTACTTGAAAAATACAATACATTAATTCAGTATTTTTAACACATTCGAAAAACTTATGTTCTTTCTTCGCTAGTTCAACCACAACTTGGTGAAGAAATTATTTTAGCATTAGGAGGTGTCCTTTGGGACAAGAAGTAAGAGAATAATATGATATATTAATTGTTCTTACCTCTGATATTGTCCATAAAATTTTTCTCCAACATTTGAGTGTTTAATAGTAATGAATCCCTATGTTCTCCGGGTGCTCCACGCTACACTTACAAAAGTTTGAATTAATTTTCTCAAGATAATAGTTTATAACCAAACAATAAAATAATACCAGCGTCTGGATGCGTGAGCCATGATAGATGTGATCATGCTTAATTAAGGTAGGCGGATGCGTCAGCCATGACTGATTTTTTAAGGAATATATATTTGCCGGTAAACGCCTACCTTAATTAGTCATGGCTGACATATCCGCCTACCTTAAGGAATATATATTTGAATTTTACTAATGTGTGCCCTTAGGGCGTACATTAATTTTCATTTTTAGAAAAAAAAATTTCGAGAATTGAAAAAGTAATGACAGCTTTTTCAATTCCCGAGAAAATGTTTCCAAAAATAGAAAACTTAATGTGTGCTCTTAGGGCACACATTAACCGGACCCTATATATTTTACCGGGAAATATATATTCCTTAAAAATAAAAAATCCGAGCTTTGCCCGTACTCGACTACTCGTCAAAACTTTGGACTGGTATTGATGTGAACTAAAGAAGAGACAATCACAAGCCTAGCAATATAAAATGGCCAATTAGTCTCACATACTTAGCAATATAAAAAGGCCAATTTGCGCATGAAATTATTGACGGGAGTGTATAACGAGTGTGAATTGATATTTTCTGTATTTAAATTATTCCCATAAAAGAATTATAAAGATCAAGACGTTATAATAAAACTGAGAAAGAGATAGGACTCCATTTCCATTTGTTTACTTACCTGCAGAACAAAAAGGCCGTCTTCTGCTAATAATGATTTGTACGGAATTAACCCGAAATTTTCAACCTGTGAGAAACAAAAATAGAGAAAACACACGCCAAAGAAAAACAATCACACGCACAAGACAATATTTACATGGTTCGGCAATTTGTCTACGTCCACGGAGTTGCAGGAATTTCACTATTATCAGGAAAAAAAATACAAGTACGGCAGTAAAATTTTTCTCTCTCTCAAAAACTACAACGACAAACCCTAATCACCAAAACTGCGTTTTCTACATCCTGCATACAGGATTCACAATGGGCTATAAAACAGGCCAAAAAATTTTCTCGGGGGCTATGGCTTAGGTCTGTCGGCTCAAGCCTCCTTTTCATGGACTAAGCCTCAAAAAATCTCCCATTAAAAACCACGCAACATTATTCGAGTCAGGTCTGTTGGGCTTTGTGGAGCCTAGTTTATGTTTGATCCGGTTGACGACCAGACCCGACCTGAATAATGTTGCGTGGTTTTTAATGGGAGATTTTCTGAGGCTTAGTACATGGAGCGGAGGCTTGAGCCGACAGACCTAAGCCGTGTGATTGTTTTGTGCGTAAATATTGTCTTGTGCGTGTGATTGTTTTTTTTTTTTTACGTGTGTTTTCTCTATTTTTTTTGTTTCTCACAGGTTGGAATTTCGGTTGAATTCTCTACAAAGTCGGGTCGTCAACCGAATTAAACACAACTAGGCTCCACAAAAGCCCAACATGATTCACAACAACCAAAAAAAATTTTCCATGTATTCATGGTCAACATGTTCTATCATCTCATTGAAAAATGCTATCCAAGATTAGAGCATGTTATTTTTGTAATGATTAAGGTCGGATTAAAAAGTTTGTGGCAAAGGAACTCACCAGGATAGACTTGACCTTAAGGAAAAAAGAAAAATTTCATAAGATGATTTCATACGTGATTTTTATACACCACAAGGCAAAAGAGATCTATAAATTCTTTGTTATATATGTGCTTTTTATATACTTACTTTTATGGTAAATGTTATTCATCAAGTAGTACCTGAAGGCCAGCATCTTTCACTTTCTTTTCCGCAAGTTTTAGTTGCTCTTTATGATAGGCCACAAACTGAATGACCCCTTGTGACTAAACCAATTAATTAATTAGCCAAGTTATTAATTAATCAATTTATCATGCAAACGCGTGGAAGCACAAACAAATCACCAATTAACTAATTATGCAGCGGAAAATAAATAACACGGTGATTTGTTTATGAATGGGGAAAACCCTTACGGCAAAAACCCCACCGGGTGATTTTCAGGTCACCACTCCCGAAACTCCACTATTATCAAATCAAGCGGTTACAAGTAAAGGAATCTCAAACACCTTACTAACCTACAGTTGAACCCTTACCCCAATACCCAATTAGACTTGATCTGTAGTGACAGTTCCCCCTTTTGATGCACGGCTCCCAAGTACGTGACTAACCAATGCGCGGATCCTAGTACGCGACTTCAAACACCAACTTAGAAGGAGAGGTTGGCTGCAAAGTTCTTCAGTTCATCCTACACGATGAAGATCAGGAAGATGCTTGGTCACAAAACCCTTTGGTGCAAATACACAGCAACTTCTTCAGAGAAGATGAACTAGGTCAAGAACTTCGTCTTTGATCACAAATTGCTTGAATAGAGTTTTCTCAATGCTTTTGCAACTTGTGTACTAGTTGACAGCTCTTAAAATAATCCTTTTATATGTCTAGGGTTAGGAGAAAAGAAGGCCCAAAGACACATTCATGAATCCCAAGAAATCATATTAGAAAATTTGATTTTATAAATCTCGACAGATAGCAGGTGTCGAGGAGCTATCGAGAAGGTGTCGAGCTTTAATGATTTTGCACTTCAGCTTGTTTTTCTTGGACAGACTTGATGACTTCAACACTTAATCTTGAAACCTTGTTTCTTGAAGTATTAAAAACACCTAGAACTACCCAATTACAAGTAGAGTGCGTTTTGTCAAAGGATTAGCCAATTTACATAAATAAGTGACATATGTTCTTAACAAATGAAAACACATATGTCCTAACAATCTCCCCCTTTGGCAATCCGTGACAAAACCACAACAAACAAATGAACATATGAGAGAAGTCATAAATCACTCAACTCATACTCACTTGTTGAATACAATAAAATCTATCCTATCACAAACCCTTGAAAAACTTTGCAAGAAAAGAGTTTATGGCAAGTAGACTTTGACAACCTGTATTTCTGAAACACTTTAAACAAAACTCATCAAGGCATCTTGTGTGAAACATAAATAATAGATTGCATACAAGTATAAGAATCATGTGTATAAAGATAGAACAAAAACAACACATGTAGAGAAAGGTGTGAGAAACATACATCCACATATATAGAGAAAATAAGTACAATGTATGTAAAACTGGTCACAAGACCTCATATACAAGAACAATGTATCTAAAAAGAATAGAAAAGAAAAGATACATCAAAACCTCACTACATCCCTCAAATATCAACACTCCCCCTAACAAAAATGTCCTATATTAACTCTCCCCCTAAGATGACTACTCTCATATCCCCAAAACTACTCCCCCTTTTTGTCACGAGTGACAAAGGGTAGAGTGTCATGTAGACATCACATCAGTAGAGCTAGCATCTCCATCATCATCCGAAGCGTCATCGTCATCACCATCATCATCATCATCCTCAGAGTCAGAAGCCGCTGGAGGAGGTGGTGAAGGAGTAGCCTCAGAAGCAAAACCACCCATGGTCGCCTGCCGTCGTGCAATACGACCAACACGAACATTCACCTGATACAACTCAGTGGAGAGTGTATCGAGACGAGCATCCCTGCGTTGCAGCTGCGCCATGATGTCTCCAAGAGATACATCGCCCATAGAGGAGGAAGGAGCCGATGTAGATGGAGCAAATCTGGATGGAGCTGAATAGGAGGGAGGAGTGGAATCCGTCCGTCTCGACCTAAACTGAGCCTCACTACGTTTTACAGTAGCGGCATCTATGACACAAATGTGTGTGAAGTGGTCGGACACAGGAAAAGGGATAGAAAAATGGCGTAAGATCCTCGTGATAGCGGAAGGAAAGATGAGCTTATCACGGGACGCCGAATCTAAATGAACATCTATGATAGAAAGAATGAAATGAGAAGGAAAATCTATAGTCAGATGCTCAAGAAGAGATAACAAAAATCGAGCACGAGGCTCTGTGATGGAGTTGTAGTGAGAGAGTGGATGGAGTACAAAAGTCATCACCATGTTTAAAAATCTAGGACCTTTAGCAAAAGGTCTACATGATGTATACTGATGTTCACCCCAATCAGTGGGGCGTTCACAAAAAGCAGAGATGAGCTCATCTTTGGACACAGTCCTCAGACGCTCACAAGAAGGATAGTCAAGAAACTCTATCCTAGGAACTCTAAGCACATCCACAACTAGCTGCAGTGTGACAGGGATGCGCGTACCTCGAACGCGAGTGAAAAAGAGAGGTACTGAACGATCAATCCCGTGCATGTTGGAGTAAAACTACTGAATGAGCACGAGAGGACATGTGACCGGGACGTCACACAGTGACTCCCATCCCCTACTGTGAATGACAGAGGGAAGGTCAGTGTCGGCGAAATCCGCCAAAATGACTTGGCGTTCCAAATGAACACCTCGTCTAGAAAAGTTCTCCGAAAATGCCTTGTGGGCATCACCATCACGGAACCGAAGATTGAGCGGAGCGGAATCAGAAGAGGAAGAAGCTCCAGAACGCAGAGGGTTCCGAGCTGGAGTGGATTTACGCTTAGGTGCCATAGACACTACTAACGTAAACAGAATGAGAAAGAGATAGAGAAGGAGACAATTAGAAAAGTCCCAAAATAGTTCACATATATCAAATATATAGAACAATGAGTACGTATGCATGGGGAATGCATGAACATGTGACATGCAAAGGAAAAAGCATCATGGGCTCAACCCAATCCAATCCTACCAGCACACAAACATAGAACACACATCTAAATGCATGTAAATACCATTCTAATGCATACGAAATGCAATGTATGGCATTTTGAACACATTTAAGTGAAAACCCAACCCAAAATTTCAAGAAAAAACTCATTAATTTTGAAAAACCCCAAAAATTTTCAAAAACCCCAAAACCTAAGATTCAAAACATGAAATGCATGAATAATGAGGGAAAAAGAGATCATACCAACTGATTTGAAGCAAGGAAGGGTCGAAAATCACGTGGGTTGAAGGTTTGGAGTGAGAAAAAGGAGTTTGGGAGATGAACAGCCGCGGATAGATCGAGAGAGATCGAGAAAATGAGAACTGGATCGCGACAGTAGCTTATTTAGGAGCTTCAGTAATTCTCGACAGCTAAGGTGTCGAGACAGCTGTCGAGGTAGGTGTCGAGAAAATGAACGTCGATAGCTACAGGTGTCGAGAAGGTATCGAGGAAGAAACACCAAAACCAAGAACAATAGCTCGATCGATCGAGAAGGTATCGAGGAGATAGGAACTTTCTCGATCGATCCATCAAGTGTCGAGATTGCGATAAGAAAAAAGCTTGAGAAGCTCGACAGATAACAAGGTATCGAGGAGGTGTTGAGCCAGCAGTTAAAAGCAGTTTTTCGAGAAGTGAAAAACACAGACATGAATGCAATCCAACATACACCTCAACCAATG
Source organism: Quercus aquifolioides (assembly GCA_019022515.1). NCBI lineage: Eukaryota > Viridiplantae > Streptophyta > Magnoliopsida > Fagales > Fagaceae > Quercus > Quercus aquifolioides. Next base: position 17,656,914 of record CM032334.1, on the reverse strand, counting down.
ATCCAATCAACATATTAAGCTCTCAAAAACATCTCTCATTAAACATTTTAAGCACATGGATCCTTAGAAACACACACACACACACTAAACAAGTCTAACCAATTTTTTTTTTCAAAAACAAGTCAAGACAGTTTAGTGAGCATACATTAGCACATGTAAACACTTGTGATGGCCAAATCACATTGTACCTGCACATGTATCAAGAGTAGTAAAGAATATTGCGTGTTGTGTGTGAAAAACATCGCAAGATTGCATATGTGTATACAAGTTATGACGATCTGAGATATGAGAAAATAACTTTAACTCACACACAATCATAACTGTTTAATGGGGACTATCACCTTCGAGGTACATCCTATAACTCCTACATCTCCTAGAAAACACGCTTGCAATCATATTTAAAGCATTTTAATCTTTTTGCTTTTTATTTTCTTTGCATATTTTCTTTTAAGCATATCATGCATGGGCATATAAAGAGAGAAAAGAAATACCCAACATGTTAAGCATAGACATTGCACTTTTGCTATGCCGAAGCATACGGATGTCTTTGACACTGCACTTTTGCTATGTCGAAGCATACAGGTGTCATATTATGATTGGCGGGCAACAGCGGTGAGATGGTTATTTATGCCTTTCTCTTAGGATTTTCTAGTCCTACCCGTCAAAAAGAGTGATATGAGTGTTAATTTTTAAGAGATAACTTAATCTTACTCATCACAAACAAGAGCCACAAAGCTCACTTGCTTAGTTGTGCATGAAGATGCTCATCTAAGTTACAAAAGATACAAAGTTTAGAAAACTTTGTTTCAATGGCCATCCAAGGTACACAAGTACCAATGTACACAAAACACACACTGTTTTTGTATTTTTCAATTTTTCAATTTTTTTTTTAATTTTTATATCAAAAACAACATAAACAAAACTGAAAATAAACAAACAAAAACATGTTATCAAAGCAAAGCAAAAACTAGACTGACTCAAAAAAAAATGCAAAACACACAAGTAATGCAACAAACAAAAACAAGAAGATAGAAGAAAGTGATAAAATCACTTAGAGTCCTTTTTCTTCCACACCTTGGAAGAACCTTTCCTTTGATTGAACCCTTGAACAGGCGGTGAGGGGGAAGAATTGAAACCGTTCAAGTTCGAAAGGAACATGAAGGCTTTTAGAAGATCTCCAAGAGGAGCAAGAGAGGATTGAAGCTGATTTTGGCTTCCAGATGCTATCATGCCGTTGCTTTGTTGAGTGGCTAGCCACTTGTAGCATTTTGGTCGTGTATGACCGGCAGCTCCACAATGATGACAAAGATGCTGCTTCTTTTGTTTAGGCTTTTGAGAGTTAGCCTTCTTAGCCCTAGGGTTGTTAGCGTCTTTCTTATCTTGCTTAAGGGGTGCTCCTAAGATAGATTTACCATTGTCTAAGTTCTTACTAGCTAATTCAGTTTTAACATTAGTGTTCTCAATTTCAGTGTTATTAGCAGGAGAAACAAAAATAGCAGTACTAGTAGAAGCAGTATGAGAGGAAGAAAGACCATACCCTAAACCTGTTCAATCCGAAGCAGATTTCTGATTGCTGAGCATCTCATCAAGCTTTGCACTTGAAGTCCTCTCCAGTTGAGCTCTAACTTGAAACAGCTCCGCTTCAAGCTTCTTGGTCTTCTCAGCCAAGAAATTGTTCTCAAACCTCAGTGCACCAATAGTTTGATTCGCCTCATCAAACTTTGTGGACAACTCTTCACGATCAAGTTTCACATCACTGAGCTTCTTGGTGGCCAGCCTATACAGTTTCTCATGCTTCTCAGAGAGCTTGTATAGTTTCTCATAGGCTGAATGGATATCATCTTGATCATCCATCTTCTCACACTTAGAGTCCACCAATTCTTCTTCTTCTTCCACTTCATCAACAATCCCTTCAATAGGATTGACTGTGGCAGTGAAAGCATTTAAAATTCCATCATCTTCATTGTCAGAATCATCTTCAGACTCAGTGTCACTCAGGGTTGCAGCAAGTGCCTTACTTTTCCCAATGCTCTTGAGATATGTGGGGCATTCATGCTTCATGTGACCGAATCCATGACATCCAAAACACTTTGGTCCTGGAGGAACAGTGTACTGACTGCCATCCTTAGCATCCTTCTTCCCTTTGTCTTGGCTTTTAAACTGAGAAGAACTGGACTGCCTGCAGTCCTTGTCGAAGCTCTTTCCATTGGCATTCTTCATAAACTTCTTGAACTACCTGGTGATATAGGACTTCATCTTGGAATCTTCATCATCGGAAGAGTCATCTGTATCACTGCTCTTTGCCTTCAAGGCCATGCTCTTGCCTTTACTCGACTTGCCAATCCTAGATAACCCTATCTCATAGGTTTGCAAGTTTCCAACCAGCTCAGTCAAAGGAATCTTGTCAATATCCTTTGATTCCTCTATCGCCATAATCTTGGCATGGAATCTTTCGGGTAGAGATCTGAGCACCTTCCTTACAATCTTGGGTTCAGGGATGGTTTCCCCAAGATTGAAGGCTGAGTTCACTATGTCCTTGAGCTTGGCATAGAACTCATCAAATGACTCATCCTCCTCCATCTTAATCTCTTCAAAGCTTGTAGTGAGCCTCTGAAGCTTTGAATCTTTGACAGCCTTTGTTCCTTCATAGGTTGTCTGGAGGATGGTCCATGCCTCCTTAGTAGTTTCAGTTGAGGATATCTTCTTGAACTCCTCATTGGTGACCGCACTGAACAACGCATTCAATGCCCTGCTGTTGAAGTTTTCCGCCTTGATCTTGGCTTCATCCCAATCGGCTGGTGCTTCTTTTGGCTTAGTCCAGCCAATCTCTACAGCTTGCCACACCTTTTCATCTAAGGACTGCAAAAAACCTCTCATGCGCACTTTCCAGTATGCATAGTTAGTCCCATCAAATAAAGGAGGTATAATTAACGACTGTCCTCTATCCATGACAAACAGGGGTCAATGGATCAAACACAGCAAAGATTAAACCCTAATCAGAGTGTGCCCGCTCTGATACCACTTGATAGGCCACAAACTGAATGGACCCTTGTGATTAAACCAATTAATTAATTAGTCAAATTATTAATTAATCAATTTATCATGCAAACGCGTGGAAGCACAAACAAATCACCAATTAACTAATTATGCAGCGGAAAATAAATAACACGGAGATTTGTTTACGAATGGGGAAAACCCTTACGGCAAAAACCCCACCAGGTGATTTTCAGGTCACCACTCCCGAAACTCCACTATTATCAAATCAAGTGGTTACAAGTAAAGGAATCCCAAGTACCTTACCAACCTACAGTTGAACCTTTACCCCAATACCCAATTGGACTTGATCTGTAGTGACAGTTCCCCCTTTTGATACACGGCTCCCAAGTACGTGACTAACCAATGCGCGGATCCCAGTACGCGACTTCAAACACCAACTTAGAAGGAGAGGTTGGCTGCAAAGTTTTTCAGTTCATCCTACACGATGAAGATCAGGAAGATGTTTGGTCACAAAACCCTTTGGTGCAAATACACAGCAACTTCTTCAGAGAAGATGAACTAGGTCAAGAACTTCGTCTTTGATCACAAATTGCTTGAACAGAGTTTTCTCAATGCTTTTGCAACTTGTGTACTATTTGACGGCTCTTAAAATAATCCTTTTATATGTCTAGGGTTAGGAGAAAGAAAGCCCAAAGACACATTCACAGATCCCAAGAAATCAAATCAGAAAATCTGATTTTATAAATCTCGACAGATAGCAGGTGTCGAGGAGCTATCGAGAAGGTGTCGAGCTTTAATGATTTTGCACTTCAGCTTGTTTTTCTTGGATAGACTTGATGACTTCAACACTTAATCTTGAAACCTTATTTCTTGAAGTATTAAAAACACCTAGAACTACCCAATTACAAGTAGAGTGCATTTTGTCAAAGGATTAGCCAATTTACATAAATAAGTGACATATGTTCTTAACAAGTGAAAACACATATGTCCTAACACTTTAGATAAACTGGTGCCAGTATATTTGCATCCAGTTCGATTGACAACTTCGATAGCAAAGCTTCCCCAGCAACACCCAATCTCAAGAATTTCCTGCTTCTCAATTCTTGCCTAAGTTTATTGGAAAAAAAGGGCGACTAGTTAAGGGCAGGAAAATCTTTAAAAAATTTGACATAACCTAGTAGAAAGGTCTCATCTTTTCAATCAAAGTAGACATTTTGCTCAGCTGCGGTGGAGTATGTCATTGTTTTGTCCAGGAACAGAGAAAAAAGTTTATTACTCTAGAAACATATCAAAACCAATTATTAGCTTCAACTTAATATTATAGTCTATATTGTTAGGACATATGTAGTTCACTCATTAAGAACATATGTCATTCTTTTATGTAATTGTCTAATCCTTTGACAAAACGCATTTTACTTGTAATTGGGTAGTTCTAGGTGTTTTTAATATTTCAAGAAACAAGGTTTCAAGATCAAGTGTTGAAGTCATCAAGTCTGTCCAAGGAAAACAAGCTGATAGTGCAATTTCATTAAAGCTCGACAACTGCATCTATCGAGCTTAAAGAATGCTGTCTCAAGCCTGTAAGCTCGACACCTGCTCGACAGCTTCTATCTGTCGAGGTTTATGAAAATCAAAATTCTGATCTGATTTCTTGGGATCTGTGAATGTTTCTTTGGGCCTTCTTTTCTCCTAACCCTAGACATATAAAATGATTGTTTTTAGGGCCGTCAAACTGTACACAAATTGCACAAGCATTGAGAAAACTCTGTTGGAGCAAATTGTGATCGGAGACGAAGTTCTTGCCCTAATTCATCTCTTCTGAAGAAGTTGTTGTGTATTTGCACCTTTGGGTTTTGTGACCAAGCATCTTCTTGATCTTCATCGTGTAGGATGAACTGAAGAACTTTGCAGCCAACCTCTCTTTCAGTTGGTATTGAAGTCGCGTACTGGGATCCGCGCATTGGTTAGTCACGTGCTTGGGAGCCGTGCAACAAAAAGGGGGAACTATCACTACAGAACAAGTCCAATTGGGTATTGGGGTAAGGGTTCAATTGTAGGTTGGTAAGGTACTTGGGATTCCTTTACTTGTAACCGCTTGTTGTGATAATAGTGGAGTTTCGGGAGTGGTGACCTGAAAATCACCCGGTGGGGTTTTTTGCCGTAAGGGTTTTCCCCATTCGTAAACAAATCACCGTGTTATTTAATTTCCGCTGCATATTTAGTTTATTGGTGATTTGTTTGTGCTTCCACGCGTTTGCATGTTAAATTGATTAATTAATAACTTGGCTAATTAATTAATTGGTTTAACCACAAGGGGTCATTCAGTTTGTGGCCTATCAAGTGGTACCAGAGTTGGCACACTCTGATTAGGTTTAATCTTTGCTGTGTTGATCCATTGACCCCTGTTGTCATGGCTGTAACCGGCTTGAAGAGATCTTTGTTTTCTAATACATCTTGTTTTTCTAATCACTATTTGTTTGAGTATCTCAGAAAATACAAGTCTAAAAGTTATTTTAATTCTCTTATGATGACTATTGGAAAAGATCTTAGTTTGGCTAAGAAGAAACTAGACTGTCTCAGAATGAAAATGTACAAAGGAGTTCGTCTGAAAAGAGTGAAAGTTAAAGGCTTAGCTCATAAAAGGCAGTTGAGTGAAGAACCATTCCCTCTGATTTGTCATCTAAACATGAAGTGTGTTTCATGATGAAGTCTGCATACAAAGTTATGGACACATGTCTGTGGTACCTTGACAGTGGTTACTCAAGACACATGACTGGAGACCGATCTCTCTTCAAGGTTTTTGAGTCTAAGAAAGGTGGCAATGTTACTTTTGGTGATGGAAGTTAGTCACAGATCAAAGGGAAAGGAATCATATCTCTACCAGGACTGCCGGACATTGCAAATGTTCTTTATGTAGAAGGTCTAAGAGTGAACCTATTGAGCATAAGTCAGATATGTGATCCAGACTTCATGGTACTATTCTCAAAGGGAAAGTGTCTTGTCATGGATGAGTCCAGAAAGAAGCTCATTAGTGGGGTTCACACTTTGGACAATTGTTATGGATTGGTTCCTGATGCTGATATTGTCTATAATAGCATTCATTTGCCTAATGAAGATCTATGGCATCAACGAATGGGACATGCTAGTTACAAGCATCTATCTATTGTATCTAAGCATGAATTAGTCTTGGGGATACCAAAACTTAGTAGAATGAGCAATGTGGTGTGTAGACCATGTCAGCTTGGGAAACAGACGAAAGCTAAGCATCCAAGTACTCGGACATCAGCTACATCAAGGCCATTGGAGCTTCTACATTTAGATCTTATGGGTTCAACCAGAACCGAGTCTCTTGGTGGTAAGAGATACATCATGGTTGTGGTAGACGACTTCACCAGATACACTTGGGTCATTCTACTACGATGCAAGTCTGATGCTCCTGAGCACATTGAGGCTTTGTGCACAAGACTGCAGAATGAAAAGAGCCTAAAGATTGATCGAATTCGAAGTGACCATGGTAAAGAATTCGAGAACTATACATGAAGTCTTTCTGCACAAGATCGGGTATATCTCAAGAATTCTCTGCTCCTATTATGCCTCAGCAAAATGGTGTGGTAGAAAGGAAGAATAGGGTTATTCAAGAGATGGCCAAAGCCATGTTGCATAACAAAGATATGGCTAGAAACTTGTGGGGAGAAGCCGTAAACACTGCATGTCATACGGTTAATAGGGTATACGTCAAACCCGGTACCAAAAAGACTCCCTATGAGTTATGGAAAGGAAGGAAGCCAAATGTGAAGTACTTCAGAATCCTTGGAAGTACTTGCTTCATTCTCAAGGATAGAGAGAATGTGGGAAAGTTTGACTCTTAGAGCGATGAAGGCATATTTCAGGGCTACTCTTCTACAAGCAAGGCTTATCGGGTGTACAACAAAAGAACTATGAAGGTAATGGAGACAGTAAATGTCGTCATTGATGAGTCTTCAGATTCCAGTTCTAAGAAAGGCATTGAGGAACTCTCCAAAGAAATTCTTCCTCCTGAGCCTAGGGAAGTTCAAGACATTATTGAACAAGAACCTGCATCTCCAAGTACTCCCAGTACTCCGAGTGTTGTGGAAGACTCTGCAGACATACCCACTTCACCAGATTCTAAATCTCATGAAGAGAAGGGACCTTCCTCTAGAATCAAATTAAATCATCCTCTAGAAGTTATTGTGGGAAACATAAATGAACTCACATTAAGGAAATGCATAGTTGATAAATGTGTTGCTAACTTTGTGTCTTATTCCTGCTACTTGTCACAGGTTGAACCCAAGAAAGTTGAGGAAGCATTACAGGATGAAAGTTGGGTCAAAGCAATGCATGACGAACTATTTCAGTTTCAGAGGAATGATGTTTGGACTCTAGTACCTAGATCGGAAGGTGAGCACATCATCGGTACAAAGTGGATATTCTGCAACAAGACTGATGAAGAAGGCAATGTGATTCGCAATAAGGCTCGACTTGTAGCTCAAGGATACTCGCAAATGGAAGGAGTAGACTATGATGAAACATTTGCCCCAGTTGCCCGAATGGAGTCAATCAGAATTCTCCTTGCCCTAGCATGTCAGTTGAAGTTCAAACTTTATCAGATGGATGTAAAGATTGCCTTCTTGAATGGGTTACTCAAAGAGGATGTCTATGTGGCTCAACCAAAAGGATTCATTGATCCACACTTTCTGGATCATGTGTTGTGCCTTAAAAAGGCACTTTATGGGTTGAAGCAAGCTCCTAGAGCCTGGTATGATAGACTCACACAATATCTGGTGTCACATGGGTTCACAAGAGGAAAGGTTGATCAAACTCTCTTCATCAAAAGGGAAGATGGTGAGTTGATAGTTGCTCAAGTCTATGTTGATGATATCATCTTTGGGTCGACTAAGGATAAACTTGCTCATGGCTTCTCAAAACTCATGCAAGCCGAGTTCAAGATGAGCATGATTGGAGAGCTGACTCACTTCCTACGATTGCAGATTCGCCAAAAAGATTTAGGTATATTCCTTTCTCAATCTAAATATGCTAAGAATCTTGTGAAAAAGTTTGGTTTGGAATCTACTAGTTCTGTTAGAACCCCTATGAGCCCAAATGTTAAACTCACTGTAGACTTGTTAGGTAAGAGTGTTGATCCTTCTCTCTATAGAAGCATAATAGGTAGTCTTCTTTACCTTACTACTAGTAGACCTGACATTAGTTACAGTGTTGGTGTGTGTGCTAGATATCAGGCTAACCCCAAAGAATCTCATATGACTGCTTTAAAAAGAATTATAAAGTATGTCAAAACCACTGCTGAGTTCGGTGTATGGTATAGCAAGGACACTAATGGTGTCTTAGCTGGGTACTCTGATGCTGATTGGGCTGGCAATGCTGATGATAGAAAGAGTACTTCGGGGGGTTGTTTTTATGTGGGTAACAATCTTGTCTCCTGGATAAGCAAAAAGCAGAACTCCATCTCTTTATCCACTGCAGAAGCTGAGTACATCGCTGCCGGTAGCTGCTGCACCCAACTCCTCTGGATGCAAAAACTCCTTCATGATTATGGTATTTGCCAAGAGCATCTCACTATTTACTGTGACAATACTAGTGCCATCAATATCTCTAAGAACCCAGTTCAAAATTCTCGAACCAAACACATAGAGATTCGACATCACTTCATTAGGGAGCTTGTCGAAGATGGTACTCTCACTCTTGAGTTTATCCACACTGATGATCAAAACGCTGACTTGTTCACCAAACCTCTTGACAGCAAACGTTTTGAATTCCTTCGTCAAAACATTGGTGTCATCTCCATGGATTGATCTCCTTCTCTTGTCCTTCTTCCTCATGCATTTGCATCTAGTTTTATGTTTTGCTTTGATAACATGTTTTTGTTTGTTTATTTTCAGTTTTGTTTATTTTGTTTTTGATATAAAAATTTAAAAAAAAAATTTGAAAAATTGAAAAATACAAAAATAGTGTGTGTTTTGTGTACATTGGTACTTGTATGCCTTGGATGGCCATTGAAACAAAGTTTTCTAAAATTTGTATCTTTTGTAGCTTAGATGAGCATCTCTATGCACAACTAAGCAAGTGAGCTTTGTGGCTCTTGTTTGTGATGAGTAAGATTAAGTTATCTCTTGAACTTAACACTCATATCACTCTTTTTGACGGGTAGGACTAGAAAATCCTAAGAGAAAGGCATAGATAACCATCTCACCACTGTTGCCCGCCAATCATAATATGACACTTGTATGCTTCGGCATAGCAAAAGTGCAGTGTCATAGACACCTGTATGCTTCGGCATAGCAAAAGTGCAGTGTCAAAGACATCTGTATGCTTCGGCACGGCAAAAGTGCAATGTCTATGCTTAACATGTTGGGTATTTCTTTTCTCTCTTCTATATGTCCATGCATGATATGCTTAAAAGAAAATATGCAAAGAAAATAAAAAGCAAAAAGATTAAAATGCTTTAAATATGATTGCAAGTGTGTTTTATAGGAGATGTGGGAGTTATAGGATGTACCTCAAAGGTGATAGTCCCCGTCAAACAGTTATGATTGTGTGTGAGTTAAAGTTATTTTCTCATATCTCAGATCGTCATAACTTGTATACATATATGCATTCTTGCGATGTTTTTCACACACAACACGCAATATTCTTTGCTACTCTTGATACATGTGTAGGTACAATGTGATTTGGCCATCACAAGTGTTTACATGTGCTAATATATGCTCACTAAACTGTCTTGACTTGTTTTTGAAAAATAAAATTGGTTAGACTTGTTTAGTGTGTGTGTGTGTGTGTTTCTGAGGATCCATATGCTTAAAATGTTTGATGTGAGATGATTTTGAGAGCTTAATATGTTGATTGAATCATTGGTTGAGGTTCATGTTGGATTGCATTCATGTTTGTGTTTTTCACTTCTCGAAAAACTGTTTTCAAAAGCAAGCTCTACACCTCCTCGATACCTCCTCGATACCTAGCTATCTGTTGAGTTTCTCAAGCTTTTCTTTATCACAATCTCGATACCTCCTCAACACCTGGTGGATCGATCAAGAAAGTTTCTATCTTCTCGATACCTTCTCGACACCTGGTGGATCGATCGAGCTTCTGTTCTTGGTTCTGGTGTTCATTCCTCAATACCTTCTCGACGCCTGTAGCTGTCGACGTGCATTTTCTCGACACCTTCCTCGACAGATGGCTCGAAACCTCTCGATACCTCATCTGTCGAGAATTACTGAGGTTCCTATTTTAGCCTCTTCTGCGATCCGGTTCTCATTTCTCTCGATCTCTCTCGATCTGTCCGCGTCTGTTCATCTCCCAAACTTAGATTTCTCACTCAAAACCTTCAACCCACGTGATTTTCGGCCCTTCCTTGCTTCAAATCACTTGGTATGATCTCTTTTATCTTCATTCTTAATGCATTTCATGTTTTGAATCTTAGGTTTTGGGGTTTTGAAAAATTTTGGGGTTTTTCAAAATTAATGAGTTTTTCTTAAAATTTTGGGATGGGTTTTCCTTTAAATGTGTTCAAAATGTCATACATTGCATCACATTTGCATTAGAATGGTATTTTCATGCATTTAGATGTGTGAACTATGTTTGTGTGCTGGTAGGTTTGGATTGGGCTGAGCCCATGATGAAATTTCTTTTGCATGTCACATGTTCATGCATCCCCATGCATACGTACTTTCTATTCAATATATTTGATATATTTGAATTGCTTTGGGACTTTTCTGATTGTCTCTTTCTTTCTCTCTCCCATTCTGTTTACGTTAGTAGTGTCTATGGCACCTAAGCATAAATCTACTCTCGCTCGGAACCCTCTGCATTCTGGAGCTTCTTCATCTTCTGATTCTGCTCCTCGTAATCTTCGGTTCCGTGATGATGATGCCCACAAGGCATTTTCGGAGAACTTTTCTAGACAAGGTGTTCATTCGGAACGCCAAGTCATTTTGGCGGACTTCGCTGACACTGACCTTCCCTCTGTCATTCACAGTAGGGGATGGGAGTCACTGTGTGACGTCCCGGTCACATGTCCTCTCGTGCTCATTCAGGAGTTTTACTCCAACATGCACGGGATTGATCGGTCAGTACCTCTCTTTTTCACTCGCGTTCGAGGTACGCGCATCCCTGTCACACCGCAGCTAGTTGCAGATGTGCTTAAGGTTCCTAGGATAGACTTTCCTAACTATCCTTCTTGTGATTGTCTGAGGACTGTGTCCAAAGATGAGCTCATATCTGCTTTCTGTGAGCGCCCTTCGGAGTGGGGTGAGCGTCAGTTCACATCATGTAGGCCTTTTGCTAAAGGTCCTAGATTCCTAAACATGATGATGACTTTTGTACTCCATCCACTTTCTACTACAACTCCATCACAGAGCCTCGTGCTCGATTTTTATTATCCCTCCTTGAGCATCTTACCATAGATTTTCCTTCTCATTTCATTTTGTCTATCATAGATGTTCATTTGGATGTGGCGACCCGTGATAAGCTCATCTTTCCTTCTGCTATCACGAGGATTCTACGCCATTTTTCCATTTCTTTTCCCGTGTCTGACCCTTTCACCTTCATGTGTGCCATAGATGCCGCTACCGTAAAACGTAGTCAGGCTCAGTTTAGGTCGAGACAGCAGGATTCCACTCCTCCCTCCCGTTCAGCTCCATCCGGATCTGCTCCTTCTTCCTCTATGAGCGATGTTTCACTTGGAGACATCATAGCGCAACTGCAGCACATGGATGCTCGCCTCGATACACTCTCCACTGAGTTGTATCAGGTGAGTATTCATGTTGGTCGTATTGCACGACGGCAAGCGACCATGGGTGGTTTTGCTCCTGAGGCTACTCCTTCACCACCGCCTCCAGCAGCTTCTGATTCTGAGGACGATGATGACGAGGACGATGATGCTTCGGATGATGATGATGGAGATACTAACTCTACTGATGAGATGTCTACTAGACACTCTACCCTTTGTCACTCATGACAAAAAGGGGGAGTAGTTTTGGGATATGAGAGTAGTCATCTTAGGGGGAGAGTTAGTATAGGACATTTTTTGATAGGGGGAGTGTTGATACTTGAGGGATGTAGTGAGGATATGATGTATCTTTTCTTTTCTTTCTTTTTAGATACATTGTTCTTGTATATGAGGTCTTGTGACCAGATTTTACATACATTGTACATATTTTCTCTATATATGTGGATGTATGTTTCTTTCACCAATCTCTTCATGTGTTGTTTCTTTTCTATCCTTATACACATGATTCTTATATTTGTATGCAATCTATTTATTTCTGTTTCACACAAGATGACTTGATGAGTTTTGTTTAAAGTGTTTCAGAAATACAGGTTGTCAAAGTCTACTTGCCATAAACTCTTTTCTTGCAAAGTTTTTCAAGGGTTTGTGTTAGGATAGATTTTATTGTATTCAACAAGTGAATATGAGTTGAGTGATTTATGACTTCTCTCATATGTTCATTTATTTGTTGTGGTTTTGTCATGGATTGCCAAAGGGGGAGATTGTTAGGACATATGTAGTTCACTCATTAAGAACATATGTCATTCTTTTATGTAATTGGCTAATCCTTTGACAAAACGCACTTTACTTGTAATTGGGTAGTTCTAGGTGTTTTTAATACTTCAAGAAACAAGGTTTCAAGATCAAGTGTTTAAGTCATCAAGTCTGTCCAAGGAAAACAAGCTGATAGTGCAATTTCATTAAAACTCGACAGCTGCATCTATCGAGCTTAAAGAATGCTGTCTCAAGCCCGTAAGCTCAACACCTGCTCGACAGCTTCTATCTGTCGAGGTTTATGAAAATCAGAATTCTGATCTAATTTCTTGGGATCCGTGAATGTGTCTTTGGGCCTTCTTTTCTCCTAACCCTAGACATATAAAAGGATTGTTTTTAGGGCCATCAGACTGTACACAAATTGCACAAGCATTGAGAAAACTCTGTTGGAGCAAATTGTGACCGGAGACGAAGTTCTTGCCCTAGTTCATCTCTTCTGAAGAAGTTGCTGTGTATTTGCACCTTTGGGTTTTGTGACCAAGCATCTTCTTAATCTTCATCGTGTAGGATGAACTGAAGAACTTTGTAGCCAACCTCTCTTTCAGTTGGTATTGAAGTCGCGTACTGGGATCTGCGCATTGGTTAGTCACGTACTTGGGAGCCGTGCAACAAAAATGGGGAACTGTCACTACAGAACAAGTCCAATTGGGTATTATGGTAAGGGTTCAACTGTAGGTTGGTAAGGTATTTAGGATTCCTTTACTTGTAACCGCTTGTTGTGATAATTGTGGAGTTTCGGGAGTGGTGACCTGAAAATCACCCGGTGGGGTTTTTTGCCGTAAGGGTTTTCCCCATTCGTAAACAAATCACCGTGTTATTTAATTTCCGCTGCATATTTAGTTTATTGATGATTTGTTTGTGCTTCCACGTGTTTGCATGTTAAATTGATTAATTAATTAATTGGTTTAACCACAAGGGGTCATTCAGTTTGTGGCCTATCATATATATATTATCCCACATTGGTTGTATATGTTAGAATTTCAGTCCTTATAATCACAAACTACTACTACAAAAGTTAGGACATTTTGTAATGGTACTCTAGTTATGTAATATATTATATAAGCTTTTTTTTTAAAAAAAAAAACTCTATATATTACTTTCGTGTTTGTGTGTTCTAATAAGTTTTATTATTTCCTCAAAATAAAAAATAAAAATAAAACCGAAACTTTTGAATTTTTTTTAACATTTTAATATTGTGCCACATTAGATTTGTTGGCTTCACAATTTTACACCTTAGAACTTATTTTTTAATTAATTTTTTAGTTCAAATTTTCCGGATATCGATAGATACATCAGAAGCTATCGCTACATAAGCTAAACAGACTCTAGCCAATCACTCAAGAGTCGACCAAACTTTTGCAAGTTAAATTGGCCTTATGCAAGCGTTGAAGCACTTGCACTACATACATTTCAAAGTTGCATTATAAACACCAGTATCCCCATGGCAATTGCATTGGACGCAGCCATGAGAGACGAGTACTAAAATTGAGACCCTTGGTTATTTTTGTGTGGACCCCGCAATTATATGACTAAAATCATCTCTTATTATTATTCCTACTCCATATATATACTCAATAGCTTTAATAGCCCAATTGACTTACAACAATTTGGAGGTGGAGTTTGCCACCTGAAGAGGAGAAATAAGTTGACGGATCCAAGCAATGTTGATGGACGGGCCCATCAGGTGCAGGACTCAGTGAGGACGGATTTGCTGGCCACGTGACAGACAGAATCCCTATATGGGAATACTTGCGGCACACCCCATAGATTTTAGGGGTAATTAGAGTCCTAGCGCAATTAGGGTTCTAGAAGCTGCGTGCATTGATGGAGATCTTCTTTATAAGGAATATGACTTGCCCATCACGTTTTGGACTCCTCAAGAGGATTTCTACAAGGAAAGACTTCGACTCCAAGTAAAAGAGGTCAAATTTCGACTACTATATAAACCCCAATACCCTCACAAATCGAGGTACGTATAATTAACCCCTCTCTAGCACTCTAGAGTTGAAAGAAGTTCTAACTTGACCTTCGGAGGGTACTTGGCCGGCACCACACCGGTGCTCTCTGCTTAGGTCTTTCCCCTTTCTTGTGTTGTGCAGGTTGCGTTCTGAGCGTGCGAGTACGTGTGGCTCACTGGTGATTTTTTTGACTTCATCAGTTGGCGCCGTCTGTGGGAAACTACGTTTACGATCTTTGTGATCTAAAGCCGTGTTATCGCTTCCCGGACAAAAGAGTCGCATGGTGCTAACTCGCTCGATGGCAACCACCAACGACATCCAAGGAGAGGAACCACCCACAACAGCCCTCGAAAGACAAGTTCGAACTCTCACCACAGCTGTGGAGCGTCTCCCCAAACAGAACCACGAACTAGAAGGACAGCTGCGCCAAAAGACCGCGCCACCGAACAATCAGAGAGAAGACCAAGAGAGTACCAACGCCGAACGTAGAGATCGAGAAGGGCCTGAGGGTAGCAATGCCCCAAGCAGGCAAGAACGACAACATATGAGCATGCCATCCCTCATGGATACTGCTCCACTCCCTATTGTCGCGGAGATGCAGGCAATGAAGGAGCAGATGGAGGTCATGATGAATGCCCTCAAAGGACGAGTCTCTAGCGATCTGGACGACCTAGTCAACCGGACCGACTCTCCGTTTACCGCTCCCATTAATTTTTTTCCCCTACCACAGAAGTTTCGTATGCCACAGATAGAAAGTTACGATGGAGTCAAGGATCCCCTAGATCACCTGGAGACCTTCAAGACCTTGATGCATCTTCAAGGAGTAGCAGACGAGATCATGTGTAGGGCCTTCCCTACAACGCTGAAGGGCCCTGCAAGGATATGGTTCAGTTGACTGACACCGAACTCCATCAGCACTTTCAATGAGCTAAGTGCTCAATTCACTTCACACTTCATAGGGGGACACAGGTACAAGAAGTCCACGGCATGTCTAATGAGCATCAAACAGCGAGAAGACAAGACACTGAGATCCTACATAACTCGTTTCAATAAGGAAGCGCTTTCGATAGATGAAGCTGACGACAAGATATTGGTAGCAGCCTTTACCAACGGGTTGCGGAAGGGTAAGTTTTTGTTCTCGCTATACAAAAACGACCCGAAAACCATGTTAGAAGTGCTCTATAGGGCCACTAAGTACATGAACGCGGAAGACGCACTACTGGCTCGGGAAGAAAAACCGAGGAAGAGAGAACGACAGGCAGACGCACGACAGGACCAAGGGCAGAAGAGACCAAGGACAGGAGAAAGAAGGGACGAAAGGCGCCCTAGACCCCAGGGAGGAAGGTTCACGAGCTTCACACCACTGAACACCCCAATAGACCAAGTCCTGATGCAGATCAGGGACGAGGGGGCACTGACGTTTCTAGGGAAGCTGAAGAGCGATTCGAACAAGCGACCTAGAGATAAGTATTGCCGCTTCCATCGTGATCACGGTCACGACACGGCCGATTGCTACGACTTAAAGCAGCAGATTAAGGCCCTTATCAGACAAGGGAAGTTGCAGAAGTTCGTTAGCAAGGAGAGAGTGGATCCCAATCCTCAAGAATAGGCCCCCCGACGGGATAATGAGCGTCCACAACCCCCAATCGGAGACATAAGGATGATTGTGGGGGGAACCGCAACTACTGGCTCCTCCAAAAAAGCACGAAAGACGTACCTTAGGGTGGTCCAGAATGTCCAGCTAACAGGCCCTGTACCTAAGATAGCACGAAGGGAAAGCCCCATCATAGGGTTCTCCGAAGAAGACGCGAGAAGACTTCACCACCCGCACGACGACACACTAGTCGTCAGCATACGAGTGGGGGACTACAATGTTCACAGAGTGTTGATTGACAACGGCAGTTCGGCTGACATCCTATACTATCCAGCATTCCAACAAATGGGGATTGACAGAACACGATTAATACCAACGAATGCTCCGTTGGTCGGTTTTGGAGGAACGAGGGTGTTCTCGATAGGCTCGATCACACTCTCGGTGACGGTTGGTGATTATCCTCAGCAGATCACAAAGGACATAACATTCCTTGTGGTCGACTGCTCATCCGCCTACAATGGTATCCTCGGGCAACCCACGCTTAACTCGTGGAAAGCGGCAACATCGACTTACCACCTAATGATCAAATTCCCTACAGATTATGGGATTGGAAAGTTACGAGGAGACCAGGTGGCCGCCCGTGAGTGCTACATCGCCATGCTAGAAATGGAAGATCATCAGCAGACCATGTGTATAGAAGAGCAACGGACCATAGCGGAGCCGGTGGAGGAATTGGAAGAGATAGCACTCGACGAATCAAGGCCTGAACGAACGACTAGGATAGGGACGTTGGCAAGCCAGCCAATACGTCAAGCCCTCGCGGCATTCCTCAGGACAAATAAAGACGTATTCGCGTGGAGCCACGAGGACATGCCCGGGATCGATCCTTTAGTGATGGTTCACAAGCTCACCGTGAACCCTGAATCCTCACCCGTCCGACAGAAAAAGCGAGTGTTTGCCCAGGAACGAGACAGAGCGATAGTTGAAGAAGTCAAGAAACTATTAAAAGCGGATTTCATTCGAGAAGTATATTACCCAGAATGGTTGGCGAACGTAGTCATGGTCAAGAAAGCTAACGAAAAGTGGCGAATGTGCATTGATTTCATGGACCTCAACCGGGCGTGCCCGAAGGACAGCTACCCCCTCCCTTGGATAGATACTCTGGTGGATTCAACGGCCAGACACCAGCTCCTAAGCTTCATGGACGCCTTCTCAGGCTACAATCAAATCAAGATGAAGGAGGCTGATCAAGAGAAAACTTCCTTCGTCACTAGCCAGGGACTTTTTTTGCTACAAGGTTATGCCGTTCGGACTTAAGAACCCAGGGGCGACGTACCAGAGACTAATGAATAAAATGTTCATGCATCAAATTGGGAGGAACGTACAAGTCTACGTTGATGACATGTTGGTAAAGAGCCTGCGCGAATATGACCACCTAGACGACCTCCAAGAGACGTTCGACGCCCTTCGGTCATACAACATGAAGCTGAATCCAAGCAAGTGCGTGTTCGGAGTGACGGCAGGGAAATTCTTGGGGTTCATGGTATCCCAAAGACTAATGAATAAAATGTTCATGCATCAGATTGGGAGGAACGTACAAGTCTACGTTGATGACATGTTGGTAAAGAGCCTGCGCGAATATGACCACCTAGACGACCTCCAAGAGACGTTCGACACCCTTCGGTCATACAACATGAAGCTGAATCCAAGCAAGTGCGTGTTCGGAGTGACGGCAGGGAAATTCTTGGGGTTCATGGTATCCCAAAGGGGTATAGAGGTCAACCCAGAGAAGATACGGGCGATCATGGAGTTAGAACCACCAAGGACGGTGAAAGAGGTGCAAAGCTTGAATGGCAAAATTGCAGCCTTAAACAGGTTCGTCTCTAAAGCGACGGACAAATGTCTACCGTTCTTCCGCACCCTAAGAAAATCATTTGAGTGGACGGACGAGTGCCAGAAGGCGTTCGAGGACCTGAAGAAATATCTTGCCTCTCCACCATTGCTCAGCCCATCCAAACCAAGGGAAGAACTCTACCTCTACTTAGCGATTTCGCAAGCAGCGGTCAGCGTGGCCCTAGTGAGAGAAGAGGAAGGATCTCAGCGACCCGTCTATTTCATAAGTAGAGGCTTCCGGGGGGCAGAGGGAAGGTACCCCCAGATGGAGAAGTTGGCCTTCGCACTTGTAACTGCAGCCCAGAAACTCAAGCCGTACTTCCAGGCTCATACCATCATAGTATTGACGGATCAGCCTCTTAAAAGAGCAATGAGCAGCCCTGAGGCTGCCGCGCGAATGGCTCTGTGGGCAATAGAGCTGAGCAAGTTTGATATACAGTACCGCCCGCGAACGGCAGTAAAGGGGCAAGCGGTTGCAGACTTCATCGTTGAATATACTCAAGGCAAGGGGGCAGACGCCCTCAGACAATGGAGCAACCACACGGACGGATCGTCAAACAGGCAAGCTGGAGGCGCCGATGTAGTGATCCATTCCCCTGACGGAGATAAAATCAAATGCATGATTCGACTAGACTTCCCAACGACAAACAACGAGGCCGAGTATGAAGCATTGGCGGCGAGACTAGACCTCGCAAAGGCAGCAGGTGCTGAAAGCATGGTCGTATATTGCGATTCTCGAGTAATAACAAGTCAGATTAACGGCATCTACGAGTGCAAAAATGAAAGGATGAAGAAGTACCTAGAAAAAGTAAAGAATTGGATTTGCAACCTCGAAGTCAGATTCATTCAAATCCCAAGGGAGGAGAACGAATGCGCCGATCGATTGGCAAAGGCAGCTTCAGCAGAGTTTATGCAAGTCCCCGATCAGGTATTGTCGTTTGTTCAAGTTTCCTCAATTATTGATGACGGAGCGAAAGTGCAGGAGGTGAATTCTGAGAACAGTTGGACTACGCCATTAATAGCATACCTGAAGATGGGTACACTACCTGACGGAAAAGACAAGGCCAGGAAGCTGAAAGTCCAAGTCTCGCGATTTGTGCTGATCAATGACATCTTATACAAAAAGGGGTTCTCACGTCCGTACCTGAGGTGCCTGGGTCAAGAGGAAGCAGACTACGTAATGAGAGAAGTGCATGAGGGTATCTGTGGAAACCATTCAGGGGCACGGTCCTTAGTGCACAAATTGATCAGAGCAGGGTACTGTTGGCCAACGATGCAAAAGGACGTACAAGCTTACGTTAAGACTTGCGACAAATGTCAGAGGTTCAGTAACCTGATCAAGCAACCAACTGAGGAGCTGACGCCTATGACGGCCCCTTGGCCATTCGCCCAATGGAAACTAGACATCATGGGCCCATTCCCGACAGCAGCAAGGCAGCTGAAATTTCTGGTAGTTGGCATCAACTACTTCACTAAGTGGGTGGAGGCAGAGGCTCTGGCCACTATCACGGAGAAGAACATCCGGAGTTTTGTGTGGAGAAATATTATATGCAGGTATGGGATACCCAAAGTGCTCGTCTCTGACAACGGAAAGCAATTCGACAACGGGGCGTTCAGGGATTTTTGTTCAGAGTTGGGGATCAGGAATCATTATTCGTCGCCTGCACACCCACTGGCCAATGGGCAAGTAGAAGTCACGAATCGATCCTTGCTCAAGATCATCAAGACTCGGCTCGAGGGGGCTAAGGGCATCTGGCCTGACAAACTACCGAGTGTCTTATGGGTATATCGTACTACGGCAAGAACACCCACTGGAGAAACACCATTCAGACTAGCATACGAAAGTGAGGCCGTCATTCCATCAGAGGTCGGGCTTACGAGCTATCGGGTGGAGAACTACAACGAGGATCAGAACGAAGAGGCCTTGCGGCTCCAGATGGATCTGGTGGATGAGGTCCGGGCTACAGCAGAGCAGAGGTCGGCCAGGTACCAGAACCTCATGGCAAAATACTACAACTCCAATGTCAGACACAGAGACTTTCATATCGGAGATCTTGTGCTACGGAAGGTGATGGGAACTGCCAGAGATCCGTCACAAGGAAAGCTCGGCCCTAGCTGGGAAGGACCATACAGGATCTCATCATGGCAGAGGAAAGGGACCTACCACCTCGAAACCCTAGATGGATGGAAGCTGCAACACCCATAGAACACGGAGCACTTGCGGAGATACTATCAGTAGAGACGACATAAGCAGCACCGTCGCTCCCTAATTTCCAGTTTATTATTGAGTTTTATTAGCTTTTACTACGAACAATTTTTTATTATTATTCAGTTTTGCTACTGCTAGTTTTACTTCGAACAATTCTTTCTGCAAGTGCCTTTTTAAGCCCAAGGGGGCAGGTATTCTTTTACATGGTTACTTTTCAATAAGAGAAATATTCAGACATGACTATGTTTTTCCTACTTAATTTGCCTAGTCCAATATTGGACGGAGCAATACTAAGTCCACAAAGTGGACGGACCATCTTAAGGGGATGGATTTAAGAGGTCCAATAATGGACGGATACAAAGAAGTCCATAAGATGGACGGATCGTCCCATAAAACATTCAGTCCAGAAACGGACGATCAAAATCTAAGTCCACAAAAGTGGACGGGTCATCCAAAAGGGTGAAATGGACGGATATAAAGAAGTCCACAACATGGACGGATCGTCCCAAGAGGATGAAACATTCATTCCAAAAACGGACGAGTAAAAACTAAGTCCACAACATGGACGGATCGTCCCAAGAGGATGAAACATTCAGTCCAGAAACGGACGAGTAAAAACTAAGTCCACAACATGGACGGATCGTCACAAGAGGATGAAACATTCAGTCCAGGAACGGACGAGTAAAAACTAAGTCCACAAAGTGGACGGGCCATCTCAAGGGGATGGATTTAAAAAGTCCAATAATTGACGGATAAATCTAAGTCCACAAAGTGGACAGATCATTCCAAGCAAGTTAAAATCCCAAGTCCCAACGAGGACGGACCAACCCACAAAGATGGACGGATCATGCCTGGAACCTGTAAATTCTGAAAGTTCCAAAGTGGACGGATCAATCTACATTACAAAAGTGGACGAATTAAATCTCAGTCCATAAAACTGACAGATCATCCCAAGAAGGTAGTAATTCGAACTCCGAAAGTGGACGGATATAAGTTAAAATCCATAGCAAATATAAACAAGCATTCAACAAGGTTGACGGATTTCAAAAAAACAAAAAACATATATTCGAGATAAAGGAATAATAAAAGCCTTGTAAGGGAAAAATCTACATAAATTCCAAAAATATGACGAAGGAATCATACAACTGTTCTCCAAATGTTTCAAAAATATGACAGAGAGGTCATACAACTGTTCTCCAAATGTTTAGGCATAAAAAAGAGAATAAACGGGGGAAAATAATCTCAGTCCGCAGGTGGGTCCGCCTTCTTCTCATCCTGACGGACCTGAACATCTGTAGATTTGCATTCAGCTACGGTCCGATCAACGGGGGCATCAAGAACTGGTACTTCATCACCAAAGATCTCGTCAGTGTCTTCTGATTGGGCAGGTTGAACGGAGGTTTGCTCGGGGACGTTGATTGTGACGGTGGACACATCAAGATCTGAATACAGTGCCTTCACCTGACGGATTGTATCATCAAATCCGTCGCTGTACGAAACACCTAGCTCCAAGATAAGAGCATCGGAGTCACGGTACTCTCTTATCGCCACCTCCTTAGCCTGACGGATCTCTTTCTCCTTGTCTTCCAAAGCTTTCTTCATTCCCTCCGCCAGCTTTTGATACTCATCCCGGGCTTCTTCTGCCAATTTGAGCTTCTTCTCTTGTGTAACCTTCCAAGTTTTAAGCTCTATAAGCTCTTCCTCCGTCAACTTTGCCTTGTCACGGACGCGACCCAGAGCAGTCTCATGACCGAGGCACTGTCCCATTAGACCCTTCATCATCACCATGGCCTAAAAACAAAAAAGAAATATGTTAATTATTTCCAAATAAACAGACATGGACGGATGATAAAGTGACGAACCACATACCTGTGCAATGCTGAAGAGGCCCGTCTCCGCCATAGCCTCCGTCGAGTGATTGCCGAGGTCTTTGTAATCCTCGGCTGTCATAATGGATGAGAGCCTTTCCAGAGCATATTTGGAGTCCTCGCGAATCAGGACGGGTGGCTTCTTTTGGCTTCCAGACGGCCCCGTCATTAGGCCTTTGTCGGCCCCATGCTTTGAAGGGGTAACCGTCTTAGCAGAACCAGCCATTAACCCCAAGACGGGATCCAATGGAACTTTGGGTTTCTTCGATGCACGGTCCCCTTTGGATGACTATTTTCTTTTGGTAGAGGGGATATTTGAGACCGTCCCCTTGGGCTCTGCGCCCGTCTCCTTGTTTTTAGCAGCCTGCAATCTGATCGCTACTCTTCTCTTGGAATCCTCCATTTCTGAAAACGTGAACGGGTAAACAGATAAAGAAAAGAATCTATAAACAAATCCAGACAAAGTAAGGATGACGGACTTACGTTGTCGAATTCTTTTTTCGTATTTGATGGCTGCTGGGGTTGGCTCAGGACCGTCACAATACCAGTGGACGGTGTTGAGGGATACTAACTTTGCCCACGTTCGCTCCTCTTTGCTGGACTTGGCGAAAATTTTTTCGAGAAAGTGAAATTCTTCAAGTTCGATCTGGGGACGCTGTCGTACTATAAAAAAAAAAGGGAAGGATAAGGTCAAAGCATATTGACGGAGTCTTTAAATCAACTGGACGGTCATAAAGTTAACAAAATAAGACTCAACGGATATACCAGACGAATGTAGTATGCCCCATGTTGTGTCAACTGGCATATACTCCGTCTCCCCAGGGCGACACATCCATCTGTCACCCTCAAGGAAGAAATAACGGCTCTTCCAGTCTCTGTTTGAGTCAGGGGTTTCGTATATGACTTTCAGCAACGAACTCCTGGGTACGAAACTGTACATCCCCTTTGACTTGTCTATCTCATCAGGACGGTAGCAGTGAAGGAATTCCCTCACCGTCAGCCTTCTAGCACCGTCTGACATGGCGCCGTACAGGACCTCCATAGCAATGAAGACCCTCCAGGCGTTAGGGGCTAATTGGTTGACGGACACACCCAGATATCTGAGAAGCTCATGATGGAGGGTGCTTAGCGGAAACCTAAGACCTGCCTTAAACATTTGTTCATAAACTCCGACCCCGTCTACCCCTTGGTAATAGCATTTCTCAGACTGATATGGTAGACAGATTGGAATGTAATCTGGAATCTAATAATTGGCCCTAAATGTGCGAAAGTGATTCTCCTTAATTTTGGACAAAAACTTGTTCACCGTCCATTCTGGTAGCATAATGAACTCCCTGAGTCCATCAGGGCCTACGACGGGCCTATTCGATTGATCTTCGTCGTCATCAGGAACCTCTTCTTGGTCAGCCATCTCTGAATCCTCATTTGTTGAGGACGGGGAAGATGCAGACGGACTCCTCTTATCGCTCAAATAGTCTTAGTTCTTGTGACCTGACGGATACACCTCCTCGTAGTCCGCCCCGTCACGGACGACTGACTGGTTACTCGACGCACTAGACATTGCCTACAGGTAATGACAAAACCTAAGACTCTGACGGGTGTTGGAACAGGTGACGGGTAAAGGAAAGGTCCAGTGTAGGGAAAAAGTAATGGCTTAACTAAGGAATGAAATACAAACGGATAGAGATTACTTACCAAGTTAAATAGTAGACGGATGAAGGCTCGTACAGTCGTGGCAGTAACTGGACGATCTACTCTCTGACAGATATGACGGTCTACTCTCTGACAGATATGACGGTCTCTCTCTGACAAGTAGTTTCCTTGTAAAATGGAAAAATGAGAGGGGAAGGATGTGATATTTATAAGCGGAAGTGCACGGAAGACGAAGCGACGCTTCGATCCGATACAATAGCCTATAGCAGCGCGACACGTGTTATGGGTAATAAATACGTTCCTGACAGCCTGTTTGGATAACATGTATAACTCATAATGTCTATCCGTCATCTTTGTTACCGTCATCCAAATTTTTAAACCGTCATTAAAATTTTTGAGTCGTCACCCCACGGATCCGTTTGCTTGATTGTGACGGACCCATGGTGTGAGGGGGCAACTGAAAAGGAGAAAATAAGCTGACGGATCCAAGCAATGTTGATGGACGGGCCCATCAGGTGCATGACTCGGTGAGGACGGATTTGCTGGCCACGTGACAGACAGAATCCCTATATGGGAATACTTGCGGCACACCCCATAGATTTTAGGGGTAATTAGAGTCCTAGCGCAATTAGGGTTCTAGAAGCTGCGTGCATTGATGCAGATCTTCTTTATAAGGAATATGACTTGTCCATCACGTTTTGGACTCCTTAAGAGGATTTCTACAAGGAAAGACTTCGACTCCAAGTAAAAGAGGTCAACTTTCGACTACTATATAAACCCCAATACCCTCACAAATCGAGGTACGTATAATTAACCCCTCTCTAGCACTCTAGAGTTGAAAGAAGTTCTCACTTGACCTTCGGAGGGTACTTGGCCGGCACCACACCGGTGCTCTCTGCTTAGGTCTTTCCCCTTTCTTGTGTTGTGCAGGTTGCGTTCTGAGCGTGCGAGTACGTGTGGCTCACTGGTGATTTTTTCGACTTCATCACCACCTAACTTTAAATGGACCGTGCTCAATCCCAACTCTTTAACTTTATTGCATGAGAAACTCTACTCGCATGATTTGCAATTCTATTAATATCTTCAATGGTGTAATTTGAGATTTTTTATAGGTGCTTTGTACTCCACGCGAAACCCAAGGAACCGTATGAATAGTGTAGTTAAGGTTTGTGGTGGTTAGAATAGTGTAAGTTAGGGTAACTTTGCCTATGAATGGATTTTATTTATGAATTTGAGTTTTGTGAGTAGTTCTTTGATTAAATTATATACAAGGAGTAGTTACAACAATAATGCATGGTTTGTGTTTGATAAAATGCCTAGAAAAATTGTTTTATGTGGAATGTTGTGTTAAATGGTTCACTTCTCTAGAACTATTTTTGAAAATCATAATAGTAGAATTAGGTCGAACTCAATGACATTTGCTTGCATAATTTTTGTTTAGGCTTTGCAATTTTTTAGTGATATGGCACCTTCTCTTGATAGTGTAATTTCGCAATTAAATTTTATGTTATTCTTATTCAGTAACTATTAATTAGGTTGGAAAGAATTGATTCCTTAACATAAGCAAGATTTATGAGGAGAATTAATAAGAATTGAAGGAAGAATTTTATATATAATGATAACGGAGAAAATTTTGATAGAATGTCTATTCAAAGTACATCAATTAAAGATGTAAAAGATATTAATCAATCTTTGATGTCTTTGCATCCATCCAGTGTTAATATTATTTGTCATCCAATTGTTAATATTGATGGTTCGATCAATATAGCTTCAAACATATTGAGTAAATGCTAGCAACACTCCAAGTATTAAACATATCCCATATTTACATATTACTTCAGTTATTTGTACAACATAAATTGCCAAGTAGGTTTTTTTTTTTTTTTTTTTTTAAAGAAAATTTCCAGGTAGGTAATCATTTATATAGGGGAAAATATTAATATATAGTTTCATATCAGTCTAAATAAATATTAATATAACTATAAGGTTTTTTTTTTTTTTTAATTTTTTAGTTTGTTGGTTGGATTGAAGATATTTGAACCTTAGATGTATTTGTTGGAAACAATAGAAGTTGCTAAATCAAAAATTATCAAAGAATTAAAGAAGAGATAAATGCATGCATTGCACGGGTTATCGACTACTTATTAATATTGTAAAATACTTTATAATACTGTGGGGCCAGAAAGAGTCGGGCAACCCCGGCCCACTTCGAACCAGGCCCAAAGGCCCATGCCGAGGAGGCATCCAAGGTCCGAGGACGAAAGTGTAAAGCCCAGTTGCCCAAGAAACAGTGCCGAGGATGATTACTCCCTCGGACGGCCGAGATCAGAAAGTGAACAAGTAGCACACCATCAAGGTGAGCCTTCCTGAGCATCCAAAGAGCAAATAGCAAGTACCAAGCGCCGAACATGGAAGCATGGTGGAGGAGCAAGTCCCAGATGAACTGTCACCTCCACATTAAATGCCCTCAACTAACGCCCTGGCCGCATTAATGAGGATAGGACCCCTGAACAGTGCTGTCTTGGGCGCTGCAACTCACAGGAGGAATGGGAATGCGGCTGATGGGACAGGCTCTCAAGTGGTGGCCTAGCTGATCAACAAATGTAAGGCTAGGATCAACTGAGAGGGATGTATATAATGTAAGGAGCCCCTCTTGAAAAGAGGACGGACGGAGAAACCAGAATTAAGAAGTACTGTAGCGACCTGTATTCTCTCAAACCTTGTAACCATTCTTCAAAGAAATAATAAGAGCTCCAAGCTCTGAAAGGCTAGTCCGAGGAGCGTTATTATGCGTCCCAATCCACGCTTAAGTTATCATACCTACAAGCATCCATGCATGGTCGTTGCATTCCTCACTAGGGCCTAGTTCTTGAACCCATTCTCTATAAATTCATTGCAGGGTTATCTGGGCTTGGGTCCACTCTCTCAACCCGTAGGAGTGCCCAAAACAGGTCCCTACAAATACTTTATACATATGTATCGAGTGAAAAAAATACCATATTGTAGAAATCTATTGACTATACTGAAAAAAATACCATATTGTACGATATATAAGTGTGTATAGTATGAATCATAATGTTTTGTAAAATTGTATGCATCAGATGATATATAAATATGTAGGTTTAAATTGGGGATTTTTTTTTTTTTGGGTTAAAATTTGTGCTTTGATTTGAGCCCAATAAATTGTTTGACTTATTTTTAACACAAAATTATTGTGCTACTTGATTGAACTTAATAAAATAAAATGTCTATGATTTTTTTTCTTCTTCTCTCTTTTGCATTTAAGTGTATAGGTCAGGTTGGGTGAGTGGAGGGTAATATTTTTTAACCAATCGGCTAATGGTGGGTTGGGGAAATTCCAATCCATCACCGACCCATCAATCTATAAATCCAGCGAGTTGATTGAAAATCTTAACAATTTTAACTCGATGGGTTAAGCGGGTTGGGCAGGTTGACAAATTCAATTGACTTGAAATATTTTTTGAGAGAGACTAAATGAAATTATTTCAATTAAATTGGATAATAGTTTTCTCCCTCAAATAAAAAAATGAAAGAAAAATTTGTAATTTTATTAAAAATAATTACAAAGAATGATTGAAATTTTATTACACTAAAGAGAAAAAACATTTCAGAATATGAATTTAGACATGTACATAGAGAAAATAATTTTTAAAAAAAAAATTTGAAGAGAGAGTCTACAGTTTATTAGGAAAGAGAAATGTGAAAATGAAAAAATAAATAGAAAGAAAAAGAGATGAGAGAAATAAAGTGAGACAGTATATGAGTTAGATTTTTGCAACATGACAATGTGTATATATATATATATATATATATATAGGTGGGCGGATCGAGTTGTAGCAGATTAGAAATATCTCAATCCGTTATTCAACTTGACCCACTAAATTATCCTACCCACCAAACTTGACCCACCTCACTAAATGGACATGCATAGGTTGGTTGGATCGGGTGAGTTGTTTTGACTTTCAAGTAGACATATATAGAGAATTTGGGCTTTTTGCACCCTTTTCCTTCCATTTGGTGAATCAACCTTTTGGCATTACCTAAATGAAATATCCAATTCATATAGAAAATGACTTCGTGGATTGACTCCCTTCTTAATCTCCCAATGAACAAAATGAGATCTTTTGCTTGCTTCACCACCAACAAACAGGCCCACCAAGATGCTCTCATGGATTGGGTATGGGCCGGATATTTGGTCTACTATATATATCAAGAAAAAAATTGGATAAAATATTATTTTGGTCCTTAAATTTTACCAAAAGTTTGGTTTTCATCCCTAAATTTTAAGAAGTTCATTTTTTGTCCCTAAAAAAAAAAAAAAAAAAAAAAAGTTCATCTTTCATCCCTAAACTATTGAAAATATTTTATTTATGTCTTTAAATTTTACCAAAAGTTTGTTTTCCATCCCTAAACTATTGAAAAAAGTTATTTTTTCATCCCTATTTTTGTCTCTAAACTATTGAAAAAATTCTTTACAAAGTTTAGGGATGAAAAAAATAACTTTTTAAAGTTTAAGGACAAAAAACAAACTTTTGACAAAAGTTAGGGACCAAAATAGTATTTTATCCAAAAATATATGTTCACACAAAATGATTTAAAATATCAAACACTATTGTGGTAACTAAATCAAATTTTGTATTTGCATAATGTTTAATTTTTATACGATATTTAAATTTAAATTCAATTAATTAATTATTTTATTTTTTATATTAATTAATATTTAAATTAGTTTTATCTTTAGTTTTATTTTTTTCTACAATCGTGATTCCTAACATTGTCTGACATTGTTTTTTTAAGTATATATTGGAATCCTACCTCATTTTGAAGAATTTGGACATGGTGTAATTACCATCTCATGTGATATCAAAAGTCAATAAAGGTAATTTAAAAAAAAAAGAAAAAAAAAAGAAAAAAAAAAAAAGAAGAAGCTATTTTACCCTTTTACATTTTTACTCAATCAATATTTATATATCGGATAAGGATGATAATTGCTTGGTACAGTAGTCCTATCTTAGCCCCATTCCCAAATGCTTACATATAAGTGTTCAAACATGTATTAATGGCAAAAATACAAAACTCACCCTCTAAGTTTCATCATTTTTCATTTCAGTCTTATAAGTTTGAGTTTTGTTATTTCAGTCCTCTAAGTTTCATTCATCTTCAATTAAGTCTTCCGATAATGGACCATTAGTTCTGCCATTAACTTATCTATATTTTTCCAGTTTCAAAAAAAAAAAAAAAAAAACTTATATATATTTTTTATTTAATTTTTAATTTTTTAATTTCTTAATTTTATAAAAATGTTAATTAAAAAAAGCCGATTATAGGAAAATTCTGAGAAACCAAGAATGAGAAAGAGAGGAAAAGAGAGAGAGTGAGAGATCGAGAGGGGGAAAGAGGGAGAGGAAGAGGCCTGCAATACTGCCTCGACAAAGTCTACGTTGAAACTTCATCCTTATCCTCACCAAATCGATTTGATGACCTCCCAAGCTTAGCAGCGTCGCAGCTTTGATCTGATCCTTCTCTGGAGCTCATACCCGAGCTCGTGGACAGGTCATCCGCATTGTAACCCGAGCTCATGGCTAATATCACAGCGGCTTTCTTAGGATCGTCGTTGGCTTGGCGGAAGGCTGAAACGACGTCGTCTAGAGAAGCCAAAGAAAAGGCCTACGCTAAGGCTTTGAAGATCTTACTCTATTCGTCTTCTTCTCCAGTCGAAACACGCCGCCTCTATCGCCGGCGACAAGATTGGAGACTTGAGGCCTCCTCTCCTTCTTCAAGTGCTTCAGATTCGGCTACCAGCAAGTGCTTCCTCAGATGGGTCTTTCCATTCGTCAATTCTGCAAAGTGAAAATCAATTATGCTTCACCTAACCGTAACGAAGGTCGAAAAGGCATTTGGAGGGTCATTTTGAGGAGTCTGCCAAGTGCTTTTGTCAATTGTCATTCACTTTGTCGCTAACATGTCTCCTTGATTTCATTTGGCTTTTTCTAATTTAATTTTATTATTATTATTATTATTATTATTATCTTTTTTTTAATTAATAAATAAATGAAAATATAAAAAAATAAAAGTTAACGGCAGAAACTAACAGCACATTAACAAAAGACTTAATTAGCATAGTTCTCAGAACCGGACCGGATCGGGAGGTCGGACCGTGAAAACCGGTTTTTTAAGCATAAAGAACCGGGCATATGTGGCAATTCTGTGAACCCCTAAAACCGGGGTTGGACCGCACGAACCGGTGGCAAGAACCGTGTGGTCCAACCCTTTAGGAATTTTTTTTTTTTTTTTTATAATTACAACTTAACACAATTTTATTCTATTTAATTAAATAATCCAACTCTTACCAAGAATAAAAAAAAAAAATTATAATTAAAATCCTTCAAAGATATTCAACTTTACTTCTGAAAGCTCGAAAATATGTCGAAAACACACGAGCAGTTTAGACCCCCAAATTAAAGTTACGGCTTGGTTGATTTTACACTAACTTAATACTAAGTGCGGAATAGTGTAAACACAAGGGTATAAGCACAACAACTACTCTAATCCATATTTAAAGTAACACAGCAGTAAAAATGAAATGAACAAGAGTAGGGAAGAGAGATGCAAACACAGATAACACCGAGACGTGTTATCGAAGAGGAAACCGAAGAACTCGGCGAAAAACCTCTACGCCGCCCTCCAAGCGGAAATCGATCCACTAGACAATCAATTGGGATACATGGGTTAGCAAGAGACCCTCCAAGCCTAATCTACCCAATGTACCTAAGCCTTCCAAACTCCTACTCCAACAAGGCTTCTCGGAACAGTGTCTTGTCTTAGTTCTCCAGATCCCGCAACAAGCTCCATGTTGCATCTGTCATCATCGGCTTCTTCCAATGCTTCCCAGTAGCACCAAAACGTCACTTTACACTCTGAAAGAGTATGGTAAGTGTTTGGGCTATCAACCTCTCAATGGTATGGAAATGGAGAGGTAGGAGATGAGGAAATTCCCAAAACAAATGTGTAGAGGATTGTGGGTATAACAATCTCTAACTCTCAAGGTGTTTGGCTAGGGTTTTCTCTCAGAGGCTCTCATCTCAATTATGGGTAATATAGGTATATATAGTGTGGGTACAGAAAGTGTGAATCATACTTAACAGGCTGGCAGAACAGAATACCTCGCGAGTGTCTCGCGGGAAGGCCTTACCCGCGAGATACTCGCGAGACACAACTATCTCCACCTGGCCTGACCCTTCGCATTCCAGCATGTGCAGGGCACATGTATCACTTCGCGAGAAGCTAAGTCGCGAGATACTCGCGAGAAATCTTCAGTCTTCAAATGCTTGAGTTTTCACACACTCTCTCTCTAACACACAACCCTTACAATGAAATCCCACAACAAATACAGGGTACAATAGATTGAATATAATTACAATCAAATTTGGCACGGAATATAAGCCAACAAAAACATATAGTTGTAAATAATAACTTTACAATCTCCCCCTTTGGCTATTCCGTGACAAAACCCCTAAAACAGACTCTAGACTTAAACGTGAGTTTGGGAACATTGGCAAAACTCACTCACACCTAATCTAGAAATTGTGAAGCTTTTGAACTATAATGACAAGTATCTCCTGAAACACAACAACACAATAAGTTCATGGTTATGCAGAAAACTTGTAATGAAAAATGGAACAAGCACAATGCGATCAAGCAAAATGGAATAAAGTACTAGACCATGGCTTGACCAAACACGCAATCACTTAAACAATAGTGATCACAATGCTCATTCACACAAGGAATGAACATCCGGACATGCAAGCTAATAAGCTTAATTGCAAACTATCATTTGGATGTCCAACACTCAACCAATGCATAAAAACATATATGCATCTAGGAACAATCCTACATGGGCACAAGAGTGAGGTACTTAAGACATAATAACAATATCTTAAAAGTACAAAAGAAATGCTACAAAAGCATTGAGAAAGTCACAAATTAAACAGAAATAAAACTAAGATTAAACCAGAGTATTTAAGTTTAAAACATAAGCAGTAAAAACAGTAAGCATAAAACAGCAGTTATAAAAATTAAAATAAACAAAGGTGAACCGTTTATGAACCAATAACCAATGCTTATAAGTCTAAAACTATGCTCCCCCTAACACTGTGCAAGCTCTTCCTCAGCTCCCCCTCAAAAATTTCTCCCCCTTTTTGACCGAAATGGCCAAAGAGGCTAAAACTGATCTGACTCTAAATCTGAGCCCTGCTCCATAGACAAGTCTTGTATTTGTGAAGACAATGCAGTGACCTGTCCTTGGAGGTATGCAAACTAGGTCGCGGTGTGATGCACATGGGAATCAAGCACTGCAGACATCTAGTCCATTTTAGCTAGTAAGAGATCAAGTTTGCTCAAGCCTTGTGTTGGAGCCAAAGATGATGGCTGATCCTCGGCCTCTGGAGCAGAAGTGAACCTGTCAATCTCCTCCTCTGTATCTCCACCCTCGTCCTGCTTAACACGTGGTGGTGGTATGGTATGCACACCAGTCTTGGAGCCTTCGATGTGTGCTGTGCTCCTAGTCAATGTATGACCACCAATGAGGTAGTCCCTCTAGACTACTGTGAGGCCACTGGGAAGTTTAAGCTTTGCTTTAGCAATCAAGCCCATGATCAGAGAGGGAAACGGCATTACAGTCCTTGTATTCTGCTTTGTAATGCTCTTCTTCAAGACATGGATGATATGGCCACAAATGTCTATCTCTTTATGGGTAAAGAGATCATACAGGAATCTTGTTCTTGGAGCAGATAGTGTGGTGAGGTTGGTGACCGGATACAAATTATGAATCATCACATAACTCAGTGTCCTCATTTCCGGAGAAAATTTGATTGTGTTCATGGATGATTTCTTCGATTCACCACCAAGAACTGTAATCATCTCAGCAGTAGAGCCCAATTTTTCCTCATATGCAATTGTGATTGGCTGAGATGGAGGATGAATTTCCAAAAAATCTTGGATGATCTCTCTAGTAATCACAAATTCTTGTGCCTTACCCAGCACTCGATACGATCTCCGTTGACAGCTGCATTTGAGAAAAACTCCTTGAGTATCTCAAAATAAACAACCTTAACTAGATTCAACAGTTTGGTCCAAGTTCTATCTTTGAACACTTCAGGGATGAATGTGTCCTCAAAAGTTTCTAACTGAACCACCCTCTCCATGATGATCGTCTTGTCCTTATAGCAGTCATTATACTTCATATCTGCTTCAACAGACTTGAAATGATCAGAATCAGTGCGTGCACGCTTTGAAGTTGGTTTCTTTGTAGCTGCATGCTTGGTTGGAGCCATCTGTATAGCAACAGAACTTGAAAGGATTGTGCAAAAATTTTGCTTGAAAATGATGGGGTTTGAATGAAATAGTGATTTGGGTTGAAAATGGTTCGAGAGAGGCTTAGTGAGGGAAATGAGTGATTTTGAAAAACTGTCACATCTGCTACATATAAATAGAAAACACGGGTTTTTCGCGGGTTAGAGAGTAGCGAGACAGTAGCGAGACAGTCGCGAGAATGGCCACTGAAGCACATGAAATTTCGCGAGAAGCTCTAGGTCGCGAGACAGTCGCTAGACAGTCGCGATACCCTCTGTCTGAATTTGGAAAAATCCAGTTTTTGCAAAACAGCATTTCGCGAGAAGCTGTTGGTCGCGAGGTAGTCGCGATACAGTCGCGAGAGTTTCTGTGTGACATGATGAAAAAATTATTTCCCTCAAGCCCTTTTCGAGGGAAGCTCTAAGTCGCAAGCTTCTCGCGAGAAAACCTCTGAACCAGTTTTTGAAGAAAAACACAAAAATGCATTTTGAACAAAAACAAAGAACACGAAAGTATAAAAATACTTTCAAAAACAAATAAAACACTCAAAAATCTTTTTGGGTTTGATCATCAAGTATTTGAGCATACACATCACATTTGAACATGTACAATCACACAAATGGGATAAGCATTCATTGAATCAAAGTCTTGTGTGTTGTTGGTGAGTATCAAGTGTGAAATAGTCCTTAAACTAGAGTGAAGTTTCAATAATCAATTCAATCGAGTCATACACAACTGATACGAAATCAAGTGGACTATCTCAATTTTAGAAATGAGTATATATGACCTCCCACAAATTGATTACATAGCTTAAAAGCTTTTCATTTGGCTTCTGCATAAATCATAAACTGATTACATTTGATCCATTTTGGATGATACATCTCCTTTTTGAGATCGGTGCTTGATATTTTTGATATATCAACATTTAGAATTAGCCTCTGGCTTTTTGAGCACCATACATTTCAAAACACAAGTCGCTTTCCCTTTTTCCTAGTCAAATACTAGTATGTGCGACAGGCTTTTGCAGCTCAATATCTCTTTTCATTTGGAGATTTACATTTAGTGAGCTCTTTTGCAAAAACAAAAAAATAAAATGGGAAGAGATATAGACACAAGTCTATGCATGTATCAAGACCATCAAGACTATTGACCAATCATTCATGGCAAGCTTGAAGATCTATTTACAACAATCACACATAATTTTCAAGATTTCTTCCACAAAGATAAATGTGCATACATAACAAGCTAAGCTCGTAAATACACTACGCCATAAGTACGAAGGTAGTAGGCCAAACTCACATGAGATATGCACAAAACGAGCGATCAAACTTTTTGAAGAGTTTTCATTTTTTATGGGATGTGTCAAAATTTTACAACATGCTACAGTACTGTGATAACTTTGGCACAGTACGGAGCAATATAGCACACGGGTTTATTATTTTTTTATCCATCTGTCTCTCTCATCCCACCGATTCTCTTCATCTTCTCTCTTTGTCACTCTCTATCTCTTCCCTCTTGGTCCTCCATGCTCAAGATCTCTCTCATCTTTACTCAAGATCTCTTGCCGCCTCACCTAGCCGCCAACCTCCACAACCCTGGCCGCCAACCTCTACAGCCCTTGCTGCCGACCTTCAGATCTCTTAATCAAGTTGTGGGTGTGAGATTTGGGATGGGTTCCGATGTGTGGGTTTTGGGTCATTGATTGATCGGTTGGGTTGGGATTTTGGGCCAGCGGTGGTGTCATGGTTGTGGCGGTGGTTGGTTGAGTTTTGGGCCAATGGTGTTTGTTAAATATTTTTAAGTTTTTTTTTTCCCCCTCTTTTGTTGAGGTTTTTGGATTTGGAATTTGTTGTGAGTATTTGGTTGTATTTGTTTTGAGCATTGTTATTGATTCCGTTTCGTTCCGCCGAAACGGCCAGAATTTTTCGTACCGGTATGCAAACCGGTACCGGAATACCCCACGTTCCACCTTAGGTCAAATTTCGGGCCGTTCCGGGCCATTTCGGTCATTCCGGTCAATTCTGGCAAATTTCGGCCGGTACCGGATTTGACCTATTATTAAAAAAAAAGAAAAAAAAAAAAGAAAAGAAAAAAAAGAGTAAAGGTCCAATGGGTGCTAGTAGTTCTTGGGAGTTCTTTTAATGATGAATTTGATCCTTCTCTCATGGATGATGATGAGGAGGAGGAGTAAATCTTGTATTTTTTTTATATTTAGTTATTGTCTTGTAAATCTTCTTATTGTGTGATGTTATATTGATGTTTAAGACTTAAGAGTTAAGACTAAATGATTTGTATTATTTGATATTTAGTTATTTATTTATTAGAATTAAGAATTTTATGTTCAACAAGAATATATATAAATTATTTTTTAAGAACCCCGAAACACCCTGAAACGGTACGCCGAAATCGGCCGGTACCGAAATATTCCATTCCACTGGACAAACCGAAACGGGGTCCAAAACGGTATTAATAACAATGGTTTTGAGTTGTATTTTGGGTGGTAGAGGAAGCTCTTGGTTGTGGCGGTGGTTGTTGGTGGCAACTACCACTAGGTGTGTGTTTGTATATTGGTTGGTTTTGAGTAAATATATTATTTAATGTGGTGTATATATTATTTTAATGTTTAGAATCAAATAATAGAACATCTGATAAATGGTATATTGTAAAATGATGTGTTAAAATGATAAAGTTGACTTTTGATATGTCAAAATGACATTTTTTATAAAATACCTAATGGTAATGCTCTAATGAGATAAAAGGAAATTCCTTTTATCTCACAATCTCACATGTTCCTCTTCATAGGGATTTTGTATATGCTGTACCCGGCATATATGCCGGGTACCTCACATAGTGGGGGGGCCCACAGTGTGTGGGACCCACCTCCCTGTGAGGTACCCGGCATATATGCCGGGTACAACATATAACACCTCCTTCATAGGAGCAACAGCACAGAGAAGCGTGTGAGATATAGGGATAACCACATGCGTATTTTGTCTTTAAAATAAAGGGTAAAGTTGGGTTTTTAATAAAAAAAACTGAGGGCAATTTAAGGAAAATGATGTACTTTACAATGGTACACTGTGGGACCCACCTCCCTGTGAGGTACCCGGCATATATGCCGGGTACAGCATATAACACCTCCTTCATAGGAGCAACAGCACAGAGAAGCGTGTAAGATATAGGGATAACCACATGCGTATTTTGTCTTTAAAATAAAGGGTAAAGTTGGGTTTTTAATAAAAAAACTGAGGGCAATTTAAGGAAAATGATGTACTTTACAATGGTAACAGTTATGTTTTGATAAAATGCATTTATTGCATTTTGCAATTGCAACTCAAAAGCTGTAATTGCAAAGCACAGGAAAACATAGATCGAGGGGGAGATAATGCACTTTAAATTCTTTTTACCAAACACATGTTTTCACATTTTGGGTTGGTTGACGCACGGTTTAGGTCCAAAAAGCTGAACCAAACGGAAACTTTATAAGTATGAAGTAAGGTTGTAAGGGAAATATCTTAACCTAGACACCTAGAAGCTAGAACCTATGCATCTTCAAATATCTAAACTTCAGGGACTAAACTCTAATGATTGAAAAAACTTATGAAACTAAATTGTTATGGGGTCGAACCACAAGGGAGTTGTTGTGTCTTTTTTTTTTTTTTTACAACGAGGAGGGGGATTTGAAGTTAGGATCTCTTAGAAAGATCAAGGGTGTACCAATTTCTCCACAAGGGAGTGATTTGTTTGTCAAAAAACCATCAAATGAATGAACTTTAACGGCTTCATTATAATAAAACTTTCAAATGAAAACTTTAGGAGCCAAATGTAGCAATTGGAAATTTATGTATTAAATTTTGATTGAGCCAAACAACAAAGGAGTAAATTGCAAAGAATTTAAATTTAAATTTTTTATTTTTGATAATCCGATAACTACTACTGAAAGGGGAGATTTGAACCCATGAACACACCATGTAAGAATAACTTCATCCAACTGTCTCCCCCATCTCTTTCTTCATTCATAGTTGATTCATACCATTCTTGGCATTATATATTTATATTAGATTGGCTCTGACGGTCGACGGATATAAAATAATTCTAGATAAAGCTCTCCTTCACATGGCAGATTAGTCTTTCATATTCAGTTTGATTTGACATAAGAAAATGAGTTCGGAGAGCATATCCGGTTTCTTCAGCTTTGGCTCAAGTAACAAGAAAAAGAACTTGGGTAGAAGGAGTTCAAGTTCAGGGAATGCGGGGGTTCAGGAAGCTCTACAATGAATAATTATTACAAAGGTTTTTTTAGGTGAATTTATATATCATTGAATGTAGCCTGGTTTGTTAGATACACCAAAATAAGGACGGAGTAAATTTTCAAATTGCAGGAATGAAAAAACAATATCTACGAGACTCAACTAAACGTAAAGAGAAAATTGATGTGAGACCACATTTCTCTTTCATTTAAAAAAAAAAAAAAAAAAAAAAAAAAAAAAAAAAGGAAAGCATCCTATTAATTTCACAAAGATTTCCACATATATTGTATGAATAAATTTATCTCACTCTTCCTCCTGTGTCTTGCTTTCTTACCTCTTAACTCAAGAAACTAAGAAATCATTGATATCATTCACAATAATATAACGCATGTATTTGACACGTGTATTTCGTATGTCACTCACTTTATGAAGCATTTAATCAAGAGATAATATTTATACAATTTATTGCTTTAAATTTGAGTGACGCCAAAGAAATGTAGGACAAGACTAGAGTGAAGATTAACATATTAAAGTAGTCTTTTACTCATTTATATTCATTATGATTTCAAGCATATTGAAAAATGAGCTCATAGGGAAAAGCAGGTTTTGTTAGGCTGTTGGTTAACAACTAACTAAGAATAAATTATAGTGAGATCTCCGAAGAAGGTAGAGGGTCAAACTCAAAAATCAATTTTGTAATTTTTTTCTTATCACTTAATGATAAATATCATATTTACATACATAGGTTGCTACGTGTATATTTATTTAATTAAATCTAACATGTGATGTTTACATAAGTTTTATTTGGGTAATATTGTAGAAAAATCATGCTAAATATTAGCACTAAAAGTTATCCTTGTTTTGTCTTTTTTGTTTTTGTTTTTTTTTTTTGTTTTTTTTTTTTTTTATCTAAAGTTATACTTATATAATAGAATAATAATATAATCCATTAAAGTATTGACGTTTGAACAAATTATATTTGAGTATAACATAACAACTATTCATGTGTCAAAAGTTTTATAACTCAACTGATTGACATCTCTTAATTTTTTTTAATAGAAACATTTAGTGTTTATATTCTCCCTTCTTAGTTGTAACTATTAAATTTTCATTAATTTTTTTTTTTAATCTAGATTCTGTTGTCGCTCTATTGAAGGGTACTGGGCCTTGGCCTTTGGGCCTCACTAACCACTATCATGCAGGCCTATTTTGTTATGTCACATCCCTAAACAGAAGTAACCCTATGTTATAAATTTGGACTCAACTGGGCTCTACCCCACTTTCCACTCTCATCAGCCCATTCCACATTTTATCTCCAAGTCGACCGTTAGATTTCCTTCTCATATGGCGCCATGAAAATGAAATAAAGCACCCTCTACATTTTCAGTTTATTTTTTCTCATAGGTGCGAATCTCTTTCTGATCCATGAAATCCATCCACACCCACATTATAATTGATATTTCGACCACCTTGTCCGACCTCATCTCTGAGGAACTTATGTGTAATAACCTGTGCTTTGGATCTCTTGATGATTATGCTCACAAACTGTTCGATGAAATTACTCATCCAACTGCGTTTCCATGGACTTCCTTGATTGATTCATGGGTATGCTGAAAATTTTTTAATCTATACGCAGGAGCTTTCTCTCTGTATATCAAATGCATATTGAACCCGTCCCACCCTTGAATTTCACTATCACATCCGTGTGTAAGGCTTTAGTTAAATATGGAGAAAACTATAAAGGTTCGACATGAAAGTTAGTTTTGGTATTGGCTTGACAGTTCAAAATGTGGGGTTTTCACTTGTTCATTCATGGGATATAGAAAGAAAACGTTGTGAGATGGGTGTTTGATGTGTAGCCCATCAGTTTGTCATGAAAAAATGTTGCATTATGATTCAGTAAGAATATACTTTACGTTGGATTTGCTCAGGGACAATTAGAATCTGGGATATCTATTGGAAAGAAGTAATGTTATTGTCTACATGCCTTGTAATGCTTATGTTTAGGACATTTGAGATGGTAATTGACAAAAGTGGTACGCCATAGAGAAAATAAAATGTGTATGCTATGGGCAAAATATTACCATGACTCTTATCAAATGATCTTCCAAGTAGTTGTTGGACACTTCAACCAAATTCCATTGTTCATTCCTGTTACAGGCCCCTTAACTAACAGAATAATGGAAGGTTTCATTTTCAATTATAATATGATAATACTGCTTATTGAATGGTTATAATGATTATCTTACTTTTTTTCACAGATGATAGAGGCTATTGCTCAAGTATTGAGCTATCAAAAATTGCTATCAAGGAGACATCAAGGCACTTGTAAGGTTTATGATTTATTTGGGAAAGTTCATTATTTGACTGAGCTAAATTAAATTTTTTGCATGCTTTTGATTTTGTATTTAAGTTTCGAACCCTTGAGTTTGCAAGTTAGAGAACTTTAATATAACAGCTATGGCACAAGTTCCCTTACTAATGTATTTATAACTTTAATGCCCACTTGGCCTTCAAATGAAGTAAAATGGTTGAAGAAAATGGTCTCATTGAATATCCTTTTTTGTTGAGTATGAGCACTAGATAGAACTGAATGGTAAAGATGTGTTCATTTAGTTAAGCCTGAGTAGCTCAAATTGAGGCTTTGTTGAACCTAGTTGAGTTTCACATTAAAGAATAATGTAATCTTAATGGATAATTATTGACCAGAATAATAACATTATGAAGAGAACGCCATTGAATACATTGAAGCAATGGGTGTGATATGGCTAGCTTTGTTCAATATTGTCGTAGTCTAGAAACAAAGTTGCCATGGTATTTGCCATCACAATTTGTTGCTCAAGTTCTTGTATGTGTTGTTTTTATTTAGCTATAGCTAGCAGAACATGGACACAGCATGATAGACCAGGTCAGATAGCTAAAGTGACACAACAACAACAACAATAACAAAGCCATAGTCCCAAATTTTTTGGGGTCAGTTATGGATTCTTGACAGATTAGTTAGGGTGTTAGATAGCCAAAATGAAAGGGGGAAAAAATAAGTAAAAACCTTTCAAAACAGAAAATCGAAGTGTTGGAATGTGACTAGATTTTTTTTTTTCATAACCCTATTTATGAGGACTATATTAATTGTGCCAAATGATGCCTTTGTAGGTGAGACATGGCCTAGAAGATGCCTTGTTATTTCCTCCTAGATGACAAAGTTATGTTGTATATTTTTACCTTCTGATGTTTTGTACATATCTTAGGCTTATTAGAGATGTGAAAGAGTTCCTCTAGGCAACACAATTAGTTAGGATTTTAAGGCTTTATGACTAGTAAAATGTTACATATTTACCCAAATACTGGCTACATATCAAAGAAAGCAAGAAGTTAATATAAGGACATATTATGGCCATAAAATTGGACCACTTAGCTCTACTGCCTGCTAGGCTTGATAAAATACTCCGTTATAATAAATTATCCTCTAATCTTCTTTTAAGGCCTATTCAAGTTTCTTATGATAGTGTTTGGAAACTGTACCTTTTAGATGGCCTACATTATTTGATTAACAGTTGGCCTTGTATTCTACATGACCACATCTTCTTTGATAACAACTATTTTGTTGTACCTCCAGAGTGCTTGCATTGTGTCATGAATTCATGTTTCAGAACAACTGCCTGGCACAGATTTTTTTTTTCTGCCAGAGTCATGTTCATGCATTGTATAGTCAATGTCTGCCTAACCCCACCCTCAAGAGAACTAAATCAGCCATATGTTGGCCAGGTAAGGCAACACCTTCATTAATTGCTTCTGCGTGGTGCAGTTTATGCCCAGTGTCAGTGCATTCTGCTGACATTAGTTTTGAGCAACATCAGCATGATATAGAGCATGCCATGGGCCTCCTTTTGAGTACATCCATGTAAATACATATTATTTGGTCAAGCATGATTAGAACCATTTGCTATATTTGGTTTCTTAATTTACTGGCACAAATCCTTACTTTCTAGGACTGCAGATTTAGTGTACTGGGTGAGGACTAGTTTTCTGGTAAGTTAACCTTGAAATTTTAGTAGGTACAATTGAGATTTATAATCACCAGTATATCTTTAAGTCACCCTTTATAGCAACGGTCAAAATAATATTTTCCCTATATTTTTCTTCAATTGGATCTAAGCACTATACCAACATCTGAATAAACATAGAATCACTAAGAGTCAAGCCCTGGAGTCGTGTCAGACTTTGTTTCTCCATCACCATTATACATTATTTTGTACTGGAAGACAGGAAAAAAGAAGATAACCTTGATGTTTAAAAATAAACAGGTTTTTTTGCAAACCTATAAGACTGCTGGAATATTTAGTACTAAGATGTCACCTCGTAAACCTCACTTAACTTATGTTTAATAAAATGAAATTCAATGAATCTTAACTGTTTTTCGACACATTAAAAATAATCAATTAAAATTTTTTCCAAATAAGGGGCAAAAAAGGAAAGAAACTTGTAATTGAAGTTCTAATACATTGAAAAAGTCCGTCTTTTAGACTTAAAAGAAAATGGAAATAGTCATATACATTTGCTTTATGGCTTGGGGCTCCCAACTGGTCACCCTTTACTAATAGAATATTAATTAAGATAATGTTTACAAAATTCAAAAAATTTTCTCATTGCTCGATAAGATTTCCAAACAAAAGTATTAAAGTTACTGGTTTCTGACAGCCACTGACTGAATAACATGTAAGGTTAGATAGATTTTATTGATAACCATAACCAAAAAAATAAATAAATAAATAAAAATACTTCTTAAAGAAAGGAAAAACAAACCAATAATGCTTATGGCATTTTCTTTTACAGAACACATAGCATATACTCATATGGCAATCTCTTCTCTCTGTGTTTGCATGCACAGGCCTTGTGCGTGTTTTGGGGGTTAGATTACTACAGGATGTACTTATGGTGAAAATCAATGAATTTTACAAATAGCTATTTTGTACTGCACCTGGTCAACTTGTGATTACAACTTGATATTAAAATCCACCACAGTTGGATGTCATGTCAAGTTTTGATTAAGAGCAGACTTAAGTGAAGTTCCTTAGATTAGATTCGTTAGGTTTTCTGTGTCAATTATTGTACCATGATGGGACTTTGCTATTTTAAAGGTTTCATTTAGTAGATCAAATATGCAAAGTCAATTAGAAATCATGGTTTAAGCATATACTTAAACCCTACTTTATTAGACTTAACAAATGTTTCCAAAATGGTCAAAGCAAACTTGATGTAAGGAACCTAACCAAAGTTTTTCCCTGTGACAATTGACCATGATTGTTGTCTCTCTCCTTCCTCCCCAAATAGAAACATGTGTCGTGTCATGTGCAGTTTTCTGATTTACAATTTCTGAACATGACATTCACTTGTTCATTCCTATATGTATCATTATGCTGAAGGGTGGAAAAAATAGAGTTTTATTATCTGAAGTTTACTTGTTAAAAAAATTATTAGCTGAAATTCAAACTGTTAAACTTGATGCACCATTTCTATTATAGTTTATATTCTAATCTTAAATGCTTACTCTTGTAAAGGCTCTGTCAAATGCCTTCACATTCAACGTAGACCATAGAATGAAAACAGATTGGGTGGGTTTGCAGCATCTGGTCTTATCTATATTAGGCTGATTTTTTCCTTTGAAAGGCATAATTGCAGCAAAATATGTTTTTGAATAATTACTTGCTCACAACAACAACAATAGAGCCTTAGTCCCTAAAGTTTGAGGTTGGCTGTGGATATTTAGCAAATTAATCAAGCTATACAAGATTCATTCATACTAAAAGTGACTAATTATCACACTGGCCCCAATCTACCTCAGTCCTCCTCATTTTTCCAGGCTTGAGACTAACTATGAGAAAAATATACGACACTAAGCACTGACATAGGCAAAGTTACTTTTACTTACCTAAAGTAAAAAATATAGGAGTTCAGGATTTGATTAAAGTCAGTGACTCAGTTAGCTGTTAGCACCGTGATTAATTTTCAAATTGTGATACGGAACTAACTGTCACCTTTTCTGACTCTTTGAAATGACTTTCTCAGATTCATCTGCTTTAAACGACATATGATTATGAATTAGTTATTTCAATGCTACTTATCAAAATAATAATAATAATAATAATAATAGTTATTTCAATGCTGAGTCCATCTTCTACATTATTGCCTTCAATTTTGATGATCTTATATTCGTATATGAAGTCTTGCTTTATTTTTTAATTAATATTATGATGGTCACCAAACTAACCTGCCATCATCATCTTTCTCATATATCATATTCTTATTGATTGTGTCTGATTTATAGACTTTCTTTTTTTATTAGCAAAAGTTTTGGGTCAGTTTTTTTT
Source organism: Quercus aquifolioides (assembly GCA_019022515.1). Classification (NCBI taxonomy): domain Eukaryota; kingdom Viridiplantae; phylum Streptophyta; class Magnoliopsida; order Fagales; family Fagaceae; genus Quercus; species Quercus aquifolioides. The sequence continues at coordinate 17,613,175 of CM032334.1, read as the reverse complement.
TTTTTTCTTAAGGCCCCGATAGAAACTGTTTGATGGGTGGAATTTGTAATAAAAGGTATTTTATAGATACGATATGATAAATGATTATTATACAGATTGATTCTCTTAAGGCAAACTCTGGAGTCTGGACAAAGCTGTAAAAAGTTTTAGTACCCATAAAAGAGTTTGCTAGGCATGTCTAAACTTCCAAATCTTACTAAGGTGATATGCTTCTCTTGGCTGGGATTCTGGGAACTCCTGTGAAGGAGGGTTTCACACTGTTTTTGCTGGTGGACTAGGATTAGAACTTTGTCTGTCTCCATCAATTGACTACCATAACAAGCTGAATTCAAATTTCAATTGTTTCCCCAACTTAGAACACGTTATGGTTATAAATGCTATTTTTTAACTTATAAACAATTTACTAGGGAAAGAGGAAAAAATCTGGATAAGGCACATAATTTTCGGGTTCAATCAGATCAAAAACACATTGTATAGACATAATTGGTATATAGCTTTATATCCGTATTAACAATACAACACCAAACTCAAATGAAGTACATGTCATTTTGTTTATACAACTTTCAAAACTGTATCTCTTTGTATGCAGTTTTGGCTTGATAGAATCAGTAGAGGCAAAATACAATATGCATCAGAGATGCTCAAACCACCACAGCTAGCTGTTGCTGCAAAATGTCAGGAAATAAAACTGTAACTGCACTACGTTTCTGTCTATGCTTCCCAAGTCGAACACCAGAGACCTTCCACAACGAGACCAATATTCAAATCCAAATTTCTTCTTCGAGAACACAAGCTGAGAGATTTGCCCTTAGTGACAGTGAAACCTTTTCTCCTCCAGCCCTTTTGGGTTGCTGTGGCTTGAGGGCCTTTTAAACGCCACACCCCAACCCTCTAGCTTCTGATCCTTTCATGATTCTCAGCCTTTTGCAGGATGACATGAACATACTGCAACAAAGTAGGAAACTTCATAAGTATTGATAAGTGTAGCAAACACGCGCGCGCACGCACACACACGCAAAAAGAGAGTGAAAGAGAACTTACTCCCATGGAACATCTCCAACTAGCATCCAGTCACCATCTTTGTCTTCATAAGTTGGTGCAAACTCTGACCCTTTGTAGCCTTCCCTCTCTGAGTACTCACCTGGAAAAGGTAAAATCAAAGGTCATTTTCACCATCGATTTCACACATAATAATACCACATGTCAACAACCAAAGCAACAGTAACTGATGTTGATATTCTTACCTATAGTGAATTTAAACATGTTTTCCAAAGCCTTAAGGAGTTCTGGGTAGCCCTTGTAAACCCTCAAGTCAATCTTTCTGAGGTAAGGGGCTCCATCCATGCTTACTTTCACGTAAATACCAGAAGCCTCAGCTTCAGTCTTCTTTGGCTGCAGGTTGTTTTTCCTGTAGGATCGGATTGGTGGCCACCCCACTATTTGTGCCCTGCCATGTCAAGTACATATCAGTTGATAATTCAAAATTCATATATAAAAAATCATTTTTCTTTGATAAAGATTTAAACATAAGGCCTTAATTTCAGGCTTTCCTTTTCCACTTGTAGCCAAATCCAAAGGATACATGAGCAAAAAATTGAGTTACAAGAAAATATACAAGGACTTACTTGGCAGGAGGGGCAGCTTCATGGTCAGAATGTTGAGCATCATCAGAACTACCCTTTAATCCACACTCCTTGGTGTTGTCGGGCGATGGCCTCTTGTTGTTTCTAGCACTAGAAAGTGCTTGTTCCTCACTTTCAATATCTGTTCCTGGCAACCCCAATCTAAGCTCGGTTGCCTTGAGGTTGAGTTCATTCTCATATGCCACCTTGCTTTCCATTTTCCCTATAATGTTTTGCTAGTCAAGGCAAACACCACAATGATCAATCTTATAGAACAAACCAAACTTTAGACAAAGTTCTTCTTGCTTCTTGATGGATTGGTGGGAAATGAAAGGTAGAGAGCTGAAGGTTCACACAAAAGTGTTTGTAGTTTTCTTTTGAAGTTGCTCAAGTTGTTGGAAGATGTTGAATGAAATATAAATGTATAATGCTGGGGAGATGGGAATGCCAAGGTTTGTATTTTTATAGGATATGATAATTAATAATTGATATTATTATAGATGATAAGAGTTGTGGAATGGGCATTGTTATTCTCACAAAAAAAAAAAAAAAATGCATGAATTATGGACAAAGCCAAGCTAAGTTGTCGGTAGCAATAGAGCACCTTTTAGGCAAGTTGGCCCTGCATTTAGGAGACAAGGGTGGGACAAGCTCAGCCGCCCATATGGAAGACCTGGGTATTCAGTGGAACGGTCAAGATGCGTTTTGGGGGGTTGCGGGAGTGAAATCAGGAGCGTTGATTTGAAGGAAAAGGAGGGAGCATCTCCATGTGGAATGGGGTCCACATTGGTTAGTCGGCATGGGCAAGGTATGGCCCAATGGGACTCTAATTTTTTTTTAATTTGTTAATGACATTACATGTGGTATGGCATGTGTACATGGTCAGCTCCCTGACATTTACTTTTCTTTTTTCTTTTCTTTTTTTTTTCTTTTTAATTTCAATATTTCTAACATAATAATTAATAAGGATTAGGGTAGAATTCAAAGTAATATTTTTAAGATTTGGGTTAATGCCAACTAAATCCAAATCTTTTTAAAACTGACCTGTTTATGGTTCAAGTTAACCAATTTTATAAACTTTTGGACATAACTGGCATTAGCTCGAATCTTAAAAGTGTTAACAATATTTTTTCCTTAAAAATTGAATATTTTTAACCTATTAATTAAGATAATGGAAGTCCAAACCCAATGTAGTACAACTTATTATAATGTATAACAAGGTAAATAATGAACTATGATAGTTACACACTTTGTGTACATAACACAATACTATTTCATCATTTCACAATTATAATTGAAATCGTATTTTCAAAACACGATTTTAAATTTCAACATATATAATAATAATTATTATTCTTTGAGCAAGTCCCTAATATCTTTTTTTGGGGGGGTGGGGGTGGGTGTGGGTGGAACCAAGCGAATAATTTTTTACAACAGTAGTGACATATCCTGGTTTGTCTAGGTCCATGGAAGAGATACGAAAATCTTTACTGCCTCTAAATGGGGTTACATTCTGACTACTTCTAATGCTACTTGAGCCTTGTTTGAATAATATGTACTTATAAATATCTTGATTCTAAAAATAAAATAAAAGGAAAAATAAAAACTTATAAATATCTTGTGCATATCACTCTTGATTCAAAAATTTTATAAAAAAAATATCTAATGTAGATATTCAAAAACACCTTTCTTGAATACAACACAAATCAGGAATCACCCTAGTTAATATTATGGTCACTTAATGTTATTCTTTGCTCATACTTAAGCCACATTTGTTGTTTTTAAAGTTTTTTTTTAATTATATTAACATCTCTAAAATTGGGGTCAACAAATGGATTTCTTTAATTTCTAGTTTTCAATACACTACTCTTTTAGTTTTCTCTCACATTAAAGTTCGGATAAGTCATTAAATTTTAATTTATTTTTGGTTGAAAGGTAGTGAGAATTCTTAACTTGCTGATAGAGCAATTTAAAATAATAATAATAATAATAATTTCCTTCAAATTGTTGCATTCATAAGTATGTCTACATTATTTGCAAAGAAAATCATGTTAAACAAAATTTGGACATCTAAGGGTGCAATATCATGAGAGTTTGGCCAATTCCCTAAGCAGGGTGAGTCCCACTTTGTCCAATGGTCTAAATAATTTCATATGATGCTCATCAAAGCAGCGCAGCATACAAATCATCAACATTGTGTCTTTTCTTGCTGCACCCGTGTGCATTAATATGTTCTTCAATAATTATCATCTTAGCTCATTACATCAAGCTCAGCAAATAATATGTGCTGCATCCTTTGGTTACAAATTCACAATGTAAATTACAAGTGTTATTTTGGCACCTAAAGGCTCTCAAAACATCTTAAGCACAATCAAAACCCAAATTAAATTGAAATTATTTTCTTGTCTAATTTTGCACCATCTTAATTTTCTTAATATTGGTGTTAAGTACCAACGCACACCCTTGGTGCAATGATCACTCTACAAGTATAAGTGTTTGTAGAGTGTGGGGACAAAGGCCAGAGTTCAAGGCTCCAAGAGGAAGCTTCACACACATATACACTTAGATTATGTTAGAGTATAATTTCTATCTTGTATAAAATAATAATAATAATAATTTGGTGTTAAGTAATCATTTCATAATATTCAATTCAAAAACCGATATGACTACCTCATTATCACTATTGTTGAATAAATGCAATTTAATCAATTAAGATACCATTATTTTTTTTTCTTTTTTAAAAATTATAAAAACCTCCCTGAAATTTATTAAAACCTACAGTTTGGTCTCTCTTTTTTTTCTTTTTTTTGCTGAATGTTTGGTCCTTATATTTTAGAACTTTCGATTTCATCCCTCAAATTTTTTGCATAAATGGCAAAGCAAAAATCGTAACTCCAAAATAAAAAGGAATAAATACCACCAAACATTAAATCTTTTTCTTTTTAAAAAACAACCAAACATTAAAGCTGAGTGCTAGTAATATAACGCGTTTTCTTTTTAAATTTGTCTAGATAGAAACTTGGATTATCTACTAATATAAGCACTTGCTGCATTTAGTAAGTTTGGAAGTGAAATTTCAAGTTTTTCATAGTTTTCTGCTTATGCATATCTTACTTGCCTCTATCTCTATGAAGTTTTTTTGCTAATAAAAAATGAAGCTCTTTTCTCTTTCTTCAAAAATTCTAGTCATTTAATTTAGCTACTTTCATGTATTGTTTGTGTGGGGCCTAATAATCCGGCAACCCCAACCCACTTTATATTAGGCCCAAGGCCCACGCCGAGGATGAAGAAACATCCGAGGATGAACGAAGAAAGCCCAGGTTGCCAAGAAACATCGCCAAGGACGACCATGTCCTCGGCCAGCCGAGGACATAGAAAGAAGAGCAGCACGCTACCAAAGGCAGCCTCCCGGAGCATCCCAAGAAAGAGAGCAAGTACAATGTGTCAGCCATGGGACCATGGAGGAGGAGCAATTCCAAGAAAAACCGTCGCCCCCACATTAAATGCCTACGACTGACATTCTGGCCGCATTAATGGGGAAGTGACCCCTGAGCAGTGCGGCCTTGGTTGCTACAACTCACAGGAAGATTGGTAAGGTGGCTGATGGGACAGGTAGTCAGGTTTAGACTTGGATGATCAACAAGTGGAGGGTAAAAATCGTTGGAGGAGGACTATATAATAAGTAGAACAGATCATAGGAGAGGGGGGGGGGAGGGGGGGGGGATTCATGGGACCATTCCCATTCAAGAATTATTACAACAAAGCTTTTCGGATTACGCTGAGGACAAATTTTCTTAGACAACTTCAGTTCATCTCTATCTGATGGTGATGACCCAACCATATCGACCATTTTCATGCACTAAGGCCTAGTTCTTAAACTCATTCTCTATAAATTCATTGTAATTGGCTAGTTGGATCTGAGTTCACTCACCCAACAGAAGAAGTGTTCAGATCCAGTCCCTACAGTTTGCATCAATCAAAAAACTATTATCATTCTTTTATTTTTAAATCATGAAACCAAAATTCATCTAATCTAAACTAAATGGAAGTTGGCTTAAATACTTTTTTTTTTTAATTACTTACCCAAAAAAAAAAAGTTCGTTTAGTACTTGACTAATTGGAAAGTAAGTAAAGAGAGTGTCATAAACAATTTGTGAGCTAATTGTTACTCTTTAATGAAACTTACTTCTATATTATTAAAGTATTGGTTAGGTTGTGTCATAGATTAATTGTTTGTTAGCAGATAGTTAACCGAATGAGTGTAATAAACTAAGAATCATATATATTTAAGGAGGAATTTAGTGGATTTTGAAACTTGGAGGACCAAGTGTAAGTTATAAGAGACCTTATGACGGTTTTTATAATTTTTCCCTTTTTTAACATTAATTAGATTTGGCATTCACATGAAAGAAAAAAAAAAAAAAAAAATTTAGTGCTTAGATAATCTGAAATATAGTTTATTTGACTTCTGGTTACTTTTAGCTATAGACACTAAACGAAGCTCTAGATTGAAATAATTATAAAACATGATATAAATTTTAATAGTTGTAATTTCAACGTTTAATTTGCATTTAAGGTCAACTTTAGTGCATTTGAATGTTTCTGTTTCTCAAAAAAAAAAAGGTCAACTTTAGTGTATTTGAAAAACTACCCCAAACCTATCAAAAAAAAGAAAAAGAAAAACTACCCCAAATTTTTTTTGTTAAATATTAACTGGTTCAATTTCCAACTCATTATTTTCTCACTTTTCTTTTGGATGCTCTTTGGTCGAATTCTATATGTCTATATCTTATAGTGAACCAAAGGAAACAATATTAGAGTTTAGACAGACCAACTCCTGGTGGAATTATTCTAATCTTATAAACTGTTTGTTCTTTCCACATAAGGTAGGAAATGATTGCATCGATACAATTATAAAGAGTTCATCTTAAACCTAATGTAGAATTGGTATTAAGACTTGTATGAGAATCTATAGGTCTATAAGCAAATTATTTTTGGTTTGACTTTCACCCAAAATTGAACCCACACCATTTTTTCTTTTTCTTTTCTGGTGTACTGGCAGCCATTGCATAATAATTACTCTTTCACTCAATGTTTTATTATTCTATTCACATCACTCGGGATTATATTCCATAGGCATGAATCCCCAAATCCAATAAATGCAAGATTTGATATTTAGACCTGACCTTGTCCAGGACTACTAGTCATCACTCATCATGTATGCAAGGAATGAATTCAAACCCCTCGTAAAACTCATTTCCTAGTAATGAGTGATAGGTAGATATCTATTTATGAACATGGTTTTTCTGACCAGTGACATAGGCTATGCAGGGAATCTTTTCGGACTGCATTGCAGTCCTAATGTTAACTTGTACCTAATGGCTCTGGTCTTCACTACAGTACAGGGTAAAAGACTAGAAGTTGGGAGACTTTTTGTTATTCTACCAAATTGCAGAGAAAATAAATGTTTATTTTTCATGCCCCATATATTTGTTGGTGCACTTCAAACATAAACCAAATCTTTTTTTTTTTTTTTTTTTTGAGCCATAAACATAAACCAAATCTTTAATGCTCTTGCAGTGAAAAAAACTTAATTACCTATGATAAAGAGACTGTGTTTGTGTGCACCACATCAATAGGAAAATCCCTTTCAAGTGAACCAAGTATGATATAATTTCAAGCCTAAAGTTATGTGGTGTATCTTACTTTCAGTGGTAGATAGTTCTAGTATGACTTGTCATGTCCCCTACTAATTTAAAGGCTTTGAACCTTAATTGATAAGGAATCAACTTAATTATGATTGCTCAATATGTCTAACTATCGTTGGTTGTGTCGGAATTTGTCATTATTGATTAAGCAATGCATTGATAGCAACATTGATGAAATCCACAAAGTTAGCTAAAGTTTGTGACTTGTGACCAATGAACATGGAAATGGAAGCTGTATGCTTGGACTTGTGGTGCCTGAGCTAAAAGATTGGCCCTTGCTCATTCCAAAACCATTCAAAAGATAGCGATGCACAAGTAATGAGTCAGATCTTGGTCTATTTTGTAGATTATAATCCACAAGAATTTATTTCCAGGTTGGATACGATATGACACATCAGTGGCGTTGAAAATGCGCAGTTGCATCGATCACAGATCGGCAAGCTTTGACCAAGTACTTGTGACATGGATTATTATACATTGATTATACACCAAGATTCTAATTTATGTTTGGTATCCTAAAAAAGAAAAACTTGTGGCAGTGATGGATGAGATTGTTCATAAGCATTGAATTGTTCCTGCGATTTTTACTGCTTCTTCAAGTCTATCTTATATACTTGATGAAAACCATAGTACTTGTTCGAGTTGTCTCATTAATTTTTTCACCAATACATGGTTATGGATATCTATATTATTTAGACTATATTCAACAACAATATATGTACTTTTGTTCTATAAGCTGTTTGGCATTGCATGCAGATTAAAACCCATGAAATGCAATCCAGTAATTACAATGCAATGCCACAAACATGAGGCACATATTCGAAATTCTATTATAGACAACTCTAATTGAAGAATATGCTTTTGTTCATGCAAATACAGACACTACACCCTTTGTACAGGATGTCAAAAGGTCGGAGTGTTTTTTGATTTGGGCTCAATTAGCAAAGTCGGTGGTGATACCTTTAGAAATGTAGCTTAGCTAGCTAGCTGTTACTTTTAGGAGTAGTACTCTTTTCCACTTTTTCCTTAAAACAAACAACTAAAACAACTTTGAATTAAAAAAATTACCGACACTAAGCATAAAGGGTCAGTGCAGCTGGAACTTAAAAACTAGTTAAAGAAATTAATAAGAATTAGCTTAGATACCACTACAGCAGAACTAAAGTACAGCTTTAAGAAAATGGGGAATTTTTCTGGCTGTAGGGGTGTCCCATGAGTCTAAGACAAGATGACAAATACAAGTTTTGGTTAAGATAAGTGGTCCCTTCCCTTAGAGGCACCCCCCGAAGGAGGAGCACTTAAGGGTGTCAGAATTGGTGGTCACCTTTTTCTCGCATTAAATCCGTGGGTATCTCTCCCTTGGCTCCTATTTTCTGTATCATATTTATTCCTATCAGGACCACTTTTGCCAATTTTTGCTGCATTGTGCAATTAACTACTTACCTTCAAATATAGCCTGCTGCAATTAAATATTGGACCAAATCACATGTTTCAAAAAACTCTACTTCTCTACTCCTATCTCACCTGCCCCTCCTTCTCGTGGTATAGATGTCTTAAAGATACGGCTAGCAGGGGCGGCTTGATGCATTTGGGGACCTAAGGCGAAAATTAATTATTTTATTTTAGATGCTAAATTACTACTAATTAACATGAATTATGTAGAATTTTTTTTTTTTTCTTTTTAGAAATTTTATAAACAGAAAAAATTTGACAAATTTTTTCATACTTGTTGATGTGGTAGATTGATAGTGGTAAGTAAAAGAATTGTATTAATGGTAGACTTAGATAAGAACTAGTAAAAGTTTGCTAACTAAACTCTTATTATTATTCTTATTTTTTTTAAGAAATGCAGCATTCACAATACTTTTTATAACAAATCCTAGGTTTTAAGTTGCTTTTTACTTTCTATTTGAAAATATTACTATAATTATTTTTTTGCCATCAATAAAAGGCTGTAACAACTTGCTACTTAGAATTAGTTGTAAAAATGTTGTGAAAAATATTGTGAACGTTGTATTTTTCTCTATTTTTTATTTATTTTTCATATGGTAAAAAAATATTATTTTATTTATTGATTATAAATAATCCTATTGGTTAAAATTTGGGGGCCTTTTTTTTATTTGAGGCCTTAGGCAACTGCATTTCTTACTCCACCATTCAGCCGGCCCTGACGGCTAGTATATGATAATGTCAATAAATGATCACTTTGGACAATTATGAGGCACCTACTCATGGATTTATAGAGTGGTATTGTACCTTATGTTGTAAAAAATTTAATTAGCTTGTTACTTAAGTTTTAACAAATGAGTTTGTCTTTTGGCCTTCTCAAGTTTTAATCAAATCCACTTTGATCAAGTATGGCCTTGTAATCTTGGGATTCAAGTGGTCTCTTTTCAATGAAAAAATAAAACAAACACCAAGTCTTAAACTTATAATAAAGGAGAGGAAAAAAAATAAGCTCGTCCAAAGTAGTCTTCTTAGTGAATTAGAAATCTTGATGAAGCAAAGATATTTGGGTGAGTTTGTGGTGTTATTTTCAAAACTATATGTGTCAACCTATTCAAAACTAGGACAATATAGATACCAGAATTCTAATCCAACCATAAATACAAGGGGGATTTTGTCACCATTCTACTTTTCATTATAAATATTGATTTTTTTTTATACAAGATAGAATTTCTACTCTATCCTAATCTAAGTGTATATGTGTGTGAAGCTCCCTCCTGGAGACTTGAACCCTGGCATTTGTCTCCCACACCTCACAAGTATTTATACTTGTGGAGTGACTACCGCACCAAGGGTGTGCGGTGGTAAATATTGAAATTGAATCTCCTAATTGCTGTCGCATACAATATGTTCATATGCACACATGTACATACACATGCGTGTGTGATCCATGTTTGGGTGATAGAATAATGAAGTTTAAAAAAAAAACAAAAAAACAAAACCTTCTTTCTTTTCATTATAATTAAATTTTATCATCCAGCTTATTAGAAACAATAATTTACTTCACTTTATTTAATTTCAAAAGTTTCAGTTATCGTGGTTGTAAAAATTGTGAGGAAAAAATATTTATAGGACTTAGTTAAAAGTTAAAAAAGCAATAGGTTTCGATACTGGCTTAGTTGTGGTTTTCCCTAGAATTGAATCTTAAGAAGTGCGGTGAATTTCCTTTCTCCAAGCCAAAAGAGCTTGAACTAGATAACAATCCCCAAGCTTTTGTTCTTCAACAACTAGAGACAGAGTATTTCGCTATTGGAAAATAGCCTTCGGTTAATTAATGGAATGAACGATTTGTTGATGTTGCACCCACAAAGTATAGAAAATAGGTAGGAGACGAGAAAGGTAAAGAGAAGGGGTTGTTGTTGGTGTGTAACAGAGCTTTCCTATCAATTATATTTCTCAGTGCATAAACAAGGCTTAGCGGTCCAAGTATTTTCCTAAAATGTATCCTAATTTTTGGCCTAATTCTTCTTATGACGATTGATTTAACCAGTTTTAGTTTAATCAAGATTAGCAATTTTATGAAGATCAAATTCTAAAAAAATGTTGGGTCTTGTGATGGGATTGATTAAGTCCATTGTACCAACAAAAAAGAAAGGTACATTTGGATTGAAATAATTAGGGAATGAAAAATCAAAATCAGTGTCTCAATTAACATAAGGTCCAAAATTGGGATACTGCTCCAACAAACCTAAGGTGGACCAGCTGATGAGGAAGCGTGTGATGAAAGCGCGTGAAAACGACGTTCCAGACAAAGATGATTATTTCTTTCAATTAAAAAACCGAGTAGAGAGAGAGAGAGAGAGAGGAGGCATCAAAAGCATCATCATGTCATGTACAGGTACACACGTGTGGTGTCTATGATGTGGTTGATGATGAGTTTTTGTGGGTCCCCAGGACACACGAAGAGTTACACTTGGGCCCCATCCTATGTTATCTTTTTTGGGGGGAGAGAGAGAGAGAGAGAGAGAGAGAGTTGTTTTGGTTTTGGTATTGGTTTTGGTTTTGGTTTTGGCTTGCATGGTTGTCCGTAGCTCTGTGATATGATATCGATATGTATGCACTATGCACCAAAATCGAATTAGACAGTTGTGAATTTGGAATTGTTGGTCTAATAAATAAACAAATAAATAAAAATCTAATAAAATAAGCCAGTTCAGCTGTGAATGAATGGGGAATTGTTGGTCTAAAAGGCCACGTCTATGCAACGAGTACCACTCGTGGGTTGTCATCGTATGGTTGATGTTACTACTGGGTGGGACCCTAAAAGGAACCTGCGAAGATGGAACACCATCAATGATCTTGGGTCCTACCTTGCTCTTCACCTGTCTTGTCCAGGTCAAAGACAATTTGCACTGTATCCCTTCCTATTTTCTCATTTTGCCTAATGTATTTTAAGTTCAGTTAATGTGAGCTCTTATTAATTATTTATTTTGAAAAAAAATTTATAGAAAATTAAAAAAGTTGTTAAAATAATTAATTATTTTTTCATTTTTTCATAAAAAATTTTTTAAAATGGTTTATTAATGTATGCCCTAAGGGCACACGTAAGTAAATCCCATATATTTTTGCTTACTACAAAATAAATACATTCTACTTTTTTTATTAAATAAATAATGAGATAATTTTGTAATAATTAGCTCAATTAATAAAGTTTATTGCAGTAGATAACTATAATCATAGAGTAAAAGTTATTAGGTTGAAATTCAAAATTCAAAATTCTATCCCATATATTAAAAAAAAAAATTAAGAGAAATTTACAATACTTTCACAACAAATTTTAAGTAATAAGTTGTTACTGATTCTAATTTAAACCTATCACTGGAATTACTTTTTTGCCCACTAGTAATAGTCACTAGCCAGTAATAATCTACAATTTAAAATTCGTTGTAAAAATATTGTGAACATAACATTTCTCAAAAATTAAATAATTGGGTCTATGTGGTTTTGCTACGAAGCATTTATGTCTCTTATGGTTTGCTTTATGAAATATTTTCATTAATTTATCAAAATTTGATGATGTGACACTGGCCAAAATCACATACAAAAATAATAATAATTGAAGAAACAATTAATAATGCTAATACTACACATTTTGCTACAATTATCTTACGTGACAGATTGTGTGTGGTGGCGAAAAATAGTATGTTTAAGTGACAGACAATCAATCACAGTCCGCCACATAAAATAATTGTGGCAAAACATTTGTGCAAGTGTATGACACTAGCATTATTGTAGAAGAAAAATATCATTCTATGCACCCTCACGTTTGTGGTTCTCTCTCTAACTTTCTCTTTCAATTCTCATTTGGGTTTGTGTATGTTTACAAGGTGCAAACTTTATGATATCGAACATTCTTTTTCTTTAATTCTATCCCGATGCTTGTTGTTTTCCTAATGGATTTTGTTGACAATTGCCATGTAATCAAATTCTGTTAAACTTAGAGAAAATGCTTCATAAAGCAAATCGCAATTGAGGTAAATATTGTATAAAGCAAATCACTAGTAGGTAACTGTTACGAAATATAACACACAATAGCTTCAAAATTTAAGGGTATAGCACGTGTGTGATATCTGTAATTTTTTCTAACTAATTTCCTACTTTACCAAATAGGTTTGAATAAGCTCTTAGCTTTCAACATTTTTTGTTTTTTGTTTTTTTTTTTTTCCTTTTTTATGTCAAATTTTTTTAAGTCTCATTATTTATAGGTACAATGGTACTTTTACCCACTTTCAACAAATTAATAAAAAGTTAACCAAATGCACACTAAATCCTTCAATTGCATGTATTTTTGTGGGGGGGGGGGGGGGGGGGGGGGGGGGGGTGGGGGAATTATCTATAAAACTCGTTCTCAAACAAAACTTGTTTTCTTGTGTTTAATTGCAATTTTGGAATTGATCCCAAAAACATTATATATCATTTGACTATTATTAAAAATCATTAATATTTTTATATAGGGGTGGTGATGAGGAAGGTAGTAGTACTAGCAATACTCGAGGTCGCGGTATTGGTGGTAATGAAGGCAGTGGTAGCTGGTGGTAATGGTGACAGCATTGATAATGGTGTGGGCCGTGTGGCCATGGAGGAGGAGATGGTACTGATTATAGTGGCATCAATGGCACCAAACAATGCATTCGGCACAAGGGAATGGTGAAAAATATTTTTTGTAATTTATTTACTGCTTGACCACGTAAAATATTTGTTGATTTTGATATATGAAAATGTCATCGAAACATAGTGTAAGTGTCAAAATGCGTCGACCATTTTAGCATCGATCAGTAATGGTTACTTGCCAACCATCACTAGAGATCTTTAGATGGACAAAGTACATGATCCTACAATTATGTAAGCTTTTTAAGTCCACTAAACTAGTGTTGGGCTCTTTTATTAGAGCCTTAAAGAACTAATGGGCTTGTAAAATTCCTTACCAAATGCGGGATGGGCTATCACAAAGCCTAAAGGTCTGAAACCATTTTGTGCTCTCTCTCTCTCTCTCTCTCTCTCTCTTTACAAATTTCTTTTTAAGAAACAAACACACACACAAGAAAAGGAAAATGAATTTTAATATAAACGTATACTATAACTTCACTCAAAAGTCATGGTATTGCTTTACAAAATGTATTGTATAACTTTTACGAACTGAGGTGATATCAATCAAAAATAATAATTTAAACACATTCATTGATACCTCAAATATAATAAAATTTGAAACATCTTATATTTTCCATTCAAAAAAAAAAAAAAAAAAGGTTTTATCGCACTAGTACATTCAATGATTCAAGGATATTACGTGATAGTCATTTAGAGTTAGACAATAAAGTCATTTGCTTTCTTTTACTCGAAATACGAGAAGACACCTTTGGGGCGGTGACGGTGACAATATCCCATAAAGTCTGCCTTCACTTTCCACTTATTTGTTTGTTTATTTTCTGTTGGCCAGTGGCCACAGCAAGCAATGGCAATGGTACGAGACGGGCCAAATTTCCTATTCTCCACCCCTACCCTACTTCTGCTTCACAACTGATTTTTCTTCTCATCCTATCTTAGCGGGTATCTGTGAGTACCCGCCCTGCCAAATGTATTTATACATCTACATAATTTAATAAATTTTTTGATTCAAAAAATTCATTCATTAAATTAAAACTCATAAAACATTAAACAATTTTTAACATTACAAAATCTTCTCGAAGCATAACAATACAACATTTCAAGTATTAAAAAATATAAAAACAATTCAAACATAATAATATAGCAATTTAAATCTTAAAACATAAAACTATAAATTACTTATTAAAAAAAAACAAAAACAAAAGATATCATAAATTCAAACTTCGAAGGCCAAAGTACATATATATGCCTTATAAAGAAAAAACTATAAAATACTACAAAAAAAATATTTTTTAATTTTTAAAATATAATTAGGGCAAGTACAAGGAGAAAATTAAAATATTGAAACTCGGCTCAAGTTCGAACCAAGCCTAAGATTAATGTTCAAACTCGAGTTCATCAAAAAGCACAAAAGTTTGAGTTTAGCTTGTCTTGGCTTGATTCATTAGTCAAACAAAGCGTGAGCTTGAGATCCTACACAATTACATTATCAAACCCATATTAATCTTATCAAGCCCATTTGGTTTGGATGCGTGATTCTAACTCCCAATTAATTAGAACTTTAATAATATATATATTTATTTGCCAAGCTCATATTAAGCTTATTACCAAGCCCTTAAATGAGTCTAGGCTCAAATTATTTTTTATCAAGTCCTATTGTTCACGAACTTGTTCATAAACATTTTATTTTATTTTGCTTAGACCTGGCTTGTTTATTAAACAAGCTTAAAAATAATAGTCAAACTTGGCTTGTTTATAAACAAACAAACAAACAAACATAAATGAATTTTTTTATTGAGTAAAGCCCAATCTATTTACAAACGACTTGATTCATTCACAAGTTACAACCCTAACTTTGCACACTATTTTCAATGGATTTGAGTGAAGTGGTTCTTGTTTGGTTGTACCGTTGTAGGCTATTAGTGACGTGGAGTGTTGGCCAAGACTTAGGGTGATGATTGCCAATGTGTGATGGTAGACAGTGTGTCTGAGAATTGGGGAGTTTGAGCATCACTGATAATAGTGGAAAAAATCAAGACATATTCAAAATATACAATATCTAGTGTTTTTTTTTTTTTCATTTTAAATGTAACAATGTAGTTAGTATGATAAAGTTATTTTGAGTAAACTAACATTTACATTTAATGACCATATCCATATCATTAAAAGGTATAGAAGACTGAAACAAGGAATTGCTAATGATCTCAAATGTTAGGACTTAGGACTAAATAAAAAATGTTTTTATATAAAAAATAAAATCAAAATCATACTAAATTTAATGATGTAATTCATATTATAGTGTTTAGGATAGAACTTTTGTGGAGTTGTAAGTTTTTTTTTTTTTTTTTTTTTTTTTTTTTTTGAGGGGATTGTGGAGTTGTAAGTTGATTCATCAAATTTCTTTCTAAAAAGCAAGTGATTCTTTTGTCCCCCACAAGCCGCTAAAAGATTTGATATCCTCTTTGATTTCAGTTAAACAGATGTAATTCGTCAAATCGTATATTTCTACAATCACTCTCCCAGATTATATCTGATTGTATCTGAAACTTCATCATCGATCGATGACTTCAGCTCAGAAAAACAAAGTTTGTTGACTTTAATATCTTTTTATATTAAAAACTAACTACAAAATTTTAATTAGGGATTAATACAAATTAAAACCGCGTTAGAAGAATAATAATGAAAGAAGAGCATCCTGGTCCTGGTCAGGCTAATTATTTTCACTAGACAATATTCAGCAAAGAGTGCCCTGGTCAGCCCCCACAATGGTATCCAATGTCCCAAGTTCTACCAACATTTCAAATATTTTTATTGTGGGGAAGATTCTCATATATTTCTTTTGTAGGACCAACATATATAATAAACAAGATTAGTGATGATAATGGTCAATTAACTAATGAGGAAATGTGAATTTGGTATGTCTCCTTTGCGAAAGGATCAAATGGGATCAATTATGGATCTCCCCCATTGACATGATAGATCACAGAGCAAGAACAAAAGAGATACTGTTCTAATAAGCACCTTAAAAATTTTGAGGGTGACTTTAGAGCACTAAGCATCTATTGACATTAATGTAAGGACAAAATTTTCTTCTGAAGTCCAAACCTATTGGAAGAATTTCATTCAACTCATTATGTGCGATTTTATTTATATAACTTATTAAGTTATTTAAATTAATTACATAACTATCAAATATGCTGTGTGATTAGCATGTGTGGATTTGATCTTTTTTTTTTTTTTTTTTTACAATCCACCCACTAAGTAAGGACACACCAAACTCATACCTAATTTTACAACATACTTAGATGTTAACTTGTGATTGGGTTTCAGCACTTACACATTAGATTACCACAAGTACTTGCTAGAAAAAAAATTAGGTGTACCAATTACAATGTGACATTTAAATATGTTGTAAATTTGAGTGTGTCCCGATATTATTCTTTTTCTTTTTTTTTTTCAAACTGGTTTGAAGGAAATTTCTTTCTCAAGTTGGTCTTATGGTAGGAGTAAGATTACACTGTTCTTATGCTAGAGTAGCTAGCTTATCAGTTTATTTCTTAAATGTTTGTTTGACATAAGTTTTTTTTTGAAATTTTTAGTTTATCTGTATACAACTTTTTAAAGTTATTTTTTAAGAACAAATTACAACTATATTTTAATAAACTTTTAGCAAATCAACAAATTATAGTAAAATCTTCATCTCCATGAAGCCCTATAGCGGCGTTTTTAAGGAGCCTATAGTGACGTTTTCAGGACTTATAGTAGCGTTTTGTAACTCGATTTCCATAAAGTCAAGTTACATGCAATTTTTTTTCTTTTTTTTACCTATAACTTGACTTTATAGAGATCGAGTTACAAAACGTCACTATAGGTCTTTAAAACGTCACTATAATCTTCTTAAAAACGCCGCAATAGAGTTTAACTCGATTTTGAGAAAATCAATTTTCAAAAAAGGGACATTTCCCTAATTAGTTTGAGAAATAGGGCAAAATGCTGGATTGTTTTTTTAAAAATGGCAAAGGCCAATTTTTTCCTAACTTACTGTGGCAACTGTAATTACTAACAACAAAAGGGGCGGAGCATGGACATTATTCCTACAAATCAATGTGCACAACAATTCATGTACAGTACTAGCTAGTGTTGGGTTCTATACCATGAAACTTGGTTATCAATAAAATCAACCAAAAGGACCACCTGGATTGACCCGATCTTTTGTCCCTACATTAGTGCTGGCGTTAGCTATGAGATTAGAAGGACCACCTAAAAAATCCATTGAACTTGAGTCACTGCATTGTAAAAGTTACCTGAAGTGTGTGAGTCACAATCTTAATTATTGGATTAGGAGGTGTTTGGGATTTCAAAGCTAAAAATAGTTCCTTGTATTCTTATATATATGATTCTGACTCCACCAGGCACAAAAGATGAAAAAGGGTATGTGTTTTCTTCCTAAGTCGAACCCTATGGTCACTTATAAATTATAAAAAAAAATCCATTTGCCACTATTCTAATAAGAAGAAGAAGAATATAATAAATATGTGGTTTGGGAGTTGTGAGGATCTGAGACCATGGGATAATTATCGTAGATGATAGAGAGGTAGGTTAGAAAGAAACAAACCAGACTGGGTTTGCAAAGGGACGTTGACAAGGCAAGGGCACAGCTAGGGCTAGGGATGTTTCCTTCTTTTGGGATGTGACCTGTCTTTTAGTCATGACCATATGCCCTAAAAGTTTTTGAATGAATCATATTTTGTGACTTGCTACCGATTGATGTTCAGGAGAATTTTCAGCACTTGTGTGTGTGCGAGCAACCGCATCAGATTGTGCATAATCTTATAAAATACAAAAAGTAATCAATTTTACATATTTTGAGCAAAAAAAACCCACATCAGTGAGTGTAAAATTATGTATAAATGCACAAATAATACAGTAACCGTGCATATATGCATGGTTACTGTAGCTCGTGCATTTAATATTTTAATATTTTTTGGTTGTGTTGGGTTTGTGAGAGAGAGAGAAGGGTAGTGAGTGAGAAAATAATAAAAAATTATAAAAGAATGAATATTTTATTGAATAGATGTGTAGAATAGATAGACTAATGTGGATGTTTTGTAAAAATGGGTGTGTAAAATAGGAAAAAAAAAAGTTTTTTTTGTACAAAATAGACGAAAAGTTTGCATGAGCTAATATGGTTGCTCTTATCTTGATAAAATTTAACATGAAATGCTTGTCAGGTTGCGATGTTGTATAGACCAATAAGGTTAGGTACACATCTCTCACTATTATTAATATAGACTGTTTTAATTGATATATATATATATATATATATAATAAAAGTAGTGAAAATGATGTTAATTACTCTAAATCACAAAAAAAACTTTTTTTTTTTTTTTAAATTACCATCCAAAGGGTGTGGTATAGTGGCAGGAAAGCTTTGTTGCCCCCATCACACATACTTGCATTAGATGTGGGGTTGAGTAGTAGCATGCCCCATGTTACTAATCCTTATATCTAACATATAAGGACACACTCGATCCAATCTAAAAGATTAAGCTTATAATTTTGGACACAATTATGTTATATTAATCTCTTATTCTTGTTATTTTTAATTATTTAATGTGGTACTTCACTTATATGTGTATTCCCAATAGACTATTATTGAGTTTGCTTGCCATGAGAAAAAAAAAACATATATTAATATTATATTTATTTTTGAGGAAAGAAAAGTTCTTAAAGTTAAACCTAGACCAAAGCTGTAATGGTAAAAGGAGGCAAGGTATGGTGGTTGAATATTTCAATCAATTTCAAAGTTTTTTTAATTGTTTAATGAAGTAAATCGTCTCATGTGCTTATATTCGTAGCTTATTTTATTTAGAAATATATAAATTGAGTTACCCCCGAACATGTTACGAATTATTCATCCATGTGCTTATAGATTTATATACCTAGAAGGTTCCTAGAAGCACCTTACTATAAATAAATAATATAAAATAATATTTAAAAAAAACTATTATTTGTCAATGATATAATAATAATAAACGGCTACGTCGTGCTTGGTGATATATGCTCCTCCCCACACCCAATTAATTGATACAAAAGTAAAAGGAAGCGGCGGAAAGGAACATGGTGCACTGCAAGAAAAAAAATACGTTTATAAGCGATTTGCTAAATTTGTGAAGATCATCAGAAAGAGTTCTATTTTTTTTTTTTTAATTAAAAAAAAGGTTCTGGAACTGATGGGGAATGATGCTGGTTTTTCTTTGCTGCAGACAACATTTCATGTGGGATTAGTTATGTGTACAACAACATTGCTCACATATATATAGTAGGCCATGTTCAAAGATATATCAAACATGACACCCTATTAAACTGGCTAGGTAAATTGTTGCAGCACTTAGCGGGGATGGCATGCGTGAGTCACATGAAAATGCGAGAGCAAAGCAAAGAATGGCAAACCTAGACGTGACAAACAGGTCGGGTTAGTCATATATATAGGATACGATTTTCTCAGCTCTAAGCAAACCTATATTTACTATACTTTGTTTAATCCGAGTTGAGCTCTTGAGTGAGTGGCAAGTATGATTTGGGGTCATTTTGATTTTTCCCCCTAACATTTAAAAATTTTAATTTGCTTCCCTAATGTTATGGGTTCATTTTGATTGACAGCCCCTTCGTTAATGTCCATGTTGATGTGTTTGTTAAGTGACACCTAAGCCTACCACATGTGTTACTTGGTCTAATTAAATCATGTCACATAATTTTAATTATACCACGTAATTAAATAAACAAAAAACTTTTAAAAATTAAAATAAATCCTAAAATCTAATAAACATTTTTTTTTTCAATTTGAGCTGATTCTTAGATGAACATGATGAATAAACCAAGAAAATTCAAACCTAGAAAAATCAAACCTATAAAATTCAAATATAGAAAAGAAAAACCATAAAAAATAAAAACCTTTTAAAAATATATTACGGAATACTATAACTAGGTGGTATAAGGACATGATTATTTCTACATAACCTTTTTTATAAAATTTAAAAGCAAAATTATTTCCCAAAAAGGCAAGTGTTACATATATTATGAACGAGTTTTTAAATTTGAGAAGTGTCACATTCACAATATTTTCATAATACTTTTACAAAAAATTATATGTAGTAAATTGTTATTGGTTCAAATTTAAATCTATTACTTAAATTACTTTTTTTTTCTACCAATAATAACCCACAACAACCTGTCACTTATGATTTGTTGTGAAAACATCATAAACATATCATCTTTCTTAAAAAGTTAACTCGAGATTTTGGATTTGGATTGGATGCAATGTTGAATTGCACTGAACTCATCCAAATGATGACATGTTCAATAATTGACACATGACATTATTTGAATGGATCTAATGCAACCAACATTGAACTCAATCCTTACATGCGCTCAATATATTCACACACGTAAATATATCAAAGAAATTCAAAATTAAATTGGTATTTATGTTTGTTCTCAGCTGAAAAGTGAAAATACTTCCTTAGGCCAAACATGTATGTGACAGTTGACTGAGGAAATGGATTAGGGCATATTTGGAGGGAATCCCACAGCCACTAGCTCCAAACCCAATCAATCAATCATGCACGTCGGCAAAATCATATGACATCAAAGACAGTTAAATCCTGGAAGATCAACGTCCCAATTATCTCCACGTGTCAGCACACAAGACACCAGATGCTGGACATGACGTACACATGCAGCCACAGACGCAAACTTCCACGCAGTTATATTATTGGGGTCTCTCTCTCTCTCTATAGCTAAGAGCCTAAGCAACACATAATAATAGAAGTACAAGAAAAAGAAGCTAAAGCCTCTAATAAGAAGAAACAAATTATAGGAAAGCAATTAGTCTAACCTAAATATCATATAGTAGTTATTTGATTCTAAGTTACTTGTTAATTTTTCTTTTTTTGTGTCCACAACTGGACTTTCTCATGGAAGTTAGCCGGAAAATGACGAACGTGCTAGGCACTGAGCGTGATTTGAACTTCAAGGAGACTGAGTTGTGTCTTGGATTGCCTGGTGGTGGTGGTGCTGCTGCTGGAACTACTGAGCCTGAGACTCTCAAAGCTACCGGAAAAAGAGGCTTCTCCGAGACTGTTGATCTGAAACTTAACCTTCAGTCCAAGGAAGATAACAACAAGAATATTGTTTCAAAGGAGAAAAACCCGGCAAAGCCACCAGCCAAGTAAGCCATGAACTGTCTCTGATTTTTTTTCAATAGAAATTCTAGTCACTCTAAATATGCTATATGGGGTTAGGCTATCATGCCCAAATACTATTATTATTGTACTGTTACAGTTGATAGTATTAGAGATGTATTAACACATTTTTTCTTTTAGAAATTTTTAGGACACATTTCTATTGGATAAAAAAGCTGCTTATTTTATGGTCAACATTATCAACTTCTTTTCTTTTACTTTCATGTTTATTTTTGGCAATATTCATCAATACCAAAAAATACAGCTTTTAGGGTTTGATTTATAGTTTTGTTAAAGAAGGAGGAAGAATTTAAAAGGGTAATTATGGATTTCAGGGCACAAGTTGTGGGATGGCCACCAGTTAGGTCGTACAGGAAGAATATGATGGCTCAGAAGAATACAAGTGAGGAGGGAGAGAAAGCAAGCAGTGCTGGTGCAGCCTTTGTGAAGGTTTGCATGGATGGTGCACCATATCTTCGTAAGGTGGACTTGAAAATGTACAAGAGCTACCAAGAACTATCTGATGCCTTGGCCAAGATGTTCAGTTCCTTTACCATGGGTGAGTCTAGTAATTGTTGCCTATAGGAGAAATATAGAGAACATGATTTATTTTATTTTATTTTTTTTAGGTAGAAAACAAGACTATAAAAATTTATGGATTATATGATTATTATTATTATTATTATTTTTTTTTTGGTAGGAGGATTATATGATTTTTCAAGTTCCATAAGTAATAATCATTGATCCAAAAGAAAGAAAAAATATTTTGAAGAGCTATTAACAGTTTCCAATAGATATCCATGTGTATGAGAGATCTTGACCCCAACATCAATAATATAATATAAAAATAACAAGCTCCCATTCAGGTAGGTCTTATTTTGTATTTCATGGAACAGATTGATTATTTGCAAATTATGTTATAAATACATAATTAGTAGTAAGTTAATTAAAAAGTTCTATTTTGTTGTCTTTTCACCTTGTGTAGATCTGGAAAAGAACATATGTTAGAGCAAGTGGAACTTGAAATGATATGATTGATTGCATATTACAAGCTAGCTTTTTATCACTTTATTGTTGGTTTGATATTTTATGTATAAGTAATTTATATTTTTTTTATGTTTGTTTAAATTAAAGGCAATTATGGGGCCCAAGGAATGATTGATTTCATGAATGAGAACAAGTTAATGGATCTTCTCAACAGCTCTGAATATGTGCCAACCTATGAAGATAAGGATGGTGATTGGATGCTTGTGGGCGATGTTCCATGGGAGTAAGTACTTCATCCCTCTAAAAGAAACCCTAAGCCAAATCACATGGATAATCAAATAACTAATACAGAATATATATGGAAATATAACACATAAGCTTGCCAGCATAATATATGGAGAAAATGGAGAATTAATGTTCAGAATTCTTATTACTTAGAAATTTTTTTAAAGATCAAGTGAAATTACAACTATTAGTACTAACTCTTATTTGATTTCATACAGGATGTTTGTTGATTCATGCAAGCGTCTGCGCATAATGAAAGGATCAGAAGCTATTGGTCTTGGTATGTATATTCAAAAATACATTATTTGGTCTAGTTTAACTATTTATATTTTTGTAAATTTTTATATGTGAGACTATAATTAATGTAAATTTGGTTTAACTTTCAGCACCAAGAGCCATGGAGAAGTGCAAGAACCGTAGCTGAACTATGCTTAGCTTAGCCAACACCTGCATCCATGAGGACTTATACGTGAAGGCACTTTCGCACAAGTCAGATCGATCGAGCAGGGTGCATGTTCTTTGATTGTGTTTGTTTGTTTTTTTTTAAAAAAAAAAAAAAAAAAAAAAAAAAAAAAAAATTGATCGTATATAGATATGAAAGGATCTGGACATTTGTAATAGACAAGAAGCAATAAACTTAGCCCGATTGTCTGCCCTTGTTTATTGCTAATGGTTTGTTTAATAATCAACTATTTTGATGTTGTTTGTTGCTGTCCCTGCTGTCCTAGTTGTTTGTATGTTTTATTCCTTCAATTTTAATGCTACTTATATTTTTTTTTAACTTCATGAAAAGATTCTTCATATCCCTTATTTTCCTTTCAATTCATTAATTTATTGAGAGTTATTATTGTTTTTAGGTGAGGAAGGTATTAAAAACCAGGACCCAAATGTGGTAGGGAACAAGACCATGTGCATGTTGATGGGGCTTGCATTCATGGCCATTAGTTTATGGAATTCGTATTACCAGTTGGGACACACATATTTAATTTTTTGAATGTAGACTGTTGATTGAAATGTGGGTGGAATTCTTTAAGCTCAGATGGTACGAACTATGGTAGTTGCCATAGGTGGATGTTGTATTATTTTAATTTTAGGATCATAATTGAAGATTACGGGATCACTAATAACATTTAATTTAGGTCAAAGAAAGTGGTACTACCCATTTCAATTATCAAGTTTATATTGTCCATCGAATTCTTTACCCATTTCTCTCACCTCTCTCTATTTCTTTTAAGCTTTAGGGATTTCTTGGATCTGGCATTATGACACTCTCATGTTCTGCTTTTAATATAAATACTTTGTTTTATGAGAAGTGGAATGATCCCGGAAGGTAACAAATTCTCTTTAATACCTTCTCAAAAAAAAATAATAAATAAATAAATAAATTCTCTTTAATAACATTCCTTTAAATTGATTATTGGGATTACCTAATCCAAGAACAATTTCCTTCTTCCTTTCAATTTTTTTTTAAAAAAACTTTTGGCTTTGCCCTTAAACTTATTATTGTAGAGAAAAACGAGTATAACAAAATTACCATTTACATATCAAAAAAAAAAATTATAGAAAAATTTACATATCATATTTAGTGCTAGTTTTAAAAGTATAGAAATATTGCCAAGAATTGTATAGTTCAATTGACAACTTTTAATGTTTCTAATAAAGATATCAAGAGTTCAAATTCCCCCCACTCCCAAACTATCTATGAAAAAAAATAAAAGAGCAAACAAATATTCTTATAAAATAAAGTAAAGAGATATTCTAAATTTTTGTTAATGGAATAGCCACATTTATTATTTCAAAAACCCATACACAATCTATTTTTCTCGGGAAATTATTAGTTCCACAGGAGGACTGTTAAAATGGTCCTCCCAACTAATAAAATATTGCTACTTATGCAAATGTGATATCACTGGTGGTTTTTTATTTATTTTTTACTTCTTATGCTGATAGGAAGTTAACCCACACATTTATATGTGTGGAATCATTTCATTGGTTGGAATGACCACTTTAGTAATCCTCATCTTTCTCATCACTTTGTTGAAAAATTATTAATTACTCCCGGAATATAGCATTCCACATTAAATAAAAAAAAAACAAGCCACCTAATATGAAAAGGGAAAAGTTAACGAATGCCCTAATTAAGGGCATTGATTTAGGAAATAGTTTTAGAAATTTTTATGAGAAAAGAAAAAATAATTAATTTTTTAATGGATTTTTATATTCCCCCCATATATGAAAGCAGTGTAAATTTTTTTTTAAAATAGTTTATTAACATTGTTCTAAGAGCACCCGTTAAAAATACATGATTTTTTGAATTTATATGATACTTTTGTATTAGGTGCTAGTTAACGAATGCCCTAATTAAAGGCATTGATTTCGGAAATATTTTTAGAAATTTTTTATGAAAAAGAAAAAATAATTAATTTTTTAACGGTTTTTTATATTCTCATATATGAAAATAGTGTAAAAATTATCCTAAAATAATTTATTAACATTGTCCTAAAAGCACCCATTAAAAGTACATGACTTTTTGAATTTATATCATACTTTTGTATTAGGTGCTTTTTTTTTTCTTTTTTTTCTTTTTTTTTATATATTGATGTAAATTTCTATGCTGTAGAATTTAATAATTACTCTCCTTTGCTTTTCTTTTCTTTTATTTTTTATTTTTTAATACTCATCGCTTTATCTTTGTTTACAAAAGTAAGGCTAAAAGAAATCTGTCTTTTTTTTCTTGTCACTTTATCCCTTAGGTTATACCTAACATTTTTTTTTTTGGGTCAAACTCGTATCTTCGTTTTCACACTACAATTTTTTTTTTTTTTTTATATACTTTTTTTAAGTTGCCCACCATTTCATTTATTTATTTATGATTATTAAATTTGTATCACTAATTTATTTAATGTTAATTTTTTCATGTAGACTTGTTAAAAATGTTTAGATTTTTATCATGCATTTTCATGACAAAGACAAAATGGTTGGAGAAACATTTTTCTTTTTAAGGGATAAGATGACGAGAGAGATTTTGTTTTTTTTTGTTTTTTTTTTTTTTTCATTACCTTTGTAATTGAAGATAAAAGGATGACCATAATAATAATAAAAATATAAGGAGTGGAAGAAAAATTATATGTGTGTGTGTGTTAGAGTTTCAACTGACAGTATCGCTTATGATAATTGTGTTCTTTATCATCAAATGAAAACACTAATTAATTTTTAGTGTAGGCAAGAATTATATATTTAATTACTTCTAAAATTAATATGGAATATGATAAATAAAGGATAATTTTGTCACTCTTTTTTTACAATAATAAGCTTTGGAAAGCCTATTAAAATTGTTAAAATTGTTGAGTCGGTGACTTGTTTGGGGCAAATTAGGATTCCAATTAGTTGACTAAGTCATATTATTAATAGGATTCCAATTAGCCAATCTTGATAAGTCCTTTCATGACATGTGGCAAACCCTATATATATATATATTTTTTGAGACAAAGGTAAGCGAAATATTATTAAGAAAAACCAAAACTAAAAAAAACAATACAAGTTCAAGGCAAATTCGAATGGAAAACATCTTCCACATCTTTCACAAAGGTGAAAAAAACCCAACAAAGGTGAATATAAAGCCCAAACCCAAAATACATTCAAAGAGCTCACCCTCGCGAGAAATACAAACAGGATAATTTTCTGTTTGCTATACAATTGCATGGCTTGAACTCACTGTCCTCAAAAAAACCCAACAAACAAGATAATTATCCTGTTTATATTTCTCGCGAGGGAGAGCTCTTTGAATGTATTTTGGGTTTGGGCTTTATGAGAGTACTTTTGTATTAATTTTGTAATTTTCCTATTTTTTTAGTGAAATTTTCTCTCTGCCTATGAATGTAGACCTAAGGCCAAATCATATTAATATTTTTGTTCATTATGTGACTGCTTTTTCTATTTTACATAAACCTACTATTATTGGATCACACCAAATTGGTATCAAAACTTCCACTATCTCAACAACTTGGTACCAGAGCCATTGGTTCTTTGTTTGGATTTAGGGTTATTTCAATTTTGTTTTGAGTTCTTTGTTCAAGAAACTGAATGTTCCAATAGCTATAATATCTATTTGGTTATGTAAGGTTTTTAAGGAAGACGATAAAAAATTTTCCACAACAAAATTTGAGATAAAAAATTTTAAAGAGAAAAATAATTTCAATTTGTGGTGTGTTAAAATGCGTGTTTTGTTAGTGCAAAAAGAATTATTGAAAGCACTGAAACATCAAGGATGTTTTGCTAGCAAAAGATGATGAAAAGGAAGATTTCTTGGAATGAGCAGCGTGTAATTCAGTTGTCTCTAACAGATGAAGTTTTAAAAGAGGTTGTAGAGGAGATTGCCATAGTTTTCATAACTGAACTAGATCGGCCTGTTCAACCAGGAATCGAAGGTCTAGCCCATTTTTTGGCAAGCGATTCAAGGTAGTCTGTGTTTTTGGATAAAATTCAAGCATGGGGAATCAAACCTTGGCCCCTCATTCAAGAAATAGTCTGACACTTGCACACTAACCATTGAGACAAGTCAGCTTCTTGAGTTTTTATGTTACAAAATATTAAGTTTATTAAATATAATTGAATTAATCAATTTTATTTTGTCCCGGTTTGACGTTGATCGAACCCCAGTTTAACCTCAAAAACCAAAATCCTCTTCATTTTTCAGTTTTTTTTTTCAATAGTTCGAGTTTTAAAACAATGGAGAAAACAATTGCAAAATTGTGGCTTAAGTTAGAAATATTTCAATACATGACTAAGCCTCTCAAAAAGTCGTGTGTACATAAACTAACAACTATACATCATTAAACTAACAACTATACATCATTTAAATAAAATAAGGTACACTCATATATAACCATCCTTATAAGAAGAGAGCACGTGCGCATTACACGCAAGCATGTACACACACATACAATCTTACTTGGTTTTCTTAAGAAGAGGGAATACTCACAACAAATAGGTATTAAAACTTCCACCATCTCAAGACAAATTGTATCCACTCCATTAATTGATATTACGAGAAAAGAAAGGTAGCGCCAAATTCCATTCACATTACATATAAATTGTGTCATCATTCTTTTTAAGAAAAGGGCCACAAATTTCTTTTTATCAAAAGAAAAAAAGAAGTTGATTTAGTAATTTCAATCCATAGAAGATAAATTTGGGAGTGCCAACGATAAACAGAAAAAAAAAAAAAAAAATGTGAGAGCGACGTGAACGATAGACATATTACAATATGTTGTTCAAACATAGGTGACCATATATATATATTCAATCTTCAAACTTACCCACCCAATATTAAAGACTTATAAGTCAACTTTTTTTCTCAATTTACTCACTCTGTCTTGGTTGAAAAAGTGAGAGCTTGACTTCAAGAAGAGGGAAAAGGGTAGAATTTAAAAAATAAAAAGAATACCTCAACGTGATCTCCAACCAAGTATACCTACCTCTGAGATTATCCATGTTAACCTTTACAAATTACAAGAACAAATTGGACCCCAGGTGGGTACCAGCATTTATTGTTCCCAGAAAAGGAAAAAAAAAACATTTTCATTCGTTTTCACCACCACGAAATTATAACTTTTTCAAAAATTAGAAAGACAACTTTAAGACCAAAACGAAGCTCATTTTGAACAAAAACAGCATGTTATTTATGTGGACCTAAATTAAAAACAGCAACTTACATGGGTCATAAACAGAAACTAAATATTAAAAAGAAAATATTATTCTGATGGACCAAAAACAAGAACGGTATGCACTTTAAGAACAAAAAGTAACATCGGGCCTTCAGTTTAGAATTTACATGGACCTAAAAAAATGGCATATAGTTTTAATTTACATGCATAGAAAAGAGAAATGACATACATTTCAGCCACACACATGCCCAATAATGTACATTCTATTTGATATACCAACCCTACTATGATTATTTTAGTTTTACTTGTTCATTTTTTTAAGCCAATTGGTTTTTCTCTCTCTTGGCTAAGTCAATGGTCTCTCTCGACAGGTGGGCAACTTCATTGGACATCAACATATGCGCAACAAGACGCCCAGATGGACCTAAATGGATAAATTAACAGCACTATTTAATTTATCAAAAACACTATATTATAGGGGAAAAAAATGGTTTGTAGAATATATATTAATAGAAACCAGTAAAATCGGTCAAGGGATCACAGGGATTACCAACGCTAACTGTTCATTGGTTATGAGAATTTACATAATTTTGGCTAGAAAATTGATTTTGTAGTTAGAGAGATTTCCCCAAGATGATGAGATCATGGCTTGGGGTGAAAGAAATGCCAAGGGTAAGAGCCTTAGATCCAATGTATTCCGCTTAGCCTTATGGTCTGCTGTATAATAGGTATATCACATTTGGCAGCAGAGAAATGGTGGTAGAATTTATGTTGAAGAAAATATCCTTCCACTATTTATGTCCAATACAGAGAAATGAAGGAGAATTGAAAGGAATGGCTATTTTACTATTTCTGTCCAATACAGAGTTTTGTGTTGTGTATGGGGAATTTCTTAAAATGATCTTAAATCCTCTTCTTCTTAATTCCTTTCCCTTGTATGTGAGTTAGTTTTGGTGTTCACTGGTGTTCCAGTTTTGCTATTAGGTGTTGTTACTTGAACTTTGTACTCTTTTCATTTGATGCAATACAATCTTCTCATTCATAAAAATAATAAATAAATGATAAAAAAAAGACGAGAGATTACCCCAAGAAACAATGTAGCTATCTGCTAAAAGACTCCAAAGTAAAGCTGAAAGATAAACCTAGGAGTACAATACATTGAAAGCCAAATTATGTCATGAACTTAAAATTTGCAACAAGCAACTTGTTCAAACCTATGGAGGCCAAACAAAAACATGCTTGCGGGAACAAATTCAGGATTACTAATTTAACCAACCCTTTTTTTTTTCAGTTAAAAGCACCAATTAGCCAAACTTGTTTAATGGTTATTTTTAGGAAGTAAAATTTTTTTATTTAAAAAAATGCTTTTTTTTTAGTCAAAAAAATTTTGGAAAAGCCATGCCGTCCTTCACTTTTGGATGAACACGTCGATCCCTGCACGACCACCACAGTTGAATACCAAGAACTCATCTAAGTTGTATGCGCCCATACCACGAACCAAATTTGTTTATATACATACATACAAACAAACAAACAATTTTTCACATCCTTTAATTAAATTTTTTTGGATAAGCACCTGCAAAGAGTAGCTACTAAATCAATTTAATCAGTTAATTCTAGTTAAACGCTTGCTCTGACAACTCTGGTGTGAGCATGTGTCTATTTTTGCCGAACTGCCTTTTTGCCTGTGTATGAGCAGTGAGTATCCTACATAAGAGTAGCAATCTTGAACAATAATTTTAAGACTAGTCCATTCTGACATTTTCAATTCTTGAATCTAAGCATTTTTTTTATTGGTTAGATACACAACGGGCTTGAGTCCATAACCTCACCCTGTCATTTTTATGAGAGAAGTGTCATTTGAGCCCAAGCTCTCATTAGATCTAAGCATTTGAATAAAATTTCCAATTAATGAAGCTTGATAGTCAAGCCCCCAAGCAACTTTGCTGCATTACCACCAAAAGATTGTACCAAAAAAACTGGCAAGCTTGTTTTAGACTAAGAATTCAAAGGAACTGACTTGCATAAGGTGTGGTATACTGGTTTCATATAATGTAAGAGCAACTTTACCATTAGAGCAAGCGGCAGCTAGCAAAACTCAAATAGAAAGGATCTCCAATCAGTATACATCTTCATTAAGTATTACCAATAATATATACATATACAAGATTCACTAAAGATTCAGAAAAATCAACAGTGCAGACAGTAGATCTAAAATTAGGATTACCTGTCTACTCATTGTATTTGATTCTGGGGCTGTGAAAAGAAATCTTTGGCGTTATGTGCTACTTCTGCTTCAACAATTGCTTCCAACACAATGTCTGATCCTTTCACACTTTCTGCCACCACATCCACAGGGCAATTGTTTGAATATAAATATAAAATATTTGACATGCAAATGAGAAACTCAAATTCTATTCAGGAAAAAAAATGCAGGCCCAATGATCTTCGTAAAAAAGTGTAAGCAGTTGATGCAAATGCCAGAACAAATGTTTACAGAAATAGTTAAAGATGCAGATACTAATATGCTAAAGATGAAAATGTTCACAGGAAATGACTCATAAATTTTCCTATGACTTTTTTTTTTTTAGTTAAAAAAATAAGCAATTATAAAGCTTCCTCCATCCCAATTTTATGTATTGGTTTGCAAAGACACAATTATAAAAAAAAATATGAAAGTAATCTTCCTAAAATGTCATTTATTATATTATATTAGAGGTGGCACAATTTTTAATACGAATCTTAAAAAAAAAAAAAAAACGTAAGGGTGATATAAATAATTGAAGAAGACCATTCACTTTTTTAAGTGGGAATGTATTTTAGGACATCTCACAAAGGAAAGCAAGTGAAAAAGTCATAATTATTTTGGAGGTAATCACATACTGAAATACACCTCAATTTGTCACATCTGCATCACTACAGTACTAATAGCAACAAAAACATGAGCATAAGGAGTTCTTTGACCATTCCTTTTTTTTTTGTAGTACCAAAAATACCCTCTGATTAGGGGTGGCAATTGTCAAATGTAGAAATGATAACGTGTTTGCAGAGGATGTTGTAAAATACTACCTAACAGGGGAATCACTAAACACAAACAAGGAAATAAAATGGTGGAAAATTTTCTCACATATGGCATTGATAGGCGCTCTGACAAACAGTTCTACATTTACTGTGTGAAAGAAAAGAAAAGCGAAATTCATAAGGGGAATCATTTAGGCCACTAATCTAAATTCCCACCACTAACCAGTTAACTGAGGTTATTAGTTCAATTCATTGCAAAAAAAATACAAGATAAACATATAATGTAATGCATTTCTTACATAATTAGTATATTGTCAGTATATAGAAAAAAAAGAAAAAAAATGAGAGTCTAACAACTAAGCATACTCTTTATATAATGAGAAAATTAATCCATCTCAATAAATCATTCTATGAATTTCCTGCCTGCCAAATCAAACCAGATACCCCTTTGAAAATGCATATCAGATTGAAGGCCTTACAATCACAATTCTAATTGCTCTTTGTTACAACTATCAAACTTAAGCCTTCAAAATATAAAATTCTAAAAGAAGGTTGCATACTTGTAGCTCTTTACTACCCTTAGTAACTACAGCAATGTACCATGGATCTCCCCCGGGCACTGCCCCACTTCTCTAGGGAAAGAGTTGGATGATAGCTTTATAAGTGTCTAAGCTACCCTAAGAGTTAGAGTAATCCTGTTGAGGCGAGCTTAGGAGTTAGGACTTTTGTTTATAAGGCATTCAATTACTCCTCTCCTTCAAATTACTTTGAAAACACACATACACAACTACACCATTGTAACGCTTCTTAGCAAAAATATCAGAATGATCTTTGCCTATTTCTTCTTTTATGAAACTCAAATTTTAAACCATTGTTAATTGCAATAAGAAGTGGCACATGACCAGGGATTGAGGATATCCAATGGCACAGTACAACAGGTTGAAGAAATCCACCAAAATAACTGGAAACTTGCTTCTAGAAACATTACCGAGGAAAAATCTTATTTTTTTATTTAATATGGCAAGAAAATTCCAGTCCAGACTGCTCATTTTATTGTGCTTGAATTGGGAAACATAAATTTTTGTTCACAAAAATTAAGTTGAAGCACAAGAGAGAGATGAATAAATATAATAAGTGATAAATAGGTAGACTATTTACCCTTGCGATTTGGTAGCATCCCAGTGCTTTCGGCTGAAACTGGGAGGATAGTGAAGAGACCAGCTTCATCATTAAGGTTTTCTATTTCTGCATTACTCTTCAAAGAACCAGTCCTTATGGCTTCAGATTCAGCCAATCTAGCATAAGCAGTTGCTTGGCTTTGCAAATTAACCGAACCTGAAGTTTTAAAACTATGATCCTGAGAAAACAAACATAAAAAGAAATTAAGATCATTCAAAGTAATTAAGAAATAAAATTAACAATACGAAAAAGATCCAAAACCTTCATCACATTATTTGTTGGCTTCTGCTCTTTTTCAAACTTCTCAGATGAACAATTGTCTGCTTAAGAAAATAATGAAGATGACAAACAAAAAATGCATATAACATGTTAACAGAGGGGAGTAAAACATGCAATCAATAACTTAAACATTTGGAGGCTGAAAGTACCAGAATTTGTTTCAGGAGCAGGACCCTCAGGATTGTCCATCATTCTTCGCGTCAAAGGGCTAGGATTAATGAGAGAGACACTTCGAATTTCATAACGAATAGCCTCTAGTTGTGCCATTGTTTCTTGAAGTTCTTTGTGAACCTAAAATTTAGTGCAAAGAACGTAACTTAAGTTGGAAAATATTTCATACATCTTTTTGCTATAAAATTACCAAACCTATAATTCGTCCTAACCACGAATATATTTTCGCTATCACCCTCAAAAAAAGGGGTACTAATTATTTATCTTTTTGATAACTCTATAAACTTCCTTAGGAGAGGCTCACTATTGTCATCTCTTTTCTTCTTTACTGTAAAATGCATGCTCTTTAAGTTACCATGTTCAACAAAAATAAAAGTCCACCTATTCAACATTAATTTTACACACTGAATAAAGCACAACTCAACAACACCATCTCAATAGGACATTCAGACAGGTACAGTACAATAACCAAACTAGCTTGAACCGCTAATCCGAAAGACTAAAATTAAACATAAAAAACATTTAACCCCAATCACCATATGTTCAATTAATAAGTAAATAAATAAATAAAAGGAGAAGTGAAAAGAATTTGAGTACCTGGCTAGCTTGAGACTTGTGCATAACATTATCGAATTGGCCACGAGCTAGTTGAACGTACCCGATTGCTCGACCCGCTAACCTCCCTGCAGTTCTTGCAATAACAGGGAGATCCTTTGTGCCTATATAATCAAAAACCCATTTCAATTTTTAGCTTCCAAACAACATTTCCATAAAGCTAAGGACCCCCACAACTCAGAAATATAGAAATTTCAAGTAAACCCATTAGAATCCAAAATGCAAAAGAGAGAGAGAGAGAGAGAGTACCGACGAGAGCAGCAGTGGCACCGACCAAAAGGAAGAGCTCTCCGTAGGAAATACCAAACATTATTGTTGAGAGATTAGACAATATGTAGTCTCCGAGTCAAGGAATTGGTAAAAATGTATAGAAATTATTAAAATGATGGGATTTGCAATCTCGTGTGAAACCCACACCACACCACCACACAACTGAACCCGAACCTCATCAGCCCAGCACTCACTCACTCACTCCTGCAATGAACCCCCCAACAATTTGCAACACTCACTCACTCGTGTGAATAAATTTCGAACTCAGCAATTTGATGACCTCTCACTGAACCCCAGTAATGAACAAGAACCCAGTGAGCTACCAAAACCAAATCAAGGAAAAAGAGAGGCTGTGTGTGTGTTGTCGGGGAAACTTTTTCTCAGTTTTGGAGGCCGGTGTCGAGTTTAATGGATTGGGCTTTGTAGACGTAGACCCAGAACTTGGTAGCAGGACTTTTGATACTAAATGGGCCCAATGAGTGTTGCACTTTTACCATATTATTTACCTAGTGGTTGGAACTTGGGTGAATCTTTGCATAGAATTTGACAAATGAAAGGATTTAAACTTTTTTTTACGTTTTTTATTTAATTCAACTGTAAATATTTTAATGGTTAAATAAGATATTTAAAATTCAATCTCTGTTTACACCAAAAATTGAATAGTGTTTTGGTTTAATAATATAGAGTTATCGTTAAGAGCAGACACTATAGATTGAAACTCTCTAAAAAAAAAAAAACTATCATTATGTTTTCGCAAATAAATAATAATAATAATAATAAAATCTTTCATTATGTGAAATCATATCATATATACTATATAATAAAAGTTTGGCTTAGAAGCCATGGTTGCGCCAAGTAACAACACCAAATTGCAGAAAATTCATTAATTTTTTTTTTTTATAATTAAATTTAGTTGTTTGGTGCCATACAACCACTAAACTTAAGGGAGACCTAAATTATCACCTAATTAGGAAATTTTTAGATAATTCTAACAAACCGTATAATAACTCCATTTAACAAAAAATTAAAATTTGAGTTTAGAAACTGCAGTTACGTCAAGTGAGACATAAAAAAAATCTATCATATTTCCTTACAGCCATCGATCACGTTTTCTTTCTTCTTCTTCTTTTTTCATTTTTTTTATGTTAACGTTGATTAGAAATTATATTTTCAATAGGATTTAAACTCTATAATTATATCAAATGAGACTCTACAAATATATATACCATTTTTAATTTCAATAGGATTTAAATTTTATATCAACTGGACTCTACCAACATATTCATCCTTAAAAAAAATTTATATCCTATATTTCCTTACTGTCTCATAGGATTTATATTTTATATCATATGAGACTCTACCAATTTATACATCCTTTAAAAATAAAAATCTATCTTATATTTCCTTCCTGCCCCATTCATGTTCCTTTTTTTCCCCAATATTTTACATTATGTTGATATCCACTTTTTTTTTTTTTTTTTTTCATTCTATTCACATGACATTTTTTTTATTCTACTTTTTATGGGATAAGAACAAACACATTGATTATAGATCTTAATTTCAATAGGATTTAAATAAATTCTATATCAAATGGAACTCTACCAATATATATAACTTTATATATCCTTTTTGGAGTGAAGCTTACTCCAATATGTGAATGCCTAAATTACATGACAACGCAGGTGTGCATTCTTTTTTCTCTATAATAATAATTGTAGGGGTAAAAGGCCCAAAAATACACGTCCACACATGTGGTGGGCCTGAGGCCCAAGCCGAGGATAAGGAATCATCCGAGGATGGGAAAGTACTGTAGAAAGGGGCCCATGATAATAGGTGAAGAGAACAATGTTGGTCATTGTAGTCCAGGAAGCTTTGCCGAGGATGAGTTCCTTCTCGGCTACCCAACACCGAGGTCCGAAGATGTGATTTACTGACAAGAGCAACCTTCTAGACCATTCCGTGGAGGAAGATAAGTACTAGAGATAAACAGAGAAAAGTATGGCCATGAAATATCTCCATGAAAAGCTGCTACCTCCGCATTAAATGTCCGACACCCAACACTCAGGCTGCATTAATGAGGAAGTGATGCTTGAACAGTGGTTTTCAGCCTTACAGCTGTTACCTAAAGAGCTTTGGGGAGGGGTTGATGGGATAAAGATTGACACTAGCAAATCTGACTTACACATGGATGGTAAAGATGAAAAGGAAAGGTAGTATATAAAGTAGAAGAAAGAAAGAAAGAGGGGACGACAAAAAAAAAAGAGGAAAGAGAACAAAAACTACTTCTGTAACTAGACCATTCCGTGGAGGAAGATAAGTACTAGAGATAAACAGAGAAAAGTATGGCCATGAAATATCTCCATGAAAAGCTGCTACCTCTGCATTAAATGCCCGACACCCAACACTCAAGCCGCATTAATGAGGAAGTGATGCTTGAACAGTGGTTTTCAGCCTTACAACTGTTACCTAAAGAGCTTTGGGGAGGGGTTGATGGGATAAAAATTGACACTAGCAAATCTGACTTACACGTGGATGGTAAAGATGAAAAGGAAAGGTAGTATATAAAGTAGAAGAAAGAAAGAAAGAGGGGACGACAAAAAAAAGAGGAAAGAGAACAAAAACTACTTCTGTAACTATTATCATCCAATATATATAAGAACAGAGCTCCTCGGACTGTGCCGAGGACAAATTTTCTTACTCAAACATACTTTTGTTTTATTTGATTGACTGATAAACCAAGCCTAGCTATTGTTCATTGATTAGAGCCTAGTTCTTTGACCCACTTTCTACAAATTTATTGTCTTGGGCTTTTTTTTTTTTTGAGAAAGATCTTGGGCTTATTGGGCTTGAATCCAATTACTTCTTAGGCCGGGGATCCAAATCCAGTCTTTACAATAATAATAATAATATTTCCTTCGTGCTTAGAGGCTAGTGTATTCTATAAGTTTTATCATAAAATCGTGCAACGCATAATAAAACTAAGATTCTGAAAGTATGTAACTAATATATTTTAAGTGGTCTCCACTCTTTTATATTGCCGAAAGATGCAAAGAAGGATTTTGCTATTGAATAGTTATATCTATCATTACAACAAAGTTTTCATATATATATATATATATATATAGTCTTAGCAGGTCGGATGGTTTTAGAAAATGTACTGAAACAATGAAATGTCATTAGAGGATTGATATGGCATTAATTAAGGGCCAAGTTTTACTGCCAAAGGCCGCATAATTAGGGCTGTAACGAGTTCGGTTCGGTCGTTTTTTTTATCCAGCCAACCAAAATCGAAATTTTTGGTTTGTAAAAGTCTTAACCAAAACTGACCGAAATAGTTGAAAAACCGTCGGTTTCGGTCGGTTTCGATTTTTGGGCCTGGAGTTTGGGCCAATTGGGCCTTTGGTTTTTTTTCCAAAAATTTTAAGTTTGGGCTTTTTTTTTTTTTTTTTTTAAATGCAGTATTCAAGCCTATTGTTTTATGGCCCTTTTATGCTCTAATTAAGTCTTTTTTAGAAACCTGTTTTGGGCCTTTGTTAGGAACCAGTTACGGCCCAGATTTGGGCCTTCTCTATTTTGGCAATGGCCATCTTTGGGCCTTTTTTAACTTTCTGTTTTGGCCCTTTTGGCCCAGATTTGAGCCTTTCTTATTTTGGCCATTTTTGGGTCTTTTTACACATCCATAAAGCATTTTACAAACAAGAAAAAATCACAACCTGCTTTGCATTTTACATTTTTCATAACTTGCTTTTGCTCAACATAAATCCAGAAATACACATTATAGCAGATTCATCCAAAAAAATCATAACCTGTCATAAATTCATAACCTGCTTTAAAGCTTCTATTATACTCATTAAAATACACATCACATATTCATAAATCCAAAAATAACCTGTTAACATGATATAACCTGTCAACAATACATTTGCACAAGCACAACTTGTCAACACTGATTCATAAATCTAAAAATAATCTAGAGCAAAAAATTGCTCTAGTGCTCAAAGCCTCAAACTAATCTGTAACTTGTTACAGGCACCCATCAAATACAAACAAGATTAAAAAATAAATTGTACAAGTCAAAATAAAATAACTAGTGCAGATTTCGTTACTTCATTAGTAATATGTCAATGTCCACATATTGCCCACATGTTAATACCTACATGATAGCATTATAGCCAAAGACTCAAAATAAATTGGTCATATGTTATTGCCTATTGCCTAATATCATATATTGTCTATGTATAGGCCACTGTTAAAGCTTAAAATAAAAGCCCATATCTATATGTAGGCCACTGTTTACTAGTGTCTAATAGCAAAAAGTGTACATATCAATATGTAAAGTTGTTGTCAAAATAGAAACTAACAAAACCCTATGTCATCATCAATACCACCTGTCCAAAGAGCAAAGGGCAACCTTCAACCATCAACTTTAATAGGTGTTGGTGTGGACATGTCTAGTTCTGATGTTAATGCAGCATCACTCATGAGTTCTACAAACAAAAAAAAAACAAAAAAAAAGTCACTTGTACAATAAAACAATAAATATGCCAAGAATCCAAGACATTCAATTTTTTTTTTTTTCATAAAGAAAGAAGTAGACATGCAAAATGTACAATAAAACAATAAATATGCCAAGAATCCAAGACATTCAGTTTTTTTTTAATAATAATAGACATGCAGAATTTTTTTTAATAAATAAAGAAATAAAAAGTCATTTTTTTAATATAACAAATAATAGTCATACTTCCATCAGGCTTTTCAAACTCCTCAACATCATCCATGGCAGCACGAAGGCAGATTGGAGCGGATGAAGCTAGTTTTGACCACAAATGAGGGCTTCCACCATAAGTGGAGGCAATGAACTCCAAAAGGGATCAAGGACACGACCAGCCGTACTAAAGGTAGATTCTGAGGCCATAGTGGATACCAGAATTGCAAGAACATGTCGTGCAACTCTTGAAAGCACACGGTATCGTGGGGAATTAACCTTCCACCAAGCCAAAATATCAAAATTATCATCAAAGACATCTTCACAACTCTCTAACAAGTATTTATCAACCTCTGATTTGGTATTTGAAGAATCAATACCCTTCAAGTGCTTCTTAAATCCCATCATCCTCATTGCCTTCGCATCAACCACACTAGAATCATCTCCCTCCATTGATCCACTTGGTTTTTGGCCTTGGGCTTGTGCAGCAGCACTAGCACTACTACTCCCCACTTGATTTTGAGTATAAGATTTATACAAATCCTCCAAAACAGCCTTTACTCTTCTTGCCATATCAACAGCCTTTTGCATCTCATACAAAGTACCAAAACAGTACTCAAGATACCTTAACTTGTATCGAGGATCAAGAACTAACCCTACATACAACAAGTGATTCATATTATCAAAGTTCCCCCAATACTTTTCAAATTTGTTCTTCATGGAATCAGCCATTTTTCTCAACAAATAACTATCTTTTTCATGCTCCAACTCAATTGTGTCATGAATTGACATGAGCTCCAAAAAGAAAGAATTGCTAGTGACATAATTAGCACCCGAAAACCGCAAGGTTGCATCATAGAAAATTTTAAGAAATTTCGAAAAGATCCTAATCTTTTCCCAATCCACATCATCCATTCCCCAAGCAACCTCATGTCTATCATTTCCTTCTTCCTTTGCCTCCTCTCTAATTGTCATAAGAAAATTTGGATCATCTTCCTCCAATCTCTCAAAAGCCTTTTGATACTTCTCAGCCTTCTCCAACATAATATAGGTGTAGTTCCACCTAGTGGGCACATCTAAGCACAGCTGACTTTTAAAGTCAACTTTCTCCATCTCTGCACATAACTTAAATATGTTTTGTCTTTGTGAAGATGATCTCACATATCGCACAGATTTCCTCACCTTTACTATTGTCTCATCCATTTCAACTAACCCTTCATGAACAATTAAGTTCAAGATATGAGCACTACACCTCACATGTAAGTATTTATGCCCTAAAATTGTTGCCTTCCTATGTTTAGTCTTTTTTTGAATAAAAGAAATCAACCCACTATTAGAGGCAGCATTATCAACTGTAATAGTTAGAATCTTGTATATCCCTCAATCAAGTAAACACGTCTCAACTGCCTTCCCAAGTGTTTCACCCTTGTGATTTTCCACTAAACAAAAACTAAGAATCCTCTTGTGTATTTTCCAATCACTATCTATAAAATGGGCAGTGAGACACATGTAGTTCAAATTTTGAACAGATGTCCATGTATCTGTGGTAAGGCAGACCCACTGCTCTCTTAGGGCTTCTTTCAACTTTTGTTTCTCATTTAAAAACACCCTAAAGCAAGTTTTGGCAATTGTTGTGCGGCAAGGGATTGGATTGAGCCTAGGTTGGGTAACAGACATAAACTTCCTAAAACCAAAACCCTCCACAAACCTAAAAGACAGCTCATCTAGAATAATCATCTCTGCCAATGCTTTCTTACATTCCTCAAAATTAAACACCCAAGGCACAAGTTTACCACTACTTTCTCCTTCTTCTTTAGGTTTGAATGCTAGGGTTGATTGGTTTTTTTTGTCTTCCCTATAAGGATATTTCAAACATTGTGATTGTATGCGAGTTCTCATAGCTGTAGTTTCATTTAACTTAGTGTCACAAGCATAGGTTGTGCCACAGTAATTACAAGCTGCCCTAGGTTTTTCCCCCCTTTCAATAACAGTGAAATGACCCTAAACAAGAGATTTTTTTTTACCAATATTACCTGCACTTGGTGGGAGTGGGGGTTTGCCTTTGTCTTCATACACATTGGTTGCCCTTTGACCCCCTTCATTAGGTTGACCCTCTAGGATTTCTCATCTCATTCATCTACAATATAAAATAAAACACAATAAGTCAACAACTATAAAAAGTAAAAAATAAAAATTTAACGCCAAAATGAGTCTAATCTACAATAAATAAAAAATACAGTAACAATAACACAATAAGTCAGCAAAAAAAAAAAAAAAAGGAATGAGAAGGACTCTAGTATACAGCAACAAGCCGAAAATAAACACATCAATAAGATAATAATAAACACATCAACATCAAGGCAATAATAAACAAATACCCCAACATCACAATCAACTATTAACAAATACACCAATAAGAAAATAACAACTCAACATCACAATCATAGCTTCACAGCATGTCAACAACAATAAAAAAAAATATATCAACATTAAATAAATAAAAAAGCAGCTAACTTTAGATATTAGAACTTAAAGGCAATCAGCTAACTTTAATAAAGAAACCAACCAGCACAAGCAACCAAGCACATGGGTTATCGATTTTTTCAAAACCCTAACTTTATTTGCATATAAAACTTGGAAAAAAAAAAAAACATATTGATTTTATGTTGTAACTACAAAACAGAGATTCAGTATTTTAAAAACCCTAACTTTATTGATTCAGTATTAAACAAAACTCAAAATACAAAACAGAGAGAGGGTTATCGAGATTTTCAAAGAGCACATGAGACAAAGGCAATCAGCTAACTTTAATAAAGAAACCAACCAGCAAAAGCAGCCAAGCACATGGGTTATCAATTTTTTCAAAACCCTAACTTTATTTGCATGTATAACTTTAAAAAATATACATCTTGATCTTATGTTGTTACTACAAAACAGTGATTCACTATTTTCAAAACCTAAAACAAAAAACAGAGAGAGGGTCAGAGGGTATCGAGATTTTCAAAACAGAGACTCGCCGTGAGATAAGAAGCCGATGATCAAGCTGGCGTGGGGAGGGCGGTGTGTTGAGGCTGCTGCAAAGGGAGATTTGGTGTGAGAGGTAGGGACTGTGGAGTGGAGGCTGTCTGAAGTCTGAACGTGAGAGAGAGTGGAAAGTGTGAGAGCGAAAAGTGTGGGGTATGTAGGGTAGGGTTTTCCAACTTTTGATTTTATAGTCTAATTAGTTTTAGTTTAATTAGTTTAATTAGATATTTACTTAGTTTAATTATAGGTGATTAATCTAATGGGTTTTAAAATGCTATGTTTAAAAAGATAAGCTAGGCCAGATCATTTGAATTTTGAAATTTTGAATCATTTGATGACTGAACAAAAAAAGACCCAATTGTGAATCACTGAATTGTTTTAAAATGAAATAATGGAGGCCCACCGCCCAACACAAAGCTGCCAAAGCGTATCTTTTTTTTTTTTTTAGAATAGCCAAAGCGTATCTCATAGAGTCAGAGTCAAATATTTACAAAATATTATATATTTAATATAAAATATAATATAATAATATATAATGATATATTTCGGTTCGGTTTGGTCAGTTCAGTGTATTAAAATTTGCCACCGAAAACCGAACCGAAAATTTTGGTTTTTTATATAATAAAACTGAACCAAAACCAAATTGAAATTTTTGCATCGGTTCGGTCGGTTTGAAGCGGTTTTTTCAGTTCCTCGGTTTTTTGCACACCCCTACGCATAATAAAACGCCAAAATTAGGAATTGTATTGCACTATATTTCGGCTGATACCTCTCCCAATTTATCTCCATTTCCAACAAAATAACAATACTTACTGGGCCCAAAATTATATATTGGGCCTTGGGCTTGATCGAGGACGTTGGTTGGTCCGAGGAAAAATAAACGGTTGTGAAAGTGTTAAGTTCAGAGTCCCATAAGTAAGTTGCAAACGGAAAGGTTGGGGAAGGTGGTCTGAGGAGGAGTATCTCCTCCAATATAAAAAACAAAACACAAATCAAAAGTATATCCTATCGTTCAAAGTGACCTTCCAGGAAATTCCACTGATAGGGATGTGCATTATGAATGTACAAGGGGGATGGAAGCTCAGAAATATCTAAGGAAAAGCTGCTGCCACCGCATTGAATGCTTTGTAGCTAACTTTCTGGCTGCATTTATGTGGATAAGACCCCTGAACAGTACTGTCTTGGCTACCCCAACTCACATAGGATCAGAGAGGGTGTCCGATGGGACAAACACTCAAGTAATAGTTTGAATGATCCACAAATGGAGGGCCAAGATCATTCAAAGAGAGGTATATAATGTAAGAGACCCCTGAGAAAAGGGGGATCGAAAGAAAGAGGGAAAAACATTGTAGTAATCAAGAACAAAACTTGTAATCCAGCTTGAGGATCAATACAAAAGAACCAATCTCCTCGGACTTTGCCAATGACGACTTTCTTAAGTTTAAACTTGTCTATCTTCATTCTCTTGTCATCAAGATCTACCTTATTTGTTGGTTAATTCACTAAAGCCCAATTCTTCAACCCATTCTCTATAAATTCATTGTTTTAGGTTTTTTGGGCCGAAGTCCATCCATCTTTTGGCTAAGGAGTCAAATTAGGTCCTTACAATTGACACCGTCTGTGGGAAGAATTTTAGTGTTTCAGTGAGTTAAACGTTCAACTATGGTAGGTTTAGGTCCAAACCAGGCAGAATCCATGGGGTCTCAACGACAAGATCACTTTCGTGATCTTGAACAAAGAAGGGACCAGGAGGGAAGTGTGCACACTACCCATACTAGGAGCTGGTCTCGGGGTGGGAGCCACGTCTCTCATGAACAGAGCGCCGAGAACATGCAACGGGAAATTGATCATTTAAAGAGGAAGTTGAACCACGAACGGAGAAGACGAACCCCCTCCATTTCTGACCTCTCTTCTGGCGGTAAAGAGGACGGTAGCTATAGGCGTAGATCAAAGACTTCTCCTAGTGAGTCTTTCTCGTATGTTGAGGAACACCATCATAAGCGCAGAAACAGAAACTCATCTTCCAAAGGCTTGGGAAATGACACCATGAGTAGAGCACTCAACCAAATTTTCAGGTCATCCTTCACGCGTAAAATCGAGGGAGGGAGACTCCCTCGGCAGTTTAGCCAGCCCACGTTCACCATGTATAATGATGTGCAAGGTGTTCCCTTCCAGTTTAGGGCCTGTGGCCATGAGGTGGTTTGATGGCTTAGGTGCAGGTTCCATTAACTACTTCAAGGAGCTCACCCAGGCGTTTGAATTCTGCTTTATTACGTGCAGTAGGGTTCCTCGGCCCTTAGATTCCTTGTTGTCCCTGTCCATGAGAGAAGGTGAACCCTGAAAACATATTCGGACAGATAGTAAGAGATGTTCAATGAGATAAACGGTGACTTTGACTACGTGGCCATCAGGACTTTCAAGGTCGGCCTACCTACCAAGCATGGCTTAAGGAAGTCTCTGACAGGGAAACCTGTCACCAGTGTATGCCAGCTCATAGATCAGATTGATAAGTATAAGAAAGTTGAGGAGGACCAACAGCAGGGCAAGGGAAAGGGTAAGGTTATTGCTCAAGAGAGGAGGGATTTCAAGTCGGATGGCTACAACAATAGCAGATCTCGGAGGGATTTTGCTGGGCAATCTAGGCCTACAGCTCCTCAAGTGGTTAACACTGTGTTCCGAGAACCAGTGCATCAAGTCTTAGAGAAGATCAAGAATGAGCCATATTTCAAATGATCGAACAAGATGAGTGGAGATCCCTCGAGGCGCAATCAGAACCTTCATTGCCAATACCACCAGGAGCGTGGGCATACTACCGAGGACTGCAGAACCATGTGGAATCATTTGGAGCAACTAGTCAAAGAGGGAAAGTTACAGCAGTTTTTGTATCGACCCAACGGGCAAGGAGACCAATTAAGGTTAGGGGCTCAAGGGAACGCTTCTTTAAGGCCCCCAATAGGCACAATCAATGTCATATTTGTTGTACTAGAGAGAACTGGTTCTCATCCTTTCAGGGTGATGTCCGTGGCTCGGCTGTAAGCCGAGGACTCTAATTCTAAGCCGAAGAGTGCTAAAGTGGAGATCCGACCGGCGCTAAGTTTTTCGGACGAGGACAA
Source organism: Quercus aquifolioides (assembly GCA_019022515.1). Classification (NCBI taxonomy): domain Eukaryota; kingdom Viridiplantae; phylum Streptophyta; class Magnoliopsida; order Fagales; family Fagaceae; genus Quercus; species Quercus aquifolioides. The sequence goes on along the minus strand of CM032334.1, from coordinate 17,568,176 downwards.
GATTGGGACCATCCAACCACATGATGATACTTTGGTGGTCACCCTCAGAATAGGAGGGTATGATGTAAAGAGGGTGATGGTGGATCAAGGCAGTGGGGCAGAGATTATGTACTCCGATTTGTACAACGGACTGGGCCTCAAGCCTGAGGATTTGACAGCCTACGATTCACCTTTGGTAAGCTTTGATGGGAAGGTTGTCATCCTAAAAGGCTAGATTAGACTGCCTGTGCAGGTAGGTTCAAAAGTGGTTGAGGTGGATTTCATTGTAGTGGATGCCTACTCTCCTTACACGGCCATCGTGGCAAGACCTTAGCTTCATGCCCTGGGAGCCGTTCCTTCCACTTTGCGTTTGAAAGTCAAATATCCGTCTGGGGACCAGATTGAGGAGCTGGTTGGGAGCTAGTCCGTGGCAAGGCAATGCCTAATCACTGCAATAGTGCATCAGCCAGGAGTAGAGTCCTCGGCCTCTACTGGGAAAAACTTATAGCAATCAAGAACTCCGGTGTTACCCGTGAAGGAAGCAGTCAAAGAAGCGAGGGGTGAAGACTTAGAAAAAATAGTTGTAGGCAATGATTCAAAGAAGTTTTTTCAGGTTGGAACTCAGTTTCCTTCTTCCTCAAAAGGAACAGTGACGTGTTTGCATGGAGTGCTTATGAAGCTCCTGGGTGGATCCAAACCTTATTTGCCATCATCTAAACGTCAACCCATCTATCATCCCTAAGAAGCAACCACATCGGCGCTCGTCCAAAAAGCATTCTGAGGCCGTCAAGGAGGAGGTGAATAAGCTTAAGAAAGCTGGGGCTATTAAAGAAGTATTCTACCCTAAATGGTTGGCTAATACGGTGGTAGTAAAGAAGAAGAATGGGAAGTGGCGGGTATGTGTAGACTTCACAAACTTGAACAAAGCCTATCCAAAGGACCCCTTTCCCATGCCTCGAATTGATCAGCTAGTGGACGCCACTATAAGCCATCCTCGGATAAGCTTTTTGGATGCCTTTCAAGGGTACCATCAAATACCTTTGGCCTTGGACGATCAAGAGAGGACGGCTTTTGTTACTCCTATTGGAAATTACCATTACAAAGTGATGCCCTTTGCCTTAAAGAATGTAGGGGCTACCTATCAAAGGATGATGACCAAAATGTTTGAACCACAATTAGGTAAGAATATTAAGGTTTACATCGACGATATGGTGGTGAAAAGTAAGGTGGTGTCCGGGCATGTGGGAGACCTCGGGGACATTTTTAGAGTACTGAGGAAACACAAGTTGCACCTTAATGCTTCCAAGTGCTCTTTTGGAGTGGAATCAGGCAAATTTCTAGGCTATATGGTGACCCACCGTGGAATTGAGGTCAATCCTAATCAAGTTAAGGCAATAAACAGTCTGCAACCACCTCAGAATCCCAAAGAAGTCTAGAAACTAACCGGGATGACCGCCACCCTAAACTGGTTTATCTCTCAGTCAGTGGACAGATGCAGACCCTTCTTCCAATTGTTGAATAAGTGGAAGGGATTTGAGTGGACCAAGGAGTGCGCCTCGGCATTTCAGCAGCTTAAGGAGTACCTTTCTCGCCCACCTGTCATGTCCAAGCCTGAGATAAACGAAGTCTTGTTTGCTTACATTGTTGTGGCTTCTCATGCCGTGAGCTTGGTGCTGATCCAAATTGATAATGGTGTGCAGAGGCTAATTTACTATGTGAGCAAGTCATTGCACGAGGCAGAAATTCGTTGCCTACCATTAGAGAAGGCTATCTTGGCAGTGGTGCATGCTACACATAAACTCCCCCACTACTTTTAATCCCACACAGTTATTGTTTTGACCTAACTTCCACTTCGATCACTACTTCAGAGTGCTGATTTCACAGGGAGGATTGCCAAATGGGGTACAATCCTAGGAGCTTTTGACATCAAGTACATGTCTTGCACCTCTGTCAACGGTCAGGTCCTCACAAACTTGGTGGCTGAATTTGCTGAATCCCAACATAAGAAAAGGTGGAAAAGCAGGGCATGGATTAAAAATTGTTTGGCATGGTCTCCTCGCAGGAACCTTCATCCTGGAGGGTATATATTGATAGTGCGGCAAATCAAAGGGGATCTGAAATGAGGCTAGTTCTAGTATCTCCTAAGAAGATCACTATTGAGAAATCCTTAAGACTAGGCCTCTCGGCCACAAACAATAAGGCTGAGTATGAGGCTCTATTAGCAGGGATAGCCATGGTTCAAAAAATGGGTGGAAAGGCAGTGGAGATATTCTCAGATTCAAGATTGGTCGTAGGCCAGGTAAAGGGAGAGTTAGAGGCAAGGGATGTGAGAATGCAAGAATATTTGAATCAAGTCAAGCGCTTGCAATCAGGGTTCGAGTCTTTCACCTTGCTGCATATCCCCAGAAGTGGGAACACATATGCAGACTCCTTGGCCACCCTTACAACCTCCTCGGTGCAGGACTTAGCTCGGGTCATACTCGTTGAGGATTTGTGCAAGCCCACTGAGATGAAGGTAGAGGCGGTCCATATCCATCAAATTAAGGTAGGGCCCAGTTGGATGGATTCTATAATACTATTCCTTAAGAATGATATCTTGCCCGAGAAGAAATCAGAAGTTGAAAAGGTGCGAAAAAAGGCTCCTCGGTTTTGGCTGTCCGAGGACCAAAAATTGTACAAGCGCTCTTTTTTTGGGCCATACTTGCTATGCATACACCCCGAGGCATCAGAACTACTCCTTGAAGAGTTACATGAAGGAATTTGTAGGAACCACACCAGAGGCAGATCTTTGTCTCACAGAGCCCTCACTCAGGGATACTGGTGGTTGGGCATGCAAAAAGAAGCACACAAATATATGAAGAAGTGTGACCAATGCCAAAGATTTGCACCAAACATTCATCAATTGAGAGGAGTCCTTAATCCTCTGTCCAGCCCTTTGCCATTTGCTCAATGGGGCTTGGATATTGTAGGCCCCTTCCCTAAGGCAACAGGGAATAAGAGATATCTGCTGGTTGGCACAGATTATTTCACCAAGTGGGTTGAAACTGAGCCATTGGCAAATATCAGGGACGTGGATGCCAAGAGATTTGTTTGAAAAAACATTGTCACGGTTCGGGATCCCCTGTACACTCATCTCGGACAATAAACTTCAATTTGTTAGCAAGGCCTTCAGGAGGTATTGTTGTGAACTGGGGATTACGAACAGGTATTCCACCCCAACTTACCCACAGGGGAACAAACAGGCCAAGGTTGTTAACAAGGTCATAGTGGGCGGACTCAAGAAGAGGTTGGATGATGGGAAGGGAAAATAAGTGGAAGAGCTGCCTTATGTCCTTTAGACATATCGAAAAACACCTCGCAGATCAACAGGAGAGCCACCCTTTTCAATGACTTATGGAGCCAAGGCTGTTATTCCTTTAGAGACTGGATTCCAAACACTGAAAACAAATTCTTTCACTCCGAGCAATAATGACGAGTTGTTAGAGAAGGGCTTAGACTTAATTGAAGAGCGAAGAGAAAATGCCATGGTCCAGTTGGCGTATTATCAACATAAGCTCAAGTAAGGATATGATGCCAATGTAAAGTTGGGGACTTGGTATTGAGAAAGGTTTTGGGTACCGTAAAGAACCTAGCATGGGAAAAGCTAGGATCCAACTGGGAATGGTCATATCGCATCACCTCAGTGACTGGAATAGGTATCTTGAAGACCTAGACAAACATGTTATCCCACACCTTTAGAATGTAAATAACCTGTGAAGGTACTATTATGAATGAAAGTTTCTTTTTTCTGCCATACTTTTGTTAACGACATTATGCGCTACGTACTACTTTTCTAAGTGTTGAACAAAACTTTAGTCATGTTTGGTCTCTCGGACCACATACTTTGGGTAAATTAACACTTCAGCTCATTCTCTTTGAGTATCAAACAGAACCTTGGTCATGCCTGACTCCTCATACCACATACCTTAGGTAAATTGATATGTCAAGTTATTTTTCTAAGTATTAAACAGAACATTAGGCATGTCTGGTCTCTCGGACAATGTACTTTAGGTAAATTAATACTTCAGTTCATTTCACTAAGTGTTAAACAGAACCTTAGTTATGCCTGACTCCTCGGACCACATACCTTGGGTAAATTGATATGTCAAGTTATTTTTCTAAGTATTAAATAGAACCTTAGTCATGCCTGGTCTCTCGGACCAAATACTTTGGGTAAATTAATACTTCAGTTCATTTCACTAAATGCTAAACAGAACCTTAGTCATGTCTGGTCTCTCAGACCATATACTTTGGGTAAATTGAAACTTTAGCTTATTCTCTCTGAGTATCAAATAGAACATTGGTCATGTCTAGCTCCTCGGATCACATACCTTGGGTAAATTGATATGTCAAGTTATTTTTCTAAAGTATTAAACAGAACCTTAGTCATGTCTGGTCTCTCGGACCACATACTTTAGGTAAATTAATACTTCAGTTCATTTTACTAAGTGTTAAACAGAACATTAGTCATGCCTAGTCTCTCGAATCACATACTTTGGGTAAATTAACACTTCAGCTCATTTTTTCACGTATCAAACAGAACCTTGGTCATGCCTGGCTCCCCGGACCACATACCTTGGGTAAAGTGATACATCAAGGTATCTTCCTAAGTATTAAACAGAACCTTAGACATGCCTGGCTCTTTAGACCACATGCTTTGGGAAAATTAATACTTAATGACATCTTTCTCAAGTGATTAAATAGAACCTTAGTCATGCCTAGCTTCTCGAACCACATGCTTTAGGGAAATTAACACTCTATGGTATCTTTCTAAGTATTAAACAGGTACCAGGTCATCCTCAGCTCCTCGGATCACTTACCTCGGGTAAGTAAATATCCTTAATCATTTGCCTATGTATTGAACAAAACCAGGGATATGTCAGGTCCTTTATGTCTCTTTCTACTAAATGATTTACTCATCTCTGTGAGGATTGGCCTTCCCTATGAATGGCCTAGTGCTTAACGCAAACATATAATAATTCTCTTTACTGTTTATATTTGTTCAACTTATCTGAGTTAGCAGCAATGCGTCATTATTAGTTCTTGTTAAAGCTTGTGTAGCAGTAGTTCAATACTGTTAGCGACATCATTAACGTTAGATTGTATTAAAGGGCAAAATAATAACTACACCAACTAGAGAATTAATATTGCAAAAAAGAAAGGTAGAGACACATAAAGTGAAAAGCGAAGTCTTTTCATTAAATAAAATGAATGTACAATATATTCAATGACAGACTGTCGTTACAAAAACAAAAAAGGAGAAAAAGAACAAAGATCCTAAAGCTATGCCTTAGCAGCGGGAGGGTCATCCTTGGCCTTAACAGCAGCATCCTTGGCCTCGGAGTCAGGATTCTTGATCTTGAGGGCAGCCTCTTTGCCCTTGGCTTCTGGCAGGGTTTTGGCCTCCTGCCCTTATCCTCAAACGGAGGTCCCCCCTGGCCGGCCTCTTCGCCCTCGGCCATCTCAGCCTCCTGGCTTTGGTTACTGGCCTTGTTTGGCCCTTGGGGGACTTCTGGAGGAGGAAGAGAGGCCTGGGCCATAGAGGGCTGTTCCGAGAGAAGGAGAGTGGAAGCAGAAGGAGGAGGGAGATCCGCTGGAATCTCTCGGATGTCCTTAGGGTAAAATATGTTCTCAGCAAGTCTCCACTCAGAGGTAACAGGAACTCCTGCTCGGTTGAGCGCTTCTGTCCACACCTCTTTGTAGAAGTCTCTGCACACCTCCGCCAGCTCCTCTGCCAGCAAGGTTTGAGTTTCCTGCACCCCATGGTCATAAGCTGCTTGTTCTGAGGCCTCAGTAGCTTCCTAGATTGCTCAAGCTGCTTTCTTAGCCTTCTGTAAGTCTGCCTTCAGCTCTAAGACCAGCTGTCTTTGAGTGGCCAACTCTATCTCCGTGAGATGAAGCTTCTTACGCTGGTCCTCAGCCTGGTTCTCGACGCTTTTTAGACTAGCCTCGGCACTCAGGCGTACGCTTTTCTCGGCAGCCAGCTTGGTGGCAAGCTCCTTGTTCTTTTGCTCAGATGTACCTAGAGCCTTGTTGGCCTCGGCACGGAGATTGGCCTCGGCCTTGGCCTCATTCCAAGCGCCCTTGACCCATTCCTCGGGAACAAAGACTTGCTGGGTAACATGCACAAAAAACAACAAAGGAATCCCACTTAGCATTGAAAATGGTAACTTAGCATTTATCTAAAAGATTTGATGGAGAACTTACAATAGCAAGATCCCTCTTCAAAGACATGAAGAGGTCTGGCTGCCTTATGTGCCGAAGAGCATCCATATCTCTGGGTAGGAGGAGAGGCTGCTCCAGGGCTTCAACAACATAAGCTGAGTGCCCTCTTTGGAAATCCCGGACGGAGGTGTTCCATGGGATGACAGCGCCATCCAACTTCAGCCGAGGAGCCCAAGTGCGTTGTTGTTAGCACACCTCGGCCCCAATTGGCTCCTCCCTGCTGTCCATAGAAGAGGCCCACTTGTCTTTGGCCATTTTTTGCTGCTTGGCCCCCTTTTGTGGGACCACCTCACCCTCCTCTAACTCCTGCTCCTTCCTTTTCTTTTTCAGTTTGGGGATTGGGGGTAGGCCAAGCTCGGTCGTGGAAGAAGGAGAGGGAGTGGGAAGTGCAGGAGGAGGCTGAGATCCCAAGGCGACCTGGGGGCCTGTCACCCTGCCTTTGAAGAGATCGCACAATCCTTTCTTTTTGTTATCCAGCAGCGTCTCCTCTTCTTCTATGGAGTTGCTGTCAACACGCGCGGTGACGGGTTTGGGAGAATAGGCGGCGAAGTGTTTGTCTAATTCGTCCTCAGAATCTAGGAGATGGATTATGGGATCTGCCCGTTCCTCCTTTTCCTCCTCGAAATGAAATTGGTCAATCTCAGCCTCCAAGGATAGGCGAGAGGAAGTAGTCTCTTCCCTCGAGATTGCTGCTGTAGGGAGAGCAAGGGGGAGGGGCAGTTCAAAGGGTGGGAGATCTTCTCGGGCTAGGAAGCTAGGAATCGAAACATCTATCCTATGCAGTAGAGGATCACCTGCCCTGATGGCGTTGCTAACGTCCTGGAAAGCGTCTGAAAGCGGCACAAAATCAAGGATGAGGTGGACCGCTCTCAACTGCCCGTCCTCACTCACTCACACCTCGGACCTTAAGATTTTGTTGAGTACCGCGACGTTGACTTAGCTGAGTTAAGGCACTACGTGTTGTTTATCTACAAAATAGCCGAGGAGTAAAGGCATGGTCAGACCAATAAAATTTTATCATCAAAGGAAAATGAAATGCTAGAAACAAGAGTAGCAGAGCAGGAAGAACTAAATCCCGTTTCATGGGACCTAACCCTAAGGTACCCCACCTGGCTCTCCCTCCCGAGTTGGGCAGTGAAGACTGTCGTGCCATTCCCTAGAGGCAATGAGGTAGTCGTCCTTCAGGCCCTTGTTGGACTTAGGAAGACAGGAGATAAGCCTAACAACAGGGGACCTGGACTTGAGGTAAAACCCTAAGTCGGCAAGTGAGTGGCACTCGTACATATGGACGACATCGTGCCAGGTGAGTCCTAAACCCATCTGCTCATTAAGAGCATCAACGCAACCCAAGACTCTAAATAGGTTGGGCACGCACTGATGAGGACATAACCTATGGTTAAGAAGGTAATCTCGGGTCATCCTACCTATAGGGAGCGTCATTCCTCCTTCTATGAAGGTGATCATAGGAATGACGACTTCCCCCTATTTCCTATCCGTAACTATCTGATCAAGAGCACAGTACCGCAGGGCAACCCCCTGGGGAATGTGGTATTTAGCCCTAAAGCCCTCCATATCGGTGGGAGAGTTTACAAGGTGCTTAAATCTACCCATTCAGTTAAGCTAAGGGGGAACAGATGAAGTTTTCAAGGAAAAGAAATAGAGAATTGGAGGCCAAGGAGACCGGCTGAGGAAAAAAGGAACCTAGGAAAGAAGAAACATACGAGAATGAGCACTTATGTTGCTTCTGGTGCTCCTTAAAGGTTTAAATTTGTTTTTAAAAAAGAAAGGAAAGGACTTGGAAACTTGAGAAACTTGGGAAGCCTTGAGGGTAGGAGAGTTAGGAATCTCTAGAGAGCTCGAAGATTTGTAAAATGAGAAGAAACGACTTCCCTGGGGGCCTTATATAGGAGGCGAAATTGAGTATGAATTATCCCACTCAAAATTCAAGGAGGAAGGCCAGCTGTAATATTTGCATCTCACCGTAGGATGCGGGGAACAAAGCGTCGCTTGGAGCAATTAATGACGCATCACGAGCTTTGAAGCGTCAGGAGCAGTTAAGAGGCACGCAAAACGGTGTTCTCACGTGTGCAAATCAAATAAATAAATGGGTTTAACTCTTAAAAATCAAAACCCCACTTTTTCTCCTCGGATAAGAGGGAAAAAACCGGAGTTTTGAGGGGCTATTGTAGGGATAAGGGCCCAAAATTATATATTAGGCCTTGGGCTTGGCCAAGGACGTTGGTTGGTCCGAGGACGAATAAACAGTTGTGAAGGTGTTAAGCTCAGAGTCCCATGAGTAAGTTGCAAGCGGAAAGGTTGGGGAAGGTGGTCTGAGGAGGAGTATCTCCTCAGATAAACAAAGCATAAATCAAATGTATATCCTATCGTTCAAAGTGACCTTCCAGGAAATTCTACTGATAGGGATGTGCATTATGAATGTACAAAAGGGATGAAAGCTCAGAAATATTTAAAGAAAAGCTGCTGCCACCGCATTGAATACTCTACAGTTAACTTTCTGGCCGCATTTATGTGGAGAAGACCCCTGAACAATGTTGCCTTGGCTACCCCAACTCACAGAGGATCAGAGAGGGTGTCCGATGGGACAAGCACTCAAGTAATAGTTTGGATGATCAACAAATGGAGGGCCAAGATCAATCAAGGGGAGATATATAATGTAAGAAACCCCTGAAGAAAGGGGGATTGGAAAAAAGAGAGAAAAACACTGTAGCAATCTAAAACAAAATTTGTAATCCAACTTGAGAATCAATACAAAAGAACCAATCTTCTCGGACTTTGCCGATGATGATTTTCTTAAGTTTAAACTTGTTTATCTTCATTCTCTTGTCATTAAGATCTACCTTTTTTGTTGACTAATTCATTAAAGCCCAGTTTTTCAACCCATTCTCTATAAATTTATTATTTTGGGTTTTTTAGGCCTAAGTCCATCCATCTTTTAGGATAAGGAATTAAATTTGGTCCTTACACTTACAATTTTCAATTTTTACTCCAAAATTTGGGAATTTTTTACCTTCATGCTCATCTTTTTATTCTCTAAAATTTAGTTTATTTTTTTATTTTATAAATATATATATAATAAATGCAAATTATTAACCTTAATCCAAAAAAATAGAAGTGCCTCTGAGCACGCACAATGCGCGTGCTTAGAGACTAGTATATTCTATAAGTTTTATCATAAAATCGTGTAACGCATAATAAAATTGAGATTCTAAAGGTATGTAACTAATATATTTCAAGTGGTCATCCACTCTTTTATATTGTCGAAAGATGCAAAAAAAGGTTTTTGCTATTGAATAGTTATATCTATCTTTACAACAAAGTTTTCATATATATAGTCTTAGTAGGTTGGTTGGTTTTAGAAAATTTACTGAAACAATGAAATGTCATTGGAGGATTGATATGGCATTAAGGGCCAAATTTTACTGCTAAAGTCCGCATAATAAAATGCCAAAATTGGGAATTGTATTGCATTCTATTTCGGCCGATACCTCTCCCAATTTATCTCCACTTCCAACAAAATAACAATATATACAAATTTCAATTTTTACTCCTAAAAATTGGGATTTTTTCCCTTCACGTTCATCTCTTTACTCCCTAAAATTTAGTTTATTTATTTATTTCTTTTTTATAATAGATGCAAATTATTAATCTTTACTCAAAAATATAGAAGAGCCTCTGAGCATAAGCAACGCGTGTGCTTAGAGGCTAGTATATTTTATAAGTTTTATTATAAAATTGTGCAACGCATAATAAAACTAAGATTATGAAGGTATGTAAATAATATATTTCAAATGGTTATCCACTCTTTTATATTGCCGAAAGATGAAAAAAAGGTTTTTGCTATTGAATAGTTATATCTATCTTTACAACAAAGTTTTCATATATATAGTCTTAGTAGGTCGGTTGGTTTTAGAAAATATACTGAAACAATGAAATGTCATTGGAGGATTGATATGGCATTCCCATCAGCTGTTCTATAAAAAATGCCATTTTGACACATCAAACACCTACTTTATCATTTTAGCACATCATTTTACAACATGTCATTTATCAGGTATTCTATTTTTTAGTTCTAAACATTAAAATAATATATACAATACATTAAAATATCATTAAAAAAAAAACTTCAAACAGTAATATTACACAGCCCACCACCACTGCCCATAGCACACCAAAACAATCAGCAAAACAAATTAAACAAGTGATAGTACTTTCTTTGTATTGTATTGTATTGTATTAAACACAAGGAACAGAAGAGAGAGAGAGAGAGAGAGAGAGAGAATTACAGCTTTAGAAGAATCCCAAGAGCCAACGAGAGGAACGGAGCCATAGACATGAGGAATGAGGTCTCCTTTGCGCTTGTAATTCTCCATCTTCAACGACACATACAACTGCCCCCCGGCTTGGTTTCGCTCCTCCTCCTCCCCCATTCCCTGCGACCCACCCTCCTCCGTACTCTTCGACGCTCCAGTTCCCATTCTCTCTCTCTCAATTCACCAAAACCAAATTAAACCACAGCAAAAAAAAAAAAAAAACCACAGAAAAACCATGGCTAGAGGGAGATCGGCGTGGAAGTGATGCGTCGGAGGTGGGAGACCCATCAAACCCATCCCAAATCAAACAGAGCCCATCCGAACCCACCCATCAAACCACAGCAAAAAAAAAAAAAAAAACACAGAAAAACCATGGCTAGAGGGAGATCGGCGTGGAAGTGATGCGTCGGAGGTGGGAGACTCATCAAACCCATCCCAAATCAAACAGAGCTGCTTGAGCGTGAGGAGGAACCGCCGGGCGGTGTCGCGGACGGGCTGTTTGGCGTCACCGAGGCGCTCGACGACGGAGGGGACGAGGCCGGAGTTGAAGTGAGCTTGAAGTGGTCACCGGAGAGCACAGTGGCGGAGTCCAGAGCTTGGGGCGCGCTTGGGAGACTCTGAAGTTGTTGTCTGTGTTGGGAGGAGAGAGAGAGGAAAAGTAAATAAAATAAGCATATAAAATTTTGGCATTCTTGACCGTACGCTCTCATATTTGAGAGCGTACTGTAGCTCCATGCCAAATTTTATGGGATTTGGAACGTCTGATGATGGTGGGTTTTTGGTGTTTGGTGTGTCAAATGCCAAATATTTGGCATTTGACACACCTGATGAGAGTGCTCTAAAGGCTGCTAATAAAATGCCAAAATTGGGAATTGTATTGCACTCTATTTCGGCCGATACCTCTCCCAATTTATCTCCACTTCCAACAAAATAACAATATTTACAAATTTCAATTTTTGGATAATGGGAATATAAATTCTTTGTTTCTAGAAATCTCTTAGCACCCGTTTCACTAACAAAAATGGCCTTTGACTTTGTTATAAATACCAAAACTCTCTTTTTCGAAGAACTCATTTCACTATCATACCCATATGGCAAAGCTGAAGAAAATAACTTCACTAAAATAACTCTAATCAGTAAAAATAACTTCACTAATTAGTTGTTACAATAAACTACCTGCCATGTAATATAAAGATGACATAAATGACATATCATTTGACACCAAAAATCACTAATGCAATAAGCTAGAAAAAGCATGTAGCAGATAAACATGCAAAGCCACACATCATTCCTTTTAGCCTGTGAATCCTTAAGTTAATCCTTTGTGTGAACCTCTCAACTCAAACGAATAGGGAAACAACGACCCAGAATTTTGTTTTAAAGATCAATAAAACGAGGAGAGGCAAGGATTTAATGAAGATATCTACCAATTGTTATATACTGGAGACAAATCAAATTTTAAGATCTTTGCAAAGATCCCATTCTCATACAAAGTGATAATCAATTTCAATATGCCTTGTATGAACATGGAAGACTGAATTGGAAGGAATAGCAAGGGTAGACCAAGTGAACGAATCAGAGAGTAAGAAGACAATGAAACCAGATGTAAAGCAATATAGGTCACTAGCCTAATCACATCAGTTAAAGCTAACAGCAAAAAGGGTCCAAGGGTGAAGTGAAGGCCATTGTAGAGAGTACCATTAAGATATCTAGTTGAGTAGAGTGTTATTTCGTAAAATGTTTGGAGAAAAGTGTCATTTTATAGAATGTTTGGAGAAGAGTGTTATTTTGTAAAACATTAAGAGAGATTGGTTTAATTTACCCTCAATTTAAAGGAAAAAGTTTATGTATAAATTAGTTTAAAGGAAAATTTCTCAAACCACGTGACGATTTATAAAACTATTTACATGTATTTTTAGTTATATAATTTATTTAATGAGTCATGTGACTTTTTTACATAATACAAGTAGATGGTTTTATGGATTGCTACATAATAGGTTGAATGAGATTCTTCTAATCTGGTTTGGAGAAAAATTGTGTCCAAATTTTAATTGCATTACTTACCATTAATTCATTAATGACATGGAGGGAAGAAGTTGGATTAAACTTGAAGAGGGGCAAAATTAAAATACCCCAAAGTTAGAGTGGGGTCAATTTGCAATAAACTGTAACATTAATAACTCGGAACCTTCTCCAATCAGGGGTTTTTCACTAACTTTCCCGAGAACCAAACAACCCCCTTCTCCCTTGCTTTTCCATTTCTTCTTCACCACCTTCACTCTCTCTTTTCCTTTGTTTCACGCCAACCAAAAAAAAAAAAATATGATTCTCTCTCTCTTCCTTTACAGACACTCATCAAACTAGGTTAACCCCTCCCTCTCCACAAACCCATCTATGGATTTCATCGAATTAGAGGCCATCGAAGGCCTCCGCTGGTCATGGAACTCATGGCCAGCGTCGAAATCCGAAGCCACAGCTCTCCTAGTCCCTCTAAGCGTGATGTGCACGCCATTGATGCAATCCACAGAGCTGCCAATCCTCCCATACGACCCTCTCCTCTGCTCTCAATGCGGCGCCGTGTTGAACCCATACGCTCGCCTCGACTACACCTCTCGCATTTGGTTCTGCCCCTTCTGCTACAAGAAGAACCCGTTTCCGCGCTCTTACTCCGGCATCGGAGAAACCAATCTCCCCGCCGAGCTTTTCCCGACCTACAGTACCGTCGAGTACTCCTTCTTCAATCCCAAGCTGAACGGCATGTCGTCTCCGTCTTCGTCCATGTCGCTGATGTCCATGGCGTCGTCGTTTTCGTCCACTTCGTCGCTGTCGGGTTTGGACTCTTTGAGGAAAGTAGTGGGGCCGGCGTTTGTGTTCGTGGTGGACACGTGTACGGCGGAGGAGGAGCTCGGGGCGCTTAAGAATGAGCTGTTGCTTGTTGTGGAGCTGTTGCCGGAGAACGCGCTTGTGGGGCTGGTTACTTTTGATTCCATGGTTCGTGTCCATGATCTTGGGTTTTCGGAGTGTTCGAGGGTTGTCTTGTTTCATGGAGAGCGCGAGATTTCTTCGGAGCAGGTACTTATAATAATGTTCAACAATGCTACACACACATCAATGTTGAGACATTGCTTTTATAGAACACCAATCACGACTTGTCACCTCAACAATTGTAAAAAAAAAGAAAAAAAAAAGAAATTTGATGTGTCTCTAGACTTAATTGCTTGTATTTTGTATATATTGCTTATAATGTTCTACTCTTTTGGTGTGCTTTTGGTTGTGTTTCTTTTAATATGTTCTAATAAGATTCAATCGCATGGTACAATTAGTAGTCATATTATTCATACTACTATGCCTAATCATAATGTTTGCACTTGGAGTGGTGCTTGTTAGGAAGACAGTTTTTTTGAATCTTGAGTTAATTTCTTAGGAGGGATCCCAAATGGTAGCAGAATCAGCTCAGCTGGGGGACAACACTTCATGAATTGCAATATATGCATCCTTTCTCTCACGGTGTGTGGACCTCACAACTGTAGGACCTGTATGCTGTGAGGAGGATGCAGACATCCGATAAATTAGATAACTTCTTCATGAAATGGGGGTCATTATTTCAAATCTCCCATTTCCCCTCCCTTTGGAGCCAAAACTTAGGTGTTTAAAACTATAAATAGTAGTTTTGATTGTGTTCTACAATGTCCTTATAAGCTTCAATTGCATGGTTCAAGTAGTAGTCATGTTCATACTGTTATGCCTCATCATAATGTTTGCACTTTGCCTATCAAAAAATAATGTTTGCACTTTGCACTTGCAGTGGCGCTTTTTTGTGTGTGTAGTTAATTTCTTAGGAAAAATCCCAAATGATAACACTATTGGCTGGGGCTTGGGGACCATACCTCATCAAACACAATAATTATCTCATAATTCAGAAATATGCATCCTCCCTCTCATAGTATGTAGGCCCCAACAGTGTGAGATATGTGAGAGGGAGGATGCATACAACATCCAATATATGAAGTGGTTAAAAAAAAGCGGATTTCTTAGGAGAATTTGGTGTATGAACTATGAAAAAATGTTTTGATATATAAAGGAGGTTCTTTTGCTGGTTGTGTAAGGCTCAATGTCTTCTAGTTTCTTTTGGTGATTCTGAAAATCTGATAAGTGGTCATTCTCTCCAATACCATAGTCTCTAGGCTGGTTTAAGATTGAAAAGCTAGACAGGCCTTGATCCCTCTACATTTCTCCTTTGTTCTCTCTTATTGTACCTGTGCTTTGCTTCTTCTAGAGATAAAGTGATAAAGAAGGTAGGTTAGAGTGTGGCCATGTCATGCATACAAACAAACATGTCTGTTTCCTGTGTGTGTCATAAATTTGTTTGAATTTCCCTCCTCTTGTATTTGCTTAAATTTTAAAAGGTTTCTTCCTTTCCTTAAACTCTCAGACCCAACAGTTTCTGGGTCTTACTCGCACAAAGCAACAGTATCTTGGAAAGACGCCAGTTATCCAAAAGCAGGGGTTTTTGCTACCAGTATCTGAATGTGAGTTCAATATTACCACTGCAATAGAAGAGATCCATTCTTCACCACAGGTCATGCCAGGACATCGCCCTTTAAGGTCCACAGGAACAGCAATTTTAGCTGCACTTGGACTTTTAGAAGGATGCTTAGTGAATACAGGCTCCCGGATCATGGTCTTCACGTCTGGACCAGCAACTTTAGGCCCAGGAATTGTCGTGGACTCCGACTTTAGGAGCGCCATCAGAACTCACCGAGATCTTATTAATGGTCATGCACCTTACTATAGTAAATCTAGCAGCTTCTACAAGCAAGTATCACCGAGATTATCTGATGCATCTATTGTTCTTGATTTGTTTGCTTGTTCTCTTGATCAAGTTGGAGCTGCAGAGCTAAAAGACCCTGTTGAGAGATCAGGTGGATTCATGATGCTAGTGGAGTCATTCGAGTCAAGTCAATTTAGAAAATGCTTGAGGCATATTTTTAGTCATGATGAAGAGGGAAACTTGAAGATGTACTTTGATGCAACTATTGAGATAGTGACCACAAAAGATTTAAAAATATGTGGAGCCCTTGGACCTTGTGTTTCCCTTCATAAAAAGAACAATTTAGTGAGTAACAATGAGATTGGGGAGGGTGGTACCTATATGTGGAAGTTGGGTACACTCACTAGCAAAACATGCTTTTCTTTTTTCTTCCAAGTGAACGAAGAGCAGAAGGTCCAGCCTGGATCTGCATTCTCCATACAGTTCATTACACGATATCGACATGGGAACATGGGAATCCGAAAAAGAGTGACAACTGTTGCTAGAAGATGGGTTGCAAACAACTCACCAGAAATCGCTGCAGGGTTCGATCAAGAAGCAGCAGCTTCAGTGATGGCAAGACTTGCTATTCAGCGAGCAGAGGATTGTCAAGCTCGGGATGTTATCAGATGGCTGGATGACACGCTGATCCGATTTGCTTCTAAGTTTGGAGACTATGTCCAAGAAGATCCTTCTTCCTTCCGCCTTTCATCCAACTTCTCACTTTATCCACAGTTCATGTACTACTTAAGGAGGTCACAGTTTATTGATGTATTCAACAGTTCTCCTGATGAAACTTCCTTCTTCCGGCTGATGCTGAACCGTGAGGGGGTGGTGGGTTCACTTATCATGATCCAACCTACACTTCTCCAATATTCCTTTGATGGGCCGCCAATTCCAGTTCTCCTAGATGTCCGCTCCATTTCTCCGGATGTTATTTTGCTGTTTGATTCTTATTTCCATGTGGTTATTCATTGTGGGTCCAAAATTGCTCAGTGGAGGAAACTTGGTTATGACAAGGACCCAAACCATGAGAATCTAAGAAAGCTATTAGAAGCTCCTGAGGTTGACGCAGAGCAGCTCATAGTTGATAGAGTTCCGGTGCCCAAGATTATAAAATGTGATCAGCACAGTAGTCAATCCAGGTTTCTTCTTGCAAAGTTGAATCCATCTGTTACTCAGAATTCAACATACACAGATGGATCGGATATTATTTTCACAGACGATTTGAGCTTGCAAGTTTTTATAGATCACTTGCAAGCCCTAGCAGTGCAGGGCTGATAATAAGGAGCACTGTTAGAGTTTTTGTCAATCTATAGTCACACGAAATAATTTACTGTATATAGCTTAAAGAGAAACATTTTCTAGTTGTTTTTTTGTTTTTGTTTTTCTCCAATCATTTTGTAATTAGAATAGTTATTTTGTTTCAGTATTCTTTTATATTGAATGAGTTCCTGTAGTTCTTATAGGTGTTAAAATTAATGAAATTGACTGCTTTTACATGTTAGCGTTGTAGACCTTATCAGAATTTTGCAATATTATTGGATACTTCAGTCCTTAATGATCCTCAACTAGGATATTCTAGTCCTTGCGAGGTTCCACATTGTTAAATGTCAATACTAATGAAACTTTGAATGATTGCTGGGCTGTGAGCAACAACTCTAAAGTCTAGGAAGTGGGAAAATGGATATTTTTACAAACTGATGGGCGTATATGCCCAATACCCAAATTATCCAAAATATATATGCTTCATACACAATGTGGGAAGTGGTCATATTCCCTTATTCTACTATTTTGATCTTTGGCCTTTGCTGGTCCGTTTGCTATTCCGTTAGCCTCCCTCTTGTTGCACGTGATGTGGATGCACCGTCCATTGCCTCTCCATGAGCCTCCTGCAATCATAAACCAAGGTAGAAAGACCTAGTGAAGGATCTTCCCTGTTAGTGAATAAGTTAATTGCTATTTTTGAATCAGATTCCAAAATGATGCACCTTTTTTTTTTAGTTGAGAAAAAAAAAAGGGTTGAGGGGGGTGACCTGAGTTGGTGTCTTCCACTTAAGCGTGACCATAGTGACACTCTATCCGTTGGGCTCAAGCCTGTGAGAACAGGGGATCCGAATGAGCCATAGCTGTGCATTCAGCCCAATCGAGGACACTAGTGAGCATAAGCTGAGAGCATGGAGTTATTTTCCAGGCGCTTCCCATTGCGGGATTCAAACTTAGGACCTCCACTTCCCAAACTCTTAGGAGTGAGCCCATGGCCACTAGACCAACCACCCTCGGTGGTCCAAAATGATGCTCCTAAAGCCCAGTCCCACGCCCTTTGCAGACCATGGCGAATCACCCATAGTTCTGTACAATTATTGGTAGTTGTACTTGTACCTATATGTAAGGAGAATCCGAATACCCAATTGCCCTCTTGAAAGCAAGAAACAAGGTTACAAACAAAAAGATTAACTTTCCTCAACCCTTAGAATATTACTAACACAGGGAGGACAGTTGCACAAGTCAAAGGAACTTACAAATCTACTCTTAACAGACCATTTGGCTAGAGAATTTGCAGCAACATTGGCTTCTCTAAGAACCCAGCAAAAGGAAGTGTGAGGTACTACCCCTTTCAGAGTAATGATTTTACATTCTTGATTCTCCATGGCACATCAGTACCCTTGCTCAGAACAGCTTTGATGCAAGTCAAAGCATCACCTTAAAAAATGACGGCTTGGTAATTGGATTGGGAAGCAATGTCCATAGCCCATCTTAATGACTCAGTTTTTGCTTGGAGGGGATTGTTGAAGTTTACTGCTTTTGAAGTTTGAACGCGCAAGTAACAATACCCCTCTCCAATCCCTTACCACTACCGTTACTGCTGCTCTAGATTGCCCTTCTTGTCTCCCTTACTGATTGATGATTGATGAAAGAAAAAGGTTACTAAGAAAGAATGGGTTAGGTTTATATTTTTTACATTACATTTTCTCTATTTTTCCCGAACTTGTAAAATTACAAGATAATCATAAATCAATAACGATATCATTTATTTTAAATTTGAACATTTTTCTTTAGTATTTTACAATTATACAAAACATGAGTTTATGAATCGAATAAATACATCTAATCAATATAAAATTTGACATGTATATTAAGAAAAATAAAAATATGTAATCTAACTATGAAAATATTAAATCAATAAAGAGTTAGGCAAAAACACTATCTTAGTCCCTGCATTTTAAAGTTATTTGTAACACTCCAACCCAATTTTATAGTTAACCTGTGTTCAAGTGATTAATTATTATCTTGAGTCACTTACTTTCTAAAATTAATATAAGAGTATTTAATAAGCATATTATTTATAATACCTTTGAATAAGAATTGTAAAGATTATAAATAATTGAATGGCTAATTGTATTATAATATATATATATATATATTGAGAATCATTATAATATATATTAAGTTTGTACAAAATTATATTAAGTGGCTGAGTTATTAGATATATAGTTGTTGGTGTTTAATTAAGTGTTTAAGGTAAGAGTTTATATGCTTGTTATTATCTTAATTACTTTAAGTGCATAAAGCTTTGATATTATGATATTATATAAGATATATGCTCTTTTAATGATGGAAAGAAGTTTATAAAGGTAAGGGCTTATATGTAAAGTTATATTATTGTTTGGGTCTTTCTAGAATATTGAATTATGGGAGGTGAAAAGTATAAATGCTAAAAGTTGAAAAGGTGGGTCATGATCTTTTCTTTCCTTAGTAAGACACGCGCTCCACAAAATTTCTCCCTTATCTTCTCTTAGCTTTACCAGAAAGTTCAGCTCTTCTTTTTTTATTCCTTTTTCTTTGTTCTTGTTTCTTTCTTCTTTCTTTGCTCTTACACAGCAGCACTTCTCTCACACTCTCTCATTGAAAATCATAGACATCTCTCTCTAAGAAGAAATTAAGAGCCTAATGATGGTGTTACAAAAAAAGCCAACTGCTAAACTCGTCCATGTAGCTCGTCCACAGGAAAGGGACTTCATTTGTTGTAAGCTCGTCCATCTGTCTGTCCAGATGGACGAGCTCGTCCAAGGATTTACTCATCCACCAAACTAGTAAGATGGATGAGTGTCCTGAAAATCTTTGCACTCCACTTTTTTGTTAGATTATAACCGTTCCTCCTTTGAAAACGGTTATAATCAACAGAACTCAAATGAAATAACCTCCAAAGCAGTTATGGGAGTTACCTCATAATCCTCTAAACTACATAACGCTTGGAGAAATAACTACCTCAGAAAAAACTATATAAAGGCTCTTCTATAGAAACGGGGGAGGTAATTGGAAAAATTTTCGAATAAAGAACTTTTCCTTATACTGAGAATTACAAATTCACTGACTTCACCATTGGAGGATTTTTGGCCGGCCTCCATCGGTCTCCTCTAACTTCTTGTTTGTTACTTTCAGGATTTTGCTTGTAGATCGTTAACGCTCGAAAATTTTAGCCCACTGATTCATTGACTTCATCAGTTGGCGCCGTTTGTGGGAAAGGATAGAATTTTTTACGTTTGAGTTTCATCGTTGAATTCTACAATTTCTTTCTCTGACAAAGGGCTGAAATGGTCCGGACAAGATCGAGGGCCACCAGTCCAGGCCCTCAACAGAGCAGAGATGCCTCTAGTAACCCTCATCATGACCGTCAATCGGCGCCTGCAATGCAGCCTTCATCAGCCCAACACATGCATTCCATGGCCGCTGCCATGGCAGAACTAACTCGCCAAAATCAAGATTTGGAGAGAGATTAATCTCAGGAGGCAACGGCGTGAGGCCCGTGGAGAGGAGCGAGAACAAAGTCAAGAAGATGAAAGAAATGTTGAACCAGAAAGTCAATCAAGGGGCACCACTTCACGGAGGGTACCACATTTGGAAAGGGAAATGGATCAAATGAGAAGAGTTATGGATGAGATGAGGGAGAATATGAGGAAAACGAATCCTGTAGAAGATTTAGTCCACAGGACTGATTCCCCCTTTGTGGCTTCCATCAATGCTCACCCTTTGCCATCCAAATTTAAGATGCCTTTGTTAGATTCGTATGATGGGACGCGGGATCCTTTTGACCATATTGCCACCTTCAAAACTACCATGCACCTTCAAGGAGTTCCGGATGAAATAATGTGCAGAGCTTTTCCTACTACCCTCAAAGGACCCGCGCGAGTGTGGTTTAGCAAGATACCTCCTAACTCAGTGACATCCTTCGAGGAGTTAAGCAAGTTGTTCGTTAATAATTTTATCGGAGGGCAGAGACACAAACGCTCTTCGTCTAGCTTGTTAACCATAGAGCAAGGAGAGAATGAAAGTTGGCGATCCTTCATCACGCGGTTCAACAGGGATGCCTTGGCAGTGGACGAGGTGGATGATAAGCTCCTTCTGGCGGCATTCCATAATGGGGTTCATTCTGATTTGTTTATACATAAGTTATATGAGCAAGCGCCTTAGACCATGGCTGAACTAGTTCATTCAGCCCAGAACTTTATGAATGCAGAGGACGCTATCATAGCCAAGAAAAGGAAGAGAGTTGAGAAAGTGGAAGCCAACACAATGCGCCAGTCGGAACAAGGTCCTCGTCCTAAGAAGGGACGAACAGAAGACAGGAAAGACCGAGAGAAGAAGACAGGCCCTTCAGCGAGGAATCAACAGTACACCCCTTTGAACGTGCCACTCGAGCAAGTCCTTATGCAAATCAAGGACGAGCCCTCCTTGAAGTGGCCGGAGAAGATGAAGGGAGATCCCAACAAGCGCAATAGAAATAAGTATTGTCGCTTCCATAGAGATCATGGGCACGATACGGACGAATGCTTTGATTTGAAGCAGCAGATTGAGAATCTTATCAGGCAAGGGAAGCTAAGAAATTTCCTTGGATGAGACCACAAGGACGAGAAATTGAAAGGGAAAGTAGAAGAGTCATCATGACCACCGCTCGGAGAAATAAGAGTTATCATAGGGGGAGGCCCTGCAGAACAGTCGTCCAAGTTAAAGAAGGCATACTTGAAAGTAGTGCAGAACGTCCAACTCTCTGGACGATCACCGAGAGAAGGACCACGGACGAGCAAGCAATCACCTTCACGGACGAGGATGCCGAGAGAATTCATCACCCTCATGACGATGCTATTGTCATCACCCTCCTCATCGCTGACTACAAGACTAGAAGGGTGCTAATAGATAATGGAAGTTCGGCTGATATTTTGTATTACCCAGCTTTTTAGCAGATGAGATTAGGACGGGACCGGCTTCGTCCAGCAAACTCCCCCCTAGTAGGTTTTGGTGGAATGAAGGTACAACCTGTGGGCATTATTTCATTACCGGTGACAGTGGGGGCATATCCGCAACAAGTCACCAAAGAGGTAAGCTTCCTTGTGGTAGATTGTTCGTCCTCCTACAATGCCATAATTGGAAGGCCGACTTTAAACAGTTGGAAGGCTGTTACATCCACTTATCACCTGTCGGTTAAGTTTCCAACAGAACAAGGAGTAGGACAAGTGCAAGGAGACCAACTAGCAGCAAGAGAGTGTTACCTGGCTATGTTGGCCATGGACGAACAAATTCAGGCCATGAATATTGAAGAGAGGAGAGTCGTGGCAGAACCTGCTGAAGTGTTAGAAGATGTTTCTTTAGACGAGAACAACCCTGAGCGGTGTACCAGAATTGGAGCAGACCTAGAAGAGAAGCTAAAAGAGGACCTCATCCGATTCTTGAGGAAAAACACTGATGTATATGCTTGGACTCATGAGGATATGCCGGGTATAGATCCTAGTGTCATCACCCACCGTCTGAACGTATGTCCTTCCTCAAAGCCAGTTCGACAAAAGAAAAGGGTGTTTGCCCCTGAGAGAGATGATGCTATTAAAGACGAGGTTCAGAAGTTGATGGCGGCAAAGTTTATACGAGAAGTCTACTATCCAGATTGGTTGGCCAACGTAGTGATGGTCAAAAAGGCGAACGGCAAGTGGAGGATGTGTGTAGATTTTACTGATCTAAACAAGGCTTGCCCCAAGGATAGCTATCCATTGCCACGCATTGACCAACTGGTGGATTCTACCGCGGGCCACAAATTACTTAGCTTTATGGATGCTTTCTCAGGATACAACCAAATAAGGATGGACGAGGCCGACCAGGAGAAGACGTCCTTCGTCACTAGTCAGGGATTATTCTGTTATGAAGTAATGCCCTTTGGCTTGAAAAATGCTGGAGCAACATACCAACGATTGGTTAACCACATGTTTCGTCCACAGATCGGGCGGAATGTAGAAGTCTATGTGGATGACATGCTGGTGAAAACTCAGGACGAGGGAAGGCATCTAGATGACCTACAGAAGACGTTTAACACACTAAGGCAGTATCACATGAAGTTGAACCCTAGCAAATGTGCTTTTGGAGTATCTTCAGGGAAATTCCTTGGTTTCATGGTTTCACACAGAGGGATTGAGGCAAACCCGGAAAAGATTAAAGCAATTCTAGATATGAAGCCTCTACAGAGTATCAAAGAAGTCCAGTCTCTTACCGGACGAGTTGCTGCCCTTAATAGGTTTGTTTCTAAAGCTAATGACAAGTGTTTACCATTTTTCAAGGTTCTAAAGAAAGCATTTGAGTGGACGGACGAGTGCCAGAGAGCGTTCCAAGACTTGAAAATGTACCTCGTTATGGCTCCATTGCTGAGTCCGTCCGTGACAGGAGAGGAGCTGTTTTTATACCTGGCAGTAACCCCACATGTCGTGAGCTCAACATTGATAAGAGAGGAAGGGAAAATACAAAAGCCAGTGTACTATACAAGTAGGGCACTTAGGGGAGCGAAAGGACGATATCCCTTAATGGAGAAGTTGGCTTTCGCACTGATAACAGCCTCCAGAAAACTAAGGCATTACTTCCAGGCTCATGTCATCAACGTCATGACGGATCACCCATTCAAGAAAGTAATGAACAAATTTTAGGCTGCAGGAAAATTGATTCAATGGGCTGTCAAGCTCAGTGAATTCGACATAAAGTACTAATCTAAGCATGCCATAAAAGCTCAGGCTCTGGCAGATTTCATTACAGAGTTCACCCCAAGTTATGACGATGTAAGTAAGACGGAAGGCAACCAGAAATGGATCGTCCATGTGGATGGATCGTCTACACAGCATGCCGGAGGAATAGGTGTGGTCTTGCAATCTCCGGAAGGGGATAAACTGAAACACAAAGTTCGCTTGCAGTACCAAGCAACCAATAATGAAGTTGAGTATGAAGCTCTTCTCAAAGGGTTGAATTGGCCAAGTCCGTGGAAGCAAAGTCAATACTCGTCTTGGGAGATTCTCAGCTAATCATGGGCCAGGTGAATGGGATGTACGAGGCTAAGGAAGAACGAATGAGGAAGTATCTTAACAGGGTAATGTGACTTATGAAAAAATTTGAGGAAACTAACTTCGTTCAAATCCCAAGGGAGGAGAATATGGAAGCAGCTACCTTAGCGAAAGAAGCTTTGGTGAGTGAAGCTGTCGACAAGTTTGATGAGATTCAGTATATGCCGAGTATAAACATCCCAGAAGTACAACAGATGCAGAGCAGAGAAAATTGGATGGCTCCGATTATATCATACTTAAAAGATGGACGACTTCCAGAAGACAAAGACGAAGTAAGAAAGCTAAAGGTAAGGTCAGCCAGGTACGTTCTTATGGACGAGGCTCTGTACAAAAGAGGCTTTTCCCAGCCTTATCTTTGGTGTCTAGCTCCGGACGAAGCGAATTATATACTCAGATAAATTCATGAGGGAGTGTGTGGCAATCATTCAGGAGCCAGATCACTTGTCCACAAAGTCGTCCGTGCAGGATATTACTGGCCAAATATGCAAGCTGATGCTAAGGCCTATGTCAAGGTCTGCGATCAATGCCAACAGTTCAGTAACATCCCCAGACAACCATCAGAATACCTAACCCCAATGACGGCCCCATGGCCCTTCGCGCAATGGGGACTAGACATCCTGGGTCCTTTTCCAATTAGTGTAAGGCAAATGAAATTTCTTGTGGTTGGTATCGATTATTTCACCAAGTGGGTAGAAGCAGAACCTTTAGCTAATATCACACAACAAAATGTCAAGAACTTCGTATGGAAGAACATTGTGTGCAGGTTTGGTGTGCCCAGGGTGCTGGTATCCGATAACGGACGACAATTTGACAACTCACTCTTCAAAGATTTTTGCATACACTTCGGGATTCAGAATCACTACTCCTCACCCGCCCACCCACAAGCAAATGGCCAGGTTGAAATCACAAACCGATCCTTGTTAAAAATAATCAAGACTCGGCTTGAGGGAGCAAAGGGAGTATGGCCAGACGAAGTACCAAGTGTTCTGTAGGCATATAGGACGACAGTGAGAACTCCAACAGGAGAAACTCCTTTCAAGCTAGCTTACGGAGCTGAAGCAGTCATACCCGCAGAAGTGCACATGGCCAATCATAGGGTGACGACCTATCAGGACAAAGATAATGAAGAGCAACTCCGTCTGAACCTCGATCTAATAGACGAGGTGAGGATGAATGCTGAACAAAGAATGGCAAGGTATAAAAACCTTATGGCTAGGCAATATGACGCGATGGTGAAACCAAGGCGATTCAACGTAGGAGATCTCGTCCTGAAAAGGGTATCTTTAGCAACAAAGAACCCAGCTCATGGGAAGTTGGGACCTAATTGGGAAGGCCCTTACAGAGTTATCAACTGCAAAAGACAAGGATCCTATTACTTGGAAGCCCTGGATGGGAGGAAGTTGGAGCATCCTTGGAATGTTGAGCATCTGAGGAGATACTATCAATAAAAGGCCAACCTGGACGAGTAACTCTGGACGAGCCTGAGGACTACATAAGACTTATGTCTAATATTGCTTTGTTATTATATTAAAGTTATAGACAGTTATGGTTTGGTTTGTACTTATTTTCTTAGAAGGCATAGAAAACTCCTAAGTATATGCCTCGTCTTTGAACAATACTTTTATGTTATGTGTATAATGTTGTGTGAAGTATTGATTTTTATGTAGCTAAAAGCTGAAAAGCTCCAGGCGAGAAAATTCTCTGGACGCGGAGATGTATCGTCAAACTTTTCTTAAAAAAGGCAAACTCGTCCAAATAAAAAGACGAGTTAAAATTTATGCCGTCTAGGCAAACTCGTCCAAATAAAAGGACGAGGTAGAGCCTACGCCGTAGCAAATCAGTAAGATCAACATTTACTCGTCCATATAATGGGCGAAGTAAAGTATTATGCATGTCCCAATTATGGACGAGGAAATGCATAGACGAGTATCTTTAAACCAAAAACATTTCGGTCCATGGACGAGCAAAATGCAGAGTCTTAGGACGGAAGTCAGCTAAGTCAAAGGACGAGTAATGCTGAATTACTATTTCATATGGATAAATCACACTTAGTGAAATTCCAATAAAAATGGTAAAAATATATAAAATATGGACGAGCTAAGCATGAGGTCTAGCATATGAATAAAGACCCTTGTCCATGCATATATTAAAGAAAAGTAACATCATTCATCCAACTGTTTCAAGGGCGGACAACCAATGTCCAAACACCCTTGTAAAGTTAAAACTTGAGTTTTACAAAAGCTCGTCCTTAAACTATGGACGAGCCTAGTGTGCTTGCATTACATAGAAAGGTCCTAAACAATGGACCAAATTTAAAAAAAAAAAAAAAAAAAAAAAAAAAAAAGAAATAGCACAAAACATTGAAATATTTCTCAAGTCTGGGGAGCATTCTCATTGGAGGCGTCTTGAGGAGGAAGGGTTGTAGCATCGTCCTCAATGTTGACGTCTTCAGAACCTGTTTGAAGGAGAGAGCTGGTAGCAGCATTCAGGTTAAGTTTAATGGAGCTAAAGTCCACTTCAGGGAAGTTTTCCATAGCATCCAACCTAAAGTCTTCAAAGCCTGCTGCATAATTGGCGTCTAGAAGATCAGTGTATTGCTTGGACGCCTTAAACTCGGTCACTGCATCTTCTTTCGCCTTGGTGAGAAGAGTACTCAGCTCGTCATTCTTCTTCTGCATATGGTCAAGACGAGTATCTTTCTCCACCGCGTCAGCTCTTAACTCCTCAACCAGGTTCTGTGCCTCCTTCATCTCTTCCTTAGCTTTAGCAGCTACTCCAGCCCATTTTTTCGACTCGTCCTTCACTTCTTTTATCCTCGTCTCCAACATGATTCTCGTCTTATCCAACCCAGTAGCTTGCCTAGACGCCGCTATGAATTTGGACATGGCCTGCAAAAATGATAATAATAATTAACAAATAGAGGAAAAAGATCTTGAAATAACAAGGACGAGATAAAAATATGTTTATATACCTTAAAAAGATCATGAACACCAGAGTGTTCAAAATCCTTCAAGGACATGTCATAGCAGGTGTTTATATCCTCGTTCGTAACAGCGTTTTGGAAGCGCTCCCATGCTAAATCTTCATTCTCAATGATGTTTGAAGATGCCCTTTGGGAAGGTTGGGACGAGGTAGATACAGTCGTCTTGGGCGGAGGAGTCTTGGACGGAGTCACATCGACTGGGATAGACGAATCCACGTCAAGAATTGGAGTTGGCTGCTGGGACGAAAGGGGCTTGGGCTTGACAATCTGGGACGAGTCATGCTTCCCTTTCTTGCCTCGACGGCTGGGGAGGCTTCCCAAATCCAAATTCTTGGATATTGTTTTCCTTTTTTCCCCAGCTGATGGACGAGGTTGAGCCTGAGTCTCAGGACGGCTCTCCTCAACCAGAGTATCCTTTCCTTTGTTTTCCTTCAAGGTTGCCATTCCTAAAGCAAACAAAGATAATAATGAATGATAAATTATAGGAAGTTGAATAAAAGTTAGAAAAATATCATATAAAAAAAAAATGTTTACTTTTTCGTACTGTAACTTCGTGGGCAATTGCCTCGTCCGAAGGATTAGGACCAAACCCCCACTTGAAAAGATTACGAAGATTAACTAAGGAATGAAAATTCCTGTTGGAGTGAAGGTGAGCCCTATGGACGCGATCACGATGGAACTTGCTCAAGGACGGACGTTTAACATCTATGAAACAAATCACAAATAAGACGTTTGGATAAAGTTATGCAAAAAAGAGGGAAAGAAAGGTAGAAAGAGAAGGACGTACTTTCAGGATGCAGGTTCCCTAAGTCTCCAGTGTAAGGAGCAAAGGGGTCCCTTCCAACCTCTACAGGATTTCCAGACCAAAAACCAGAGACGAAAATAAATTCCGTCTTCCAATTCCTGTCAGACGAGGCTAGGGACTTGATTAATCTATAATCCCTGCCCCTTACTGTAAATTGATGAAAGCCAAGAGATTGGCTTATCTCAAAAGGTTTATAGCAAAAAAGAAACTCGTCCACAGTAAGATGACGGTCCCTTCCAAACACTTCATTCCACAAAATTTGCATTGAGATAATCAATCTCCATGCATTTGGATTGAACTGACAAACACCCAAACCTAACCTAACTAGCAACTCTCTAGCAAATGAATTTAAAGGAAATCTAAGGCCCCCCAAGAAGTAGGCTTCATAGACGCCTATTCCAAAGCGGGGGTTGCAGCACCATTCTCCACGGACGGCTAACCTTGGGTTAAATTCGTCCGAAATCTGATACCACGCCTTAAGGTTTGAGAGCCTTTGTTCAGATGTTTTAGAGTGGACGCCTACTGCACAACTATAGACGATCTCCTCTTCGTCTGTAGGGTTGGACGAAGGAACATTAGACGAGGTACCAGCTTGGGAACCTGAAGCTTTCCTAAGTTGCTCTTGAAGAGCTTCTACAGGAAATCCAGGGACGCCAGAGATATATTCCTCGTCCGTAGAACCTCCTTTGCTACTGTCACTACTACTACTAGAACCACTATAACTAGAGGAATCTTGATACTCGTCTATAGCCCTATCTGTACTATTGCTAGACGAGGAAACAATGGTTGCAGACATTTTGAGGAAAAAGGAAAACCTAAAGGAAGGAAAGAAGAGAGTACCTGGCTCTAGACGCGGAGAGACTTCTAGACGAGGTTCTAGACGAGGAATTTCAGGAGGAAAATTTCAGAAAATGTGAAGGGTACAGGAGGGATTCCACTATTTATAGATAACCAAATAGGGCACTTGAAGCGACACGAACCAATCAGAAGAGACCAGGTGGCGTGTGCCTCAAAAGAATAAAACGACGCAGATAAGAACCAATGGAATTGCAACACGTGGCACATTCAGCCACTAATGCAAATGCGTTGAAAAATAAAGAGAAGAGAAGAAAGAAGAAAGCGAGTTATAAACAAATATTTCCTTAGACGACCTATGGACTGGGGGCAACTGATGGTGTTACAAAAAAAGCCAACTGTTAAACTCGTCCATATAGCTCGTCCACAGGAAAGGGACTCCATTTATTGTAAGCTCGTCCATCCATCTGTCCAGATGGACGAGCTCGTCCAAGGATTCGCTCGTCCATCAATCTAGTAAGATGGACGAGTGTCCTGAAAATCTCCCTTTAAGCACTCCATTTTTCTATTAGACTATAACCGTTCCTTCTTTGAAAACGGTTATAATCAATAGAACCCAAATGAAGTAACCTCCAAAGCCGTTATGGGTGTTACCTCAGAATCCTCCAAATTACACAACGCTTGGAGAAATAACTACCTTAGAAAAAACTATATAAAGGCTCTTCTATAGAAACGTAAGAGATTTTTTCAGAAATTTTGGATAAAAGAACTTTTCCCTTTACTGAGAATTACAAACTCACTGACTTCACCATCGGAGGATCTTTGGCCGGCCTCCACCGGTCTCCTCTGACTTCTTGTTTGTTATTTTCAGGATTTTGCTTGTAGATCGTTAACGCCCGGAAATTTTAGCCCACTGATTCATTGGATTCATCACCTAACACTAAGGACACGTTTGGTAGACTGTAATAGACACTGTAATGTAATAGATATTCTTATGGCATAACTATTCAGTTGTTTGGTTATGTTTTTATTACAATGAATAATTATTCCTTATGAATAGTTATTCTTCAAAATGAGGAATAACTATTCCTTATCAAAAGTACTGAATATCTATTCATTCACCTTATGTAATAACTTTTTAAAAAAATTTCCTAAAAAGCCATTAGTTGCCATATCTTCAAAAGGAAAGAAAATAAATTTTCCTTGTTATTAATTATTAGCTCTATTTTGAACACTCTAAAATTAGTGTATTTTAGAAAATTTTACTTAAAAATGATTTAATTATACCTTCTTTTTATACTCTACTAAATTGTGGATGCATATTCAGGATTTTATTTCTAAATGGTTACCAAACTAATGAATGGTAATATTTATTACATTCCAACTTTAATGTATTCTTTGTGATACTTATTCCTATTCCCATGTAATAATTATTACAGTGTACCAAACATGCCAGTTTTCAGTTTCAAAGTTAAGTTGGTTCTTGTTAATATCAAGTTTAAGCTAGATATTAGCATGCCGGTCATGGTCACAAATCCGGATATCGGATTTGGGGCGTGACATTATTATCATTATGGCCCTATTTATTTTTAACTTACAATCAATTTTGTTCCTACTTACACAATTGAAGAGGATGAATTTGGGCTTGAGATGGGCCTGACGGTTATATGCTGTGGTCCAATGGTGGACGGGCCCGTTATCTGATGAATCTATGGAAAAGAGTCCGGTATGAAGTATCAGCGGGTCCGAGGCCCATGAGGAAGGCAGAAAGGCCCTTGGTACGTAATACTTGCGACACACTTCATAGAGTCCTATAAGGAAAGGATTCCGCAATCTACGCTCATAAGGACTCCTATAAGGAAAAGACTTCGACTCCAAGGAAGAGAGGTCCACCTTCTACTACTATAAAAGCCCCAATACCCTCACAAATCGAGGTACGCATAATTTACCCTCTCTAGCACTCTAGAGTTGTGAGAAGATTTCTGACTTAACCTTCGGAGGGTATTCGGCCGACACCACACCGGTGCTCTTTGTTTGGTTTTTCTTCTTTGTCTTGTGCAGGTTCACATTCGAGCGCGTAGGTATCGTATAGCTCACTGGTGAATTTCTCGACTTCATCAGTTGGCGCCGTCTGTGGGAAACGCTAGTTGAGATTTATAATCCATACTATTGTTTCCTGGACTAAAGGGTTGCATGGTACTCACTCGCTCGATGGCAACCACTAACGACGTTCAAGAAGAGGAACCATCCACGACCGCCCTCGAGAGACAAGTTCGAACTCTTGGTGCCGCCGTGGAACGTCTCACCAAACAAAACCACGACCTGGAAGAACAGCTGCGCAAGAAGAATGCAGCAACCGACCAACAAGGAGATCAAGAAAGGACTAGCGCTGCAAGGAGAAACTAGGAGAACCCTGAAGGCAGCCACGCCCCAAGCAGACCGGAAAGGCAGAACTTGAGCATGCCATCCCTCACGGATGCAACTCCACCACATATTGTCGCAGAGATGCAGGCGATGAGGGAACAAATGGAGGTTATGATGAACGCGCTCAAGGGGCGAGTTTCCAGTGATCTTGACGATTTAGTCAACCGCACCGACTCGCCCTTCACTACCGCCATGAACTCCTTCCCCCTACCACATAAATTCCGCATGCCGCATATAGACAGCTATGACGGCGTGAAGGATCCTCTGGACCATCTGGAGACTTTCAAGACCCTAATGCACCTTCAAGGCGTAGCAGACGAGATCATGTGCAGGGCCTTCCCCACAACACTCAAAGGCCCCGCAAGGGTATGGTTCAGCCGTCTGACGCCGAACACCATCAGCACCTTCAAGGAGCTGAGCGCTCAGTTCATTACGCACTTCATCGGAGGGCACAGGTATAAGAAATCCACAGCCTGCCTGATGAGTATTAAGCAACGGGAGGACGAGACGCTGAGGACCTACATAACGCGCTTTAACAAGGAAGCGCTCTCAATAGACGAAGCCGACGATAAGATCCTGGTAGCGGCTTTCACGAACGGGTTGCGGAAGGGCAAGTTTCTATTCTCTTTATACAAGAACGACCCTAAGACCATGTCAGAAGTACTCTACAGGGCAACCAAATACATGAACGCTGAAGATGCGTTGCAGGCCCGAGAGGAAAAACCCAGGAAAAGGGAGCGGCAGGAGGAAGAACGACGGGACCAAGGGTCGAAGAGGCCAAGAACGGGGGACCGAAGTGATGAGCGGCGCCCGAAGCCACCAAGGGGAAGGTTCACGAGCTTCACCCCGTTGACTGCCCCAATAGAACAAGTCCTAATGCAAATCAAGGACGAGGGGTCTCTGACCTTCACTGGGAAACTAAAAGGAGATCCCACCAAAAGATCAAGAGATAAATATTGTCGTTTCCACCGCGATCACGATCACGACACAGTAGATTGCTATGACTTAAAGCAGCAAATAGAAGCCCTTATCAGACAAGGGAAGTTACAAAAGTTCGTCAGGAAAGAGAGGACGAATCCACCAAATCAAGAACAGCAGCTCCGAAGGGATAATGAGCGTCTTAGGCCCCCAGTCGGGGACATAAGGATGATCGTAGGGGGAACATCGGCAACTGGGTTGTCTAAAAAGGCCCGAAAAACTTACCTACGGATGGTTCAGAACGTCCAGCTGACGGGCTCAGTACCAAAAATTGCACGAAGAGATAGCTCAATCGTCGGGTTCTCAGAGGAAGATGCACGACGACTTCACCATCCGCATGACGACGCATTGGTTGTCACCCTACGAGTAGGAGGATATAACTTGCACCGAGTGTTGGTCGACAATGGCAGCTCGGCGGACATCCTATATTACCCTGTGTTCCAGCAGATGATGATTGATAGGGAACGGCTGATACCAACGAATGCCCCGCTGGTAGGATTTGGAGGAACGAGAGTATTCCCATTGGGTGCGGTCACACTTTCGGTGACAGTAGGCGATTATCCCCAGCAAATCACGCGGGATGTGACATTCCTTGTAGTAGACTGCTCGTCAGCGTACAACGCTATCCTTGGACGGCCTACCCTTAACACCTGGAAGGCAGCAACCTCGACGTATCACCTGATGATTAAGTTCCCAACGGAGTATGGAGTCGGGGAGTTGCGAGGAAATCAGGTGGCCGCCCGCGAGTGCTACATAGCCATGCTCGAGATGGATGACAACCAGCACACCATGTGCATAGAAGAACAGCGGGTTGCAGCAGAACTAGTGGAAGAACTAGAAGAAGTAACTCTAGACGAGTCAAGGCCCGGACGGACGACTAGAATGGGGACATTGGCCAGTCAACCCACATGACAGGCCCTAACAACATTTCTAAGGAATAATCAGGATGTTTTCGCCTGGAGCCACGAGGACATGTCAGGTATTAGTGGCTCAGTGATAGTTCACAGGTTGAATGTGAACCCCACGTCTTCGCCCGTGAGACAGAAAAAGCGAATATTCGCTCAAGAACGGGACAAAGCAATAGCCGAAGAGGTCAGGGAGCTACTCGAGGCGGACTTCATTCGGGAGGTATATTACCCCGACTGGTTAGCAAACGTGGTGATGGTCAAGAAAGCCACTGGGAAGTGGAGAATGTGTGTCGACTTCACGGACCTCAACAGGGCATGCCCAAAGGACAGTTACCCGTTACCTCGAATTGATACACTGGTAGACTCAACGACAAGACACCAACTCTTGAGCTTCATGGATGCCTTCTCCGGCTACAATCAAATCAAAATGGACGAGGTTGATCAGGAGAAGACCTCCTTTGTCACAAGTCAGGGTCTCTTTTGCTACAAAGTGATGTCGTTTGGGCTGAAGAATGCGAGAGCAACATACCAGAGGCTAATGAACAAAATGTTCGCAAACCAGATTGGGAGGAACGTACAAGTGTATGTCGACGACATGCTTGTAAAAAGCCTTCTGGAACGGGACCACCTGAAAGACCTACAGGAGACCTTCGACACCCTCCGATCGTATAACATGAAGTTGAATCCGAACAAGTGCGTATTCGGGGTAACGGCAGGAAAGTTCCTGGGATTCATGGTTTCCCATAGAGGTATAGAAGTTAATCCAGAGAAGGTTCGGGCCATCATGGAGTTAGAACCGCCAAAAACAATCAAGGATGTGCAAAGATTGAACGGTAAAATTGCGGCCCTGAATAGGTTCGTTTCAAAGGTCCTTCCATTCTTCCGTACACTAAGAAAATCATTCGTGTGGACGGACGAATGCCAGAAAGCATTTGAGGACTTAAAGAAGTACCTGTCATCCCCATCGTTGCTCAGCCCATCTAAGCCTGGGGAAGTACTCTACCTCTACTTGGTCGTTTCGCAAGCGGCAGTCAGCGCGGCCCTAATTAGGGAGGAGGATGGGTCGCAGAAGCCCGTCTACTTTATAAGTAGGGCGTTCCGAGGAGCGGAAGAAAGGTATCCCCAAATGGAGAAGCTGGCATTCGCGCTAGTAACTGTGGCAAGGAAACTCAAACCATACTTCCAGGCGCACACAATAATAGTCCTAACGGACCAACCCCTACGGAGAGCCATGAGTAGCCCGGAGACGGCGGGACGCATGGCACTATGGACAGTGGAACTGAGTGAATTTGATATACAATACCATCCTCGAAATGCAATCAAGGGACAGGCCGTCGCCGACTTCATTGCAGAATTTTCTAGGTCGGAAGGCGTGGGGGCACAAATAAGCGCACAATGGAGCATCCACACGGACGGATCCTCCAACAGGCACGTAGGAGGTGCCGGGGTGGTGATCCATACTCCTGACGGAGATAAAATCGAATGCATGATTCGGCTGGACTTCCCCACAACCAACAACGAGGCCGAGTATGAAGCATTGGTGGCAGGACTAGACCTCGCGAAGGTTGCAGGAGCTGAATTCATGATCGTACATTGCGATTCCCAGGTAATAACAAGTCAAATCAATGGCATCTACGAATGCAAAAGTGAGAGGATGAAGAAGTATCTAGAAGAGGTGAAGAATCGGATCAGCAACCTTGAAGTAAGATTCGTCTAAATCCCAAGGGAAGAGAACGAATGTGCCGACCGTCTTGCAAAGGCAGCCTCGGCAGAACTTATGCTCGTTCCCGAACAGGTGCTATCATTTGTACAACTCACCTCACTTATTGATGACGGAACAAAAGTGCAGGAAGTGAATTCTGAAGACAGTTGGACTACGCCGTTAATAGCATACCTGAAAATGGGTAAACTACCTGACGGAAAAGACGAGACCAGGAAGCTGAAAGTCCAAGCCTCACGATTTGTACTGATCAATAATATCTTATATAAAAGGGGATTCTCACGTCCGTACCTGAGGTGCCTGGGTCAAGAAGAGGCAGACTACGTAATGAGAGAAGTGCATGAAGGTATCTGTGGAAACCACTCAGGGGCACGGTCCTTAGTGCACAAATTGATCAGAGCAGGGTACTACTGGCCAACGATGCAAAAGGACGCGCAAGCATACATAAAGATTTGCGACAAATGTCAGAGGTTCAGTAACCTGATCAGGCAACCAACCGAGGAGCTGACGCCTATGATGGCCCCTTGGCCGTTCGCCCAATGGGGACTTGATATCATGGGCCCCTTCCCGACAGCAGCAAGACAGCTAAAATTCCTAGTAGTTGGCATCGACTACTTCACCAAATGGGTAGAGGCAGAGGCCCTGGCCACCATCACGGAGAAGAACATCTGGAATTTCATTTGGAGAAATATTATATGCAGGTACGGGATACCCAGAGTGCTCGTCTCCGACAACAGAAAGCAATTCGATAACGGAGCATTCAGGAGCTTCTGTTCAGAGCTGGGGATCAGGAATCACTATTCGTTGCCCGCATACCCACAAGCCAACGGGCAAGTGGAAGTCACGAACTGGTCCTTGCTCAAGATCATCAAGACCCGGCTCGAGAGGGCTAAGGGCATCTAGCCTGACGAACTACCGAGCGTATTATGGGCATATCGTACTACGTCAAGAACACCCACTGGAGAAATGCCATTCAGACTAGCATACGGAAATGAGGCTGTCATACCAGCAGAGGTCGGACTTACGAGCTATAGAGTGGAGAACTACAACGAGGATCAGAACGGAGAGGCCTTGCGTCTCCAGATGGATTTGATAGACGCGGTCCGGGCTACAGCAGAGCAGAGGTTGGCTAGATACCAGAACCTCATGGAAAAATACTACAACACCAATGTCAGACACAGAGACTTTCAGATCGGAGATCTTGTGCTACGGAAGGTGATGGGGGCTGCCAAAAATCCTGCGCAAGGAAAGCTCGGCCCCAACTGGAAAGGGCCGTACAGGATCTCATCTTGGCAAAGGAAAGGGACCTACCACCTAGAAACTCTGGACGGGCAGAAGCTTCAACACCCGTGGAACACGGAGCACCTACGGAGGTACTACCAATAGAGACGACATGAAGATCATCGACGCTCCCCCAGTTCCCAGTTTATTACTAATTTCTTAGTTCTTATTTCAAACAATTTTTCTATTATTTAGTTTTTTGGTATCGCATGCTTTCATTTGAACAATTCCTTCTACAAGTGCCTTTTTAAGCCCAAGGGGGCAGGTAGCTTTTTTCTACATGGTTTTCTTTCAATAAGAGAAATATTCAGACTCTACTGTGTTTTTTCTACATAAATTAAACAGTCCACAAACTGGACGGATGATCCCAAAGGGATGAAAAATCCAAAGTCCACAAGTTGGACGGATATAAACCAAGTCCACAAGGTGGACGGAACATCTTAAATCCACATGGTGGACGTATATAGATAAGTCCACAAAGTGGACGGATCATCCCAAAAGGGATGAAAAATCCAAAGTCCACAAGCTGGACGGATATAAGCTAAGTCCACAAGCTGGACGGATGATCCCAAAGGGATGAAAAATCCAAGGTCCACAAGCTGGACGGATATAAGCTAAGTCCACAAGCTGGACGGAACATCTTAAATCCACATGGTGGACGGATATAAGCTAAGTCCACAAGCTGGACGGATGATCCCAAAGGGATGAAAAATCCAAGGTCCACAAGCTGGACGGATATAAGCTAAGTCCACATAGTGGACGGATCATCCCAAGAGGATGAAAATTCTAAAATCCACAAGGTGGACGGATCATCCCAAGAGGATGAAAATTCAAAGTCCACAAGCTGGACGGATGATCCCAAAGGGATGAAAAATCCAAAGTCCACAAGCTGGACGGATATAAACCAAGTCCACAAGGTGGACGGAACATCTTAAATCCACATGGTGGACGAATATAGATAAATCCACAAGGTGGACGGATCATCCCAAAAGGGATGAAAAATCCAAAGTCCACAAGCCGGACGGATATAAGCTAAGTCTACAAGGTGGACGGATCATCCCAAGAGGATGAAAAAAAAAAATGAAGTCCCATAGAGGACGGATAAGACTTAACCCGCAAGTGGACGGATCGTCCTAAATAAAAAATCCAAAGTCCTTAGTGGACGGATAAGAATAAGTCCAATCGAGGACGGATAAATCCAAAGTATTAAGAAGACAGACCCCCCCTATAATGGGAGTATCTACCAAGTCCACGACATGAACAACCAGAAGTATGTAAACAAGATAAACGGATACAAACTACTAAAAACATACAAAATAGTAGACGAGTAAACACAACGTATAATAGAACCAATTATTATCTGTCTACATGACATCCATGACGGATGAAAATTGTTCACAAAATACCTTTACAAACAAAAATAAATAAAGTTGTTTCAATTCGCGGCTGGAACATCAGTTCCCTCCTGACGAACATCCACATCGGTCGGATCATTCTCGACAATGGTCTTTTCCACTTGGGCCCTGTCGACTTGCGCCTCGTCACCAAAAAGCTGGTCAGTATCATCAGATCTGGCAGGCTGAACGGATGTTTGCTCGGGAACACTGATATTGACGGAGGAAAGGTCAAGGTCTGGATGTAAACTCTTCACCTGACGAAGTGCATCGTCAAAACCATCGTTGTAGGAGGACCCTAGCTCTAGTAGAAGGTCGTCGGAGTCGCGATACTCACGGACGGCGTCTACTTTTGCCTGACAGATCTCCTTCTCTTTATCCTCCAGAACCTTGGACAGCTCCTCCGTCCTCTTGAAGTAATCGTCCCGCGCTTCCTCAGCCATTTTTAACTTCTTTTCCTGGACGACCTTCCAAGCCCTCAACTGTGTTAGCTCGTCGTCCGTCACTTTGGCTTTCTCTCTTAGACGGCCCAAAGTTGTCTCATGACTCAGGCACCGTCCCATCAGCCCCTTCGTCATGAGCATGGCCTGAAAATGAAAAGGAGTTAGCCAAATATTATAGTAAAAAACAAAAGCATAGAAGACGGATCGATTACCTGAGCAATGCTGAATAGGCCCGTCTCACCCATAGCCTCGGTCGAGTGGTTGCCCAGGTCCTCATAATCATCAGAAGAGATGACGGACGAAAGCTTCTCCAAAGCAAATTTGGGGTCCTCGCGAAGAAGGACGGGCGCCTTCTCCTTCTGGGGGGACGGGCCCTTCATGAAACCTTTTCCTACCCCATGCTTCATGGGAGTTGTGGTTTTGGCACCCCCAGCCATAAGACCCAGGACAGGCTCCAATGGAACCTTGGGCTTTTTTGGAGGACGATCACCCCTGGACGGCACTTTCCTTTTTTGTTGAAGGCTTGTACCCGTTCCCGTGGGATCTGCCTCGACGAACTCTTTTTTCTTGGCAGCATTCGCTCTGATCAAGGCCCTCCTCTTGGCGTCATCCATTTCTGCGAAAGTAGACGGAGCAAATTACAAGAAGAAAAAGCTAGACAGATAAAATTATTGGAATTTGGAAGGAGGCTTACGCTGACGGACTTTCTTGTCGTATTTCTGGGCTGCAGGAGAAGGTTCAGGTCTGTCACAATACCAATAAATGGTGTCGAGTGTGACGAGCTTAGCCCAGGTCCTCTCCTCCAATGTGGACTTTTTAAAAATTTTCTCCAAAAAACTGAATTCTTCAAGTTCAATCTGTGGGCGCTGACGGACTGAAAAAGAAAGAGTAGACGGACGTTAAATTCTTATGAAAATCAATAAATTGAATGAAATTAAAACTGTTTTCATATGACGGAGTATACCAGACTCATTTAAAATGCCCCACGTAGTATCAACGGGCATGTGATCCGTCTCCCCAGGATGGCACATCCAACCGTCTCCTTCTAAGAAGAAGTAACGGCTCTTCCAGTCCCTATTTGAATCTGGAGTTTCAAAAATAACCTTCAGGACGGAGCTCCTAGGGACGAAGCTATACATTCCCCGTGACTTGTCTATTTCGTCTGGACGGTAGCAGTGAAGGAAAACCCGCACCGTCAGCCTACGTCTACCGCCCGACATGGCTCCGTACAGTACCTCCATTGCGATGAAAACTCTCCAGGCGTTTGGGGATATTTGGCTGACGGACAATCCCAAATACTGTAAAAGTTCACGATGGAGTGAACTCAATGGGAATCTAAGGCCAGCCTTGAGCACCTGCTCATATATACCAACACCGTCTACCCCCTGGTAGTAGCATTTTTCTGACGGGTAGGGTAGACAGACGGGAATATGGTCAGGAATTTGGTAGTTGTCTCTAATCGTGTTGAAATGTGGCTCCTTGATGGTTGAAGTGAAGGCGTTTACCGTCCACTCTGGAAGCATGACGAACTGCCTAAGTCCGTCCGCACCCACGACGGATCTAATTCCTTCTACTGGTTCTTCAACTATTTCTACGATCTCCATATCCTCATTTGTTGAGGACGGGGAAGATGCAGACGGACTCCTATCCTCGCTCAAATCGTCTCGGTCTTTGTGACCTGACGGATACACTTCTTCATAATCCACTCCGTCGCGAACGACAGATTGGTTACTCGACGCACTAGACATTTCCTACAGGTAACGATAAAACCTAAGGCTATGACGGATGTTGGAAAATATGACGGGAAAAGAAAAGGAATTGTACTTCATAGTAAAGTTTAAAACAAAGAATGACATATAGACGGATGGAAATGACTTACCAGCTAAAAGTAGACGGATGAAAGTTTCTGTGACGGTTGCAGTAACTGGACGGGCTGGTCTCTCTCTTACAGATGCGACGGTCTCTCTCTTACAGATGCGACGGTCTCTCTCTGACAACGTACTTCTTCGTGAAAGTAGAAAAATGAAAGGAGAAGGGTGCGATATTTATAGGAGAGGTGCACGGAAGACGAAGCGACGCTTCGATCTCATACAATTGCCAATAGGAGAGTGACGCGTGTCACACACCATTAATGCTTTCCAGATCTTGTCAGCAGCACTAATTAATGACGGTGTACCTTGTGGCCGTCATCCTTAACGACTTAGAGCCGACGACCCACAAGCCTCTCAACCGTCACTCCCGTTAATGATTACCGTCACCCCATGTTTCCCTCCGCTAAAGTACGACGGACCCATAGGGTGAAGGGGGCAACTAAAGAGGATGAATTTGGGCTTGAGATGGGCCTGACGGTTATATGTTGTGGTCCAATGGTGGACGGGCCCGTTATCTGATGAATCTATGGAAAAGAGTCCAGTATGAAGTATCAGCGGGTCCGAGGCCCATGAGGAAGGCAGAAAGGCCCTTGGTACGTAATACTTGCGACACACTTCATAGAGTCCTATAAGGAAATGATTCCGCAATCAACGCTCATAAGGACTCCTATAAGGAAAAGACTTCGACTCCAAGGAAGAGAGGTCCACCTTCTACTACTATAAAAACCCAAATACCCTCATAAATCGAGGTACACATAATTTACCCTCTCTAGCACTCTAGAGTTGTGAGAAGATTTCTGACTTAATCTTCGGAGGGTATTCGGCCGACACCACACCGGTGCTCTTTGTTAGGTTTTTCTTCTTTGTCTTGTGCAGGTTCACATTCGAGCGCGTAGGTATCGTATAGCTCACTGGTGAATTTCTCGACTTCATCAACAATCTTTACACAACAAGCTCTAATGCTTTTAGAGTATTTTGCAACATGTTCTTAACATGTTGAATGTTTTATGTTATAGCTATAGCATCTCTGATTTTATTCTATTTATTGATTATATTATTATTTTAGAGTATGAATTTCATGTCAATGGACGACCCATTGACATGAAATTCATACTCGACTACCCTCTCAAAACCGATCCAAACTATTAACCAATCAAAACACAACACATGTCCCAACAACAAAAACACCCCTAACAACCCCTTTCTCTTCTGCATTTTGTTTCGGCCCTTTGGGCTTGAGCATTGCAAGTTGTGGGCTTCCAAAAACAACCCTCAACAGGATGAGACCTACAAGCTACACCTTCACAAGATGGTTTATTAATTATTATATGACTGACGGTAGAAGAAAGAAACAGTTTTTCACAATCAGTTGCAAAGTGCCGTGTGTAAAAGATAAACTAGGCAATTAATTCCCATAGTTTTGAGTCAATTTGATTTGATTTTAAATATTTTGCCTTGGAGATCTAGGCTACATCAGCGAGAAGGCTACAACTTTTGGTTGACTACTTATCAGAAAATCATATAGGCTTTCGCTTTAACAAGATAGTATATCATATATTATAGATTTGATAATGAATGTTGAGTAATTAGAAGTTGTGGTTGTGAAAAGTGTACAGCCTTCTCTTACCCTACGTATATGATAAAATAAAAAAAAAATAAAAAAATCTCACTGCATTATAAATACATTAAAATTATAAAACTAATTCAACTCTATTATCAAAGATCCAACAAGTTTAAATTATTATTTCGTTTAAAATGTTATTATTAATAGTAGGTTTAGTTAACTAAACTGTTAAACTCTCGTGTCGTTGAATGAGAGATTTGAGATTTAAACTCCATCTACACAAAAAATCAATTAATATCTAAAAAATCATCATTATGGAGCAAACACTACAGGTTAAATTTTTTTTTTTAATTTTTAAGAATAATGCTAAAAATACAAATTATTTTACAAAATTTTTTACAAAAGGCTAATATAGTGAGTGATTATTGGTAAATGAAAAAAATGATATTAATGGTGGGCCTAAATGAAAACCAATAAAAAGTTGGCCACATCAACATTTTATAAAAATGTTATACAATAGTTTGTGGCTATAGTATTACTCATTTTTATTATAAAAAAAAAAAAAAACTATTGTTAGCGCATCTCCAACAGTTTCGGTAAAGCCAAATTTGGACCATCTAATGACACTGTTCATCTCTCCAGCAGCTTCTCCATACGCACAGGTTCTTTAAATTATTTTTTGAAGTTGCTACAGTAATTCTCTTAATTTAGAGAATACTGTAGCAACTTCAAACCATTATTTTATCTTAAAAAAATATCCGGCTGAATAAAAAAAAATTCTTTCTCTTTCCTCCTCTCTTCTTTGTTCATCTGTGTCCCTCTCAAACGATAACACAATCAACACAAAACACAGTAACAGATCAAGAACATGAAAAAATAAAAATTTAATTAGAACAACAAATCTAAAATAAAAACAAAAACAACAAATCAAGAGCATGAAAGCCTATCTAAGCTCCATTGCAACAACAAAGTGAATCAGAACAAGATTAAAAAAAAAAAAAAAAAAAAATAATAGGCGAAGGCCATGTCGGCTGTGTGTGTGTGTGTGAAGTGAGCTGAAGAGGAAAGAAAATAGAAGTAGAAATAGAAAAAGTAAAAAAAGAAAGAGCTAGAGAAAGAGAGAAAGAGAGATAGCTGAAGAAGAAGAAGTGCTCCGGAATGAACTAGAAGAAAAAGAAAAAAGAAGGTAGATAGAGGAAAGGAGTGGGATACGTGGGTGGTGGAGAAAAAACCAAGAGAAAAAGAAAAAGAAAAAAAAAAAAAAAGAAAAAAAAAAGAAGAAACGTGTCCAGATGGGGTGGGAGGGAAAAATAATTTAAAAAATAAAAAATTGTAATAAGGAAATGTTACCACAATATTTTCACAATAAATTTTAAGTAACAGATTGTTATTAGATAATATTGACGAGTAAAAAAATAATTTTAGTAGTGGGTTCAAATTAGAACTAGTAACAACTTTTCACATAAATTTTGTTGTGAAAGTATTGCGTAAAATGTAGTGAATATAACACTTCTCATTAAAAATATAGTTGTTAAAAAAAGAATAAATGATGATTAAAAAAATAATAAACAATGAATGAAAAAATAATATTTAAATGAGATAGAAAATGTGTTGGAAAGTGTATTTGAAAAAGTGAGTATGTAAAAGTTAAATGTCACTGTTCATTCTTCAAACTGTAAAAAAATTTGGAGAATCTGTTGAAAATGTTCTTAATAGTTATTGTATTAAAAAAAAAGAAGCTATTGTTAATAGTTTGAGATTTTTAAAAGAACTTATATTAATTAATCAACCATTTTTATTTTTTTTTATTTTAATGAAAAAACAATATCTTACGTCAGTTACGTGCATATCACTATCACAATATAATACTTGAAGAATGATTTAGGCAAGTTGTTTCAAACTCAAAGCGCTCAAGCGAGGAAGAAACATTTGCTTGCTTTGCGGATCAACTTACTTCGGGTGTTACTGTTTACTTTGACATGATGGTGGTATATCTATATCTATATTATCTATATTTATATTTATATCTATATAATAGTAGAAGTTGAGAGAGAGTGAGTTACTATAATTATGTAAGTGGTGACAAATCAGACAAGTGCCTATTCAAAATTTAGGCATGTACCGTTTTAAAAAGTGATACGTTACATTATTTGGTATCATTATCACACCGTTTAAAAGTGATAAATTATAATTTTTCCCAACATTACACCGTTTAGAGCCCTCATGGTATAAAAGGAAATTAACTGCTTAAGACAGAAAAAAAGAAAGATTGCTACACCGGAGAAAAATAAAAAAAGGAGAAAGAGAGAGACCGAGAGAAAAGAGAGACAGAGAAATAGAGAGGCAGAGAACGGAGAAGGAGAGAGAGATCGAGAGATCAAAAACTGCACGCTCTAAAAACTGAAACCCAAAACACACAATCATCCATTCTTTCCATTTGTTAACACAAACGGCCAAAAGAAAAGATTTTCCCTACCAATGAAAAAGAAAAAACAGAAGTCCATTGAAATATTTCCACGGTTTGCAATCAAGAATGAAAAGAAGTCTCTCACTTTCCTGTCAGATTTCTTCATCTAACTGTCCGCTAATTTCTTTCCCCAGAATAAGAAGAAGTAAGGAAGATGAAGCGTCAAGAACGAAGAGGAGTCTACCCCGCCCATTACGACATGCTTCTGATGGGTACCTATTCTTTTTCTTTCAAAATTTTTCCCAAATTTAGAAGGAAGATTTGACCTTTTATCTGTTTTCAAAGTTACGTTTGGGTTCCTGATTAAAACTCAGAAATTAACAAGAGTTCCCTCTGATTTTTGATTAACAATGCCTCCGACGGGTTCCTATTCTTTCTCTGACTTTTTTTTTCCACAAATTTAAAGTTAAATTAGTTTTGTTATATGTTTTCCACTTATGAGATTTTGTTTCCTGAAATTAGGGTTAAGAAAATCGGAATTATGATATTTGACTATTTTTTTTAAATATCTTCGGTAATGGTTTGTTTGAATTCTTCTTTTTTGGATTTAAATCATTCAATTTCTTTCTCTGCAGATCTAGAGTCTCTAATTTAATCAAAGCAAAGGTATTAATTTCTTTTCCTTATATTCTCTTCGATTATGGTTTGCTGTCAATTTAGGAATTTGGATTCATAACCCCTTTCCTCTCTATTTGTTAAAATCAGGGAAAACACTCACAATATGAAAATCCTACCTAAGTTTTATTGGCCTCTTACCTGTTCTATTTGTTTAAGGGGAGTGAAATTGTGGGATTTTGAAATCTGATAGAATAACTTTCTCTATATATTTTTTAAAAAGAGACTTTTAAGTCTTGATTTTGTTGTTTTTGATGTTGGATTTTAATGGGTTTAAATTGTGAAATCTAAAAGTATAATAGTAAAAGGAAATGCATCAAGTTCTAAAGTTTTTTTTTTTTTGGTTTGTCTCAAATTTCAATTACATTTGTTAGCATACTTTTCTAATTGTGGATTACTTCTGATATTTAAATACCATG
Source organism: Quercus aquifolioides (assembly GCA_019022515.1). Taxonomy (NCBI): domain Eukaryota; kingdom Viridiplantae; phylum Streptophyta; class Magnoliopsida; order Fagales; family Fagaceae; genus Quercus; species Quercus aquifolioides. The sequence continues at coordinate 17,523,756 of CM032334.1, read as the reverse complement.
AAATTTCAATAAGTCGTGAAGACAAGTAGAGAATCTGTCATGTAGCCAGAACCACTACAGGTAAAGGTTTTTGTTTATTCGTTTTTAAATTATGCCATGACTTGATTTTTATGTTTAGTCATTTGGTTGGATAGGTTTGGATTTATGTATTTCAGTTAGATTTGGATTTGGCTATAGTAATTGGGTTAGATTTTTTTTTTTTTTTTCGTAATGAGCATTTTTAAATTCGTGCCTTTGGTTTTTTGTTAAATTCCTGATTCAAAATCTTGGTTTCTTTATTTGTGTTTTCCTTTTGTTGGAGTCTCTGGATTGTGTGGAATTATAACAGTGTGGACATCAGTTATTTTTAATTGGCATAGACCTATTAATGTTCCTCAAGTTTTTATTTTTATTTTTATACCTCATCAGTTCTTTCTTTGTTTTAGAGTTATGATTGAATTTTAACCTATGGTGTCTGTTGTTTCTGTTTGTGTTATTTATATTTCAATCTTTGTAGAGAGAAAAGAGTAGGGAGGCAATGAGACATGAGAGAATCAGAAGTGTTACCAACAAAGGATGCAATTTCAACATGATTGGTACACCCAATGTGGCTGGCTTATCTTCTTTGCAGGATAGCCTTTATCGTCTTCAACAATCTGTTATTAACACAGGTTTTAAACTTTTAATTCTTTTCACCTTTCTTATATGGCACACTTTGTACATCTTTCTATTTGTTTATAGGACTTCTATTATTTCTTTTAATTGTTTCTTCAAACTTATCTTATTTTAAAATGTTATTTTATTTCACATTTTTAGTGCATATTGACATGACCAGCATGAAGATCTATTGAGTTTTTTTTTATGCCTCTTAGAAGTGTTGAATATAGAGGACAAAACAGGGGTATAATAAAGTTGTTGGTGACGGATAATGTCTATATTCCCATGTATTTTTTTTTTAAATTTCCTTTTGGCACTTAAATGTGAAGAGAAAACAATAGTAGAGTAGCAATTGTTGTTGAACATTCCACTTGACAAAGTGCAATTAATCCTAACCATGAAGAATAGATGATCATTGTACAAATAGATATTATCATTTCTTAAAGTATGTGTTTTTGATGGCCGTAGGTAATATTTTGAATATTATAATCCATTTTTAATCTTATGTAATGAAAATTATCATAAATAGAGGGGTTATATGTCTTTAGTAAACTTTGGTGCTTGGTCTTACTTCAATATATCTATGCTTTAATTTAAAGCCAAATGCTTATACTATTCAAATTACCAACTGTCCTCTTCAATATATCTATATTTAATTTTTTTCCCCTGCTTAATTTTCTAGGGTTCTTCTTTTACCCTTTTTAAAAGTAGATGGGTTGATTCTCTTTTTCTTGGGATGCTTTGGTTTGTTTTTTTCTTTTGGTAACATTAGGGATTTTTCCTTTGATTTATTGTGGTTAAAAGTCAAATTTCACCTTGGATTGTTTAAAACCGTTATGTATAAGATGAAAACAAACATTCCAGTTCAAGTTTGTGCCAAAAAGTGTTACTGTTTGATGTTAATCTTGATTTATGTATTTATTTTATATATCCTTGGCCAACAAAAGCCAAATCCTTAGCCATCATTAGATGGGAAATAACCAACAGATTGTTAAACACTAACCAACAAAATGTTAAACATTGTGCAGATTATTCACTAAATATGGTTAAATTGAATTGAATTTTGTCCATTGATATTTTTGGTTTGATTTGGCTTTGAATTCCATATTTTAGTCTGCTTTTTCTTTTCTTTTTTTTAATTCAATGAATTCTTATTTTGTATTCAACTAAACTGTAAAACTGTTTTAATTTTTTTTTTTTGGCTATGCTTTGTGATCAAATTCCTTACAATGATTGCTTCAAGAGGGGAGAAGGTTTCTATGGTGATTGGCTTTTCGATTGGTATAATCTGGATTGATTTTTTGTTTTTTACAGATTAATTTTTTCCTTCAGTTTTTCAATTACCTTCAAACTATTCTAAGATTGCCACTTAATTCTGATTTTGGTTTTGGTTTTAGTTGAGTGGAACCATGAAGGCAAACAGATATAGAAATATGGTTGCTTGGAGTTTAAAGTATTTTTTATTTTTTTTTTAATTTTTTTTTTGGGTATAGCTGAATTTGATTTTGATTTTTCCTTTTATTTTATTTTTTGGGTGGAAATTGTAATGGGACTAATGTTGATGAGTTTGCATATGTAATTGTGGATGATAACAAACATTATGGCATGACATGGGCTGTTTATTGTACCATTTCATTGTTGTGAAAGAAAAATCTATTTCACTGATCAATATACAGAGTCTGTAATGCAATGAGTGAGAAATTTGATGGCCCTACCACTGCCTTCTTGGTCTTCTACTACTGTCATACTTTTAGAATTTTGTTCTATCTATTTATTTTAAGTTAGGTGACAAATATGATATAGGAATTAATTTTGTTAAGAGTTGCTTTGAAATTGTAGAAGAAAATATGGTATGGTTTGGGAGTAGTTCATGATAGTGGAAGCCAATGTATAGGAGCTATGTGTGCAAAAAAAGAACCAGGGAATCACCAAATTGCAGTTATGAAATTGTCATGGTTGTTTGCAGCTATTCACGTGAATGATTATTTGATTTAGATTTTCTTTCATTATTTTATTTTAGGTTTAGTAAGATTTGGGACGAGTTGTTCACTTATCAAACAACTCGAACATGAATTATTCGTTAAAATGGAGAGTTCACTTTTTGAATTTTTACAATTATATAGTTCATGTAAAATTAGAAAGCTTTTTTCATGTATAAACTATACTTTCATAAGAATTTTGCCCGTGCATTGCTCGGGTTAGCGACTATTATTTCTTTGTTGATTGGTTATGTGCTAATAGTACCCTAGAAAAGGAGGGGGAAAGGTTTTTTTCAGTGTGAGGCCTGCCAAAATAAGCTCAAAAAGCTGGGTGTTTTGGGCTTGCCAAACACACCTGTTCAAAAGTTTTATTCACTATATATGTAATTTAGCCATGAGCTATAGATGTAACCATTCATGTTGAAGTTATAAGATAGTCATACTTAATTTGCTCGCCTTTTCTTTTTATCAGGGAGGATTTGATATGATCTGCAGTGGGAGAGAGAAGATTGAAACTCCAGAGCAGTTAAGATTATTTCTTTTTTTTTTTTTCTTTTTTGTCTGGCTTATTTATTGACTTTCAACCAAGTTTCTATGTGCTAAGATTAATTGATTGCAAATGGATATGATTTTCAGTTTAAGCAAGATGAAGAAACAGCATTGAAGTTTGATTTGGACGGGCATTAATATGTTGTTACTTATGCAGTGAGCCACATCAAGTGAAGTTTCTACTCATTATAATGCCTATCAATATTGTATGCTTTGTTTGAGGGCTCAGGTTGTGTTGCAAAAATGTTTGTATCATAAAATTGTTCATTTCCCTGCCTTTGTATTGATTAATAACAGCCAACTAGATAAATGTGTGGCCTAGCAAAATGCCACATGTTGAAGTTATTATTTCTTTAAACTTTAAAGTTCACCTGTTAAGGCCACATGGAGCAGTTGTAAGTTATTAATGAATGGAGAATATGGGCGCACTAATATAGGTGAGTGAGAAATGGAGAGAATTTTTCGTGGACAATGGGAATTGAATTGCGAGAACCATGATTGGGGCTAGGGCGTTAAATTATTAATATCTTCCCTAACAAAAACTGAAATGGCTTATCAATTTGTAACATTTGGCTTGATCTGCATCAGAGAACTCCTTTTAGCCTATTTTTCCTCGAAACCAAACACCCAAAAACCTTGAAATAGAGAGAGCCATAATAGGAACAATTGGTCATGAGCCACAAGCACAACCAGAGCCCATCCAAGCATTAACAATATTAACAATAACAAGAATACAATGTATGATAATAAAAGATTTTGTTCTTTTGATTAAATCTATAGAGCCCAAAAGTTTAATGTTTTCACCTTAATTGCATCCTGCTTAATCCTAGATTTACAAGTTGAATGATGTCACTTCTCATTAGATGGGGAGTTCATATGCTTATAGGTGGGCTTGATAGCCAAGAAGAAGAGCAACTAGGTGGATTAAAATTGTTTCTTATTTGAAACATTGTTCAATGCTGCAGACAGTGAGGAATGCATACTTTAATGCTGCTATAGTCAAAAGCTTTTAAAAAAAAAAACCATAATTCTTCTTTAGTTGAATTATTTTTACTTAGCCTTTCTCTTATTATGATTTCCTAGGTATGTCATGTTTGTGTATTTTTAAAAGCCACATCAAATGTTTTATACTCAGAATTGATATTTGAAGTGTAGCTATTGGAAATGGTTGCTGATCTTTTAGTTCTTTTAATAGTGATTATATATGTGTTTGGTTTGATTGAACAGGGATGGCCAAAGAAAATTATGCAATTTCTTTTTCAAAAATTGTCGAAACATAGTGATGTGGGTACTTTTGGAATAATTACTAGCAAAAATGTTTTCTCTATGTCATGGAACCATGTTGTTAATACAATTTTTTTTTTTTTTAAATTTCTTATAAAATGTCTATGAATAGTCTTTCAGTGGATTTTGTGTGTGTGTGTGTGTATAAAGTCCAGTATTTCTTCTTTTGCTTGGTTTGGATGGAATCAGATTTTTTTGGTTCTCTAAGTTTAAAAGAACTTGGTTGTTTTGTTTTTTTTTTTTTTTAAGGAATTACAAACTCTTTTAGACAAGATACATATATTTATTCAAGTTGGTACGATCTCTAGTTATGGTTATGACTCCAATTTTGGTAGTTAACTTGGGATTGTTTTCAATTGACAAGTAGAACGAACAACAATTTCTTTAGCTGAAGAAGTATTTAAAAGAAAAATGTAAAACGAACAACAATTATGCTTCTCTATCAATTTACTTCCAAGGAAGGAAATTCACACCATTCTCTTTAGTTGAATTTTAATTTCAATTGCTAGAAATATTTTTATCCACCACAACTTATGCCACTGTTTTAGTTGTTTACAATACCCTTAAAAGAAAATCTATTTGTAAGACAACACATATTGTTATAGATAGCATTTTGAGTGTTATATACATTTTAAATTTGAAATTCATACTAAGTGTTATTTTTCAAAATTTATAATTTCAAATACATTAGCTACATACTTATTTAATTAAATTTATTTAACTAAGGCTTTTGAAATAAAATGTTCACTCCAAATATTTACCTTAAATTATTTAAATATATTTGCTTTCTCATATTCTAATTATTTTTATGTACAGACATTTATTTGTGGATTCTTACAAAATGGTCATTATTTATTTATTTATTTTTTATAAAAATAGATGTACTATTATTTTTTTTTTTTTTTGAGAGAACCTGAAAGTACATGTACTTATGTAATTCCCGTACATTTGCACGGGTTTGAAAGCTAGTTAATGATAATTTATGAAGACAAGTTGTTTAAGAGCCCAGGCTAATTAGAATTAATAGTGCTCTTGTTAACGACATATGATGGCTCAGTCAATTACGCTCTGTTTGTTTCATTAGAAAACCTTCTGTAAAGATAGTTTTCAACACTTTTCAGTGTTTGGAAGCAAAAAAAAAAATTGGTTAACGAAAAACTATCTTTAGTCAACAGAAACCCTAATAAAAATAAAGCTTATTTTCTATAGATTATTTTCCAAAAATAAAAAATGAAAAACAATCTCTCTCTCAAGCGTCTCATCTCTTATAAATATTACATTCTTCTTTAGCCGCATGAAACATAAATTTTTTGCCGCCTTATCGTCATCTTTAATTATTTTATCATTCTATCATTATTTTGATTTTGTAATCTATTGTTAGTTCTTATCGTTGTTATCACCATACTCTTAGGAGTGGTTGGTTAGTTGCCGAATAAGTTTCCAATTAAGAGATAATTGTTTAGCTCTAAATATTAGGATCTAAGCCATTAGAGCATCCACATCCTGAAATGTCATCCTATCCCATCCCAAAAAGCTACTTTATTAATTATATCATACCATTTTACAACACTCCCAATATCCGAAAACTCTATTTTTTCCCATTTTATTTAAATATTCTTTTTTAATCCTTTTTTTACTATTTCTCTTTTTCTCTTCATTTTCCTCTCTTTCTTCCTCAACCTCTAGCACCAACCTCAACCTCTAGCAAACCCATACACAGCAAAATCATAACAAGCAAATCACAACAAAAAATCACCCAAATCGACAAAAACTTAACCAACCATCAAAAAATCACCCACAGCCACGCCAATCTAGCCGCCACAACAACTACTAGACAACCACTGACCCAGTCTTCAAGCCGCCGCTGCTACCACCCAAATTCGACCCAAACGCCAAAAACCCATGCCCAACGGTGATCTCCACATCCCACGCTCAACGCCCAACGCCGATCTCCTTGCTCAACGGCAATCTCCACATCCCACACCCAACGCCAATCTCTACGCCCAATGCCAATCACCACACCCAAAGCCGATCTCTACCCCACACCCAAACACCGATCTCTGCGCCATCACACTGATCTGCAAGGAGAGATAGAAGAGAAATAATGAGTGGGTGTGGGTTGCCATGGCCAGTGACAGTGGGTCAGGCCATGGTGTGGTCACTGTGGTGGCTATGGGGTTTTGAGTCTGAAGAGAGGAGAGCAGAATGAGAGAGAGAAGGAAGATAGAGAAAAGAAAAGAAATAATGAGAGAGAGAGAGAGGAGAAAGAAAGTTGGTCGAATAAAAAGTATGAGAGAGACAATTAAAAAATAATTTTTAGAAACACAATTGTGCTACAGTAGCATCTTATTAATAAGATGCTACTGTAGCACAATTGTAAAAATTTTTACAATTCCGAATGTTTACAAGTCCAAATGCTGGGTGATTTTTGGCTCTTAATGCTAAATAATCCTTACATTTCCCATTTGGCATTCCCATTGGTGATGCTCTAAGAGCATCCGCATCCGGTTTCTATATCCTATCCTATTTTACCATCTCAAAAAGTAACTTTATCAATTATACAATACAATTTTCCAATTCTCCAACATCCCAAATTTTATTTCTCAATTCTACTCATTAAAATAATATTTCTACCGCAATAAAATATTAATATCTCACAATTATCACTGTACAGTACAACACATTATTTATTTTTTTTTATTCTTTTTCTCTTTCTTTCTGTTCAAGAACCACCATCATCGCCACCATCGCTGCACACCACCACCACCACCACCACCGGCAACCAATAATCCACCATCAACACTCAAAAAAAAAAATCCAGAGAAAAGACCAGAACACTGCCCTCCGTCCATCAAAACCACCACCACCACCCTCTCCGCCCATCAACACCACACAAAAAAAAAAAAATCAAGAGAAAAGACCAGAACACTGCCCTCCGTCCATCAAAACCACCACCACCACCCTCTCCGTCCATCAAAACCACCACCACCACCCTCTCCGCCCATCAACACCACACAAAAAAAAAAAAAAAATCCAGAGAAAAGACCAGAACACTGCCCTCTGACCATCAACACCACCACCACCACCCTCCCTCTCCGCCCATCAACACCACAAAAAAAAAAAAAAAAACACAGCAACCCACGGTCAAAAACCAGACCCACCACCGCCGAAGCTCGAAGGAAGCGGATTCGCCGATCAACGCCGATCCTTGAAGGAAGCTCGAGACCCACCACTAGCTAGATTTGGTACAACACCGATCAACGCCGATCCTCTCCGATCATGGTACAACGCCGATCCAACGCCGATCGTGGTAGACGATCCAGTGCCGATCCTCTCCGATCATGGTAGACGATCCAACGCCGATCTAGAGCGTCGCCGGAGAGTGAAGACGTTGAGAAGAATCATAGAGAAAGAAGAAGAGAGAGCAGAAATAAAGAGAGAAGGAAGAGAGAAATGAGAGAGGAGAGAGAATTTCACGGTTAAAATGAGAGAGGAGAGAGAAATGAGTGCATTAAAATATATATTTTTTTTATAACATTGAGCTACAGTACCATCTTACATTTGAGATGGTACTGTAGCAAAATCTAAAAAAAAAATTGGCATATGACATATGCCCTCCCGGTTGCTGAGCAGTTTTGGGGCTTAAATGCCAAATATTCTTAAGATTTGGCATTTAGAAGCCCCACTGCTGATGCTCCAAGGACGTCATGTGATGAATTTCAAATTGTACCGTGGGATGAATCTCTGTTCTTATTTTTTATGGAAAAAATATAGCTTTACTTATGTTTTTATTTATTTTTATTTATTTTTTTTTATATTCATGTATGCATGACACAGGCATATATAAGCTTAATTTCTAGTTCCAAAGGCCTTATAAACAAGTCCATTTCCAATCTTTGTCCTGTTATACATAGTGAGAAGAAGTATATTGTGGGTACTCTTCTTTCATCCACTAAATATATACTATTTGAGATATTTCTGTCCATAGGACAGACAATAGGCTGGACTCCAAAAATGTTGATTCAATTAGCCACAAATACATATTTATATATATATAATAATAGGTGAAGCAGAGAGAGTGTGAAATTGAATTCCAAATTAGAATTCTAATTGTGTGCCACGTGTACACACCAAATTAGAATTCATAATTAGAGTTCTAATTTTGTGCCATGTGTCTAGAATTTGAAATTGAAGTTGAATTTTGCACCATGTGGCTAAATGTATGTAGGCTCATTCTCATTAAAACCACTTCTATGTATCGGGTCAAGTGAGTTACTGTGCTAATTAAATTTTTTCTTGATTTTGTAGTCAAACGTGAAAACCAAAGAGATTAATATCGGTGAAATTGAAGTTGAATTTTGCATCATGTGACTAAATGTATGTGGGCTCATTCTCATTAAAACCACTTCTATGTATCGGGTCAAGTGAGTTACTGCGCTAATTAAGTTTTTTCTTGATTTTGCAGTCAAACGTGAAAACCAAAGAGATTAATATCGGTGATAAGAACTTGGTTTGGGTACATTGCAAATTTCCAACAAGAAGCAAAGCCAGAGTTTGCATCTTTGTTATAAATTGCTTACAAAGTTTGCATCTTTACATTTGCACTGAGTTTCGGATTAAAGTGCTTTCTTCTTAGTTCTGACACTGAATTTTGTTTACTATTCATTTACAAAGTTTGCATTTTTACATTTGTTATAAATTGCTAATATGTGATTAAATGCACATTATGCCTAAAATTCACTATCCTTATATTTGGCTTTTTGTTCAGGTTTGACACCTATAACAATGAAGAAAGCATTGTTGTGGACCGATGGATGATACTTTTTGCACGTTGCAAAGGAACTTAGTGATCAATGGAATCTCACATGAATTGGAGAGGACCCAGTTGTAGATGTCTGGATGACAGAAGTGAGTCACTATGTTTTTAAAATTTTCAGTGAAGGTAAAGGTTATGAACAATGTAAATTTTCTGGAGAGAGATTTATTATTCTATATTTACGCAAGTTTGGTCGCCTTCTTGGAGTGGATCACTCCACCTTGTCTTTCTACTGGAATTTTTTATTTAGATTGTTAGAATTTAATCCGAAATTTTATTTGAATTTTCTTATTGTTGTTACTATCATATATTATCATTCCAATTGTTCAATTAGAATCTGAAATTGGAGTCCAATTTTACTATACACATGTACAATCTAATTATTTTTAATTTTGCTGTCATGTGTAGAAGCCAATGAGATGAAATTAATAACACATTAAACACTCATGCTTTGGAAATCAGTAGTACCAATCTAAATCCATTGGACCTGTTTCGTGATAATACAACTATGAAGGATGTATAAAAACATGCACAAACCCAGCTCTCTATAAAAAGAGATTGGAGAGAATTTCTTTTACCAGCCATGGAATTTCAGAGGTTTTTTCTTCACACAAATGCCCATCATGTTACAAAATGACCCATTGTAAAACTACAAAATGAGTACAACTCTGAGGTTTTTTTTTTTTTTATTTTTTTTTAATTTTAAATTTTTTAAGCTATGAAAATTTCAATCACCAATAGAGATTGAAGATTCAAAAGCGTAAATGGATCTTTGGGATAAACATTGTCACCAAGGTTCATCTTTCTGTGTAAAATATATATACTGCTAAGTTTTGTTAATGAAATTTTCTGGTTAATAATATGAATTTAGACTTAACTGAGTCTTTTAAACATGAATAAACTCATGATTAATAATATATCCATTCCCGTGTGGTAGCACGGAGCTACATACTAGTTAAGAATATATATGCATCCCCAGGTCAATTTCCCATGTGTCTGACATTTAAGTTTAACCTCTATTCACTTCGTAATTGCAAATTACTAAATTGGCCATTAGTCCAATATCTAATAAGTGTAAGTTATACTTATACATTAATGTTGAAAAATGACAAACTTCGTAGACAATGGCTGAACTTCTTTAACAATTATTCAAGCCAATTTTGATTATGTATGTGCATTTTGTTAGAATTTGGACGTGTCAATTTGGACAATTTGGCATTTTGGTATTTATCAAACTATTTGTACTAGATTATTTTGCAGGTTAAACTATTTGGCCTATGTGGCGTTTTGAACTATTTAAAATGAAGTTTATAGTTATTTTGAATTATGAGAATTACTGTCCATATATATGAGCAAGATGATTGGTAGAGACCATGAAAATTGAACAACTATTTTTTATTGTATTTATTGTCAAAATTTTAGTATGAAAACCAAATTCATTTTTGGTTTTTTATTTATATTGATTACATTTAGTTGGTTTACATAATACACATGTTTTAAATTATACATGAAATGTTATAAAAATTTTATGCATACCAAACACCAGAAAATATTCTCAAGCACATTTTCAAGGTTGTTACCAAACACCAAAAAATGAGATACTTTTCCAAAAAATGCTCTTTGAAAAATTGATCATTTTCCAGAAAACGTTAATGCTAAAACAAATAGAACGTGAATACCTTTTTATTTTTTTATAGCAGTTAAATGATGAATACTAGTCCAATGAACTTGTAGCCGAATAAAACCTACTTTTTTTTTTTTAGTTAAATAATGAAATACTAGGCCAATAAACTTGTAGCCGAATAGAACCTACTTTCTCCATTGTCTTCCTTTGCGTGGACCTGTATCTAGTTTCTCCTCACAAAAAACAAATTAAACAATGCTTGTGAATGAGATCAGATACAGTATCTTGTTGTCAAATAAAATATCTGAAATTCAATTTCTGCATATATCAAAAATCAATAGGTGTCTTGGTTCAACGATAAGAACAATCGTTAAGACCTACTAGTCCAATGAACTTGTAGCCGAATAAAACTTACTTTCTCCACTGTCTTCCGTGGACTCATATCTAGTTTCTCCTCACAAAAAACAAATTAAACAATACTTGTGAATAAGATTAGGTAAAGGCTCTTGTCGTCAAATAAAATATTTGAAATTCAATTTCCGCATATATCAAAAACCAATAGGTGTCTTGGTTCAACGATAAGAACAATCGTTAAAAGCGGAAATCATAGATTGAAACTCTATAAAATAAAATAAAAAATAAAAAACAAAAAGCATACGAACATTAATCATGAAATGCATAGAATTTAATAAAGAAAGAAATTACAATTATTTAGAAACATGAGAGAAGAATTAAAAAGAAAAAATATGAGAGAAAAACGAGGGTTGGATGGATCATTAATGTAACTATTAAATTATTTATAAAAATAAAATGATTTAAAACACATCAAAAGAACCATCAAAAGAAATTTACAAACAAAAAACTTTAAAAAACGAAAAACAAAACATAACTTAATTAAAATTTATTTGGTATATGAGTTGATATGACAACACAATAAAAGTCCTATTATACTGTTCTATTATTAGAGACATTGTGCGTCTCTTCTTTTAAAAAAAAAAATCAACAGAAACACTTAAAAAATAATAAGAATGACGATATATATATATATATATATATATTACAAATTTTATTATATAAAATCATAAGACTTTTTTTTTTTTGTTGATAGAATATAAGATCATAAGACTAATAAAATAAAACGAAAAGAATTATAGATATTTATCATAGACCATGTAAAAGCTTAGAACATTCACATTAAGAATGTTATAAAATATAGCATTTAACATCTCAAAAAATTATTTTTTCCATTTTAACAACTCAGTTTATAATACACTTAACATCAAAAGTTCTATTATTTGACCACTTTATTTAAATATTCTTTTTTATTCTTTCTTTATGTTTTCCTTTAACTACCATGTACCTATATGAATAAACAAATACGGAGTATTTTTTTTTAACACCTTGCTATAGTGGGTTGTAGTTGGGCATTGGCGGCGCCAAGTGTTAATCAGGGTGGTCACAGGACCACCCTGAAATTTTTTTTTTTTTTATATAATATAACTTAATAGATTTTGAGTTTTAAATTAACATGGATCTTTTGACCACTCTAGAAAAAAAAATTGACCACCCTAAAAAAAACACTTGAACACCCTTAATAATAGCTGAGCCCATTAAAAAATAAAATTCAATCTCTCCAAAATTTTTGTCCGTTGAATATTGAAAAAAAAAATTGTAAGAAATGTTATGTTCACAACATTTTCGCAATATTTTCTTAATAAATCCTAAATAACAAGTTGTTACTGATGAATAGAAAATAATTTCAGTGATAAGTTCAAATTAGAATCAATAAAAACTTACAACCTAGATTTTGTTGTGAAAGTGTTACAAAAATGTTGTGGATATAATACTTCTCAAAAATTGCTTAAACAACCTAAAATCTCAAATTTAATGTTTAATTGTGATTTTTTAAATTGTGTTTCAACTGGCATATTTTAAAATTGCTTTTATATAAAAAAAATTCATACTTTTCAAATAGCTAGTCTGTTAATATTTGCTTTGGTCTTTAGCCGAATTTGTTGGATTTATGTGATATATTTTTTAAAAAAGATAATGTATTTTGTTTGTATTAGTACTTGTAGGGACTGAGTTTGAGCACTTCTACTGTTGAGTGAGTGAACTCAAGCCCAGTTCCTACAATTGGCGCCGTCTGTAGGGAGAACTCGTGTGTTAGTAAGGGCAACGACCAAGCATGACAAGATCAAGCCATCATCAAGCAGGCTCCCATCAGCTTGAACCGGTCAAATCCCAGCATCAGGGTAACCTCGCCAACCCTGAGCGCGATCGAAATGAAGAGAATGGAAGGTTTCGAGAGGGAAGTGTGCACACCACTCAAACCATCAGAAGCTACTCGCGTGGGGACAGTCATGTGCCCCAGAGACAAAACAACAACCGAGCCACCCAACTAAAGGGGGATAGGAGCCACGTGACCCAGGGGCAGAACGATGAGCAGGCCGTGCAGCGAGAGATAGATGACTTGAAGAGGAGGTCGCGCGATGCAAAATGAAGGCGACCTCGACCAAGCCCCGACCTGCCCTCTGACGATGAAAGCGATGATGACTATAGGCAAAGGTCAAGAACTCCTCCAAGCGAGACCTTCTCTCATGACGAAGAGCACTACCGGGAGCGTAAACGTAAGAGCCCATCCCCTAGGGGCTTAGGATACGATGCCATGAGTAGGGCACTGGACCAACTATCCAAGTCGCCTTTCACGCGCCACATAGAGGGGGCTACCCTTCCTCAGCGGTTCCAGCAGCCAACCTTCTCCATTTACAATAGCAAAACGGACCTCGTGGAGCATGTGAGCCAGTTTAACCAAAGGATGGCTGTCCACTCTAAGAATGAGGTGTTAATGTGCAAGGTTTTCCCCTCTAGCTTAGGTCTAGTGGCGATGAGGTGGTTCAATGGCTTGAAGACGAATTCCATATATTCGTATAGACAGCTGACCCAGGCCTTTGGCTCTCACTTCGTTACGAATAGCATAGCCCCACGGCCCTTGAGCGCGCTACTGTCTCTGTCCATGCATGATGGAGAGACTTTAAAGGCCTACTCTGGCCGATATTGGGAGATGTACAATGAACTGGAGCGCAATTTTAATGATGTGGCCATCAGTACCTTCAAAAATGGTCTCCCGACTGGACACGACATAAGGAAGTCTCTCACTAACAAGCCTACCACTAGTATGCACCAACTGATGGATCGGATTGACAAGTACAAACGAGTGGAGGAAGACCAGCTGCAGGGCAGAGGAAAGGAGAAGGCTACCCCTCAGGAGAGGAGGGATTTCAAGTCGGACCGATACAACAACACTCGCTCAAGGAGGGACTTCGCTGGGCAATCTGGAGCAACCGACATGCAAGCGGTCCATGCCGTATTCTGAGAGCCAGTACACATTGGCTAAAATCGAGAGCGAGCCATACTTTAGGTGGTTGAATAAGATGGTGGGGGAATTCACGAAGCGTAATCAGAACCTTTACTGCCAGTACCAAAGGGACCACGGACATACCACAGAGAACTGTAGGAATCTCCGGAGCTATCTAGACCAGCTGGTCTGAGAAGGAAAGCTGGAGCTCCTTCTGCATCACCCCGGTGACCATCCAGGCCAGACCAATCAGGAGTCGAGGAGAGATAACGCCCTAAGGGTGCCTGCAGGGACGATCAACGTAATCTTGGCCGTACCAGGAAAAACAGGCACGCGCCCTTCGCGAGTATTGTCTGTGGCCCAAATGCCTGCCGAGGAGTCCCAGCCAGAGCCAAAGAGGGCTAGAAGGAATTTTCACTCAATCTTGAGCTTTTCAGAGGAAGACAAGATTAGGACCACTTAGCCCCATGATGATACTCTGGTGATCACTCTCAGAATCGGGACTATGATGTGAGGAGAGTGATGGTTGATGATGGCAGTGCGGCTGAGGTCATGTACCCGGACCTCTACAAAGGGCTAGGGTTGAAACCGGAGGACTTAACACCCTATAGCTCTCCCTTGATGAGCTTCGACAGGAAGCTTGTTATCCCAAAGGGCATGATCAGGTTGCCCATCCAAATCGACCCAGAGGTGGTGGAGGTGAACTTTATAGTAGTGGACACCTACTCCCCCTATACAGCCATTGTAGGAAGGCCCTGGCTCCACACCTTGGGGGCTGTTGCCTCCTCCTTGTACCAGAAGGTGAAATTCCGGTCAGGGAATCAAGTTCTCGAAATCCGTGGTTACCAATCCACAGCAAGGCAATGCATGGTGGCTGCCATATTACATTGGCTCGATGCACGGCCCTCGGCCACTGCCAAAGAGAGCTTATAGCAATCAAAGATCCCTGCGGCGCCTCCTGATGCGGCTGTCGAGGAAGCAAAATGCGAAGACCTAGAGAAAGTGGTAATTGGTGATGACCTGGAGAAGTTCTTTCGGGTCAGGGCTCAGTTGCCTCCCAAGGAGAAGGAGGAGCTAATTGAGTTCCTCAAAAGTAATATTGACGTGTTTGCATGGGATGCCTGTGATGCCCCAGGGATTGATCCGTCCTTCATCTATCACCATCTCAACGTCAATCTGTCCATAATTCCCAAGAAACAGCCACCCTGGTGCCTATCGAGAGAGCACGCTTATGCAATTAGAGAAAAGGTGAATAAGCTTAAGTGTGTAGGGGCTATCAAAGAGGTTTTTTACCCCAAGTGGTTGGCCAATACTGTGGTGGTCAAGAAGAAAAGCGAAAAGTGGAGGGTTTGTGTGGACTTCACAGACCTAAATAGGGCATGTCCAAAAGACCCGTTTCCTATGCCTCAGATAGACCAGTTAGTGGATGCAACTATGGGCCACTCTCGGATGAGCTTCCTAGACGCCTTTCAAGGCTATTATCAAATACCACTAGCCTTGGAGGATTAGGAGAAGACAGCCTTTGTGACGCCCATTGGGAACTACCACTACAAAATAATACCGTTCAGTCTGAAGAACGCGGGGTCCACCTATCAAAGGATGATGAAGAGAATGTTCGAGCCGATGCTGGGCAAGAGCATTGAAGTCTACGTTGATGACATGGTGGTAAAAAGTAAAGTGGTGTCCGAACATTTAGGAGACCTCGGCTGCACCTTTGATGTCTTGAGGAAGCACAAGCTGCGCCTAAACGCTTCCAAATGCTTGTTTGGCATGGGATCTAGCAAGTTTTTAGGATACATTATTACCCACAGGGGAATCGAGGTTGATCCTGACCAAATCAAGGCTATTCATAATCTAAAGTCTCCGCAAAACCCCAAGGAGGTCCAAAAGCTTACTGGAATGATCGCGGCCCTGAATCGATTCATTTCCAAGTTGGCTGACAGGTGCCAGCCCTTCTATCTCCTGATTAACAAGTGGAAGGGATTTGAATGGTCCGAGGATTGTGTCATGGCCTTCCAGCAACTCAAGGAGTACCTATCCCGGCCATCTATCATGTCCAATCTTGAGGCCGACGAGATCTTATACACATACATTGTTGTGGCACTTCACGCTATGAGCCTGGTACTGATTCGGGATGACAATGGTGTTCAAAAACCAATCTATTATATTAGCAAGTCATTACATGAAGCTGAGGTCAAATACCTACCCTTGGAGAAAGCCATATTAGCTGTGGTCCACACCACACGAAAGCTCCCTCATTATTTCCAGGCTCATACAGTGGTTGTCCTAACCCAACTACCCTTGAAGTCCGTACTTCGGACCGCTGATTACATGGGAAGGATCGCCAAGTGGAACACAATTATGGGGGCTTTCGACATCAAATACATGCCTCGGACCTCCATAAAAGGGCAGGTCCTGGCTGATTTAGTGGCCGAATTCGCTGAACCACCAGTACAGATGGAAGCCGAGGAGAGAAGCATGGGCGAAAAATCGGTTGGGGCAGTTTCCATCTCGGGGTCACCATGTTGGAAGGTATACGTTGATGGCGTGGCAAATCAGAGGGGGTTTGGAGTCTGTCATAGAAAAATCCCTGAAGCTCGGGTTCTCGGCCACAAACAATGAAGCCGAGTATGAAGCATTGTTACAAGGGATGGTCATGGTGCAGAAGATGGGAGGAAAATTGGTGGAGATGTTCTCGGATTCGAGATTGGTGGTAGGCCAGGTAAAGGGAGAACTGGAAGCCAGAGTACCTAAGCCAGGTCAAGTGCTTGCAGTCAGAATTTGATCTTTTCAGCTTGTCTCATGTCTCCAAAAGTGGAAATACCTATGCTGATTCATTGGCCACACTCGCCACCTCCTCGGCAGGGGATTTGCCTCGGATCATACTAGTGGAGCATTTGGAAAGAGCGAATGAGGTCGCAAAGGGCACGGTCCACATCCATCAAGTTGGGGTAGGTCCCAGCTGGATGGAACCCATAGTGAGATTCCTCAAAGATGATGTCCTGCTCGAGGAGAAGTCAGAGGCCGAAAAAATACGAAAGAATGCTTCTCGGTTCTGGTTGTCCGAGGACCACAAGTTGTATAGACGCTCCTACTCTGGACCATACCTACTGTGTATCCACACCGAGGCATCAGAGTTACTGATCGAAGAGCTGCACGAGGGGATCTGTGGGAGCCACACAGGAGGAAGATCCCTGTCTCACCGGGCCGTCACACAAGGATATTGGTGGTCGGGGATGCAGAAAGAGGCCCTGGAGTATGTCAAGAAGTGTGACCAATGCCAAAGGTTCGCCCCAAATATTCATCAGCCTGGGGGGGTCCTCAACCTTTTGTCCAGCCCATGACCGTTCGCCTAGTGGGGCTTGGATATTGTAGGCCCTTTCCCCAAAGCACCAGGGAATAAGAGATATCTGTTGGTTACCACGGATTACTTCACCAAATGGGTCTAAGCCAAGCCATTGGCCAACATACGGGATGTGGATGCTAAGAAATTCCTTTGGAGAAACATTGTCACGCGATTTGAGGTTCCTCACACCCTCATTTCAGATAATGGACTCCAATTTGACAGCAAGGCCTTCAGAAGGTACTGTTGTGAACTTAGGATCACAAACAGGTATTCAACTTTAGCTTATCCTCAGGGAAATGGGCAGGCCGAGGCTGTCAACAAGGTCATCATCAATGGGCTTAAGAAGAGACTGGATGACGCCAAGGGAAGATAAGTAGAAGAGCTGCCACACGTTCTTTGGACATACCGGACTACACCACGGCGGTCAATGGGGGAGACCCCTTTTGCCATGACTTATGGGGCCGAGGCTGTTATCCCTCTAGAGGTAAACTTCCCAACGCTAAGGACGAGCTCTTTCACTCCAAGCAGTAATGATAAACTACTGGGGAAGAATCTAGATCTGGTTGATGAACGAAGAGAAAAGGCAATGATCCAGCTGGCCTATTACCACCAGAAACTCAAGCAGGGATATGATGCCAGTGTGAAGCTAAGACCACTAGCACTGGGGGACCTAGTGTTAAGGAAAGTTGTGGGGGCTGCCAAGAATCATTCTTGGGGAAAGCTGGGGCCCAACTGGGAGGGACCATATCGAATTACCTCAGTAGCGGGGATAGGTGCATACTACTTAGAAGACCTAGATAAAAAACCTGTACCTCATCCATGGAATGTAAATAATCTGAGAATGTATTATTATTAATGAAAGCATTCCCTTTTTTTATTCGAATTTTAGGTCTATTATGATTATATATCCTATATTTTGGCGGCCACCTAAGTACTAGACAGAACCAAGGTCTTGCATGGTCCTCAAACTCAAACCTATGGGGAAACTAACTACTTCAAGAAAAACCTGAGTACTAGACTGAACCAAGATCTTGCATGGTCCTTGGACTCAAACTTATGGGGAAACTAGTTACTTACAGGTGAATCTAAGTGTTAGACAGAACCAAGGTCTTGTATGGTCCTCGGACTCAAACCTATAGGGAAACTAGCTATTTGAAGAAGAGCCTAAGGGTTGGGCAGCACCAAGGTCTTGCATGGCCCTCAGACTCAAGTCTCTGGAGAAACTGGATGTGTTCAGCGAAGGCATAAACAAACACAAGCCCATGAGCATCACTTAAGGCATTCTGAGGCACATTGAACCTAACCCCCTAGCATAATCAACAACTAACGGTTTTCTTAAGTTCAGTAAGTTTTTAAAGCACACTTGTGAGCACCTTTGTACATTGTACTGTGGTATTTGATCCTAGAATTTAAAGGATTATCTTTACGGACGTTGTGTGCGTAGCATTTTTTACCATATATAGTAACCAATTCATGAGATATTGAACCAATATTGTAAAGTTGTTCCCCCAGTATTCAATTCAGCAAAAATAGGTCGTGGTGTCAAGGTGGTTCAATTATCGACCAAGGTCTAAGTGGAAACTATCACTATGGGCTTTACATTTTTTGGCTGCCAATTAGGAATGAAAAACATGCTGAGCTTCTGAGATTGTGAAGCTAATAATTAAAGCCCAGGTTATAATAAGTAGCAAAACTCATCACAATAACAATAAACTCCGAGTAAAGAAGAAGGTTCATGCATTTAACTTAAGAGTAGCATTACAATGTTTAAAAAAAAAAGAAAAAAAGAAAGGAAACAACAACGGCAAAAACAAAAAACAAAACATAAAATAAAAGCTAGCGAAGACAGCCTATTTCTTCAATTTGAACTTTATTTCCCCCTTGGGAGGCTGTCCAAAGGTGTCCTCGGGGTCCTTGGAGCTCTGACCTAGGGGAATAGCCTGTAGAGGCACCACCATGATAGTTGTCTCCTCGGTTGGAGGGGCAACTTTGGGAAGGTCCTCCTCGGCAAGAAGAGCCTGGGAGTCAGCAGGAGGAACTTGAGGGCCAACAAGGGGCTTCACCACATCTGGAGACGCTTCCTGGTTACTGGTTTCTTCTGTCTTGGGCACCCCTTGATGCTCAGCCTCCTCGGTAGGCCTATCAGGGGAAGTGGGATCCTTGGAGGCATTGGCCTAGTTCCCGTCTGCCGCTTCGGGGGCAATGTCAGTTTCAAAGGTGGCAGAGGCAGCCTCTCGAATAGCAGGAGAGTAGTACACTCTCTTGGCCCTCCTAAGCTCAGACGAGGCCTCGACCCCAGCCTGGTTAAGGGTCTCATTCCAAGTCTGGGAGCAGTAGCGCCTGCATACCTTAGGGACTTGAGCCTTGAGGGCAACCTCGGTCTTAGCCACTCCCTCAGCAAAGGCCTCCTCCTTTGCTTGTTCTTTAGAGCTCTTAGCCTCTGTCCTCGCGAGCTTAGCCATCGCTTTTGCCCTCAAAGCCTCATCCCTGGCGAACTCCACGACGTTCTTGGCTCCCTCTGGCTCAACCAACTTTTGCTTTAAGTCGGTAATGTTCTCTTTGGCTATCTTCAGTTGACCTTTAGCATCAAAAAGGCGCCTTGTCTGGTCAGTAGCCTGCTTTTGGATGCTAGCCAGGCCGGACACCGCGCTGTCTTTGGCCTTCGTCACCTCCTTTAGATCCTTCCTAGCCTTCTTGAGATTAGCCTCGGAGTTCTTAAGGGTTCGCGTGGCCTCCAGGCGCTTGTCGCGTTCTTGATCCATGACCTTGCTCTAGTTGTTGGCCTCATCTTCCAGCCTGTAAGTAGCCTGGACAGCTTGCAAATTGAAACAAAATAGATGATAAGTCGGGAACTGAAGAGTAAAAATCAACAAAGTCTCAAGCATCAGATGTCTTACCATGCCTAAGTACCTCTTCAAGCTGAGGACGACCTTCTGCCTCCTCAGGCCCTCCAATTGGGCCATATCGGCGAGGAGTAGCAGGGACCTCTCTAGCGCATCGGCTACGTATGCGCCTTCACCCCCTCTGAAGTCCCTGAGGGAGGCGTTATCCATCAAAGGCTCCCCATGGAGCATTAGAGCAGGGAACCAAGCCTGGGCCTTGAACTGCACAGCCACCTCTCTTCCTTGGCCCTGGTGCCCAGTTTTTTGTTGCTTAGGAGGCCACCGAGCCTCATCCTCCTTCTGGGAAGAACGAGCCCTGTCAGCTCCTATAGGCCTTTTGCCCTTAGGGCCCTTCTTATGTTGGGGATCGGTAGGCTCGGGCCTTGGTGGCAGACTCGGCTAAGGTGGAAGCTTGGACTGGGAAGAGGACGACCTGGTCTGAACAGGTTGAGACTTGGGTAGCAGAGGTGGAAGCTTGGATTGGGACTTTCCCGGCTCGTCCCTCCCCGGCTGACTCTCAAGCAGGTTAAGTAGGTTGGTCTGGGGTTGCCTCTTAAAACCCATCTCAGCCTGGGGAGAAGTCCTTGCAGAGAGGAGGTCTGCCTCGATCAGATTGGGAATCACCAGAGGGATCCTCGACCAGGTGGACTTGGTCAAAAGTGCTAAATTCGTCCTCGGAGGGACCTAAATCAACAACTTCTTCCTCTTCTCCTAGCTCTTCTTCCTCGACCTCCGCAGCTTGGGCAGAGGTAGAAGGACCTGCCAACGAAATACCTTCCGAAGCAAGAGACCCTTCAGGAAAAAAAAAAACTCTTGCTCCACTACAGTTATGCTACGAAGCTGAGGATCTTTGGCTCTGATCACGTGCTTCGGAGCCGGGAACGACTTTTGGAGCGGCTTGTACCCGAGGATCTTGTGGGCGGCTCTAACTTGGTTGTCAGCCTCGTTCACAAAGATCTCCGCCCTGAGGACCTTTTCCAAGTCCTTCTTGTTGACCAGGTTAAAATGACGCTCAAAGGCGTGTAGATCTGCAGAAAAGAAAACATGTTCCTGTCAGCAACCAAACAAAGCAGACCTACAACCCGAAAGACTAGACCTTCTCTTACTCAAAGTATCCTACCTGGTGTCCCCTCCTCTGTCGGACAATGAAGGCCATCGTGCCACTCCCCGGACACGATGAGAAAGTCTTTGTTCAACCCCTTGCTGGACTCAGGAAGGCACTGGATAAGCCGGACCTTATCGTCCCTCGTCTTCATGTAATAAGACTTACCCTTTAGTTTTTGGAGGTTGTAGCACCAATTTACATCATGATGGGTTAACCTCAACCCCATCTGCTCATTCAAGGCGTCCACACAACCCAGGATTCTGAACACGTTGGTGGCGCACTGTGTGGGGGCCAACCTAAAGTACCTAAGGTAACCCCTCGTTACTGGCCCCATGGGGATTCTCATACCGCCTTCAAGGAAGGCGATTATGGGAATCACGACCTCACCCTCCTTCCTCCGAATGTGCCATTCCCCTTCCTCACAGTACCTCAAGCCCACGTTACTGGGTATCCTATAATCGGCGATGAATTTCTCCATCGCCTCTTCAGACTCAACTAACTTTTTAAATTTACCCATTCCTAACAAAGGCTAAAAGACTTAAAAAAGAAAGTCAGAAAGGGAAAAGCACAAGATATGGCAAGAAGAAAACTTACAGAAATGAGGGAGGGCGCTCGGAACGGGCTTTTTTAGGCTGCGAAGAGACGCGAGTTGAGTTATAGAACTTGACTGGGTTCGGGGTGTGTGCATGAGACCTCTTGAATGCAAAAGTGGAGAGGCGAATCGGTGCAAATGGGTATGTGCCCCCTCACCAAAGACAACTGTGCAAGGCTTCCCGCTCATAATGGCGAAAGATCATCACCGTTGGATCACCATCACACCGTTGAATGTGGGGAGTATGGAGCCGCCAAAATTCAATACAGGTGTGTACCGCATATCGAAGTGCCAAAAACGTGCATTAGACAGATGAAAAGACTCTAAGTGCTGACTTAGGACCAGACTTGACAAGCCATGGCATAGGCCCGAGGACATCAAAATCCTTCTCCCCGTCCGAGGAGCCGGACAGCAGAATTTTGAGGGGCTATTGTGGGGTTAGAGAATTTGGCAACCTTGGCCCACTTTATACCAGGCCCAAGGCCCGTGCCGGGGAGGAAGAAACGCCCGAGGACGAAGTGCGAAAGTCCAAATTGCCCAGGGACCTTGCCGAGGATAACCGTGTTCTCGGCCAACCGAGACCATGGGAGGGGGAAGTAACGGACCACTAAAGGTAGCCTTTCAAGGCATCTAAAGAGAAAGAACAAGTACAACACGTCAGCCATGGAAGCATGGCGGAGGAGCAGGACCAGGATGAACTGTTACCTCCACATTAAATGCGCACAACCAACATTCTAGGCGCATTAATGAGGAAATGACCCCTGAGCAGCGCTGCCTCGGTTACTGCAGCCCACAGAAAGAATGGGAAGGCGGCTGATGGGACAAGCACTTAAGTAGTGACCTGCTTGAGCAACAAATGTAGGGCTAAGATCAACTGAAAAGGGGTATATAATGTAAGGAATCCCTCTTGAAAGAGGGATGGAAAAAGGAGGAGAAAATTAGAAGTATAGAACACTGCAACAACCTGTAACAACAGAAAAACCTTTGTAACCAATCACTGAAGAAATAATAAGAACCTCAAGCTCCCAAGAGGAGGGCCGAGGAACATTATTGCACATTTGAATCCACGTCCGTGCTATTCAATCCATATGCAGCCATGCCTAGCCATCTTATCCCTCACTAGGGCCTAGTTCTTGAACCCGCTCTCTACAAATTCATTGTATTGGGCTAACTGGGCTTGAGTCCACTCACTCAACAGTAGAAGTGCTCAAACCCAGTCCCTACAGTACTTATTAAGCAATATGTTAGTAATTGAATATGAGATTAGTAACTTAATAATTGCTTGGTTGTGTATATTGAAAAAGATGTAACTGATAATACTAATAGTGAAACTATCATATCACACAACAATTTTAAAATATGAAAACTTGTGAAAGAAAATTTTAAAACTTTATATATTTGAATATGTTTTTATTTTGTGATGTTAATATATTGAAGTTTTATTATTAATAAATTTTTTAAAATTAAGTGTTTTTAATGACCACCCTGAAAAAACTTTCTGGAGCTGCCACTATAGCTAGGGGTGGCAAAATTGAACACGAGCCATTGAACCCAACATGACACGACACGAAATTAACAAGTTATGAGTTGAAGCTTAATGAGTTAATGTCATATTCGGGTTGACATGACTGACCCATTTAATAAACGGATTGGGTTAGTGTCCAATACATGGAACCCGTTTGACCTGTCTGACCCGTTTAATTAAATGAAAATTTACCAATATACCCTTCAAATCCTAGGTATATAAACTTATTAGTTGTTGTGGTTTATTTTCTTTAACATATTATGATTGATTATTTGTGATATTGAGATATACTTTAGTTTTGAATGATTATTTGTAATGCAGTTACTTGTTAGTTCTGAATTTTATACTAAAAATATTTATTTTTTTGGTTTTTCATAACTTAATTTGGTTAATACTAATTTCTTTTTTTTTTTTTTTTCATTTTGATAAAATTTGAGAAACATGTCAACACAATTGACTCGTTTAATAAATGGGTCGTGTTAGGGTCAAGGAATCTTGACCCGTTTAATAAACATGTCGGGTTAGTGTTGATCCATATAGTCAGATACTCATAAGTCGACACGACACAAACCCGACACGCGAACATGAATTGCTAGCCCTAACTGTAGCTGGGTGTCAAAATTTATAGCTAATAGCATATTTAATGTAGTGTGCTTTTTTGGAATCAAATGTTAAAAAATAGCATTTTTAGATTTTAAAACCTTTAATGTGAATGCTCGCAGACGAGATAGCCAGTAGTTATAGGTGGAGTTTAGATAGCGTTTTTGAGCTTGCGTTGCGTGTTTGCGTCTCTGTCAGTGGGTTCCATGCATTGTTCATCAGACCCACAAGTACTTTTTTCAGCAAAATTTTCATTAAAACTGGGTTCCACGGCACTATTCACATATTTAAAAATTATTTTGCTACAGTGTTTTCAATTTTCAGTAATAAGCGGTATCCAAACAAACCCATAGACTAAATTAAAGCTCTGGCTCTTGTAAGCCCATAATCTTAATTACTAGAGCATCGACACAAAGAGTTGACTTCAATATAGATATGCTAGACCCCGTGATAATCAATTTAATTTGCACCATATAGAATATGCTAGTTGTGAATAACAAGACCAAGCAAAAGATGAGAGGAGGCCGAGTAGTTAGGCCACAGATAGTGCATCACCCTCAACCTCCAACCATGACATGAATAATATATTCACATCGGTTTGGGCTTTTTGATTCTTGTCTCAATTTTTAAAATAATAATAATAGCAAAACTAACTTTTTTGAAAATAGCCAAAGGCCTTGTAGTTGAATTGGCATCTCTCCATGCACAAAGTACTTGGGGATTTAGAGGGGAAAGGGTTCGAACTGCGGGGTTAGCATCATATTGTAATTATTTCTCAAAATTTTTTTTTTTTTTTTTTTTTGAAAATAAGCTACTTTTTTTTTCATCATATATTTATTTATTATAAAGCTACCAAAAATTATATTTTTTGTCTTATATTTATGTTTTGCTTTGTTACCAAACGGATACTCATCTCTTAAAGCACATAATTTGGCTTGGGCTTATCGCAATACTAATAGAACGAGAGTGCCTTTTTATCCGTGGGATTGAACCATGCAATTCACCTTAAATTAAGTTGTGAGAGAAGTTAACAAAATAAGTGTAAAAGTAAAATAGTGAAAAATTAAAAGTTAAAATATTTTTTTATTCAAGAGCTGATATCAAAAGTGACTTTTGAAACTTTCAATTTTAACCTTTGATTTGCAATTGTACGCACCAGATCTCAATTCTTATCAAGGACCCACATGAATCTCTTAACTAATGTGAGACCACACCCACTTCTACCAACCCTGGATTAGCCATCAAGGAATTGCTAGTTTTGAGCTTGAACCAACTAGGAAGTGGTACATTCTCATAAAAAAAAAAAAAAAAAACCTAGGAAGTGGTTTTTGTCATTTAACTATATCATTGGATTTCTTTGCTTTGTGTTTTTCACTTTTTCGTTTTCGGATCACTATGCATATACTCTTTCTCTATTTCTTATGTAGAATTATACTAAGATTCGATATAAAGACATAGTGCTCAGATTGATTATCACACACTATCGTATTGTCTTCCAAGCTTTGTATCTTCAGTGATAGCATATCTATAAAATGCATATAGATTATCCATATTCCATGATAAAATAAAATAACACACACTTGTATCTTCAAGCTTTATTAAATTGGCAAGTGACGCTGTTCTATATTAAATTAGCAAATAGCGTCCCTACTGATGAGGGAAAAAAAGTAGGCCTGTCGGTTGTGGTAGCATTTGCCTTTGTTAGTTTGTTTCCCTTTGAAATTTTGATTAATTAACTATAGTTGTGGTTTGTTCAATCATCCACTACAAAGTCAAGAAAATAAAGAAAGAAAAGTAAATATGTCATTCTGTAAACTTAAATATGCATGGATAACCAACAATGATGCTATAATAATAGCTAGTTGAAACTTGTTATGCAGCTGTGTAGGAGGAGAAAGTATATCATGTTTCGGTAATACCAACTCAGCATCTGTTTTGGTATTTCCTACCCAATAAATGAGTAACACATGTTTCAAAAAATCACATCAGACTACTCTAATAAATGATTAATTTATCTTCCCGATAGTATAGAAGATTGTGATTAATTTATTGGAGTAGTCTGATGTGGTTTTTTGAAATAGTTGTTACTCATTTATTGAGTAAGAAATACCAAAACAGATGCTGAGTTGATATTATCGAAATATGATATACTTTTTCATGTAGAAGATAGAGCTCCAGATTCTTCTGTAAGTTCCTCACATTCCTTTGAAAATCATGCTGCCATAAACGAGAGAAACCGGCTAAATGCTTTTAATTTGTTTTTAAAATTTTATTTAAAAAAAAAAAGAGAGAAAGGAAAGTACTGAAAAATATTTCGGAATGTTTGAAGAAATTAATACAATCACAAAATAGTCTTTCCTTTCAATATGTAATGGCTATTTGGGCTCTGTTAGATTGTAGAAATAGTATGAGATAGAAACGGTCAAATTCTCTGAAAAAAAAAAAAAAAAAAAAAAAAGACATGAACATAACATGAAACGAACATGGTAGGGGATACAGCAAATAATAATTACTATATCTTCCACCTTAGAAAATCTATGAAGCATGCACATATATGAACATAATATATTCTTGAAAACATAAGACACAACAAATAATTCATTAGTATCATATATATATATATATATATATATATATATATATATTTGCGCATAATCTATATTTCTTTTAGGTTTTAAAAATATGCAACAAGTAACAATCACCAAAATGTTTGAAAAACATATCTAAAATTAATTTAAAAACAATAATAGATTGTAAAGAAGTATATTGATACCTATAAAATAGTGTTTAAAATACAAACTAAGAGTTCAAGTATACTACAATCAATATCAAACTAAGAAAAAAGAAAAGTCTTCGTGATGATCCAAAGATGACAACATGATCGATCCCCTTCATTACCGTTAGGTTACCAATTATCTCCATTAACATCACCATCACTATACGATACCACTATCGAAAAGGCTGTTCTTCATCCTCAATTCATCTAGCTAGCCAAGTTTCTTCAAATGGTTCATCTAAAGTATCACTTGTAATATCCCACTTCTAAGATATTCTTTTATTGTACTCTTCCTTTTCTCTTGAAATAAGTCAAATATTAATATGCACATTGTTGATGCTCATTTTGTGGCCCAATAGTAGGAAGAAGCCCAACAATATAGGCAAAAAAGAGTTAGTGGATGGTTAGAAGGACCATTAAGCTTGGACGATAGGAGCAGTGGTTCATAGAACCATAAAGTACATAAATGGGCCTTGAGGAAAGCAAATGGGCTTAAAGGAGTCCGGAAAGAGAAGTAGAAAATCCATGGGCATTATGTGAGGTAGCAAAGTAAGAATGGGCCAAGACAGGTCCGAAGTAACGAAGTAAGAAAGTAAGGGGTTGATGGGAAGCCCATGAGCCCCAAGGATGAGGAATAAGGTAATTTAGCCAGGGAAGCCTAAGGGAGTTAGTAAAAGCCCATGAGTATGCAGAATTAGAAAACGGGCCAAGGATGCCCAAGGAAAGCAAATGAGCCAAGGATGCTTAAGAAGAAAGAAATGGGACAAAAGAGCCCACAAGCAGTGAAATGGGTCAGGAAAAGCCCAAAGTAACATGAGTATAAAACCAATGACCATTTTGAGTCATTGGGAGAAGAATAGGCAGCAGGTCCGAAGAGGCCCAGCAGGCACAAGTCAAATAACACCACGACAGTAACAACAAAGTGGTATGGCAGAAAATGGAAGTAGGATTACAGAAGGAGCAGAGAATAGGCTGAAGGAAGAAAAGCCCACAATCAAGCAAGGCCCAGCCCTTGAAAGAAGCAAGCTGTAAGGAATGAGAAATAAGAAAGTAGTTCACGCCATAAAGGGTCAAGGGTGAGCGGCAGAATGCGCAGACGAGCCTCCAGACCACGGCAAACGCGTGAGCAGCGGATAGGTTTTGGACTTACACAGAAGTGGAGCACGCGCAAGGCCTAGACATCACTAGCATGTACCTAGTCAATATAGGAAGTGGTGGGTCATGGGTCAGAGGTAAGAGAGGGTATGGTTTGACAGTGGAGAGAGGGGAAAGCCTATTCTGGGGTTCCCACTCAGGTTCTTTTGGGGGAAATGTCCTGCTAGGATGACATGCCACCCAAAAGAAGAAAAAATGAGCTGGAACCACTAGGTGCATGCCATGAGGGATAGGAAGAGAGAACACCCACATTGTGGTGAATAAGAATGCCACGATGAGCAAGCAAATAAAATAATCTTCTTTGTCTGGTGATGGGGAGTGGCGCAGCCAACACAGTTAAAGTGATGGTTAGCAAGGACACCTAGACTAGACAAAGGTGGTTAAAGGCTAAAATGGTAAAAACCAGTCACGGTAGGCAGTATATAAAGGACTCCTGCTGTGCACAATAGGGGATCGTCATCATGGTAATAGCAACCACTAGGAGAGAATCACAACATTACTAGATAGATAAGTACTGAGAAAAGAAAAGAGGAGAAAAAGAATTAGAAATAACAAAAACAAAGAAAAAAAGAGAGAATCAGGAAGAGAAAACGGAGAGTGTAGAATGGCAGGCATGCACCAATAGGCTAATCCCTTCTCTCCCTCTAAAAGCCTACCCTCTGTTAGGAAAAAGGACTCATTTGGGCATAAGCCATTTAGGCCCATTCCCTCAGAGTGGATAATTTCCATGGCAGGATCGTCCTGTGAAGTTACTCACGTTGAGGAAGTGGTTTCCTCCTTAGCCCCATAGCACAATCAAATATGGCACACTGATTTTTCATTCTTCGATTTTCTCACTTATTGTTATTACTTCTCATCTCATCTTTGTAACCTCACTCAGAATGTGTTTTTCTTTCCCTGTTTTGGCTGAGGATTTCTCGCTTGTCTTGCCTTAACAGCAACTTATTTCCTTCATCATTGTTTTATCATATTTGTCTGCCGTGACTCCTCTATAGCAACTGCGTCTGCTATGGGCACGTGATTAAAGTTTCGGCAAACGGGGCATAGTTTGCGCACAAGCCGATTCAAGGTGGGTTACAATTGGACCGGTCCTTACTCTCCTATCCAGAATACATGGGCCACCAGTACGGCAGAAGATAGTCTAGCCCAAAAATCACAAAAGGCCCACCACACACATATACTAAACATTCAGCATCATTAGGAGTAATTTGTCATTCTTTAATGAATTAATAAAGGAGCATGTATTTCGATTCCTTTAACAACATGATAACAAATTATATAAACATCACATTTCACAACCATGGCGGATTATTGCTTTTCATAATTGTTTCACAATCATGATAATTAGAGAGGTTTAGAAATCGATTCAGGATCAAATTGGTTAAACTAATCGATTTGGTTTTTAAAACCATGGTTAGTGATGAAATAGATGATTGTATATATATAAACTTTCATTTATGCTTAAAAGTCAAGGATAGGGCTCTTACATTATTCCTAAAGGAGTGTTCTTTAAGTACAAAGAAATTTATAAAGTTTTATTTATTTATTGTATTTTGGAAGGTAAGAAATTTATAATGTCAGAGCATTCAATTTGTTTTCTTTGATATTGTGCGGAGTTTAGTTTATAAATCTTTATGGAATTTATGGTACATTATTAAGTATGAAATAAAGGTAATGGTTATTATTGTTGGCAAGAATCATGTGAACACAATTATTTTTTTCCACGTACGCTAGCATTGACTAGACTTTGGGAGTCGCCAAGTTGAGTACTTCCTTCGTTGACATTCTTGTAGTTTCTCAAGCTGGATTAGACTCTGATGATGAATCAGATCAAACCTGTATATATAAGAACTGAGTCATGTGTATCTTAACATTGAGGTTTGACTTGGGGAGGGCTACTTCTGTCTACGTGCTTTACTAATGTATGCACGTTAATTAATAAACTATTTTAAGAAATACAAATTTCACAACTTTTCTTTTGACACAACTTGCGACCAGTGAAAGAAAAAAAATGATGGCTCATACTTCCACAGTTAACAACTCATTATATGGTAAATTGTGACAAAAATTGTATACTTTGTTGTGGTTTTAATATTGTTTTTGAATGATCGAATTTACACAATTCATAATTCTGCTAAGTGCCAGCACATATTTACATATTTTAAACAGGGTTAAACGGAATTAAACTTAGAAAAATTAGGCTTTGTTTTTCATAAAGGTTTGATATTTTGTGTCATGCATTAATATTTATAATTTCTCCTTCTCCGCCTTGATTTGACCATGTACCCTAGCTAGTTCTTAGCTCTCTCTCTCTCTCTCTCTCTCTCACACACACACACAAACACACTTTGCTATAAAACACTTTTTCTGATTTTATATCTAACCACTCGATGGAGACTATGCAATATTGAATCCCAAACAAAGTTATTATTCAGTCTCTTTCCAATGACACGCACATTAGGGTTTGTATTTTGTGGGGGGATAATGAAAGTAGTAAAAAAAAAATGGTATGCGAGGTCAAAGTATCTGGGGATTAAAGATTCGGACCAAAATCATTATAAAAATCACAAATTGTGGGCGCGGAAGTTTTTATATATTCCAATTAGTGGGTTTGTCTACTAAAGTATGACAAGTTAGATTTTGGTTCAAGATTTATGTTCATCTGGGGGAGATTCCTGCTGGGTTGATGGATTAATAGGCAAAGCTGTAAAATGCTTTGATACACATCTCTCTCATTTTTTTGGTTCAGTGTAGAAACTAGAAAGTGATGGAGACAGTAACCAACTAAAGAGGATCTGATCCCATCCTTGAAAGTGAAACTATCACCTACTATCTACTTTCCCTAACCCCAAAATAGAACAAAGGGCAAAAGACTACGTTCCCATTTGGCCATTTCTCACAAGCCCCACGCTTGCCGGTTTGTTAAAGTGTCTTTACTCTTTACATTACATTAATGTTAGCTTCCCAACCAGTTCCCACTAAGAACAAAATTTTTTCCCCAAATGAATATAGAAGTATGTTTTTATTTTAAACCTCATAGTCATTGGAATGCATGATGTATATTTTAATCAAAAGGTGTTGTTAAAAATGGTGCTCGAAGGAGTAAGGACTAAGGATAAAGGTTTTTATTTTATGGGAAATGTTAACGGATGTTATAAGGGTATTGGTTTAGGAACTATTTTTAGAAATATTTTATGAAAAAATGATAAAACTATTAATTTTCCTGACACCTTTTTATATTTCCCATGAAAGTGATGTTAAAATTTTCCTGATATAGTTTATTAACCATTATCCTAAGGGGGCGTTTGGTTCGCCATGATGTTACATTTCCCATGAAAATGATGTTAAAACTTTCTTAATATAGTTTATTAACCATTATCTTAAGGGGATAACGGTGCTCGAAGGAGTAGGTAAGGACTAAGGATAATGGTTTTTATTTTATGAGAAATGTTAACGGATGTCCTAAGGACATTGGTTTAGGAACTATTTTTAGAAATATTTTATGAAAAAATGATAAAAAAAAAATTAATTTTTCTGACGCCTTTTTATATTTTTCATGAAAGTTGTAAGGGCATGTTTTGCTCCACAGCCCAAAAAATGGATGGACAATGGCCCAATGAGCCCAAAACAATGAATTTGTTAGAGAGTGGGCTTGAGACTGAACGTTCAATGAGTTAGGAAGATCTTGGTCACAATAGATTAGTTATTAGTGGAATGAACAAATAGTTTGAACAAAAAAGGCTCTCCTCAGTCAAGTCCGAGGAAGGTATGTTCTTATATATTTCTCTTAGACTTATACAAAAATTACAGTTCTTCGTTACACAGTGATGTTTTCTTTGGTTTTTCTCATGATCCCCTCTGTGAGGGAGTTCATCCCTTTTATACTTCCTTTCTTTCTTTCATCTTAGCCCTCCACGTGTAGATCAGACTACTAATCTTCCTGATACTTGTCCCATCAGCACCTTCCTAAAGTCTTTGGGGGTAGTTGTAAGGCTGAAAGTTACTGTTCAGGCATCACTTTTCACATTAATGTGGCCGGGGAGTTAGATGTAGAGCATTCAATGCGGAGGTAGTAGTTTTCTTCTTAGATATTTCTCACTTCTCTTTTGTCTTATATCTTTTTGATGCTTATCCATCCAAGCACGATTGTCTGCTGCCCAGTACTTGATGGGTAGTCGGACTTTAGGCCTCCGTACTGTTGGCCGAGGTGGCATTGCTCCTCGGACAACATCACCTACTCATCATGTCCTGACCTCTTCCTCGGCCCAATATCTATCTACCTTCATTTGCACTGGACTGTCCTCGAGCTATTTGATATCCTTGGGTGTGGCCCACAGCCCAATATTCTCATTTGAGCCCTTCATCCCTACAAAAGTGATGTTAAAACTTTCCTAATATAATTTATTAACCATTATCCTAATTGGGCGTTTGGTTCGTCGTGATGTTACATTTCCCATGAAAGTGATGTTAAAACTTTCCTAATAAAAAAATGATAATCAATACCAATTAATAACTACCATAATTCTCAAATTTCATATTTAATAATTTATATACAAACAAATTCATAATAAATGTTTATAAATAGCTATCATAATTATCAAATTCATATTTATACACCAAGCAAAAAGAAACATATTTTATGTAATTAGCTAATCATTTGACAAAATGCACTTTACTTGTAATTTGATAGATCTAGGATGGGTTTAGTACTTCAAGAAATAAGAGTTTAAGTCAAGTATTAAAGTCATGAAGATTGGACCAAGAAACAAGTAAAGAAAAGCTGTTCATTAAAGCTCGATAGATACCTCGACAGAAACAGTATCTATCGAGATTTAAGAACGAAGCTCGACAGAAGCTGAATCTGTTAAGATCTATAAAATCAGAATTTCTAGATCTGATTTTTGGCCCTAGCTGACATGTATGTGTAGGGTTTCTTTTCTCCCAACCCTAGACATATATAAGGCTTATTTTAAAAGCCGTTATAGATGGAGAACACATGTAGAAAGTGATCTAGTGCCTTATTCTCTCTGCAAGAAGTTATTGTGTTTTTTGCGCCTTAAGGTTTTGTAACCAAGTACTTTTTGATCTTCATTGTTGAAGAAATGAAAAACTTTGCAGTCAAAAACATTTTCAAGTTACTAGAGTTAGTCATGTACTAGGATTCGTGCAAAAGGGTGGCGTTCATATATTGAAGAGTTCAGAAGTTCTGAAGCGGTAGAAGGTTTCTACTATAAGTTTATCTACGAGAATTGTAGAATCTAGGGACAAAGGTTTTGTACTAGATCTGAAACTTTTCTTTACTATAGTGAATTGCTTTTCAAGAAGGTTTTCCCCCAAGTTTTTTTACTGTGAAACTAGTTTGTTTTATTGGTTTTCCTGAGTCATCATATCTTGTCTTATTTACTATTTTGCTACGCATGATATTGATGTTTGTTTGTTTTAACAAGGTTTATTCATAATAAATCTAATTAACAACTTGAGTTTAAAACTTGTTAATTCTATCAATCAGGGTCTAAATTTCTCCATAAATGATATCAGAGCAGGTACACTCTGATTGGATTAATTTCCTAAGTGTGATCCTTGGATCTTGTTATCATAGATCGTGGAAAATCTCTTTTGATTCCTTCTTTGTTTGATGGTACTAACTATGCGTACTGGAAAGTTCATATGAAAGCTTTTTTTGCAAGCTCTTGATGAAAAAGTATAGCAAGCTGTTGAAGTCGGTTGGGTTAAGCCAAAGGAAGCGCCTGTGGATTAGGATGAAGCAAAGATCAAAGCGGAAAATTTTAACAGTAGGGTTTTGAATGCTCTGTTTAGCGGTGTGACCTATGAGGAATTCAAGAAAATATCATCCACAGAAATTGCTAAGGAAGCATGGACTATTCTTGAGACCACCTATGAAGGTACCAAGGCAGTGAAGACTGTTAAGGTTCAAAGACTCACCAATAGTTTTGAAGAAATAAGGATGGAAGAGGATGAGACATTTGATGAGTTCTATGCTAAACTCAAGAATATTGTGAATTCTACCTTCAATCTTGGAGAATCTATTGCGGAACCCAAAATTGTTAGAAAAATCTTTAGGTCTTTACTTGAAAGATTCCATACCAAGATCATTGCCATTAAAGAAGTGAAGGACATTGATCAAATTCCTTTGACTGAGCTTGTAGGGAACCTTCAAACCTATGAGATGGGATTATGTAAAATGGGAAAAGGTGGAAAGAGTAGGAACATGGCTCTTAAGGGTATAGAGGAAGAGAGTGATGACTTTAAAGATGAAGATGAGGATGAGGATGAGGATGAGGACTTAACCTTCATAGCTAATGAGATTATCAAGCTTCTCCAATATAGGAAAAATGATAAGAATAAAGCCCTTAGAAAATCTGAATCCTTTAGGAAGGGCAAGAATGAGAAACCCCTCATCTAGTGCCATGAGTGCAAAGGTTTTGGTCATATGATGATAGAGTGCCCAAACTATTTTATGAAAGAAAAGACCAAGAATTCAAAAAGTAAAGTGTTGGTTGCTACCTTGAGTAATTATGAGAGTGATCTTTCTGATAAGTATGAGGATGAATGTGGTCATTATATGGCTTTTGCTGCCATAACCGATAAGGTGATTGTGGAGAGTGCTAATGACAGTGAGGATTCTTCTGATGATGAAGTACCCAAGAAGTTGACCCTTCAGGAAGCCTATGATAAGTTATGCATTGAATTTATAAAATCTGAAAAGACTTTTCATCTTTGTAGAAAAGAGCTTAATGAGATAAAAACTGAAAAAGCTGAATTGTTAGTCAAACTAGATGAGACTACAAGGTTAGTTAAAACTCTTGTTATGGAGAACACCTCATTAGAATAGAAAGTCAAGAATCTCGAGGTTGAGCTTAGTCAAGCTAGAACTTAAATAGAGAGGATGTCTAGTGCAATGCATGATGAGGTATTGAGTGCTCAAAAGCCTAATTCTGATAAGACTGGCTTAGGATATGCTGTTTCCTATGGCACCTCCTCTTTCACAGCTTCTGGATCAAAGACTGTCTTTGTGCCATAATCTGAGAAATGTGATAAAGGTATGAAATCCAAAACTGATTTGGCTAATTCTAAATCCTTTGTTAAACCTCACTCTAGGAAGTCTAGTAGTTCAAAACCTACTCATGTTTGTCACCATTGTGGTGTTTTTAGACACATTCGTCCTATTTGCTTTAAGTTGTATCCTCATAAGCAAGTGTCCAAACGGTTATAGGTTCCACCTCAAGGTTCAACACCTTTATTTGGAAAGTTATTAAAAGCTTTGAGTTTTTTAACTCAATTTTAGGAGAATTCTAATTTTTTTATGTCATTTGGTAGACATACTAGGACACGTGCCTTTTCATCTTCACGGCCAAAGACTCGTGTTGTGTGGGTTAGAAATGAGCCTAAGACTTAATTGTCTTTTTTATCTGTCTTTTACTTTAATTCTTTCTATCTAAAGTAGAATTTTCTTGCTTGTTTTCTTATCTGTTTTTGGAATCATGCTTTCATGCATTTGCATCTATCTTCATACTTTCATGTTGTTTGTCTGTTTTTGTTTGGTTGTTTAGTTTTTATTTTCTTTTGTTTTCAAAAAAAAAAAGAAAAAAAAAAGGAAAAATTAGAAAAATATAAAAACAATGAAATGTACTTTACTTGTAATTGGGTAGATTTATGATGAGTTTAGTACTTCAAGAAACAAGAGTTTAAGTCAAGTATTAAAACCATGAAGATTGGACCAAGAAACAAGTGAAGAAAAGTTGTTCATTAAAACTCGACAGATACCTCGACAGAAACAATATCTATCGAGATTTAAGAACAAAGCTCGACAAATTCAGCATCTGTCGAGATCTACAAAATCAGAATTTCCAGATCTGATTTTTGGCCCTAGTTGACATGTATGTGTAGGGTTTTTTTTCTCACAACCCTAAACATATATAAAGCTTATTTTAAAGGCTGTTAAAGATAGAGAATACATGCAGAAAGTGACCTAGTGCCTTATTCTCTCTGCAAGAAGTTATTGCGTCTTTTGTGCCTTAAGGTTTTGTAACCAAGTACTTCTTGATCTTCACTGTTGATGAAGTGAAGAACTTTGCAGCCAACAACATCTTCAAGTTGCTGGAGTTAGTCACGTACTGGGATCTATGCAAAATGGTGACGTTCATATATTGAAGAGTTCAGAGGTTCTGAAACGGTGAAAGGTTTTTGCTGTAAGTTTATTTACGAGGATTGTAGAGTTTAGGGACAAATGTTTTATACTAGATCTGAAACTTCTCTTTATTATAGTGAATTGCTTTTCGGGAAGGTTTTCCCCCAGATTTTTTACTGTGAAACTAATTTGTTTCATTGGTTTTCTTGGGTCATCATATCTTGTCTTATTTACTCTTTCGCTGTGCATGATATTGATGTTTGTTTGTTTTAACAAGGTTTATTCATAATAAATCTAATTAACAATTTGGATTTAAAACTTGTTAATTCTATCAACCGGGATCTAAATTTTTCAACAGAAATAAAATAATTTTCTTTAAGATAAAATCACATTTTAATAAGAAAAAAAAATACCAATCAAGCTAACCAAAACAATAAGTGTCTGTTTAAGAATAACTTATTTAGCTGAAACTGAAAATTTTTTGCTGAAAATACTGTAAATAAAGTAAAAATTGGCTAAATAGTATAGTGGATCCTATGAATAATACCAAAAAGTACAATAAAATTCATAAATAGTAATATAAATAAGCTGAAATTTTCAGCTTTTCCCAAACACACGCTAAAATAAAATTAAAAGGGTATTATATAAAGGCAGATGATAAGAAAGGTAGACCAGCCCACACTCGAAAACAGCCATCTCCCTTTTAAGTGCCTTTCCTTTCTGCAAGCTCTCCGAAACGAGAAATTATAAGGTCTACATGGTAGATAAATGATGTGATTCATCATTTTATTAAAAATTTTCCACTTGTATAAAATTGTTAGTTATAAATTTTTTTAAAACAAAAATTAATTGCTGACTCAGCAATTTTAAACAAGTGAAAGTTTTTTAATGTAACAGTGGACCACATCACTTGTCCAGCACAGGACTCCATAATTTCTCCTCCGAAACCCACCACCGCCCACACACATACGCACCCACCAATGAAAGAAAGGAACAAAACACAAAAACATTGTTATAACTTCAAACCACTCTACTCATCTTCAATCAACAACAACAACAAAAACTCTGAAATCATTCATGCCAATCCCTCCAATATAAAAAACCAAAATTTTCTCTCTCTCTCAGCCTCCAAATCAACAAAATTGATTTGAAATAGAGTGAGAGAGAATTGGGTATGAGAAAGAGAGAGAAGTAGAGTTGATTTTTTTTGGTTGTGGGCATGAATTGGTGGGTGGGGTTGGGATATGGTAAATAGAGACGGGTCGAGACGGGTACGTGGTGCCGGCGGACCCGGGTGCTGGTGCAGCCATGATAAGCGCGAGTGCGAGTGCGAATGTGAATGTGAATTTGAAGAAGAAAAACCAGTCTGCGAGGAGTTGGATACTGTTAGACTCCAGAGGAGAAGGGACCAATCTAGGTGTGGACAAGTACGCTATAATGCACCGCGTTCACATCCACGCACGTGATCTCCGTATTCTCGATCCCTTGTTGTCTTACCCTTCCACCATTCTTGGTCGTGACAAAGCCATCGTTCTCAACTTAGAGGTCACTTTACTCTCTCTCTCTCTCTCTCTGTTTTTTTTTCCATTGCTTTCTTTTCATACTGATGGTTTTTTTTGGTTTCTTTTCAGCATATCAAGGCAATTATCACTGCTGAAGAGGTTTGTCTTCTCTCTCTTTTGTCTTTTTTTAAATAGGAGACAGTTTTAGTTATGTTCAAAAATAGAGATTGTGGGTTTTTTAGTACTTTACTTCACTCAACTCAACTATCAAGTCCCGTTGACTTCTTCAGCTTTTATTTCAAGGTCTGAGATTTTTTGTTTGTTAAAAAAAAGAAAAAGAAATTTGAAGAAAAACCCAGTTTCAATTTCATCACTTTCATTTTGTTTATTATAGCTTTGGTGTTTGATTATCAAAAAGTGACGGGTTAATCATACTTTATCCACTGTGGCTTCAACTAGTAGAGTATATTGTCCTTGAATAAGGCAAAATGCTTATAGGTGTTTATCATCGTCTAGCGGATGTTATAGGTTCCAAATCCTATTGTTATTAAAAAATTAAAAAAACAGAAAAAACTTTATCAGCTTTTTCGTCAGGTGCAGCCATACAAAAAGTCACATGTGAATTGTATGCCATGATGGAAAGGTCAAACTTGACCTTAGGAGCACACTAGAGATCATTATTCCCCAATTTGGTGATAAGCTTAAGAAGTAGACAAAAAAAATGAAGAGAAGTGAAAAAAGAAAAGAAAAAGCAATGATCAGAAAATTAAAATTTTTAGATGCAGATTTTCCCCCCTCTCACTAAGCAAATGGTGGGGATTAAAAATTTGTACTTTTCTGGTCTTTTGGATGACTAAGGATTGACTTTTGGTGGATCAAGAGTGCCTCTGAGTCAAGATTTATTGGTTGATTTATGTTTATTTAACAATTAACTCAATAATTAGAAAACAACTGTGAGTTTGAGTTGTTTTTGCAATTTGTGACTGTTAATTTTATTGAATGATAGGTATTGCTTCGGGATCCATCAGATGAAAATGTTATCCCTGTTGTTGAGGAGCTTCAAAGGCGATTGCCTCCTGCAAATGCCATTCCTCAAGGTCTAGGTGATGGGAAAGAGTACCCAGGGGGCCTAAATGACATTGATGCGGGTGAAGAAGATGGTAAGCAATATTAATTTAATGGTTAAAAATTGAATCAAAACAATCTTGATTAGTGAAGAGTTCAGACTGTTATTGCTGTTTTGGAAATGTGCATTATTTTTCATCTTGTGTATTTTCTCAATATTAGAATGAACCTTGTCGGTCCTTTTTTATTTCTTGTTATATGAATGATCTAAATTATGCAATGTAGAGTCTCCATTTGAATTCCGGGCCCTGGAGGTAGCGTTGGAAGCTATTTGTAGTTTCCTTGCTGCACGCACAACAGAATTGGAGACTGATGCTTATCCTGCATTAGATGAGCTTACGTCTAAGGTGAGTACTTATGTGTTTCCTCTTTCTTTAACTGGTCCATTGTCTTGCTGTTTTTTGTAGTTGCCCCCACTTCCAACTACCTCACCCAAAAAAAGAAAAAAGAAAAAAAAAAAGACTCTCGGTTAGTGGTTTAGTTAAGGAAATGGGTAGACTGCTTATATAAGCTCATAAGACTTATTGTCTACTTTTGGATGTTTAGTAGGAGTTCAAGGGGAGAATTATTAAAGGTGTGGTACTGACTCATGGCACTGGACAGTTCATGATCCTTCATGTTAGATTTAAAATTTTTGGGAGTGCACTTTTTTATTGTATTCCTTTATTTATTTATTATTTTTTAATTTTGGATTCATTTTAATGCTATATACATCCGACCTCCTTGGCTCTTTGGGCTCTTTTATTCTTCATCACTCTTTCCTGCTTTGCACACTTGTAATGCTGTTCAGCCTCTTGTAGTGTTTCATTATTGTCAATCTTTTCTGAACAATTATTCTTTACAGATTAGTAGCCGTAACTTGGATAGGGTTCGTAAATTGAAGAGTGCAATGACAAGGTTAACTGCTCGGGTTCAAAAGGTATGCACTTTTGTTGTGATGTGAGAAAGGATGTATTTCTGCTTACCAAAAGAAAATTTTTGTTATCAAACCTGTTCTTTTTAGTGTGTGTTTGATGAGCTTGTTTGGCTTATTTTGTTGCAAATACAATTTTTTTTTGAAGTAAAGCTGTACCTTTAAAAAGTGATGCTTTAAAAAACTCTACAAAAGCTGGTAGTGAAATAAGCTGGCATTTTAGGCCAAGACAAACAGACCATTAGTGTTTTATCCTGTTAGAAAATTTTATGATATGCATTATGGATATTATATGTAAGAAACATTGTTGACTAACCTACTAAATTTTGCTCCTTTTTTTTTTTTGTGTGTGATGGCTGGATTCCTAATATTTTCTTTAGTTGAAACATAGCTTTTGTTCTCCCAATTTTTGTGCTTATAGGGGGGGGGGGGGAAATCCTATTTTGAAGAATACTGATCAAAACTAATGTATAGATTTTTATTTGGCTAAAATATTGTCTCCATTGCTAAAGTTGGCATGAATTTTGCTTTTTGTCCCTAAACTTTAGAAAATTCTTTTTTCCTCCCAAAACTTTTTAAAGACATTTTGTCAATAGTTTAGGGATGAAAAATGGACCTTTTTCAATAGCTTGGATGAAATTGAAGATTGATAAGTGTAACATTTTCAATACTTTAGGGACAAAAAACAAAATTCATGCAAATTTTAGGAACAAAAACAATATTTTAGCCTTTCTATTTTAACAAATTTACGTTTTAACATTTAAATTTTCACTATAAGTTTCTTTATTTTATGGGAAAAAAGATATCTTTAAATATGGTTAATAACTCAATATACACATTTGGGTTTAGATAATAATTAACAAATAGTCATGGGGGATTTTGACCATTTTTTTTTTGGATAGGTAAGTTTACACATGCACCCAATGGGTTTTGAACCCTTAGCATCATACTCCACCCTTCCTTATGGAGGGAGGAGGTGCTGTTTGAGCTAGAGCTCATTGGAAAAATTTTCAATTCATGCTAAACCCTTGTATTTAGTTTTTATTGGTTTGCATTTCAATCATTATTTTAAACAATCTAATTGCAACGAAGCCGAAAAATATGAAGTCTGGGTTATCCACCATTAAAAAATTTCTATCTATTCCAGAAAATAAGAGAAGTTCCTCTTCTACAATATTACTTAGAAGAAGGATCTGTAATTAGCTCGCACAATAGAAAGTGAATTTTATAGATTTGACAAGGTTGTTGCCTGTAACTTGATCTATAGAATGCGGTGTACATAGTTATGGCTTTGGATCCTGCGTGTAACTGGCCATATAGGTTTGGGTCAGCAAAAATTTGGAGCTGATATGATATCTATATGAAAATTTGGAGCAACAAATCTGTTGACTTCATGTTATGCACCATCTAGGTTACAGTTGATTGTCTCAATTATATGGTTTTAGGAAAATGGAAATGGATCAAACAATCTACTGATGATAAAAGAAATCTCGAAACTTTGACAGATAGCATTTATTGCTCTAAGTGTGCAATGCCACATCAGTGCAAGTTGTTGGTTGAGAAATGTATTTGCAGTTCTGCCTTTTCTTCTGTTTTCGTAAGCAGTATCATCCCCACTAGATCATGTTACATATAAGTGTAAACTGTGTAATCCAATAGGAAAATATATGGACCACTGCCACTCTGAATTTGTGATGTGGATTTGATAATAAGTTACTTGACCAGGTTACAATGAAAGAAATATGTTTACCTTTCCTTTAATTCCTTAAAATCATAGTTTTATCCACTTCTGATCACTAAATTGCAGGTTAGAGATGAACTTGAACAACTACTTGATGATGATGATGATATGGCTGACCTTTACTTGTCAAGAAAGTTGGCTGGTACGTCTTCCCCAGTTAGTGGCTCTGGCGCTGCCAATTGGTTTGCTGCCTCCCCTACTATTGGCTCAAAGATATCCAGAGCGAGTAGAGCAAGTGTGGTAACAGTTCGTGGGGATGAGAATGATGTGGAGGAGCTTGAAATGTTACTGGAGGTTATAACATTGATTTACTTCTCATTTGTCATGTTTTATCTGCAGTGAAGTCTGAATTGTGCAGTAATTTATTTTGCAGGCTTACTTTATGCAAATTGATGGCACATTGAACAAATTAACCACAGTACGTGCTATTTTGGATATTATTTCTTAATCTTTTTTTTTTTTGGTTGGTTCTTATCAATATGACTGATCATGTGCATGCATATTTCACTGGTAAAAGCAAACTTTAGACACGTGAAAAGATCATGTAGGGCTGATGCTAGCAATCGGTGACTGGTGAGGAGTCATTTTTGAATTGGACTAGTGGAGAGCAGAGTTGGATGGATTTTGACTTTTTTATTTTTGGGACTAGGTTTTCTGGTGTATCTTGATCAAATTGAAGTTAGGCTAAACCAAATTTAGTACTATATGGGTTTTTGTAGATTATGAGACTTATTATTTTTTTACTTAAGAATCTGTTTCTCTTATATTTAATGATATTTTCACTTGAAAGTTTCTTATCATTGTGTTTTGGTTCTTATATGCAAAGAG
Organism: Quercus aquifolioides; assembly: GCA_019022515.1. Lineage (NCBI taxonomy): Eukaryota > Viridiplantae > Streptophyta > Magnoliopsida > Fagales > Fagaceae > Quercus > Quercus aquifolioides. The sequence continues at coordinate 17,481,271 of CM032334.1, read as the reverse complement.
CGAGAATTATTTTCAGGTTTCTTTTAATTTAAGGTTGAATACCCCCCCCCCCCCCCCCCCCCACCTCTCTGCTCTCTCTCTCTCTCTTTGTTTTCTTTCTTTTTTACAATTGTTTTTCTAGTTGTTCTGGCTCTTTTCACGGTCTGTAACAGAGACTTAATTATTTGCTAAATTATGCTTGCTTCCATGAGAGTGTAGAAGAAGATTCATATTTTAGTGAAAAAATAAAATTTTATGCTGCTATGGCCAAAAGCCTTGTAGCTCAACTCTGTTTCCAACAGAAATGTCCTAGGTTCAATCCCCTATCCCCCATTGTAATTATCGAATTATTAAAAAAAAAAAACCTGTTAGCTGTTATGAAAAGGATAAGATTATATCATTTAAATTTCCTTGATCTTAATGTAATCCAAATCTTCATAGTTCATGTATTAGGTTGTCCAAAGAACATTTCATGCCACTGGTTCAATTTGGTATGCAAACTAGATATATATAAAGATTTTTACTTTCTGATGTCCACTATTTTGTTTTTGTAGTTTGTTAGCTTCTTGAATTTGGAAAACTGAAAAGAAAAGCAATGAGGGGAAGAGCTTTTCATAAACCTGATTAGAAAATTGAAGCACCATGCAATGGCCTGATGGGCCTGTATTACCAGGTTAAAAATTTGGTCCTGGGTTTCATAACCATTTCCAGTCTCAGTATGGATGCTATTTTCTTTGGGAGTTTTAGTATATTTCTTTGTACACAATAGACTGGTTTCTGTTTAACATTTACAGAAACTCTGGTGCTAAATGTCATTTGCATACCCTGGAAGTTGTCAGCAAATACTAGAATGGAATAACCCCACCCCTTTGGGAAAGGCGGGCTTAATAATCATGATAAACTAAAATGCAGGCACCTTTTATTGAGCTGTGTTGCTTTATTCTTCCACATGCATGATTTCTTTATACTAACTTTCAATTCTGCTTCTCGTGCTATATGTCAGGTTTTGTAAAAAGTAGCTAAATCTTTTGATGTTTGATAAGATTTATACACACTCTTTGTGTTACATATTATGCTTTTCTAATTGCTATCTTGAACTTCTGCAGCTTCGAGAATACATTGATGATACGGAAGATTACATCAATATTCAGGTAACCTAATCTCTAAATTTGTTGTGCCAGATTCCTGGGTTGCATATCAATATTGTGTGATCTGAATAAAACTTTGTTTTCGCAGCTTGACAATCATCGAAATCAGCTGATTCAGGTGCTCCAATCTTCCTGTGTTGTGTATTACTTATATCAGTGCATTTTTTTCTTTTCCTGATGATATTTCCAAGTACTGGAATGTTTTTGTTTTTGTTTTTTACATTATCTTCTGGTCAATGGCTGCAGTTGGAGCTCTTTCTAAGTTCAGGAACCGCTTGTTTATCCATCTATTCTTTAGTTGCTGCAATATTTGGAATGAATATCCCATATACCTGGAATGACAATTCTGGTTACATGTTTAAATGGGTAAGAAGTTATTTCTGCTGGTAAATTTGGCTGTAGGTTTCTGGATGAAATTCTCTTAAAACATTGAATTATCTTCCCGTTTGGGCTGGCAGGTGATCACTGTCTCAGGAACAATCTGTGCCTTTCTCTTTATACTGATTATTTCTTACGCACGCTACAAGGGATTGGTTGGATCTTGAATTTACACTCATGCACCAAATATTGTTGCTGGAAAGGACTTCCAAGCTTGAACCTTATGGCACCTACTATCATGTGCAGCATAATAAATTTGGTTCCTCTCTCTTTCTGTTGGAAGGTTTCGACCAGGATTTGCATATGGCACCAGTGTTTTAATCCCAAGGGAACATGAGTTCACTAAATTGTCAACTAGATGGTGGTTTGAGGCACCAACTCATATCAATTCATAGATGGTGGTTTGAGTTCACTAAACTAATAATTAATAATTTAATTATAAGTTGAATTAAATTTAATTATCTCATTTTTAATAATTTAATAATTTAATTATCACATATTTTTTTAAGAAAACTAATAATTAATAATTTAATTGTTTCTAAAATAATAATAATAATAATAATAATAATAACAATAATTTAATTAATTAAACAACACCCAACAACAAGAAGCAGCTAAAATCATTCTCCCAAAAACTCCTATACACCATCGTTTCACCAACAAGAATCCAACATATCGTAGACGCCAGCCAAGAAACCAGTTAGACAATAATTGATGAACATTTATTTTGCTTCGCCTTGAAGATATGGGGATTCTTCGATTTTTGTGCTGAAATGTATGAGTTTCCGTGGGAGCTGCTGCATTCAAAAGAGAAGAATTATCACTATGCTCTAATTTCCTCGTCAGATGCTAACCAATTTTACCTTTTTTGTTTCCGAATTATCAAAAGAGAAGATTTTGATCGTGAAGGGCTTGGATCTCTATTGAAAAAAAATAATATAAAGAGCTTCAATTTTTGAACTTTCTTTTGAGTTTAATGAGAAGGATCTCTCCATTTTTAATCTTGTGAATTTCCTCCATTTCATGGTTAAACCGTTAAGATAGATTTTACATATTTAAAGGTGTAAAACTTAAAACTTAAGAAGTCATTTAAAACTTTAAATGACATGTTAGTCTGTCTATATAATGTTAGATCCAAAAAATAAAATTTGGATCAAGTTACTACAAAAAACACAGGTTATATCGATATTTTTTCCCAGGCGGTTTTTAAAATCCCCACTATAGGTCACTTACTGCAACACTTTTTACTTTTTAGTAACCCTTGTTATACATCCAGCTATAGCAGTGCTTTTGTAAACACCACAATAGGTATGGTCAATCTTAGTGACTGTTTTTTAAAGGATAATGTTTGACTACAAATTTGATTGTGGTCAATGACTATAACTTCACTCAATATTATTCTACTTGTAAAATTTCCAAAAGATCAAAAATCAATATCTATGTCATCAATCAAATATTTAAATTTCGAGTTTTTATAGTCTAAAATTATGCATAAAAAAATAAGTCTATGAGTCAAATAGTAAATAAAATCCATTTGACACATTCTCAAAAACAGAAAAAAAAATCTATTTGACACGAAATTTAACATGTGTATTAAGAATATAAGAATACGCGATCCAACAGTTAGATTTTCAAAATATGTAACTATATTAATATTTTTAGTGAAAGTTGTAATCATTGGAGAGAATCATATTCCTAACCTAGGAGCTAGCCATAAAAAAGAAATGGATGGTAAAGACAAAAAGCTATAGGAAGTTTGACTATACTGGTTTTTTGGGGATTGTTTGGCAACCAGTTTTTCTTTTTCTTTTATTTTAAATTTATTAAAATTAAAAATACATTTAAAAAAATATCTTTCCTATTTTTTGTTGAGAATATTTCTCGAAAAAGGGATGTTTCGTGTTGACTCTTAATACTATTTAGTCAAGAGGGAGGTTAAGGGAGTGGAGTATCAATTAGTTTGATAATTTGGAGAAGTAACGTCATTTTTTGAAAATTGGGTATAGCAAGTCTAATTTCGCTATATATCTCGAGGGTATTGGTGTAATTTATCCTGAAAAATTACATTAAGAAATAAAATTTAAATATATAAATAGGTCAAAAAAATACATTTCTTTGTTCAATCTAAGTTGATTAAAAATGAGTTAGTTGTTTAAAAATGTGCATTTTGAAAAAATCAAAATCAAAATCAAAACGTAGTGCATCTTGAAACATGATTATAAAAAACACATTTGAGGGTTAGTAAAGTTTGTGAAAAACTGCAGTGAAAAAAAAAAAATCATTTTAAAGTGACATTTCGAAAAAGCATTTCTTGAGTTGAAATTTAAAAACACACTTTTTGACCGTTTTAAAAATCAAAGCCAAGTGTCAACTTTTCCACGTTATCATTTGGAATTGTATATCTGCCCACGAAATTATAGAGCCAAACGGGCTTTAAAATACAACAATCAAGAATGAAAAATTTGCATATTCTAATAAAAGATTTACTTATATGGTTTTTTCAGGAGTTGGTAAAAGTTTTAACATGAATTGGTAGTATTAAACTTAGGTAAGAAGGTTTGATATGTATTTAAGTGAATATTCTTAAATGTGCCGTTGCATATATAAGGGTTACAGGCTAGCTTGGTTGAAAGCAAAGTGAATTTATTGTCATTATCTATGAGAAAGAAAATTAATATTTAGGAGTAAATTATTTTTCATATTAGTCACCAGAATATCACACGTATCGTGCAATTTACACGTATCACTTCATTAAGATCAAAAAAACGTATACTCACGTAGCTTACTTAAACATTTTTTTAAAGGGCGAAAGAAGAAGAACAAAGAGTTAAAGATGCATGAAGTGATGAAGACCGAACACAAGAAAAGAGAGAGGGACGGAGCACAGTGACATATCAATCTAGGATTTAATTCAACATTAGGTACTCCCTTCTCTGTTTCTCTCTTATTGAATTTTAGCAAAAACAAACATAGCAGAGAAACATGAAACTAGTGATAATGAAGTAAAAATTTTCCTCTTTCCTTAACTTTGTAAAATGTTTACGGGTCTAATTAATTTTGGAAGAAGCATAGCCACAAAAGGAATTATTGTTATTTTTATTCAAAATTGGTAAACAAATTGATGTTAAAATTAATGTTGATGTGTGTAAGGACTCAATTTGGAAAGGCCCTCGAAAATAAGTAGGAAAATGATCCAATAAGCCCAAACAATAAATTTTTAGAGAGTGGGAGAAAGAACTAGTTCTACCCGATAGAAAAGACTATGATCTTGGTGCAGCTTCCAAAAGTCCCCGTAATGTCACCCTCATTCACGTTATATACCACGTTCCTCCCCTTGTTTTCACCGTACACGTGTAGATTCCATTCTGGGAACTCCTTTCTGTCTCATCTAACCACCCCCAGGATTTCCAACTAGCAACTATAAGGCTGCTTGATCACTGTTCAAGCATCACCTCCACATTAATGCGGCCAGAGAGTTAGCTGGGAAGTATTTAATGTGGAGGTAGCAGCGTCAGAAGATATTTGTTGCTTCCACCATCCCATATCCGTTTCTCGAGGAGAACACAATTTTGTGGACCCTCCAGTAATAACAAGATAGTTGCATCCACCTCGGACTGTCGTTCCGAGGTGAGTCTTATCCTCGGACACACTTTGGACTTTCATGTGCAATCCTCACCTCTTCTTCTTATCTTATTCGTACCATGCCCTTATTAAATCATCCTCGGACAGGTTGCCATCCTCGAACTAGGCCACTGGGCCGCAGGCCCAGTTCCTACAAACTTACCAATACCTCCTTACATAGCTGGCCCCACAATGTGTATGATAATTCTTCCTTTTTTTTATTTATTTATTTTTTTAATTCATTCTTAGTTTGCCACTCACAATCTCAATTACTGTATTCCAATCAAGATTAAGATTGTGTTTGGCTCAATATAGAGTATTTTTTTAGTGTAAAATTTTTTCAGGTTGTTCTAGAAAATATGCTGAAAAATAATTTCTAGTGTTTGGTTTACACATAAAATGGTTACTGGAAAATATGTATAATTAGACAAGTATGACCATCTCTCTCTCTCTCTCTCTCTGTTCGGGTGGGGAGTGAGGTGTAAAATGGTTGAAGGTAAACTAAAAGTGTAAAGCAATTTACACTCCCACCCCCTCTATTTTACGGTCAAATAGAAATTGATTTTAGTTTGATCATATTTTTCAGTCCACCCAAACATCTTGTTTGGTGTAAAATATTTTCCATATATGTTTTTCAACTAAAACAAACATAGCCTAAATACACTTTATCTCAACTAAAAGGCTAGCAAGCTAAAATACTTGATGTTAATAAAAGATCTTTTGTGGGAAGATTGGTTAGAGATTTCTTGTAAAATCTTTAGCCTTTGGTTCCAATAATTATCTTTCTCTCTCTCTCTCTCTCTCTATTTTATTTATTTTTTAATGCATCAATTGTATGCATTCTTCCTTTTAAAATATGTGGACCTCACAGTTATATAGGACATATATATTGTGAAAGATGATACATATATGCAATACATAACTTTAAAAAAAAATGTAATACATAAGATATCTTATTTTTAGATTCATTAAGAAATTATTTCAATATCTTTTATTTTATATATTTTTCTCATTATTATGCACAAAAAAATAAAGGTGGAGCCATACAATAAAAAATCCTCATGTATCATTTGGGAACGAAATTAATGTATATTTTTATGGTTAGAGAGGAGGATTTTCCTCAAAAAAAAAAAAAAAAAAAAAAAAAAAGGTTAGAGATTAGGATGATATTTGATGTATTGGTCATTATGATGATTGTAAGATCCTTGCTAGATGTCTGGTCTCAATTTTTTTTCTGCTTTATTTTTATTTTCATTTTTTTTTTGATAGGATTTATTTTCATTTTTATATCTTCTATATATAAAAATTATATAATTTTAGTGCAAAGACATGCATTATTTCTTGTTAGCGTGAAAGCTGCTATATGCAACCGCAAGAGTTTCATCCTCACCGAACCATGCATGAGTCTGACAGTGACCTGCCACTTGGAAGCACGTTCATATATGCGTAGGCTTCTACACACAACCAAACCGTCTTTCCTTTGTTGCTTTGTTCCAATCTCATTGAGTGTCTTTTAGCCACCAATCTTTGTCGTTAACTGGGTTCTTTGACAATCAAATAATAATAAAATACTAACAAAATCAATGTTAGAGATATATTAGCCAATTTAATATACCCAAGTTTAATTATATTTTGTATGCAAGTCAAGTCTCATACTTATATTAACAGTTTATTAACTATAATTAATATATGGTTAATTTAGGGCCTAGCTGACAGAATTGTAATTCACTTTTATATATAATAAAGATGTAACATTGAACCACATAATCATCGTGTTTTTATGTTACTCTATTTTATGCTTGTACTTTCACATCTATTTTAGCATATTTAGTATGGTATTGGAGCTAATATTTAGCAATCAAAGCTGAAATATATATATATATATATATATATATATATAAAAGGTAATAAACTAGCTTTGGGGTTTGATGGAGTCAAGTCTGGTGGGTTAGAAAACATTAACCCAAAAAATAAAAATAAAAACCATTCTGATGCATGTTCTTGGATAAGTGGTAGAGGGAGAGGGGTGATTCAAAATCAGGTTTTTTTCTCATTACAATAAGTGGGGGAGAGATGATTCCATCTGATCAAGTTCTTATGAGAAACACCAAACAATTAAGCAACTGAATCAGTTGGTTAGTAAGGGTAAAATTTTCTAATGGCCATTATCTTTATAAAATTTCTAACTTGAGACCCAATTTGATGCTAAAATAAAATGTACAAGATCGTATCATGCTCATTAATTTGATGAAAAAGAGATTTGTTTCAAAAGGTACTGTTCATCAGTTTAGTTGTGTTTCTACACCATAGGAAAACTATGTTGTTAAAAGAAAGCAACAAACATATCTTAACAGCAGCAAGAGCTCTCAAATTTCAATCTAATATATCCTTGCTCTATTGGAGTGATTGTGTTTTGACTGTTGACTAGTTGATTAATTAATAGGTTGCCTTGTCCTATTTTAGGTAACAAGAATCCTTATGAAATGTCATATCATACACCTCCTTCCTATAGTCATCTTAAGGTGTTTGGTTGCTTATGTTTGTCTCTACACTCACTCACAATATGTCCAAATTTGATCCTAGAGCAAAGTCATGCGTATTCCTTGACCTTCGCTCTAAAACTATTTTCATTTCCAAAGTAGTGGTTTTCATGAATCCATTTTTCCTTGCCAACCTTACTCAGCCTGCACCCTCTGATACAATCTTTCCTTCTGTTTTCTCAGAATCCTCCTCTACAGCTCCACTTGTTCTCCCTTAACTAGTTCTGGATCCTACTTCTATTCCTTCTATTTCACATGATCTTGACCATGCAGATTCTTCTTAGTCTCTTGGTCTTGCTCTGGTACAATATATATCTTACTTCTCTTTCCCCAATTCCTTCTTGTGTAGTGGAGCATACTTCACACATCCACTTAATTATAAGGTCTGTCAAGGTGCACAAACCTCAAAATCTTCATGATTACCATTGTAATCTAGCTTCCAATTCTACTGCACCTGATCTAGTCTCTCTTCCTGTTGCTAGTCCTCTTCCAGGTTAGCCTTATCTTCTCTCACACACTTTATCTTATTCTAAATTGTCTTTCAAGCACAACGCCTTCAGCATTGCTCCCTTCCAATGTTGAAACTTAATTCTATCACTAGACATCAACATTCTCATTGGAGAGATGCCACAACTACTAAAATAGTAGCAGCCTTGGAAGCAAATAATACTTGGAATCTCACTTCTTTACCTGTTGGAAAGCAGCCCATTGGTTGTCAATGGGTTTACAAAATTAGATACGAAGTTGATGGAAGTATTGAGAGGTATAAAGCTTGTTTACTTTGAAACCTTTTCCCCAGTAGCCAAATTTACACAATGGTGTCTCCTTGCAGTATCTGCTATTAATCATTGGCATCTCATCCAACATGATGTTAATAATGCCTTCCTCCATGAGGAAGCATGAAGCTTCCACCTGGATTTGGCAGCAAAAGGGAGCATATTAAGGTGAGTAAATTCAAAAAATCATTGTATGGCTTGAAGCAAGCTAGCAAACAATGATTTACAAAATTTTCATCTACCATCCTAAACCAAGGATTTGTTCAATCTAGTGCTAATCACTTATTATTCACAAGGTCTCAAGGTACATCATTAATCATTGTTCTAGTTTATGTGGATTGTGGATGACATTTTAATAACTAGTAATGACTTACCTGTTGTTAATCGTTTCAAAACATATTTGTGTGACCAATTCAAACTCATGGACCTTGGCCCTTTAAGTAACTAGGTTCTCCAAATTAAGGAATATCACTAGGTCAATGCAAGTATACACTAGAACTACTTTCAAACACTGGATTGCTTGGGTCTAAATCTGTGAAATCTCATGGAACAAAACTTAAATCTTACAAGTGACGATACTGAGCTTCTTAAGGGTCCTCCCCTATATAGTAGATTAATTGGTAGGTTAATTAACCTTATCCTGACAAACCAGATTTGAGTTATAGTGTTCATAAATTATGCCAATTTATGGATAACCAAGAGTCCCTCATCTTCCTCGGGTGCTGCAATAGTTGAAGGAATGTCTAGATCAGGGGCTATTCTTCCCATCCTTTTCATCCTCACATTTAAAGGCCTTTACAAATTTAGATTGGGTACTTTGTCTTGATACTGGAAGGTCTTTAATAGACTACTGTGTATTCATTGGTGAATCCTTGGTCTCTTGGACAACAAAGAAGCTATAAACTGTGTCACAATCGTCAACTAAAGCAGAGTACAAGGCTATAGATTCCAATGTGATACCCCAAATTATGTGGATTTGATTGTTTTAGTGTGTGCGCTATATGGGCACGTGTTGAGTCTCACATTGAGTATTTATTAGGTGAATCTTAGATTTATAAGTGATGATGAGGAGCTCCAATTATAACTTAACCAGTCCTTTTGGGGGTTTAGGCATAAATGTGACTAGTGCTTTTATCAAGTCATTACAAATGGTATTAGTGCAAACCTAGTAATGCCATGTGGTTTGAGGGCACGAGGACGAGATCGTGATACCCCAAATTGTGTGAATTAGACAAAATTATTTGGATGTATATTGTGTGGGCATAGTTTCATTGTTCCATGATCTCGAAGTATCACATCCTCAAGCAACGCTCTTATTTTGTGATAATCAAGCAGCTTTACACAAGATACAGGCTGGTTTAATTTGCACATTTCATGTTCTTCTCTACACTTTCTTCATTGCTCAACAACACATAGATGCTACAAGATATAGAAATTAAGTTAATTATTGTTACACACTTCTTTTGAAAATATATTTTGAGAACACAATTTCAATTATAATTTCACAATAGTAAAATCGTGCTTTTGACAATGAAAACACCATTATAGTTGACGTGGTATTGTGTGTCCCATACAAACAACATGTAACTATCACTATTCGAGAAAATATGGTATTTGACCGGTCATTCAAATGGACATATACTATACAACGCGCCATTTGTACCAAGCTACACTAATAAATGACTGCTGTATTGGTTCAGTAAATTCGAGCTACAAGTTCTGTTAGTACCATCTTGATCTTGTATCTAATAGTTTAAGTATTAGACGTGTAGCTGTATTCTGTGAGTTTGTTAGTCAGTTTTGATTAGTTTTCCTTCTCCACATGCTCTATTTCGTGCACATATGAACAAATGTTATGTAATTATACCATTAAGTTAAAGGAAAATTCTTAATTTATATTGTACTAATAATGTAAGATTTGCATTACCTAAGTTTAATAGGAGATTACAGAGTTTTTTTCTTTTTTGGTTGCTAATTCGATTATTGAGTATGGAGATTTGAACTTTAAATAATTTTATTGGAGACTCTAGAAAGACTCAGTTAAGTTATAAACTCTTGGTAGAAATTACAGAGTTTTCAATCTCCCTTAATTTATTTTTGATTATTTTTTTCTGAAAAAATTCTTTTTATAATTTGATAGTTATAATAAGGGTAGGAAGACTTAAACCTATAAGCTTTTGTTTGTTTGAAACACCTAAAACTAAAGTATCAGTTGAGATTCTTCAACTACGCGTGATTGAGTTTTCAAAAGTTTTATTGTGATCCCTGGCAATAATAAATACAAAAATATAAGTGATAGTTGTCCCCCACAAATCCTCTCCTTAATAACTCAGATTGAATCCGGGTATTGCTTTGGAAATCCCGGAAACTTTGTTATTTTTCTGCATTTTCTTTTCTCTTTGTTACTGTGGGTACCAAAGGCATGCAAGGCAACGTCCTAGGCATGCTCGGCAAAGTCTTCGGACAGGGTCCTAGGAGTCCCACATCGAAGGAAAACCCCCCCACTTGCTGCCTTATAAGCTGTGAAGCGAAGGGAGTAGTGTACCGTCAGTTTAGCCATTCCCTTTTAATGTGGGTACCAAAGGCATGCAAGGCAACGTCATAGGCCGTCCTCGGCATGCTTTGCAGCGTCCTAGGTATGCTCGGCAAAGTCCTAGGCATGCTCGGCAAAGTCTTCGGACGGACTCCTAGGAGTCCCACATCGAAGGAAAACCCCCCCACTTGCTACCTTATTAACCCAATCCTTAGGTTAATGGGATTTACCCAAACAAAAAACAAACCCTCGTTAAAAACACACTGGACAGTGGCGCACCAAAAAAAAAAAAAAAAAACACTGAAAATTTGGGGTTAAATTTGGGGTTAAAGGGTGCGCAGGTTAACACTAAATCACCCATCAGCGCACTCTAGTCCCAATCCCTTTACATATATATATATATATATCTCGCTCCCGAACTCACTTTTGTACTTCTCGTAACTCTCACACACAACACGCACAGAAAATAAAGTTATATATTGCAGAAATCATAGATCTTAATGATTGCAATTTTGATGATCATGAGATCAAGACAAGCCTGAATAGTCCCCCTCCTCCACTTAATGCTTGGTTTCTCGCCTCTGTGCGCGCATGTTTGCGTGTGCATGGGTACTGCATGTGGCCCATTCTATGCCAGAGGCTGTTGTTCGGTTTCCTGACCTACAATGTCACATTTAAAAAGCCATTTTTGATAAATTATATCTTTTTAAATTAAAAGAAACAACAAAAATTAAAGGTGTATTCATAAAATTGACTGGAGAAGTTGTTTAATTTTGTTTTAAGTTGCTTCAATTTTGTGCTAAACTACAGGGCGGACCACAATGTGCAAGATTTAAGGGCTAAACTCTTCCCTTTAAAAATAAAAATGGCCGTGGCACCTGAAGCTGTGCCCTTAGTTCCATTGCTAGGCAAAAGGAAAGAGAGATCTCTGTCTTCATTGGGGGTCAGTACACCAAGCGTATCAGCCCAGTCTGGTCTGACTGGAAGAAGAATGAAAAGTGCTGCAAGAAAGCGTCATTCTCTACAAGAATCCACTCATTCTGTTGACAGGCCTGCTAACGAAGTGGAAGATGATAAGACAATGGAGGATTCCCCTGTAAATTTAAGCTCACTTGAGACTCTATGTGAAATTCCACAAAATGGAAAGCAGGTAAAGGATCAAAAGCTTTTTTTTACTTGAGCTTACTCAAATTTAATGTTTTTTCCCCATATATTTTATCAAAAAGGAAAATTTCCGATAGTTTGGTTGTCTGTATATTATTATGAACATTAGTATGCCTTTAATTTATAGCAATTTCCTTGATAATTATCTTTGTGATGCAGAATTCTTCTAATACTGAGTCTAAGCAACACATGTCTAATAAAGATACAGAGGACCATGCTAAACCATGTGAAGGGAAAACTGACATGTGGAAACCCTTGAATGACCTGGTGGAAGCTGCAAGCAAAACAAGGCCTATTAAGTTGACCAGGCATGGGCCCATGGACAAACCAGTGCTGTCTGATGGCCATGACAATGAAGCGCATGTACCCAAAACCAAAATTAAGGAACATGGTAATAAATTAAATGGCCATGGAGATGAAAATGGCTCGACCCCTACACCGTCAGGTTCAAGGAAACCTAGAAGGGTGCGAGTTATTCGACAAAGAAGAGCTGTCTCTAAGGGATTGAAGTTGCCAGCACAAGCCATGGTTAAAGCAAATAGTAAACGTGACAGAAGACTTAGTCCAATTTGGTTCTCATTAGTCACTTCTAATGATCAGTGAGCGTTTTATTCTTTGGTGTAATAAAATAATTCATCATCAAAGAGTTATTCTATCCTATCTCAATTACTGAGTTTTGATTTTGTGTTTAATGGTTTCAGGGGACAAGATGCACCGTTGCCACAGATATCCTCTTGCTACTTGAGGGTTAAGTGAGTTTCATTAAGCCCACTTCCTGCTGTCCACTTGTATTATTGGTTTGTTTATTCTTGTCCATTTTAGTTATGACAAATAAAAAAATTTGTGGTTGAAGTCATTCTCTACACGATGTTTGTCTGTTTTGGTATAAGTTCAGAGTTATTTTGGTATTTATGAAATATTAGAATTTTATTGTTATGTTACTCTTAATATGCTCTAGTCCAAGTTGATGACGCCTTATTTGGAGCATGGGGTGTGTCTTATCATTTTTCTTAATTTTTTTCGGTTGATTGATAGGTGCAAGGTTTTGACTGAATACTTTTTGTCACATTCTTTTAAAAGCTTAATACAGTGCAAGTGAAGATTTATTTAGGGAAAAATGTCAGATTAGAAAATGAGCATTTCTATAGAATTTTTGTAGTACTTTCTCAGATACATATTTAGTAGTCTGGAATTTTGTTTCCCTCTTTGGACAAGGAATATCAAGTAATTCTACATAAACATAATTTGTCAATTCCAATAGAGAAAATTTAATATCATGGATTTTTATAATCTTGCAACACCTTATCAACCAATTGCTGAACCTAAGACATAACAACTTTGAACATATGAAGGTGGAACTTTCTGATCAAGAAAAGGAAAATGAAACTATCAATAAGAAACATATTATTTAGTATAAAACCTAAGACATAAGCAGAAAAACCATAAAAATGTGCTTGACTAAAATGAAGCTTCCATACTAGAATTTGATTAAAATGTAGATAACATCTTTTTGTCTAGGGTGATGAGTTGAGACTTGACTACTTTCTAAGCCACCTAAATATAGAAATGTGATAGAAACAGGGTGATCAGCTCCATACTCTCTATATTATTGAAATATGCGCAAATTTATACAGTGCAGTGATCTACCCATGTAAGGTATAGGATAATTCAGCTGATGGAAATATTATGCTTTCTAAGACATATTTTATAAACCTACAACTCTTCCAATTGAATATTCCTTTCTTTACATTTTTTTTTTTTTTTTTTGGGTAGAAACAAGAATTTCTGTAATTTCAGTCTCCCTTGTTAGCTCACTTATTAGTCTGTGTTACTTAGGCTGCAAACATCAGTTTGAACTGAACCACCCTAGCTGTTTACCCACTAGGTAGACTAAGGATGAACTTGACAGACCTAGTGTTAGGCTTAAATACTACAAAATTAACTGACTTTAACTTCACCTAAGGCCATGGGTATCCCAAGCTAACCCCTGCATGCACACTTATGCAGTATGTTTTTATTTTTGTGGAACAAATTATATGGTAATAAATTTGAAATGAGGTTACCATATCACATTACATGCTTTATAATTGTTTGTTACATAAACAAAGATCAGACACTCATAAGACGTACAATTATCAAGGCTTTTTGATGACCCCTTTCTGTCTGCTTCCTTTCACAGCTATAAAAATGTGTGATTTTGAACTGAAATATATTGGTATTACAAAATAATGACATGCAGTCAATAAAATAAACTAGGACAAACATTGGTGGCCGAGGAGCACATATCTTTCTGAATTTCTGTAGTATCAAAACCTTTCTGTTTGCTGATAGTATGAGGGGGGCCCTGGTGAAATTAGAAAATTAGTTTGCATTTTTTTTTTCTTTTCTTTTTAAGACACAATTGCAATTGACCCTTAAATTCACTAATTAACTCTGTATGATAATGTACTGATAGTGTATTGTGCATTAAATAAACTATTCCTAGAATGACTAGGATTACTAATAACAAACAAAAAGTACTTAATAATTTCCAAACCAAATAGAACTCAAACACAAGAAAAGAGTAATGGGCCTCTAGGACAGCCCATACTGCCCATTCCTGGAAATCCTGAAATTACCAAACTATCTCTATTTGTTCCCCTTGACCAGAAGAAAACCACTTCCAACAATCCATGATTTTGAAATGACAAATCTATTATTTAAGAGGTTATATTCTGAACGGGCATGTACCCCATGAAGATGTTCTATTGCACAAGTTATGCATCTAGTCCAAATCTGTCTTGGTCAAACACTCAAACCACTTCACAAGTATTTAGAATTCAATATCTATCACCGAGAAGTTGTCAACTGTACAAAGATAAGTTAGTCTAATACAAAAAAAAAAGTAAACGAAGTTTCCCAACGCCATTCTCCTCTAATGTAGCATATATGGTTCTTGAATTACCTTCAGCTTGCAAACCTGAGTAACCCCAGTCTCAATGCCTAATGAGAACTTTTCAAACTTTCTTAGCAGCTTTCAAAATTTTTGGCTTCATTCTGGAATAAATATACTCTATTTTCCTGCATAAACTCAATCTCCAGGGGCGGAGCCACATAGTGGCTTGAGGGGGCCGAGGCCCCTGCAAAAAAAAAAATTTTCCCATTAGACTAGGAAGAAAAAATTAATAGGCCCCCCCAACATTAACCAGCCGGCCCCCCTACCCATTTCTCAACCATTTTCCCAGCCCCCAATCAAAAATTAGGAACACCTCAAATTAAAAAAAATATATGTATCTGTTCTACTTTCAAGCAAAAAAAAAAAAAAAAAAAACCCAAAACAAATTTGAACTAAAATCTGAAAAAAAAAAAAAAAAAAAAATGTAACAGAGCCCACGGCAAGCCCAAGCTCGCTCACGGCAAGCCCACGGATTCTCAACCAAAAAAAAAAAAAAAAAAAACCAGTACAGAGCATCACGTCGAAACCCATCACGTCGCTGGCAGTGGCAGAGAAATCAAACCCCAATGCACATCAAACTCCAGCAAACCAAAACGCAAAACACTCCAGCAAACCCAAACCAAAACGCAAAACACTCCAGCAAACCAAAACGCAAAACAGAGGTGTTTCTCAAAAAAAAAAAAAAAACCCCCAATACACAAACCAAAACCAAACCCCAGGTCCCCAGCAAACCAAACCCAGTAACCACGGTCACGTCGCCGTAGCTCAGTCGTCGTCGTCGTTGCTCGCCCGATTGCCGCTCATCGCAGATCGGAAATCGGAGATCGCAGAGTTCTCTGCCTTTGCTCCGGTGCTCCCTCCGGCCTTCCCTCAAGGTATTTCTCACTTTTTCTCTCTAACTCTCTCAGTCTCTCTCTCTTTATCTCACTGAAAATTTGAAATCTTTTTTTCGTAGATCGTAGCTGTCAGTGCCTCATCGGAGATCGCAGATCGCAGATCTTGCTCCGGTGCAGCGGCGCTCGTTGGCAGTTGCTCCCTCCGCTCCGACCTGGTCCTCCTTCAAGGTTTTTCTCTCTAACTCTCTCTCAGTCTCTCTCTCTTTATTTCACTGAAGGAAAAAATTGAAATGAATATTTATGAAGACTCTTTATTCTTTATCTAAGCCTATCTGATGATTCTGATCTCACATTTCGGTAAGTGTCTCTCTCTCTTTTGAATTGTGGCTCTCTGATTGGCTCATTGGCTGGTTTTGCTTTTTGCCTGTTTTAGTGTTTTTGTCTTTTTAAATTTGGCATTATCTTATCCTTTTTGTTGTTGGTCAGTGACTTGGTGTTTGGTAAAATATTAATTGTCATTTAGTTAGTGTAACGTGTGTTATGATTTATAATTGGCATTGCGAAATTTTCTGATTGCAGCTAGCTATTGTGATTAGGGCGCATTTTGTGCTTGTCTGTTGCTATGGGCACATGGGCCGGGTGCAGCATAATAATTAAAGTAATGTAATTAAATTAACCAATATATAATAAAAGCTATATAATTAAAGCTATAGTGAAAATTAAATTAAAGCTAAACAATAATAATTAAAGCTATATAATTAAATTAACCAATATATAATAAAAGCTATATAATTAAAGCTATAGTGAAAAATTAAATTAAAGCTAAACAATAATAATTAAAGCTATATAATTAAATTAACCAATATATTATAAAAGACAAATTAATTAATTATTTTTGTTTTTGTTTGAGGGGTTATTATTAATTAAAGTTGTATTAAAAATGGGCTGACTGTTTAAATTATAGTGAAAATTTTGTTTTTTTCTTGAGTATGAATAACATTCATATAACTAAGTAAAAATTTCTAATTAATTTTTTTTTTTAAATTCTTTTTAGGTTAATTTTTGAGTCATATTCTTAAAGCTAAAAGAATTATGAGCAAACGAAAAACAATTGATGCATTCTTTAAGAAAAAAGATGCTAGCAATTCAGAAATTAGGACACCTGTGGCTGTAGAAACAAATCTTAATACTTCAATACCTGATGAACACCCCTCCAAATGTCCAAAACTTCAATTTGAAGAGATAGATCGTGATCCAGGATCACGTAAACAAATATGTGAATTTCCTATCAACCAACAAGATGAAATCCGACGAGCTTATCTCAAAGAAGGTCCATATCAACCTGAAAATATAGACTATCCATACAATGATGATACTCATCGTCGTCGATTTCAACCTTCATGGTTTGGTTCACATAAGGATTGGTTGGAATACTCACCTTCAATGGATGCGATATATTGTCTACCTTGCTACCTTTTTAGTAAGAAACCAATAGGTCGTCCCGGATCAGATGTATTCATTTCACGAGGTTTTAATAATTGGAAAAAGGTGAAAGATGGAATGAATTGTCCTTTAATTCGTCATGAAGGGAAAGAACCAAACTCCCCACATAAAATTGCTATGAACTGTTGCGAGAATTTAAAGAATCATTCACGGCATATTGACAAGCTGATTGAGAAACAAACGTCAAAAGAATTAGAGAATAATCGGTTGCGGCTCAAAACCTCAGTAAAGTGTGCTCGATGGCTAGCATTCCGAGCTTGTGCTTTTAGAGGTCATGATGAAAACCTTGATTCAAAAAATAGAGGTAATTTTATTGAATTGATAAAATTCACATCAACTTTCAATGACAAAGTAGCTAGTGTTGTCTTAGAAAATGCACCAGGAAATGCCAAATATACATCACCCACAATTCAAAAGGAGATTTTGCATATTCTTGCTAGTAATGTGCGAAATGCTATTCGTGAAGAAATTGGGGATGCAAAATTTTGCATTCTTGTTGATGAAGCTCGGGATGAGTCGAAGAGAGAGCAAATGGCCATCATTTTGAGGTTTGTTGATAAAGAAGGTTTCATTAAAGAGCGTTTCTTTCATGTTGTGCATGTTAGAGACACTACTGCATTAACTTTAAAGAATGAGATATGTGTTGTCCTTTCTCATTACAACCTCCACATTGAAAATATTTGAGGTCAAGGATATGATGGGGCTAGTAACATGCGTGGTGAATGGAATGGATTACAAGCTCTTTTTCTTAAAGAGTGCCCATATGCTTATTATGTACACTGTATTGCTCATAGGTTGCAATTAGCTCTAGTTACAGCATCTAGAGAAGTAAAAGATGTTCATCAGTTCTTTAATCATTTGGTTAATAATATCAATATTGTTGTTGGTTCTAGTAAGCGTAATGATGAATTGCAACATGCTCAAGCAGAACAAGTTGAGAATATGATTGTTTCTGATGAAATTGAGACTGGAAGAGGTGCAAACCAGATTGGTACTTTGCAACGAGCTGGAGATACTAGGTGGGGATCTCATTTTCAATCTATTTGTAGTTTGATTAACATGTTTGATGCTACTTGCAAAGTTATTAACACTATCTCTGAGGAAGGGGCTAACTATAAACAACGCGGTGATGCCGAGGGAGCTTATAAGGTATTAACATCATTTAAATTTATTTTAATCTTGCATTTGATGAAAGAGATAATGGGAATTACTAATGTTATTTGTCAAGCTTTGCAACAACGTTCTCAAGACCTTTTAAATGTCATGCATTTAGTTTCAACTACAAAATCACTTATTCAAAAGTTGAGAGATGATGGATGGGAGCCTTTACTTGCTAGTGTTATAGCATTTTGTGAGCAACATGAAATTGATATTCCTGATATGAATGCTCGTTACACTAAAGGTCGAGGTAGATATCGTCGTCAAGATGAAGATTTAACAATGGAACATCATTTTAGAATTTGCATATTTACAGTTGCAATAGATTTTCAATTGCAAGAATTGAAAAGTAGATTTTGTGAGCTAACAACGGAACTTGTCATTCTTAGTTCAGCTTTAAATGCCAAGGATGCTTTTAAATTATTCAAAATTGTTCATATATGCAATTTAGTTAAGAAATATTATCCTCAAGATTTTACTGAACATGAACAAGAACTTTTGGAGTCTCAATTGCAACATTATGAGCTTGATGTGATAAAACATCCAGATTTTCAGAATATGAGTACAATTTCCGAGCTATGTAGGGAATTAAAAACTTCAGAAAAGTCTAATATCTATTTTTTGATTGATAGACTTATTCGTCTTGTGTTGACCCTTCCAGTTTCTACAGCAACTACAGAACGAGCTTTCTCAGCTATGAAGCTGTTAAAAACAAGACTTCGCAATAGAATGGAGGATGAGTTTTTGGCAGATAATATGATAGTTTATATAGAGAAGGAAATTGCAGGGAATTTCACTATAGAGATGATAATGGATGAATTTTATTCCATGAAAAATCGTCGTCAGGCATGATTTGATCCAGTTGATGACCTGACCTGACTTGAATAATGTTGTGTAGATTTTAATGGGAGATTTACTGAGGCTTAGTCCATGGAGCAGAGGCTTGGGCAGACAAAAAAATTTTGGCCCGTTTTGTAGCCCATTGTGAATCCTGTGCGCAGGATATAAAAGCTTTTTTTTTGTGATTAGGGTTTTGTCTTGTTGTTGTTTTTGAGAAAGAAAAACACTGTAGCCGCACATTGTAATTTTTTTTTATAATAGTGAAATCCCTGCAACTCCGTGGACGTAGGCAAATTGCCGAACCACGTAAATACTGTTTTGTGCGTGTGATTGTTTTTCTTTTGGCGTTTTGTTTTCGCTATTTGAAAGTTGATAATTTTGTATCCAATAGACTTAAGAATTATATTTAGTATATTTATGTTACAACCCGGCCCCCCCATGTATTTATTCCTGGCTTCGCCCCTGTCAATCTCTGCACATGAAAGCAAACCTATCATTTGTGTCCTCAGGTTAAATGAAATAGCAGTCCAACACCAACCCAAGATGACAAGTAACATAAAAAACTGAACCACTTTGGGATTCTGGAATGGTATCTTATGCAGTTTAGTATTGCTACCTAGGTTGCACGGACACGCCATTTTTGGCGTCGTGTCGGTGTCGGTGTCGGACACCGGAACGGGTACGACTCGCCGGATTCCGGTGTCCGGCGAGTGTCCTCTTTTTTTTTTTTTCGTTTCTCCGACACGCGCTGACACGGCTCCGACGCGGCCCCGACACGTCCACGCCAGCAGTGAAGAAAAAGGAAAAAAAAGAAGAAGAAGAAAATCACAGATTTTGAGTTTGAGAAGAAGGGAAGACAATTTCGTACCGTACAGAAACACCACTGATTCGTACCGCCCAAAATACCGGGGTATTTCGGCTCATTTCGGCAGTTCCGGCGAATTCCGGTGTGTTTCGGCGGTGAACTTGTTCCGGGCCGGTACAAGATGAATGAGTTTTTTTTTTTTTTTTTCCTGAGTATTTTTGGTACTTACATATCTTTATCTTTGGAGTGTTGGATGACCATGATAGTCCAAATTTCAGCTTGCAGGATCATCCCTCACTTCTTCTTCCTCCTTTCAACAGAGCAGACGGTTTAAAAACAATAATAGATTGTAAAGAAGTATAAATATAACCTATAAAATAGTGTTTAAAATACAAACTAAGAGTTCAAATAAACTACAATCAATATCAAACTAAGAAAAAAGAGAAGTCTTCGTGATGATCCAATAATGAAAACATGATCGATCCCCTTCATTATCGTTAGGTTACCAATTATCTCCATTAACATCACCATCACTATACGATACCACTATAGAAAAGGCTGTTTTTCATCCTCAATTCATCTAGCTAGCCAAGTTTCTTGAAATGGTTCATCTAGCTTGTTTTTCATCCCACTTCTGAGATATTCTTTTATGGTACTCTTCCTTATCTCTTGAAATAAGTCAAATATTAATATGCACATATACTAAACATTCAGCATCATTAGGAGTAATTTGTCATTCTTTAATGAATTAATAAAGGAGCATGTATTTCGATTCCTTTAACAACATGATAACAAATTATATAAACATCACATTTCACAACCATGGCGGATTATTGCTTTTCATAATTGTTTCACAATCGTGATAATTAGAGTGGTTTAGAAATCGATTCAGGATCATATTGGTTAAACTAATCAATTTGGTTTTTAAAACCATGGTTAGTGATGAAATAGATGATTGTATATATGCTAACTTTCATTTATGCTTAAAAGTCAAGGATAGGGCTCTTACATTATTCCTAAAGGAGTGGTCTTTAAATACAAAGAAATTTATAAAGTTTTATTTATTTACTGTATTTTGGAAGGTAAGAAATTTATAATGTCAGAGCATTCAATCTGTTTTCTTTGATATGGTGTGGAGTTTAGTTTATAAATCTTTATGGAATTTATGGTACATTATTAAGGATGAGGTAATGGTTGTTATTGTTGGCAAGAATCATGTGAACACAATTATTTTTTTCCACGTACGCTAGCATTGGCTAGACTTTGGGAGTTGCCAAGCTGAGTACTTCCTACGTTGACATTCTTGTAGTTTCTCAAGCTGGATTAGACTCTGATGACGAATCAGATCAAACCTGTATATATAAGAACTGAGTCATGTGTTTCTTAACATTGAGGTTTGACTTGGGGAGGGCTACTTCTGTCTACGTGTTTTACTAATGTATGCACGTTAATTAATAAACTATTTTAAGAAATGTTAGATTTGGAACAAATTTCACAACTTTTCTTTTGTCACAACTTGTGACCGGTGAAAGAAAAAATGATGGCTCATACTTTCACCGCTCACAATTCATTATATGATAAATTGTGGCAAAAATTGTATACTTTGTTGTGGTTTTAACATTGTTTCTGAATGATCGAATTCACGCAATTCGTAATACTGCTAAGTGCCAGCACATATTTACATATTTTAAATTGGGTCAAACGGAATTAAACTTAGAAAAATTAGGCTTTGTTTTTCACAAAGGTGTGATATTTTGTGTCATGCATTAATATAATTTCTCCTTCTCCGTCTTGATTTGACCATGTACCCTAGCTAGTTCTTAGCTCTCTCTCTCACAAACACACTTTGCTATAAAACACTTTTTCTGATTTTTTATCTAACCACTCGATGGAGACTTTGCAATATTGAATCCCAAACAAAGTTATTATTCGGTCTCTTTCCAATGACACGCACATTAGTGTTTGTATTTTGTGGGGGGATAATGAAAGTAGTTAAAAAAAAAAAAAAAAAAAAAAAAAAAAAAAAAGATATGCGAGGTCAAAGCATCTGGGGATTAAAGATTGGACCAAAATCATTATAAAAATCACAAATTGTGGGTGTGGAAGTTTTTATATATTCCAATTAGTGGGTTTGTCTACTAAAGTATGACAAGTTAGATTTTGGTTCAAGATTTGTGTTCATCTGGGGGAGATTCCTGCTGGGTTGATGGATTAATAGGCAAAGCTGTAAAATGCTGTGATACACATCTCTCTCATTTTTTGGTTCAGTGTAGAAACTAGAAAGTGATGGAGACAGTAACCAACTAAAGAGGATCTGATCCCATCCTTGAAAGTGAAACTATCACCTACTATCTACTTTCCCTAACCACAAAATAGAAAGACTACGTTCCCCATTTGGCCATTTCTCACAAGCCCCACGCTTGCCACTTTGTTAAAGTGTCTTTACTCTTTACATTACGTTAATGTTAGCTTCCCAACCAGTTCCCACTAAGAACAAAAATTTTCCCCCAAATGAATATAGAAGTATGTTTTTATTTTAAACCTCATAGTCATTGGAATGCATGATGTATATTTTAATCAAAAGGTGTTGTTAAAAATGGTGCTCGAAGGAGTAAGGACTAAGGATAAAGGTTTTTATTTTATAGGAAATGTTAACAGATGATATAAAGGTATTAGTTTAGGAACTATTTTTAGAATTTTTTTATGAAAAAATGATAAAACTATTAATTTTCTTGACACCTTTTTATATTTCTCATGAAAGTGATGTTAAAATTTTCCTGATATTGATGTTACATTTCCTATGAAAATGACGTTAAAACTTTCTTAATATAGTTTATTAACCATTAGCTTAGGGGGATAATAGTGCCCGAAGGAGTAGGTAAGGACTAAGGATAATGGTTTTTATTTTATGAGAAATGTTAATGGATGTCCTAAAGATATTGGTTTATGAACTATTTTTAGAAATATTTTATGAAAAAATGATAAAAAAAATTAATTTTTTTGACGCATTTTTATATTTTTCATGAAAGTTGTAAGGGCACGTTTTGTTCCGATCCACAGCCTAAAAAATGGATGGACAATGGCCCAAAAAGCCCAAAACAATGAATTTGTTGAAGAGTGGGCTTGAGACTGAACATTCAACAAGTTAGGAAGATATTGTTCACAATAGATTAGTTATTAGTGGAATGAACAAACAATTTAAACAAAAAAGACTCTCCTTGGTCAAGTCCGAGGAAGGTATGTTCTTATATATTTCTCTTAGATTTATACAAAAATTACATTTCTTCGTTACACAGTGATGTTTTCTTTGGTTTTTCTCATGATCCCCTTTGTGAGGGAGTTCATCCCTTTTATACTTCCTTTCTTTCTTTCATCTTAGCCCTCTACGTGTAAATCAGACTACTAACCTTCCTGATACTTGTCCTATTAGCACCTTCCTAAAGTCTTTGGGGGTAGCTGTATGGCTGAAAGTTACTGTTCAGGCATCACTTTCACATTAATGTGGTCATAGAGTTAGATGTAGAGTATTCAATGCGGTGATAGCAACTTTCTTCTCATATATTTCTCACTTCTCTTTTGTCTTATATCTTTCTGACGCTTATCCATCCAAGCAAGATTGTCTACTGCCCAGTACTTGATGGGTAGTCGGACTTTAGGCCTCCATACTATTGGCCGAGGTGGCATTGCTCCTCAGACAACATCACCTACTCATCATGTCTTGACCTCTTCCTCGGCCCAATATCTATCTGCCTTCATTTGCACTAGTCTGTCCTCAGGCTATTTGATGTCCTCGGGCGCGGCCCGTGGGCCAATATTCTCATCTGGGCCCTTCATCCCTACAAAAGTGATGTTAAAACTTTTCTAATATAATTTATTAACCATTATCCTAAGGGGGCGTTTGGTTTGCCGTGATGTTACATTTCCCATGAAAGTAATGTTAAAACTTTCCTAATAAAAAATGATAATCAATACCTATTAATAACTACCATAATTGTCAAATTTCATATTTAATAATTTATATACAAACATAGTCATAATAAATATTTATAAATAGCTATCATAATTATCAAATTCATATTTATACACTAAGCAAAAAGAAATTGTTAAGGACATATTTTATGTAATTGGCTAATTCTTTGATAAAATGCACTTTACTTGTAATTTAGTAGATCTATGATGAGTTTAGTACTTCAAGAAACAAGAGTTCAAGTCAAGTATTAAAGTTATGAAGATTGGACCAAGAAACAAATGAAGAAAAATTGTTCATTAAAGCTCAATAGATAGCTCGATAGAAACAGTATCTATCGAGATTTAAGAACAAAGCTCGACAGAAGCTGAATCTGTCGAGATCTACAAAATCAAAATTTTTAGATCTGATTTTTGGTCATAGCTGACATGTATGTGTAGGGTTTCTTTTCTCACAACCCTAGACATATATAAGGCTTATTTTAAAGGCTGTTATAGATGGAGAACACATGCAAAAAGTGACTTAGTGCCTTATTCTCTCTATAAGAAATTACTGCATCTTTTGCGTCTTAAGGTTTTGTAACCAAGTACTTCTTGATTTTCATTGTTGATAAAGTAAAGAACTTTGCAGTTAAAAACATCTTCAAGTTGCTGGAGTTAGTCACGTACTGGGATCCGTGCAAAATGGTGGCGTTCATACATTGAAGAGTTCAAAGGTTCTGAAGCGGCAGAAGATTTCTGCTGTAAGTTCATCTGCGGGAATTGTAGAATATAGGGACAAAGGTTTTGTACTAGACCTGAAACTTCCCTTTACTATAGTGAATTACTTTTCGGGAAGGTTTTCCCCTAGATTTTTTACTGTGAAACTAGTTTATTTCATTAGTTTTCCTGGGTCATCATATCTTGTCTTATATACTATTCCGCTACGCATGATATTGATTTTTGTTTGTTTTAACAAGGTTTATTCATAACAAATCTAATTAATAACTTGGGTTTAAAACTTGTTAATTCTATCAACCAGGGTCTAAATTTTTCAACAAGTGGTGTTAGAGTAGGTACACTCTTATTGAATTAATTTCCTGAGTGTGATCCTTGACCCCTGTTGTCATGGATCATGGACAATCTCTTTTGATTCCTCATTCGTTTGATGGTACTAATTATGCATACTGAAAAGTTCGTATGAAAACTTTTTTTGCAAGCTCTTGATGAAAAAGTATGGCAAGCTGTTGAAGTCGGTTAGGTTAAGCCAAAGGAAGCATCGATGGATTAGAATTAAGCAAAGATCAAAACGGAAAATTTCAAGAGTAGGGCTTTGAATGCTCTATTTAGTGGTGTGACCAATGAGGAATTCAAAAAAATATCATCCATAGAAATTGCTAATGAAGCATGGACTATTCTTGAGACCACCTATGAAGGTACCAAGGCAGTGAAAACTGTTAAGCTTCAAAGACTTACCAACAGTTTTGAAGAAATAAGGATGGAGGAGGATGAGACCTTTAATGAGTTCTATGCTAAACTCAAGGATATTGTAAATTCTGCCTTCAATCTTGGAGAATCTATTGTGAAACCCAAAATTGTTAGGAAAATCCTTAGGTCCTTACCTGAATGATTCCATACCAAGATCACTGTCATTGAAGAAGTGAAGGACATTGATCAAATTCCTTTGACTGAGCTTGTAGGGAACCTTCAAACCTATGAGATGTGATTAAGTAAAATGGGGAAAAGGTGGAAAGAGTAGGAACATGGCCCTTAAGGGTATAGAGGAAGAGAGTGATGACTCTGAAGATGAAGATGAAGATGAGGATGAAGATGAGGATGAGGATGAGGACTTAACCTTCATAGCTAATGAGATTATCAAGCTTCTCCAATATAGGAAAAAGGATAAGAACAAAGCCCCTAGGAAATCTGAATCCTCTAGGAAGGGCAAGAATGAGAAACCCATCATCCAGTGCCACGAGTGCAAAGGTTTTGGTCATATAAGGATAGAGTGCCTAAACTATTTTATGAAGGAAAAGACCAAGAATTCAAAAGGTAAAGTGTTGGTTGCTACCTTGAGTGATTATGAGAGTGATTTTTCTGATGAGTATGAGTATGAATGTGGTCATTATATGGCTTTTGCTGCCATAACCGATAAGGTGATTGTGGAGAGTGCTAATGACAGTGAGGATTCTTCTAATAATGAAGTACCCAAAAAGTTAACCCTTCAGGTTGCCTATGATAAGCTATGCACTAAATTTATAAAATCTGAAAAGACTTTTCATCTTTGTAGAAAAGAGCTTAATGAGGTAAAAACTGTTTTACTGAACTGTTAGTCAAACTAGATGAGACTACAAGATTAGTTGAGACTCTTGTTGTGGAGAACACCTCATTAGAAGAAAAGGTAAAAAATCTCGAGGTTGAGCTTAGTCAAGCTAGAACTCCAATAGAGAGGATGTCTAGTGCAAAGCATGATAAGGTATTGAGCGCTTAAAAGCCTAGTTCTGATAAGACTGGCTTAGGATATGTTGTTTCCTCTGGCACCTCCTCTTTCATGGCTTCTGGATCAAAGACTGTCTTTGTGCCCCAATCTGAGAAAAGTGATAAATGTATGAAATCCAAAACTGATTTGGCTAATTCTAAATCCTTTGTTAGACCTCACTCTAGGAAGTCTAGTAGTTCAAAAACTACTCATATTTGTCACCATTGTGGTGTTTCTGGACACATTCGTTCTAAGTGCTTTAAGTTGTATCCTCATAAGCAAGTGTATAAACGATTATAGGTTCCCTCTCAAGGCTCAACACCTTTGTTTGGAGAATATTAAAAATTTTGAGTTTTAACTCAATTTCAGGAGAATTCTAATTTTTTTATGTCCTTTGGTAGACATACTAGAACACATGCCTTTTTATCTTCATGGCCAAAAATTCATGCTGTGTGGGTTAGAAAGGAACCTAAGACTTAATTGTCTTTTCTATCTGTCCTCTACTTTAATTCTTTCTTTCTAAAGTAGGACTTTCTTGCTTGTTTTCTTATCTGTTTTTGGAATCATGCTTTCATGCATTTGCATCTATCTTCATACTTTCATGTTGTTTGTTTGTTTTTATTTGGTTGTTTAGTTTTTATTTTGTTTTGTTTTGTTTTCACAATAAAAAAAAGGAAAAAATCAGAAAAATACAAAAATAATGTGTGTTTGTGTATGTTGGTACTTGTGTACCTTTGATGGCCATTGAAACAAAATTTCTTAACATTGTATCTCTTGTAGCATAGATGAACATCTCAATGCACAACTAAACAAGTGAGCTTTATGGCTTATGGTTGTGATGAGTATGATTATGATTGTCTCTTATATCTCATACTCATATTACTCTTTTTGACGGTAAGGACTAGAAAATCCTAAGAGAAAGGCATAAATTACCATCTCACCACTAAAACCCATCAATCATGTATAACATTTGTGTGCTTCGGCATAGCAAAATTGTGATGTTTTGGCTTACATAATTGGGTATTTATTTTCTCTCTTATATGTCCATGCATGCTATATTTAAAATAAAAATATGCAAAGAAAAATAAAAGCAAAATGAATCAAAATGCTTTTAATATGGTTGCAAGCGTGTTTCTAGGAGATGTGAGAGTTATAGGATGTACCTCGAAGGTGATAGTTCCCATCAAATAGTTATAATTGTGTGTAAGTGCATTTGATTTTTTCATGTCTCAAATCTTCATAATATGAGACACTTATGCACTCTTACTTTGTTTCACACACAACACACAAATTCTTTGCCACTCTTGATACATGTACAGGTACAATGTGATTTGGCCATCACAAAGGATACATGTGTTAATATATGCTTGCTAAACTGTCTTAACTTGTTTTTGAAAAATAAAATTGGTTAGACTTGTTTAGTATGTATGTGTGTCTTTTGATCTAGAAATGCTTTGCATCTAGATTTGAGCTGTGTTTAAGTGTTTAACATGCTGCTTGGATGCTTGTTTGAGTAGCTATCTTGTTGCATTCATCTTGTGTGTTTTCCCTCCCTTGGAAAACCTTGATTCCATCTTCTCGACAGCTGCTCGATACCTTCTCAATAGCATCTTGACAGCAGCTCGACACAAGTTTCTTCTATCAAGATTTATGGATTTGACCTCGATAGCTAGGTCGATCCATCGAGCCAAAATTCTGTGCTCTCTGTTTGCTCGATACATTCTCGACAGATTCTTGATCCATCGAGGTTTCTGGATAGCTTCTCAATAGATTCTCAACACATATCTTGATCTATCGAGGTAATATTTCTATGCTCCCTGCCAACTCGATAGAATCTCGACAGATTTTCGATCTGTCGAGACCCTCTTGCATGCATTGTTTTTCACATATTTTGCATCTTTCTATTATCTTGTCATCCATAGCATCTTGTTTTATTACATTCATACATTTATATGGATTTCTTGTGTCCCTTGATCATTTTAGATCATCTTTATGTTTCTCAGGTGAAGCTTTATAGCTTCTTGTATCCTTTGTCAATCATGACAAAAAGGGGGAGAAAATGTGATTTCATTTTAAGATTCTACATGTTAGGGGGAGAAATACACGCCTTTGTAAGGGGAAGTTATGTTTCATCTTGTTAGGGGGAGTGAGCTTCTTTTAGCTTCTTGTACATCGGTTTTGTGATCATTTTTACATACTTTGTGCTTATCTTTAATATATATACATATATATATATATATATATATATATGATGATGATGTATGTCTTTTTCACTTATCTTTATATGTGTTGTTTCTTCTCTATCTTTATTCGCATGTCTCTTTATGTATGCAATCTTTATTTTTGTTTCACACATGATGACTTGATAAGTTTTGTTTACGTGTTTTAGAAAGACAGGTTGTGAAAGTCTATCATGCCGTGAACTCTTTTCTTGCAAAGTTTTTCAAGAGTTTGTAGTAGGGATAGATTTATTTTGTAATACAACAAGTGGTTATGAGTTAAGTAATTTAAGACTTCTCTCATGATTAGTTGTTTTGTTGTGGTTTTGTCACGGATTGCCAAAGGAGAAGATTGTTAAGTACATATTTTATGTAATTGGCTAATCCAAAATGCACTTTACTTGTAATTGGGTAGATCTAGGATGAGTTTAGTACTTCAAGAAATAAGAGTTCAAGTCAAGTATTAAAGTCATGAAGATTGCACCAAGAAACAAGTGAAGAAAAGTTGTTCATTAAAACTCGACAGATATCTTGACAGAAACAGTATCTATCGAGATTTAAGAATGAAGCTCAACAGAAGCTGAATCTATCGAGATCTATGAAATCAGAATTTCCAGATCTTATTTTTGGCCCTAGCTGACATGTATGTGTAGGGTTTCTTTTCTCACAACCCTAGACATATATAAGGCTTATTTTAAAGGCCGTTATAGATAGAGAACACATGCAAAAAGTGACCTAGTACCTTATTCTCTCTGCAAGAAGTTATTGCGTCTTTTGCGCCTTAAAGTTTTGTAACCAAGTACTTTTTGATCTTTATTATTGATGAAGTGAAGAATTTTGTAGCCAACAACATCTTCAAGTTGCTGGAGTTAGTCACGTACTAAGATCCCTGCAAAATAGTAGTGTTCATATATTGAAGAGTTCAGAGGTTCTGAAGCGGTAGAAAGTTTCTGCTATAAGTTCATTTACGGGGATTGTAGAGTTTAGGGACAAAAGTTTTGTACTAAATATGAAACTTCTCTTTATTATAGTGAATTGCTTTTCGAGAAGGGTTCCCTCCAAATTTTTTACTGTAAAACTAGTTTATTTCATTGGTTTTCTTGAGTAATCATATCTTGTCTTATTTACTATTTTGCTGTGCATGATATTGACATGATATTAATGTTTGTTTGTTTTAACAAGGTTTATTCATAATAAATCTAATTAAAATTTTGAATTTAAAACTTGTTAATTCTATTAACCGGAGTCTAAATTTCCCAATAGAAATAAAATCATTTTCTTTAAGAGAAAATCACATTTTAATAAGAAAAAAAATTTACCAATTAAGTTAACCAGAATAATAAGTGTCTATTTGGGAACAACTTATTTTATTGAAATTAAAATTTTTTTGCTGAAAGTATTGTAGATAAAGTAAAAGTTAGTTGAATAGTATAGTGGATACCATAAATAGCATCAAAAAGTATAGTTAAAGTCATAAATAGTAGCACAAATAAGCTGAAATTTTCAACTTGTCTGAAACACATACTAAAATAAAATTAAGGGTCATGCTAACGAGTGCCCTTAGGGCATTTATTAATAATTCATTTTAAGAAAGTTTTGATACCACTTTTATGGGAAATGAAAAAGATTGTCAAAATATTAATTAATTTTTTTTATTTTCCATAAAAATTTTCTTTAAATGAATTATTAACCAGTGTTCTAAGAGCATTCGTTAGCATTTTCCTAAAATTAAAAAGGTATTATACTATTATATAAAGGCAGTTGATAAGAAAGGTAGACCAGCCCACACTCGAAAACAGCCATCCCCTTTTAGGTGCCTTCCTTTCTCCAAACTCTCTGAAACCCACCACCGCCCACACACACACACACACACACACACACCAATGAAAGAAAGGAACAAAACACAAAAAAATTGTTATAACTTCAAACCACTCTACTCATCTTCAATCAACAACAGCAACAACAAAAACTCTGAAATCATTCATGCCAATCCCTCCAATATAAAAACCCAAAATTTTCTCTCTCTCTCTCTCAGCCTCCAAATCAACAAAATTGATTTGAAATAGAGTGAGAGAGAATTGGGTATGAGAAAGAGAGAGAAGTAGAGTTGATTTTTTTTGGTTGTGGGCGTGAAGTGGTGGGTGGGGTTGGGATATGGTAAATAGAGATGGGTCGAGACGGGTACGTGGTGCCGGCGGACCCGGGTGCTGGTGCAGCCATGATAAGCGCGAGTGCGAATGTGAATGTGAACTTGAAGAAGAAAAACCAGTCTGCGAGGAGTTGGATACTGTTAGACTCCAGAGGAGAAGGGACCAATCTAGATGTGGACAAGTACGCTATAATGCACCGCGTTCACATCCACGCACGTGATCTCCGTATTCTCGATCCCTTGTTGTCTTACCCTTCCACCATTCTTGGCCGTGACAAAGCCATCGTTCTCAACTTAGAGGTCACTTTACTCTTTTTTTTCTTTTTTTTTTTCATTGCTTTCGTTTCATACTGATGGTTTTTTTTTGGGTTTCAATTTCTGGGTGTTCAGCATATCAAGGCAATTATCACTGCTGAAGAGGTTTGTCTTCTCTCTCTTTTGTCTTTTTTTAAATAGGAGACAGTTTTAGTTATGTTCAAAAATAGAGATTGTGGGTTTTTTAGTACTTTACTTCACTCAACGCAACTATCAAGTCCCGTTGACTTTTTCAGCTTTTGTTTCGAGGTCTGAGATTTTTTGTTTGTTAAAAAAAGAAAAAGAAATTTGAAGAAAAACCCAGTTTCAATTTCATCACTTTCATTTTGTTTATTATAGCTTTGGTGTTTGATCATCAAAAAGTGATGGGTTAATCATACTTTATCCACTGTGGCTTCAACTAGTAAAGTATATTGTCCTTGAATAAGGGAAAATGCTTATCAGTGTTTATCATCATGGAGCGGATGTTATAGGTTTCAAATCCTATTGTAATTATAAAAATTAAAAAAAAAAAAAAAAAAAAAAACTTTATCAGCTTTTTCGTCAGGTGCAGCCATACAAAAATGCACATGTGAATTGTATGCCTTGATAGAAAGGTCAAACTTGACCTTAGGAGCACACTAGAGATCATTATTCCCCAATTTGATGATAAGCTTAAGAAGTAGACAAAAAAAATGAAGAGAAGTGAAAAAAGAAAAGAAAAAGCAATGATCTGAAAATTATAATTTTTAGATGCAAATTTTCCCCCCTCTCACTAAGCAAATGGTGGGGATTAAAAAATTTGTACTTTTCTGGTGTTTTGGATGACTAAGGATTGACTTTTGGTGGATCAAGAGTGCCTCTGAGTCAAGATTTATTGGTTGATTGATGTTTATTTAACAATTAACTCAATAATTAGAAAACAACTGTGAGTTTGAGTTGTTTTTGCAATTTGTGATTGTTAATTTTATTGAATGATAGGTATTGCTTCGGGATCCATCAGATGAAAATGTTATCCCTGTTGTGGAGGAGCTTCAAAGGCGATTGCCTCCTGCAAATGCCATTCCTCAAGGTCTAGGTGATGGGAAAGAGTACCCAGGGGGCCAAAATGACATTGATGCAGGTGAAGAAGATGGTAAGCAATATTAATTTAATGGTTAAAAATTGAATCAAAACAATCTTGATTAGTGAAGAGTTCATACTGTTATTGCTGTTTTGGAAATGTGCATTATTTTTCATCTTGTGTATTTTCTCAATATTAGAATGAACCTTGTCGGTCCTTTTTTATTTCTTGTTATATGAATGATCTAAATTATGCAATGTAGAGTCTCCATTTGAATTCCGGGCCCTGGAGGTAGCTTTGGAAGCTATTTGTAGTTTCCTTGCTGCACGCACAACAGAATTGGAGACTGATGCTTATCCTGCATTAGATGAGCTTACCTCTAAGGTGAGTACTTATGTCCTCTTTCTTTAACTGGTCCATTGACTCTCGGCTAGTGGTTTAGTTAAGGAAATGGGTAGACTGCTTATATAAGCTCATAAGACTTATTGTCTACTTTTGGATGTTTAGTTGGAGTTCAAGGGGAGAATTATTAAGGGTGTGGTACTGACTCATGGCACTGGACAGTTCATGATCCTTCATGTTAGATTTAAAATTTTTGGGAGTGCACTTTTTTATTGTATTCCCTTATTTATTTATTATTTTTTAATTTTGGATTCATTTTAATGCTATATACATCCAACCTCCTTGGCTCTTTGGGCTCTTTTGTTCTTCATCACTCTTTCCTGCTTTGCACACTTGTAATGCTGTTCAGCCTCTTGTAGTGTTTCATTATTGTCAATCTTTTCTGAACAATTATTCTTTACAGATTAGTAGCCGTAACTTGGATAGGGTTCGTAAATTGAAGAGTGCAATGACAAGGTTAACTGCTAGGGTTCAAAAGGTATGCACTTTTGTTGTGATGTGAGAAATGATGTATTTCTGCTTACCAAAAGAAAATTTTTGTTATCAAACCCGTTCTTTTTCGTGTGTGTGTTTGATGAGCTTGTTTGGCTTATTTTGTTGCAAATATGATTTTTTTTTGAAGTAAAGCTGTACCTTTAAAAGTGATGCTTTAAAAAACTCTACAAAAGCTGGTAGTGAAATAAGCTGGCATTTTAGGCCAAGAAAAACAGACCATTAGTGTTTTATCCTGTTAGAAAATTTTATGATATGCATTATGGATATTATATGTAAGAAACATTGTTGACTAACCTACTAAATTTTGCTCCTTTTTTTGTGTGTGTGATGGCTGGATTCCTAATATTTTCTTTAGTTGAAACATAGCTTTTGTTCTCCCAATTTTTGTGCTTATAGGGAAAAAAAAAAAAAATCCTATTTTGAAGTATACTGATCAAAACTAATGTATAGATTTTTATTTGGCTAAAATATTGTCTCCATTGCTAAAGTTGGCATGAATTTTGCTTTTTGTCCCTAAACTTTAGAAAATTATTTTTTCCTCCCAAAACTTTTTAAAGACATTTTGTCAATAGTTTAGGGATGAAAAATGGACTTTTTTTCAATAGCTTGGATGAAATTGAAGATTGATAAGTGTAACATTTTCAATAGTTTAGGGACAAAAAACGAAATTCATGCAAATTTTAGGAACAAAAACAATATTTTAGCCTTTCTATTTTAACAAATTTACGTTTTAACATTTAAATTTCTTTATTTTATGGGAAAAAAGATATCTTTAAATATGGTTAATAACTTAATATACACATTTGGGTTTAGATAATAATTAACAAATAGTCATGGGGGATTTTGACGATTTTTTTTTTTGATAGGTAAGTATACACATGCACCCAATGGGTTTTGAACCCGTAGCATCATCCTCCACCCTTCCTTATGGAGGGAGGAGGTGCTGTTTGAGCTAGAGCTCATTGGAAAAATTTTCAATTCATGCTAAACCCTTGTATTTAGTTTTTATTGGTTTGCATTTCAATCATTATTTTAAACAATCTAATTGCAACGAAGCCAAAAAATATGAAGTCTGGGTTATCCACCATTAAAAAATTTCTGTCTATTCCAGAAAATAAGAGAAGTTCCTCTTCTACAATATTACTTAGAAGAAGGATCTGTAATTAGCTCACACAATATAAAGTGAATTTTATAGATTTGACAAGGTTGTTGCCTGTAACTTGATCTATAGAATGCGGTGTACATAGTTATGGCTTTGGATTCTGCGCGTAACTGGCCATATAGGTTTGGGTCAGCAAAAATTTGGAGCTGATATGATATCTATATGAAAATTTGGAGCAACAAATCTGTTGACTCTATGTTATGCACCATCTAGGTTACAGTTGATTGTCTCAATTATATGGTTTTAGGAAAATGGAAATGGATCAAACGATCTACTGATGATAAAAGAAATCTCGAAACTTTGACAGATAGCATTTATTGCTCTAAGTGTGCAATGCCACATCAGTGCAAGTCGTTGGTTGAGAAATGTATTTGCAGTTCTGCCTTTTCTTCTGTTTTCGTTAGCAGTATCATCCCCACTAGATCATGTTACATATAAGTGTAAACTGTGTAATCCAATAGCAAAATATATGGACCACTGCCACTCTGAATTTGTGATGTGGATTTGATAATAAGTTACTTGACCAGGTTACAATGAAAGAAATATGTTTACCTTTCCTTTAATTCCTTAAAATCATAGTGTTATCCACTTCTGATCACTAAATTGCAGGTTAGAGATGAACTTGAACAACTACTTGATGATGATGATGATATGGCTGACCTTTACTTGTCAAGAAAGTTGGCTGGTACGTCTTCACCAGTTAGTGGCTCTGGCGCTGCCAATTGGTTTGCTGCCTCCCCTACTATTGGCTCAAAGATATCCAGAGCGAGTAGAGCAAGTGTGGTAACAGTTCGTGGGGATGAGAATGATGTGGAGGAGCTTGAAATGTTACTGGAGGTTATAACATTGATTTACTTCTCATTTGTCATGTTTTATCTGCAGTGAAGTCTGAATTGTGCAGTAATTTATTTTGCAGGCTTACTTTATGCAAATTGATGGCACATTGAACAAATTAACCACAGTACGTGCTATTTTGGATATTATTTCTTTATCTTTTTTTTTTTTGGTTGGTACTTCGAATGACTGATCATGTGCATGCATATTTCACTGGTAAAAGCAAACTTTAGACACGTGATGCTTGTAAAAGATCATGTAGGGCTGATGCTAGCAATCGGTGACTGGTGAGGAGTCATTTTTGAATTGGACTAGTGGAGAGCAGAGTTGGATGGATTTTGACTTTTTTATTTTTGGGACTAGGTTTTCTGGTGTATCTTGATCAAATTGAAGTTAGGCTAAACCAACTTTAGTACTATATGGGTTTTTGTAGATTATGAGACTTATTATTTTTGTACTTAAAAATCTGTTTCTCTTATATTTAATGATATTTTCACTTGAAAGTTTCTTATCATTGTGTTTTGGTTCTTATATGCAAAGAAGGAGAATTATTTTCAGGTTTCTTTTAATTTAAGGTTGAATAGCCGCACCCCCCCCCCCCCCCCCCCCCACCTCTCTGCTCTCTCTCTCTCTCTCTCTCTCTTTGTTTTCTTTCTTTTTTACAATTGTTTTTCTAGTTGTTCTGGCTCTTTTCACGGTCTGTAACCCAGACTTAATTATTTCCTAAATTATGCTTGCTTCCATGAGAGTGTAGAAGAAGATTCATATTTTAGTGAAGAAAGAAAATTTTATGCTGCTGTGGCCAAGAGCCTTGTAGCTCAACTATGTTTCCAATAGAAATGTCCTAGGTTCAATCCCCTATCCCCCATTGTAACTATCGAATTATTAAAAAAAAAAAAAAAAAAAAAACCTGTTAGCTGTTATGAAAAGGGTAAGATTATATCATTTAAATATCCTTGATCTTAATGTAATCCAAATCTTCATAGTTCATGTATTAGGTTGTCCAAAGAACATTTCATGCCACTGGTTCAATTTGGTATGCAAACTAGATATATATAAAGATTTTTACTTTCTGATATCCACTATTGTTTCTTTGTAGTTTGTTAGCTTCTTGAATTTAGAAAACTGAAAAGAAAAGCAATGGGGGGAAGAGCTTTTCATAAACCTGATTAGAAAATTGAAGCACCATGCGATGGCCTGATGGGCCTGTATTACCAGGTTAAAAATTTGGTCCTGGGTTTCATAACCATTTCCAGTCTCAGTATGGACGCTATTTTCTTTGGGAGTTTAAGTATATTCCTTTGTACACAATAGACTGGTTTCTGTTTAACATTTACAGAAACTCTGGTGCTAAATGTCATTTGCATACCCTGGAAGTTGTCAGCAAATACTAGAATGGAATAACCCCACCCCTTTGGGAAAGGCGGGCTTAATAATCATGATAAACTAAAATGCAGGCACCTTTTATTGAGCTGTGTTGCTTTATTCTTCCACATGCATGATTCCTTTATACTAACTTTCAATTCTGCTTCTCGTGCTATATGTTAGGTTTTGTAAAAAGTAGCTAAATCTTTTGATGTTTGATAAGATTTATACACACTCTTTGTGTTACATATTATGCTTTTCTAATTGCTATCTTGAACTTCTGCAGCTTCGAGAATACATTGATGATACGGAAGATTACATCAATATTCAGGTAACCTAATCTCTAAATTTGTTGTGCCAGATTCTTGGGTTGCATATCAATATTGTGTGATCTGAATAAAACTTTGTTTTCGCAGCTTGACAATCATCGAAATCAGCTGATTCAGGTGCTCCAATCTTCCTGTGTTGTGTATTACTTATATCAGTGCATTTTTTTCTTTTCCTGATGATATTTCCAAGTCCTGGAATGTTTTTGTTTTAGTTTTTTACATTATCTTTTGCTCAATGGCTGCAGTTGGAGCTCTTTCTAAGTTCAGGAACCGTTTGTTTATCCATCTATTCTTTAGTTGCTGGAATATTTGGAATGAATATCCCATATACCTGGAATGACAATTCTGGTTACATGTTTAAATGGGTAAGAAGTTATTTCTGCTGGTAAATTTGGCTGTAGGTTTCTGGATGAAATTCTCTTAAAACATTGAATTATCTTCCCGTTTGGGCTGGCAGGTGATCATTGTCTCAGGAGCAATCTGTGCCTCTCTCTTTATACTGATTATTTCTTACGCACGCTACAAGGGATTGGTTGGATCTTGAATTTACACCCATGCACCAAATATTGTTGCTGGAAAGGACTTCCAAGCTTGAACCTTATGGCACCTACTATCATGTGCAGCATAATAAATTTGGTTCCTCTCTCTTTCTGTTGGAAGGTTTCAACCAGGATTTGCATATGGCACCAGTGTTTTAATCCCAAGGGAACATGAGTTCACTAAATTGTCAACTAGATGGTGGTTTGAGGCACCAACTCATATCAATTCATTTTACTGCCTTTAATATATGTAAAGGCAGAAGCTCGGCAACTGTCAGGTGTGTAGCATCTTTTAAGCAGAATTGTATAATAGGAACTGTGTGCCATATTGACAGCCTATACCCACAATTATGACATTTTTCAATCACATTTATTAATCGCTTTTTTGTTACGGCAATTTGTTAATCAGTTTCAACATTTATTATCTCTGCGCAATTTCAATTATAGATTTTACTGGCTTGAATCATAGAAACGTTATTTTTCATTTGTAAACACGTGCAAGTAACCACTGATATCCTCCTGCAAAGTCTGAATTTCTGTCGATTAACTTGGGTTGAATAACATTTTTTGATAATTGGGAGTGAGGAAAATTTCAACTCTAGATGTTTTCGTTAGAAACTCTATAAGGTTCTAATCAGTTGAGTTACAAGATTCTTGGCAAGCTTGAGTTGAAGAGTTGATTAACATAATTTAAAAGGTGAAAAAAAAATTAGGGCATGGAAGAAGAGGGGGGGGGGGGGGGGGGGGGGGGGTGATTGAGAATGCGGTGAACTCGCATGTGTACTATTGAGACTTGGTTGTTGAACGAAAAGGATCAAATGGTAGTTAGATTAAAGAGAGTTTAGGGATTTTTTAGGGATTTTATTTCTTCAATAGGGAGAGTGAAGAGAGTTTAGGGATTTTTTTTCTTCAATAGGGAGCCTTGGGATCTTTTTATAAATTTTTGAGGTAGGGGCCTTAGTCCTAAGTGGCCTACAGCTTAGAGTTAGCACCACTCCTCATCATTAAGAAAATTTATCATGTATTGGATATGTGTATCCACTATCTCACATGTAATATCACATTCCTTATAACTAATTCAACTAATGCAACGACACAACAATTTTTTTTATTTAGAAAACTAATAATTAATAATTAATAATTTAATTATAAGTTGAATTAAATTTAATTATCACATTTTTAATAATTTAATTATCACATATTTTTTTAAGAAAACTAATAATTAATAATTTAATTGTTTCTCAAAAAAAAAAAAATAATAATAATAATAATAACAATAATTTAATTAATTAAACAACACCCAACAACAAGAAGCAGCTAAAATCATTCTCCCAAAAACTCCTATACACCATCGTTTCACCACCAAGAATCCAACATATCGTCGAGGCCAGCCAAGAAATCCCCAAGTTAGACAATAATTGATGAACATTCATTTTGCTTCGCCTTGAAGATATGGGGATTCTTCGATTTTTGTGCTGAAATCTATGAGTTTCCATGGGAGCTGCGGCATTCAAAAGAGAAGAATTATCACTATGCTCTAATTTCCTCGTCAGATGCTAACCGATTTTACCTTTTTTGTTTCCGAATTATCAAAAGAGAAGATTTTGATCGTGAAGGGCTTGGATCTCTATTGGGAAAAAAATAATATAAAGAGCTTCAATTTTTGAACTTTCTTTTGAGTTTAATGAGAAGGATCTCTCCATTTTTAATCTTGTGAATTTCCTCCATTTCATGGTTAAACCGTTAAGATAGATTTTACATATTTAAAGGTGTAAAACTTAAAACTTAAGAAGTCATTTAAAACTTTAAATGACATGTTAGTCTGTCTATATAATGTTAGATCCAAAAAATAAAATTTGGATCATGAAGTCACTACAAAAAACACAGGTTATATTGATGTTTTTTCTCAGGCGGTTTTTAAAATCCCCACTATAGGTCACTTACTGCAACACTTTTTAGTAACCCTTGTTATACATCCAGCCTATAGCGGTGCTTTCGTAAACACCACAATAGGTATGGTCAATCTTAGCGACCGTTTTTTAAAGGATAATGTTAGACTACAAATTTGATTGTGGTCAATGACTATAACTTCACTCAATGTTATTCTACTTGCAAAATTTTCAAAAGATTAAAAATCAATATCTATGTCATCAATCAAATGTTTAAATTTCAAGTTTTTATAGTCTAAAATTATGCATAAAAAAATAAGTTTATGAATCAAATAGTAAATAAAATCCATTTGACACATTCTCAAAAAAAAAAAAAAAAAAATCCATTTGACACGAAATTTAACATACGTATTAAGAATATAAGAATATACGATCCAACGGTTAGATTTTCAAAATATGTAATTATGTTAATATTTTTAGTGAAAGTTGTAATCATTGAAGAGAATCATATTCCTAACCTAGGAGCTAGCCAAAAAGAAATGGATGGTAAAGACAAAAAGCTATAGGAAGTTTGACTATACTGGTTTTTTGGAGATTGTCTGGCAACCAGTTTTTCTTTTTCTTTTATTTTAAATTTATTAAAATTAAAAATACATTTAAAAAAATATCTTTCCTATTTTTTGTTGAGAATATTTCTCGAAAAAAGGATGTTTCGTGTCGACTCTCAATACTATTTAGTCAAGAGGGAGGTTAAGGGAGCGGAGTATCAATTAGTTTGATAATTTGGAGAAGTAATGTCATTTTTTGAAAATTGGGTATAGCAAGTCTAATTTTGCTATATATCTTGGGGATATTGGTGTAATTTTTCCTGAAAAATTACATTAAGAAATAAAATTTAAATATATAAATAGGTCAAAAAAATACATTTCTTTGTTCAATCTAAGTTGATTAAAAATGAGTTAGTTGTTTAAAAATGTGCATTTTGAAAAAATCAAAACGTAGTGCATCTTGAAACATGATTATAAAAAACACATTTGAGGGTTAGTAAAGTTTGTGAAAAACTGCGGTGAAAAAAAAAATCATTTTAAAGTGACATTTCGAAAAAGCATTTCTTGAGTTAAAATTTAAAAACACACTTTTTGACCGTTTTAAAAATCAAAGCCAAGTGTCAACTTTTCCATGTTATCATTTAGAATTGTATATTTGCCCACGAAATTATAGAGCCAAACAGGCTTTAAATTTAAAATACAACAATCAAGAATGAAAAATTTGCATATTCTAATAAAAGATTTACTTATATGGTTTTTTCAGGAGTTGGTAAAAGTTTTAACATGAATTGGTAGTATTAAACTTAGGTAAGAAGGTTTGATATGTATTTAAGCGAATATTCTTAAATGTGCCGTTGCATATATAAGGGTTACAGGCTAGCTTGGTTGAAAGCAAAGTGAATTTATTGTCATTATCTATGAGAAAGAAAATTAATATTTAGGAGTAAATTATTTTTCATATTAGTCACCAGAATATCACACGTAGCGTGCAATTTACACGTATCACTTCATTAAGATCAAAAAAACGTATACTCACGTAGCTTACTTAAACATTTTTTTAACGGGCGAAAGAAGAAGAACAAAGAGTTAAAGATGCATGAAGACCGAACATAAGAAAAGAGAGAGGGACGGAGCACAGTGACATATCAATCTAGGATTTAATTCGACATCAGGTACTCCCTGCTCTGTTTCTCTCTTATTGAATTTTAGCAAAAACAAACATAGCAGAGAAACATGAAACTAGTGATAATGAAGTAAAAATTTTCCTCTTTCCTTAACTTTGTAAAATGTTTATGGGTCTAATTAATTTTGGAAGAATCATAGCCACAAAAGGAATTATTGTTATTTTTTATTCAAAATTGGTAAACAAATTGATGTTAAAATTAATGTTGATGTGTATGATAATTCTTCCTTTTTTTTTTTTATTTTTTTTAAATTCATTCTTAGTTTGTCACTCACAATCTCAATTACTGTATTCCAATCAAGATTAAGATTGTGTTTGGCTCAATATAGAGTATTTTCTAAGTGTAAAATTTTTTCAGGTGAAAATATTTTTGTTTGGTTGTGTTCTAGAAAATATGCTGAAAAATAATTTCTAGTGTTTGGTTTACACATAAAATGGTTACTAGAAAATATGTATAATCCGACAAGTATGACCATATCTCTCTCTCTCTCTCTCTCTCTCTCTCTCTCTCTGTTTGGGTGGGGAGTGAGGTGTAAAATGGTTGAAGGTAAACTAAAAGTGTAAAGCAATTTACACTCCCACCCCCTCTATTTTACGGTCAAACAGAAATTGATTTTAGTTTGATCATATTTTTTAGTCCACCCAAACATCTTGTTTGGTGTAAAATATTTTCCATATATGTTTTTCAACTGAAACAAACATAGCCTAAATACACTTTATCTCAACTAAAAGGCTAGCAAGCTAAAATACTTGATGTTAAGAAAAGATCTTTTGTGGGAAGATTGGTTAGAGATTTCTTGTAAAATCTTTAGCCTTTGGTTCCAATAATTATCTCTCTCTCTCTATTTTGTTTATTTTTTTATGCATCAATTGTATGCATTCTTTCTTTTAAAATATGTGGACCTCACAATTATATAGGACATATATATTGTGAAAGATGATACATATATGCAATACATAACTTAAAAAAAAAAATATGTAATACATAAGATATCTTATTTTTAGATTCATTAAGAAATGATTTCAATATCTTTTATTTTATATATTTTTCTCATTATTATGCACAAAAAAATAAAGGTGGAGCCATACAATAAAAAATCCTCATGTATCATTTGGGAACGAAATTAATGTATATTTTTATGGTTAGTGTGGGGCCGGTTATCCAAAAAGATGATGTAGAAATCGTAGGAAATGGGCTTGTGGCCCAACGGCCCAGTCCGAGGACATTCACTTATCCGAGGATGGTTAAAGAAAGATATTGTGGGAGTAGTATAAGAAAAAGGGATGGAAGTCATATATAGTGGCCCAAAACGCGTCCGAGGATAAGATCCACCTCGGATATCATGGTCCGAGGTGGATGTAACTATCTTAGTATTCAGGGTACTCCGCAAAGTTGTATTAGAACTGGAAAGTGAATATAGAACAAAGGAGGAACCGGGAGAGATAACAAATATCTTCTAAAGCTGCTACCTCCACATTAAATGCTTCCCAGCTAACTCTCTGGCCGCATTAATGTGGAGGTGATACCTGAACAGTAACCAAGCAGCCTTATGGCTGCTGAGCGAAGGTTCCGGGAGGTGCTGGATGGGACAGAAAGGAGTTCCCAGAATAGAACCTACACGTGTACGGTGAAAATGGGGTGAGGAACGTGGTATATAACCTGAAAGTGGATGACATTAGAGAGGACTTTTGGAAAAAAAGAAGAAAAACGAGAGAACCCAGAAAGATATCCCCTGAGACCTAGCCGAGGAGAGTTTTTATCGTTTGGTTAGTTTGAAGCGTCCTTTGCTGCACAATGATCATGACCTTTTCTACCGAATGGAACTAGTTCTTTCACCCACTCTCTAAAAAATTTATTGTTTGGGCTTGTTGGGCTAGAAACCCATCCCTATTCTGGGTCCAATCCAATTTGAGTCCCTACAATTGGCGCCGTCTGTGGGAAGAGCTTGATCTGTTTGTAGGGAAAGGCAAGTGCAGCGGTTGTGATGGAAGGGGGAGCACTGCAGCAGCCAGTGGTGGGCCCACAGCAGGTGGATGTTAATCCACACCAGGCAGAGTCCAGGGGCTCTCAGCATGGTAATCCGTTGGTAATCCTTGAACAAAGAGGGGGTCGTGAGGGAAGTGCGCGAACAACCCACACTGATAGAAGTCATTCTCGGGGGAAAAGCCATATTTCCCACGTAAAGAACGACAGGGACATGCAGCGTGAAATTAACAAATTGAAAAGGGAATTGTGACATGAGCGACGAAGATGTATGGCTCACAACTCCGGGCAATCCTCTGAGGAGTCAGATGACACCAGTTACAGACAGAGGTCAAGAACTCCACCCAGTGAGTCTTTTTCGTATGATGAGGAGTACCACCATGAACGAAAATATAAGAGTCCGCCTCGCCAGGGCTTAGGGAATGATGCCCTGAATAAAGCGTTGAGTCAAGTTTCTAAATCGCCCTTCACGCGACGCATTGAAGATGCAAATCTTCCTCGGCGGTTCCATCAGCCCGCGTTCACCATTTATAATGGTCAAACAGATCCAGTGGAACATGTTAGCCATTTCAGTCAAAGAATGGTCGTTCATGCTAAGGATGAGGCCTTGATGTGCAAAGTTTTCCCATCTAGCCTGAGTCCAATGGCGATGAGATGGTTCAACGGTCTAAGAGCGAATACCATTGACTCCTTTGAGAAGCTTACCCAAGCTTTTGGTGCCCGCTTTATCACCTGCAGGAGGGTTGTTCGGCCCTTGGGATCGTTATTATTCATGTCTATGCGAGAGGGGGAAACCCTGAAGGCCTATTCTGATAGATATTGGGAAATGTTCAACGAAGTAGATGGAGCCTATGATGACGTGGCCATTAATACCTTTAAGGAGGGCCTTCCAACCGAGCATGATCTGAGGAAATCTCTGACTGGTAAACCTGTTACCAACGTACGTCAGCTTATGGATCGGATTGACAAGTATAGAAGAGTGGAGGAGGATCAGATATAGGGTAGAGGAAAGTCCAAGGTAGTCCCTCAAGAGAGGAGGGATTTCAGGTCGGACCGGTACAATAACAACCGACCTCGGAGAGACTTTGGGGGGCAATCAGGATCTGCTAATTCCCAGGTGGTTAATGCCGTGTTCCGAGAGCCAGTATAGCGGGTTCTGGAGAAGATAAAAAATGAGCCATTCTTCAGATGGCCCAATAGGATGGCAGGGGATCCTGCAAAACGTAATCAAAACCTTTACTGCCAATATTACCAAGATCATGGACATACTATTGAAGATTACAGAAATTTGTGGGACCATTTGGATCAGCTGGTCCGAGAAGGGAAGTTGACCCAGCTTCTGCATCATTCCAGTGGTCAAGGAAGTCAAGCAAGTTCAACATTTCGGGGAGATGCCTCTTCAGGACCCCCCCTAGGCACGATAAACGTTATATTTGTCGCCCCGGGAAGAACCGGGTCTTGCCCCTCCAGGGTAATATATGTGTCTCATTGTTCTGATGAGGGCTCCAGTTCAATGCCGAAGAGAGCCAGACTGGGCACCTCACTGGTGTTGGGCTTTTCAGATGAAGATAAGAGAGGAACCATACAACCACATGATGACGCTTTGGTGGTTACACTTAGGATCGGGGGGTATGATGTGAGAAGGGTGATGGTTGATGAGGGGAGTGTAGCCGAGGTGATGTATCTTGACCTATATAGGGGGCTGAATTTGAGACCCCAGGATCTGACGGCCTATAGCTCC
This sequence comes from Quercus aquifolioides, assembly GCA_019022515.1. NCBI lineage: Eukaryota > Viridiplantae > Streptophyta > Magnoliopsida > Fagales > Fagaceae > Quercus > Quercus aquifolioides. Next base: position 17,436,435 of record CM032334.1, on the reverse strand, counting down.
CTGTTGGTGAGTTTTGAGGGTAGATTGGTCATTCCGATGGGTATGATTAGATTATCTGTGCAGACTGGCTCAGACGTGGTGGAGGTGGATTTTATTGTGGTAGATACTTTTTCTTCGTATACGGCTATTTTGGGTAGGCCTTGGCTGCATACCTTGGGGGCTGTTTCTTCTACTCTTCATCAAAAGGTAAAATATCCATCGGGAGGCCAGGTGTTAGAAATATTGGAAAATCAAGCTATGGCTAGGCAGTGCTTGATAACGGCTATTCAACATCGGCCAGAGACAGATACTTCGGCCACGGCCGAGAATGACTTATAGTAATCAAAGACTCCGGCGACCCTCTTCAGCACATCTGTTGGCGAAGCGGAGTATGAGAATTTGGAGAGGGTGAGTGTTGGGGATGATCTAGATAAGTTCTTTCAGGTTGGGGCACAGTTGCCTTTGTGGAAGAAGGAGCAATTGGTTGAGGTCCTTAGGAGAAACATTGATGTGTTTGCATGGAATGCTTATGAAGCCCCAGGGGTGGATCCAGACTTCATTTGTCATCATTTGAATGTTAATCCTTCTGTTACTCCGAAGAAACAGCCACCTCGGCGTCCGTCCAGGGTACATGCCGAGGCTATCAGAGACGAGGTGACCAAGCTCAAACAGGCAGGGGCTATCAATGAGGTGTTTTACCTTCAATGGTTGGCTAATACGGTCGTGGTGAAAAAGAAAAATGGAAAATGGCGCGTATGTGTTGATTTCACGGACCTTAATAAAGCTTGTCCAAAAGACCATTTTTCTATGCCCCGTATAGATCAGCTGGTGGATGCAACAGTGGGCCATCCTCGGATGAGCTTCCTAGATGCCTTTCAGGGCTACCATCAGATCCCACTGGCATTGGATGATCAGGAGAAGACCGCTTTTCTCACTCCCACTGGAAATTATCACTACAAGGTAATGCCCTTTGGCTTGAAGAATGCAGGGTCTATTTACCAGCGGATGATGATGAAGATGTTTGAGCCACAGTTGGGCAGGAGCATCGAAGTCTATATTGATGATATGGTTGTGAAGAGCAGGGTAGTGGCCGAGCATGTGACAGACCTCACCAACACTTTTGAGATTTTAAGGAAACACAAATTGCGGCTGAACGCATCTAAGTACTCATTCGGGGTAAGCTCAGGGAAGTTTTTGGGCTACATGGTGACTCACCGAGGAATTGAGGTGAACCCCGATCAAATTAGAGCCATAAGTAGCTTGCAACCACCTCAGAATCCCAAGGAGGTCCAGAGGTTGACTGGGATGACCGCTGCTTTGAATAGATTCATATCCAGGTCGACGGATAGGTGCAGACCTTTTTTCCTTTTACTCCACCAGTGGAAATGATTCGAATGGACCGAGGTATGCGCCTTGGCATTTCAGCAGCTTAAAGAGTATCTATCTCGGCCACCCATTATGTCTAGTCCTGAGGTGGATGAGATCCTTTTTTCCTACTTGGCGATAGCCACTTATGCGATCAGTTTTGTTATGATACGAGTAGATAATGGCGTACAACGGCCAGTCTACTACGTGAGCAAGTCGCTTCATGAGGCTGAAGTACGTTATCTGCCGTTGGAAAAGGCCATTTTGGCAGTGGTGCACGCTACAAGGAAACTTCCCCATTATTTCCAAGCACACACTGTGGTCATCCTAACTCAGTATCCGCTCAAAGCAGTACTTCGGAGTGCAGACTACACTGGCAGGATTGCCAAGTGGGGCACAATTTTAGGGGCTTTTGATATTAAGTATATGCCTCGTACCTCTGTGAAAGGTCAGGTTCTCGCCGACCTGGTGGCTGAATTTGCTGAAGGCCCTGAAGAAATAGAGGCAAGCCCACATGGCATGGATGAAAAATCAGTTGGCCTTATCTCCGCGCAACATGCCTCACCCTGGAAGATGTATATGGATGGAGCAGCAAACCAGCGGGGGTCAGGAGTGGGGCTGGTTCTGATATCTCCTGAGAAGGTCATTATCGAAAAGTCTTTAGGTTGGGATTCTCAGCTACTAACAACGAGGCAGAGTATGAAGCTTTATTAATGGGGATGGCGATGGTCAAGAAACTAGGTGAAAAAATAGTGGAGATTTTCTTGGATTCGAGACTGGTCGTGGGCCAGTTAGAGGGGAGTTGGAAGCTCGGGACACAAGAATGCAGGAGTACTTGGGCCAGGTTAGACGTATGCAAGTAAATTTTGAATTTTTTGAAGTAACCTATGTCCCTAAGAGCGGAAATGCCCATGCAGACTCTTTGGCTACCCTTGCTACCTCCTCGGCACAAAACTTACCCCGAGTGATAATGGTTGAAGACTTAAACACACCCACCCCAGTAACGGGGGACTCGCTTCAGGTCAATCAAATCAGTTCGGCGCATAGTTGGATGGATCCTATACTGTTGTTCCTCGAGAAGGATATACTGCCCGAGGATAGATCGGAGGCTGAAAAGATACGAAGAAAAGCTCCTCGGTTTTGGCTGTCCGAGGACAAAAAGTTATACAAACGCTCTTTCTCTAGGCCATATCTGCTTTGTGTACACCCCGAAGCCTCAGAGGCACTTCTAGAAGAGCTACATGAAGGGATTTGTGGGAGTCACACTAGAGGAAGATCTTTATCTCACCGGGCAATTACTCAGGGGTATTGGTGGCCAGGCATGCAAAAGGAAGCACAGGAGTATGTTAGGAAGTGTGATCAATGTCAAAGGTTTGCCCCGAACATCCATCAGCCGGGGGGAGTTCTTAATCCTCTTTCTAGTCCTTGGCCTTTTGCTCAGTAGGGCTTAGACATCGTTGGCCCTTTCCCTAAAGCGGTAGGAAATAAAAAATATCTGCTAGTTGGCACAGACTATTTTACGAAGTGGGTCGAAGCTGAGCATCTGGCCAATATCAGGGATGTGGATGTCAAGAGGTTTGTCTGGAAGAATATCATTACTCAATTCGGGGTTCCTCAAACTCTCATCTCGGATAATGGTCTACAATTTGACAGCAAGGCTTTTAGAAAGTATTGTTTCGATTTGGGAATAAAGAACAGATATTTCACTCCGGCCTATCCACAGGGAAATGGGCAGGCCGAGGCTGTCAACAAGGTCATAGTGGGTGGGCTTAAAAAAAGGTTGGATGATGCAAAGGGAAAATGGGTGGAGGAGCTGCCACATGTCCTCTGGACGTATTGAACAACACCTCGGCGGTCAACTGGGGAAACCCCATTTTCAATGACGTACGGGGCTGAGGCTATGATTCCTCTTGAAACGGGCTTTCCTACACTAAGGACCAGTACTTTCACTTCGGATGGAAATGATGAACTGTTGAAGAAGAATCTAGACTTGATAGACAAACGACGAGAGAATGCGATGGTTCAATTGGCCTACTACCAACACAAGCTAAAACAAGGTTATGATGCAAATGTCAAGTTGAGGCCGTTAGCCCCAGGAGATTTGGTATTGAGAAAAGTCTTGGGAACTACCAAAAATCCAGCCTGGGGAAAGTTAGGGCCTAATTGGGAAGGACCGTATCGTATCGCATCTGTAGCAGGAATTGGTGCTTATTACTTAGAGGATTTAGATGAAAAAACTGTATTCCATCCTTGGAATGTAAGCAGCCTAAAGAGGTATTACTATTAATAAGAACAGCTCTGTTTTACTTCCTTTCGCAATTTATCCTAATTCTGCAACTTGTGTTTCTCATTCTATTGAAGTATTAAACAGAAACTAAGTTATGTCAGGTCCTCAGACCACAAACTTAGTGAAAATTAATACACTATGACATCTATTGAAGTATTAAACAGAAACTAAGTTATGTCAGGTCCTCGGACCACAAACTTAGTGAAAATTAATACACTATGACATCTATTGAAGTATTAAACAGAAACTAAGTTATGTCAGGTCCTCGGACCACAAACTTAGTGAAAATTAATACATTATGACATCTATTGAAATATTAAACAGAAACTAAGTTATGTCAGGTCCTCGGACCACAAATTTAGTGAAAATTAATACACTATGACATCTATTGAAGTATTAAATAGAAACTAAGTTATGTCAGGTCCTCGGACCACAAACTTAGTGAAAATTAATACACTATGACAACTATTGAAGTATTAAACAGAAACTAAGTTATGTCAGGTCCTCGGACCACAAACTTAGTGAAAATTAATACACTATGACAACTATTGAAGTATTAAACAGAAACTAAGTTATGTCAGGTTCTCGGACCACAAACTTAGTGAAAATTAATACAATATGACATCTATTGAAGTATTAAACAGAAACTAAGTTATGTCAGGTCCTCGGACCACAAACTTAGTGAAAATTAATACACTATGACATCTATTGAAGTATTAAATAGAAACTAAGTTATGTCAGGTCCTCGGACCACAAACTTAGTGAAAATTAATACACTTTGACATCTATTGAAGTATTAAACAGAAACTAAGTTATGTCAGGTCCTCGGACCACAAGCTTAGTGAAAATTAATACAATGTGACATTCATTGAAGTATTAAATAGAAACTAAGGTATGACAGATTGTTTAGACAACAAACTTAGTAGGAATCAATGTTTTTTAAATAAGGTTTGTGCAACTAAAATTGTGCATCAAAGCAAACTCCATGAGCATCACTTAAAGCATTTTAAGGTGCCCAGTACCTCCTTGGATTAAACATTTAGAATACTTTCTCAAATGTGGATACTTTTTAATGAATTAAAAGCAAGCCTTTGTAGGGCTGTGGAGTTCACTGCTATAGTCTGCTTTGGTTTCTAATTAACATACAAGTTTTCCCTTATAATATCAGATTTTGTTCTTCTATAGCCTGGGATCATGTAAAAACAAAGAATATTCGTGCAGAAAATTATACAAGTGATGGATAAAGCAACAACATCTTATATAAATTTGGAAAGGGAAATATACATCACAATTAAAAATATCCTCAAAAAAAAAAAATTGAAAAATAAAGGGAATTTAACTATGTTAACTATGGTTTTAATTTTATTTGGAGCTTGGGTTGGGGAGCTTTGCCAGTTGCCTCAGGAGGAACGTCTTTCTCTTTTTCCTTTGGAACTTCTCCAGCAGGTAGGATGGTTGAAGCTAAATCCTGTTCAAAGCTTTGAGAAGCTGTTCCACCCTTAGGCCCCTCAGCTGCTTTGTCCGAGGAAATGTCTTTTGCAACTTCAGGTTGCTTCTGCTGGTTGGGAAGGGGAGGATTCTGAGGTTGTGCTTCTTTGGCCGAATCAGCAACTCTGGAGGATGACTCTTTTTGTTGAGAAGAAGAGCTAGAGGCTTGTATAGTCGGAGGGAAATAAACGTTTTCTGGTATTCTCAGCTCGGATGAAGACTCAACCCCAGCTCGGTTGAGAGCTTCTTCCCAAGTCTGGGCACAGTATGCTCGACATACGACGGGCACCTCATCCCGGAAGCTATCCTCCGTCTCAGCAACGCCGACGTCATATCCGTGCTGTTCGGCTCTGTCTCTTTCTTTTTCAGCCTCAGCTTTTGCTTTCTCCGCCTCAGCTTTAGCTTTTTCAGCCACCCTGAGCCTCTGAGCTTCCTCCAATTGTTTCTGCAGAGTTGATATCTGTTCCTTGGAAGCAGCCAGTTAGTCATTAGCATCACACAGACGTTTCCTCTGGTCCTCGGCTTGCCTTTGGGTGCTCTCCAAAGTGGAGTCAGCACTCTTCCGAGCATGTTCTTCCTCGGCTAGCTTTTTCCTCAGCTGTACAGTGGTTTGTTCAGCAACGGTGAGTGTGTGCACGGCTGTTGCTTGCTTCTTCCTCTCATCATTTAGTTGCTGGTAGCAAGAATTAGTTATCTCCTCTAGCCTGAAAGTGGCTTGAATGGCCTAGAAGAAAAAGAGTTAGAGATGTAATACATAGAGTTGTGTGCACGACGTTTATAATAAAAAAAAAAAAAAAAAAAAAAAGAGCAATAAGGGTGTCATACCATGCCCAAATATCTTTTAGTATTCTGGAAGACTTCGTTACTCTTTATGCTTCTCAGCTCGGCCATGTCTTTGGGAAGAAGGAGGGTTTCCTCTAAGGCCAAGGCAACGTGGCACCCAATTCTGCCGTTGAAGTCCCTAATCGATGCATCTTCCCTCAGAGGCTTACCACCGAGCATGGGGGCAGGGAGCCAAGCCTCGGGGTCCGAGGACTGAGTGGTTGTCCTTTCCACGACTCTTTGGGGCCAATGGGTAACTTTTTGCTGCTTCGCAGCTCGTTGGACCTCATTTTCACGAGTCGGACGAGGTCTCTCAGTCTCTATCACTTCCTTGTCTTTTGGCTCTCTCCTCCTCTTTGGATCATTGGGTTCGGTCCCATGTGGCTGGGATGGTTGAGGAGGAGAAAGAGGGGACTTAGGAGGAGGGGGGAGATTGAGTTGAGTTGACTTCCCCGGCGCCCCCTTTCCAGGCTAGCCTTCGATCACGTCCATCAAGCTTCTCTGGCTCTTTCTCTGGATGCCCATTTCGTCAGAAGTCACCTCGGGAGATAGGGGTTGATTGAATACTTCAAATTCGTCTGCAGAATCTAACAGCTCTACAACTCCCTCTGAAGTCTGTTCTTCTTCTTCTTCTTCTTCTCTTTCTTCTTCCTTCTTCCCTTCCTGAGGAATGGAGCGTGACGACGAAGCTCCTTCTGAGGGAGTGGCCACAAATAACGGCTAAGTAAAATGGGTACCTTCAGGAATCGAAACGCCCTGGGAACAAGAAATCCTTCAAAAGCTACACTGATGCGGTGAAGCCGAGGATCTTTGGCCTTTATCACGCACTTGGGAGCTTGAAATGCTTTGGAAATAGGTTTGTACCTAAGGATTATGTGTGCTGCTCTCAGTTGGCTGTCAGACCTTGGATCGCAGGATTCTATCTAAACTCTCCCTGTTAACCAGTCTGAACTGAGGTCTGGTAGCGTGCTTGTCTGCAAAGTCATTAAAACAAGAGAAAAATTCTGTCAGAAATAAAGATAACTTGAACTAAAGAATACAATCCAAATTATATAGGCTTATAGCCCAAAAAACCCCACCTGGTTTTCCCTCTTTAGTCGGACAGGGTAAACCATCATACCATTCCCCAGAAAAAATAAGAAAGTCATCTTTTAAGCCCTTATTCGATGTAGGGAGACATTGGATTAACCTTATTTTATGGTGCCTAGACTTAAGATAGTATCCCTGGCCCTTCAGATGATTGAGATTGTACACCCAGTTCACATCATGATGGGTCAGGCCTAAGTTCATCCTCGCATTTAGGGCTTTTATACTCCCTAGTACCCTGAACATATTTGGGGCACATTGTGTGGGAGATAACCTAAAGAATCTAAGATAACTTCTAGTGAGATTACCCATAGGAATAATCATCCCTCCCTCTATAAAGGCAATCATAGGGATGACCACTTCCTCTGTTTTCTTATCGTTTAACCGCGTTTCTGGGAAAGCATATCTCATACCCACTGTTGGGGGAATCCTATACTTAGCCCTAAATATCTCTATATCTTCTTCGGACTCAACCAGACTCTTGAACCTACCCATTTTCTAAAATTCGTGAAGAAAAATTAGTAAAAAGAATTGAAGGCTAAGAAGGGTTAAGGAAACTTACAGGTTTAAAAAAGGAGGTCCTCGAACAGACTCTCAGTATTTATGAGAGCGTGGAGAGGTGAGAAAGAGAGACAGGTTCAATGAATACACGCTAAGATGGTGTGATTTTTGTAACTGAAAAGAGAGTTGATTTGAAAAGCTCTTTATAGTGGCACAGAAATTGTAAGCGGGAAAAATCCCGCCCATAAATACTGAAGGTCCTCCACCGTTAGATTTACATCTTGCCGTTGAAAGTGGGGGACAAAGAAGCCGTCATCATTTAATAATGGCGTGCTCCTGACGCCGAAACGTCAGGAGCGTGCCTTGGACAGGTAGAAAGGCGTTTTGAAGGTTAGGAAAATCCACGAAAGAGGTGAGGGCAAGATATCAAAATCTCCCTTTTTCCGAGGTGACAAAAAGCGAGATTTTGAGGGGCTATTGTGGGGCCGGTTATCTAAAAAGATGATGTAGAAATCGTAGGAAATGGGCTTGTGGCCCAACGGCCCAGTCCAAGGACATTCACTTATCCGAGGATGGTTAAAGAAAGATATTATGGGAGTAGTATAAGAAAAAGGGATGGAAGTCATATATAGTGGCCAAAAACGCGTCTGAGGATAAGATCCACCTCGGATATCATGGTCCGAGGTGGATGTAACTATCTTAATATTCAGGGTACTCCGCAAAGTTGTATTAGAACTGGAAAGTAAATATAGAACAAAGGAGGAATCGGGAGAGATAACAAATATCTTCTAAAGCTGCTACCTCCACATTAAATGCTTCCCAGCTAATTCTCTGACCGCATTAATGTGGAGGTGATACCTGAACAGTAACCAAGCAGCCTTATGGCTGCTGAGCGAAGGTTCCAGGAGGTGCTGGATGGGACAGAAAGGAGTTCCCAGAATAGAACCTACACGTGTACGGTGAAAATGGGGTGAGAAACATGGTATATAACCTGAAAGTGGATGACATTAGAGAGGACTTTTGGAAAAAAAGAAGAAAACGATAGAACCCAGAAAGATATCCCCTGAGACCTAGCCGAGGAGAGTTTTTATCATTTGGTTAGTTTGAAGCGTCCTTTGCTGCACAATGATAATGGCCTTTTTTACCGAATGGAACTAGTTCTTTCACCCACTCTCTAAAAAATTTATTGTTTGGGCTTGTTGGGCTAGAAACCCATCCCTATTCTGGGTCCAATCCAATTTGAGTCCCTACAGTTAGAGAGGAGGATTTTCCTCAAAAAAAAAAGGGGTTAGAGATTAGGATGATACTCAAATTATTTTTAGGCAAAAATGCAAAATTGACCCTCTAACTTTCAGTCTTTTTCATTTCAGTCATCTAACTTTTAGTTTTTCCATTTCAGTCCTCTAACTTTCAATTTTTGTCAATTTGGTATTCCGTTAAACTTCAGTTATGTCCTGCTGTTAATTAAGCCAAAACGACATCGTTTTGGTTTTTTTTTTTTTATAATAAATTTCGGAATTTAAAAAAAAAATTTGATATTAAAAAAAAAAAACATTTTCTATTGAGCAAACCTCGACGCTGTCTTCCTTGGTCGTCGCTGTCAATTGAAGTGTCCTAAAAAGTACCTACTTTCTTGTTTTTTCCTAAACGGAATTTCTTTCCTGTTAAACCCAAATTTGTTACAACCTATATTTTGATATATCTGATGAATGTTTGTGAAAATTTTTGGATGATTGATGATGGGTTTGTCGAAATCATGTTGGTTTATCTGATAAATTTGCTGGGTTTTCCTTACTTTGTGGTTTTATCTAAAAATTTTTCATGTTAATTGGTGTTTTGGTTAAGAGGGTATATGGTCTCAGAACTTGGGGTTTGTGGGTTTTGTGTATAAGCAGGAACTGGTTTGAATGGGTTTGTCTGATATTTATTGAATTTTATCATAGTTTGGTTTTATCTTGGTGCTTTGGTTTAGAGGGTATATGGTTTCAGAACTTGGGGTTTGTGGGTTTTGAGTATTAGCAGAAACTGGTTTGAATGGGTTTATCTGATAAAGTTATTGAATTTGCTCATAGCACCGGTCGGGTCTTGGCGGCTCACGGCGGACTATCTCTGGGGAGATCAGAAAAAACCCACCTCGGGAAGGAGGTTCTCGAAGCCTGTGGTCGACGTTGACGACGATTTAGAGCTCGATTTCCAGGGCTTCAAGGACGATGACGAGTCCGATATTGATGAGGAAGATGAGGTCCTTTGCTAAACAACGCCGCCTCCGCCGCTGTGGTCCCCATTCCCAACAACAACAACGGCGTTACGAATTTCGGCGTCCACGTTAGCCACCACCACCACAACAACAACCATGGACGCCCAGTAACGCCGTTATCGCCTCTGCCGCCATTACCGACGGTGCACGCGACGGCGGAATCGCCCATCTCGGCTTACATGCGGTACCTTCAGGGAAAGGTTTGATGAGGAAGATGAGGAAAATGTTTTTTTTTTTTTTTTTACAGATTTTTCTTTTTCTTTTTAATTCGGAAATAAAAAAAAATAAAAAAAGAGTAAATTTAACGCAGCCATAGCTGGATTTTAACGGAATCCTGCATTGATAAAAATTGGAAGTTAAAGTACTGAATTGACAAAGCTGAAAGTTAAAGGACTAAAATGAAAAAAAGTAAAAATTAGAGGGTCAATTTTGTATTTTTGCCTTATTTTTATTTTGATGTATGGGTCATTATGATAATTGTAAGATCCTTGCTAGGTGTCTGGTGGTCTCAATTTTTTTCTGCTTTATTTTATTTTCATTTTTATATATCTTCTATATATAAAAATTATATAATTTTAGTGCAAAGACATGCATTATTTCTTGTTAGCGTGAAAGCTGCTATATGCAACCGCAAGAGTTTCATCCTCACCGAACCATGCACGAGTCTGACAGTGACCTGCCACTTGGAAGCACGTTCATATATGCGTAGGCTTCTACACACAACCAAACCGTCTTTCCTTTGTTGCTTTGTTTCAATCTCATTGAGTGTCTTTTAGCCACCAATCTTTGTCGTTAACTGGGTTCTTTGACAATCAAATAATAATAAAATACTAACAAAATCAATGTTAGAAATATATTAGCCAATTTAATATACCTAAGTTCAATTATATTTTGTATGCAAGTCAAGTCTCATACTTATATTAACAGTTTAATTATTAACTATAATTAATATATGGTTAATTTAGGGCCTAGCTGACGAAACTATAATTCAATTTTATATAATAAAGATGTAGCATTGAACCACATAATCATCGTGTTTTTATATTACTCTATTTTATGCTTGTGCTTTCACATCTATTTTAGCATATTTAATATGGTATTGGAGCTAATATTTAGCAATCAAAGCTGAAATATATATAAGGTAATAAACTAGCTTTGGGGTTTGATGGAGTCAAGTCTGGTGGGTTAGAAAACATTAACCCAAAAAAAAAAAAAAAACCATTCTGATGCTTGTTCTTGGATAAGTGGTAGAGGGAGAGGGGTGATTCAAAATCAGGTTTTTTTCTCCTTACAATAAATGGGGGAGAGATGATTCCATCAAATCAAGTTCTTATGAGAAACACCAAACAATTAAGCAACTGAATCAGTTGGTTAGTAAGGGTAAAATTTTCTAATGGCCATAATCTTTGTAAAATTTCTAACTTGAGACCCAATTTGATGCTAAAATAAAATGTACTAGATCGTATCATGCTCATTAATTTGATGAAAAAGAGATTTGTTTCAAAAGGTACTGTTCATCAGTTTAGTTGTGTTTCTACGCCATAGGAAAACTATGTTGTTAAAAGAAAGCAACAAACATATCTTAACAGCAGCAAGAGCTCTCAAATTTCAATCTAATATATCCTTGCTCTATTGGAGTGATTTTGTTTTGACTGCTGACTAGTTGATTAATAGGTTGCCTTGTCCTATTTTAGGTAACAAGAGTCCTTATGAAATGTCATATCATACACCTCTTTCCTATAGTCATCTTAAGGTGTTTGGTTGCTTATGTTTGTCTCTACACTCACTCACAATATGTCCAAATTTGATCCTAGAGCAAAGTCATGTGTATTCCTTGACCTTCGCTCTAAAACTATTTTCATTTCCAAAGTAGTGGTTTTCATGAATCCATTTTTCCTTGCCAACCTTACAATGTCAACCTTACTCAGCCTGCACCCTCTGATACAATCTTTCCTTCTGCAAACTTATTTCCTTCTGTTTTCTCAGAATCCTCATCTACAGCTCCACTTGTTCTCCCTCAACTAGTTCTGAATCCTACTTCTATTCCTTCTATTTCACATGATCTTGACCATGCAGATTCTTCTTAGTCTCTTGGTCTTGCTCTGGTAGAATATATATCTTACTTCTCCTTCCCCAATTCCTTCTTGTATAGTGGAGCATACTTCACACATCCACTTAATTATAAGGTCTGTCAAGGTACACAAACCTCAAAATCTCCATGATTACCATTGTAATCTAGCTTCCAATTCTACTGCACCTGATCTAGTCTCTCTTCCTGTTGCTAGTCCTCTTCCAGGTTAGCCTTATCCTCTCTCACACACTTTATCTTATTCTAAATTGTCTTTCAAGCACAACGCCTTCAGCATTGCTCCCTTCCAATGTTGAACCTTAATTCTATCACTAGACATCAACATTCTCATTGGAGAGATGCCACAACTACTAAAATAGTAGCAGCCTTGGAAGCAAATAATACTTGGAATCTCACTTCTTTACCTGTTGGAAAGCAGCCCATTGGTTGTCAATGGGTTTACAAAATTAGATACGAAGTTGATGGAAGTATTGAGAGGTATAAAGCTTGTTTACTTTGAAACCTTTTCCCCAGTAGCCAAATTTACACAATGGTGTCTCCTTGCAGTATCTGCTATTAATCATTGGCATCTCATCCAACATGATGTTAATAATGCCTTCCTCCATGAGGAAGCATGAAGCTTCCACCTGGATTTGGCAGCAAAAGGGAGCATATTAAGGTGAGTAAATTCAATAAATCATTGTATGGCTTGAAGCAAGCTAGCAAACAATGATTTACAAAATTTTCATCTACCATCCTAAACCAAGGATTTGTTCAATCTAGTGCTAATCACTTATTATTCACAAGGTCTCAAGGTACATCATTAATCATTGTTCTAGTTTATGTGGATTGTGGATTGTGGATGACATTTTAATAACTAGTAATGACTTACCTGTTGTTAATCGTTTCAGAACATATTTGTGTGACCAATTCAAACTCATGGACCTTGGCCCTTGAAGTAACTAGGTTCTCCAAATTAAGGAATATCACTAGGTCAATGCAAGTATACACTAGAACTACTTTCAAACACTGGATTGCTTGGGTCTAAATCTGTGAAATCTCATGGAACAAAACTTAAATCTTACAAGTGACGATAGTGAGCTTCTTAAGGGTCCTCCCCTATATAGTAGATTAATTGGTAGGTTAATTAACCTTATCCTGACTAAACCAGATTTGAGTTATAGTGTTCATAAATTATGCCAATTTATGGATAACCAAGAGTCCCTCATCTTCCTCGGGTGCTGCAATAGTTGAAGGAATGTCTAGATCAGGGGCTATTCTTCCCATCCTTTTCATCCTCACATTTAAAGGCCTTTACAAATTTAGATTGGGTACTTTGTCTTGATACTGGAAGGTCTTTAATAGACTACTGTGTATTCATTGGTGAATCCTTGGTCTCTTGGACAACAAAGAAGCTATAAACTGTGTCACAATCGTCAACTAAAGCAGAGTACAAGGCTATAGATTCCAATGTGATACCCCAAATTATGTGGATTTGATTGTTTTAGTGTGTGCGCTATATGGGCACGTGTTGAGTCTCACATTAAGTGTTTATTAGGTGAATCTTAGATTTATAAGTGATGATGAGGAGCTCCAATTATAACTTGACCAGTCCTTTTGGGGGTTTAGGCATAAATGTGACTAGTGCTTTTATCAAGTCATTACAAATGGTATTAGTGCAAACCTAGTAATGCCATGTGGTTTGAGGGCACGAGGATGAGATCGTGATACCCCAAATTGTGTGAATTAGACTAAATTATTTGGATGTATATTGTGTGGGCATAGTTTCATTGTTCCATGATCTCGAAGTATCACATCCTCAAGCAACGCTCTTATTTTGTGATAATCAAGCTGCTTTACACAAGATACAGGCTGGTTTAATTTGCACATTTCATGTTCTTCTCAACACTTTCTTCATTGCTCAACAACACATAGATGCTACAAGATATAGAAATTAAGTTAACTAGTCGCATACCCGCGCGTTGCGCGTGATAATTTTTTTAGGATGGTCTCATTAAATATTTTATTAATACTATAATTTTAGTTATTAACCATTGGTTTTTCATTAGTTTTTAAGTTAATAAAAACCTTAAATATACATTTTTTTACCTTTATACACACACACACACACACACACACACACAGATATATATAGTGAATCTTTACACATACCTTTAAGAAAACTCTATATATTCCACTTTTTTAGATGCGTAAAATTATAGACTACTACTCCATAATAATAGTGGCTAATTAATTTTATATATATTTTTTAGTGATCTCATTTGTAACGTTTCTTACCATTATCATATATTTACTAACTGATGATTTGCATAACAAAGACGATAAATGAGAGGTAGCATTGTTCATTAGATTTTCGAAAGTAATAGTGTATGAAAATTATATATATATATATATATATATATATATATATATATATATTATAAATAAGGTTAAATGAAATGTCAAAAATTAGATTTTTAAATATTCTAGTTTTATTTCTTATGTAATTTCTACTACTATCAGAGAACATCTCTTTTTTAGTTATGATTAATATGGTTTCCATAGTTAGAGTTTGATTAGTTTTAAATTTAAATTTAGTACTATGATTGTATTTAATTGTTGATTGTTGATTTAATTTTTTAAGTGAATTTAACGGTTTATGTTACTACACTGTAAAGTTTTTAATGTTATCCACACAGTAATCTTTATTTTATTTTTTACTTCTCCTTACAACCTCTTTGTTTTCCAATCAACGATTACTAATTGACCCCCTTTTTTTTTTTTCTTTATCTACTCTTTATTACTTTGTATTGGTTTTTTTCTATACCATCTCTCTCTCTCTCTCTCTCTCCATTGGCAACCTATCGTTTTCCAAAATTTGATGATGATTCTATGACATTAAATATGCATTATTAGTTTTTTTTTTTTTTTTTTTAATTTAGTGTTTCTAACTTGATTTGTTTTGTATTTCATTCTTCATTTGATGCATTGGGTGTGAGAATGAGTGTTTCCCTAGCATTACTCCACTTAATGTGGACAATTTTATTTATTTAATTTAGGCAAAATATTATATTTAAAATTTTTTTAAAATAAAAAGGAGTGGAAATATAAATAATTTAATGATATATATGGGGGATGTGAGAAAAAAAAAATAAAAACAAAATACATAACAATAAACACTAACTCATCCAAATAATTCTATGTAATATAATAATAGTACAGTCTTATATACTATTTTTAATTATTTATAATGCAATATGATAATATTTAACAATCAAAATCATAAAAATATTTTTTTTTTTTTTAAAACTTAAAACACAAAACTAAATCCCATCAACCAAAATAAAGTTCTAAAGAATACAAAACTTTATCAAGCTAAAATAGAGATGCAAGAAAAATAAAAATAAAAATCCACCAAAAAATTGAGGGAGAAAGAGTGGGAAATAACCACTTTTTTGTAAGAGAAAATTATCTAAAGAATGGAAGAGTAAATGACAAATTTATACTAAGATGATGATAATAAAAAGAAACAAAATAAAGGAAGATAAAAGGAAAGAGGAATAGTGATATCAAGGTAAAATGTTTGGGGAGATGAAAAGGTAAAGAGAAAGAGAAAGGTTGGAGAAAGTGTAAATGTTAAAACAAAAAAAAATGAGTACAATTTGATGAGTATAATTTGATGAGCACAATTTTCTTTCATTTGAATTTAAGTAAAATATACATTTTTTATTTTTTAAAACAAAAAGAGAGAGAAAATATAAATAATTTAATGATAAGGAGGATGTGGTTGAATTTCAATATTGAGTAAAATAGAAGAGAAGAAAAAAAATAAGAAAAATTAAAAGATATAACAATAAACACTAAATTATCCAAATTATGCTATTTAATGGAATACTATTTTATTTTTATCTACTATCTTTAACTTTTTTTTAATGTAATCGGATAAAACTTAACAATCAAAGGGCAAAATAATAATAATAATAACAACTTAAAACATAAAAGTAAATCGTATCAACCTAAATTAGAGTTCGTAAGAACACAAAACTTTATCAACCTAAAGCGGAGATGCAATAAAAAATAAAAATCCACCAAAACATTGAGAGAGAGAGAGAGAGAAAGAACCTTTTTGTGAGAGAAAACTATGCAAAGAATGGAAAAGAGTGACAAATTTATAGTAAGAGGGAAGGGGTAAGAAGAGACAAATAAAGGAAGATGAAGGGAAAGATGAATAGCAATATTAAAGTAGAGGGTAGTGGGGAGATGAAAAGGTAAGGGAAGAAGAAAGGTTGAAGAAAATGCAAATATTTAAAAAATAAGTGAATGTAAAAAAAAATTATAGGAAAATTAGAAATAAAAAAGAAATATATATATATATATATATATAGATGTTAAAACCGACAAAGATGAATATGTAAAGTCAATAATATATCTATTTATATTTTTTTGTAAAAAAAATAAGAATAAATAATAAATAATAATTATGTGGTGAATGACATGTCAATGAGGTGGCGCAATAGGACCTCAGCAGCAATAAATGCCACGCTTCAGCTTTTAGTAATATATAGATTATTGTTACACACTTCTTTTGAAAATATATTTTGAGAACACAATTTCAATTATAATT
Organism: Quercus aquifolioides; assembly: GCA_019022515.1. Classification (NCBI taxonomy): domain Eukaryota; kingdom Viridiplantae; phylum Streptophyta; class Magnoliopsida; order Fagales; family Fagaceae; genus Quercus; species Quercus aquifolioides. The sequence continues at coordinate 17,419,958 of CM032334.1, read as the reverse complement.
TCACAATAGTGAAATCGTGCTTTTGACAATTGAAAACACCATTATAGTTGACGTGGTATTGTGTGTCCCATACAAACAACATGTAACTATCACTATTCGAGAAAATATGGTATTTGACCAGTCATTCAAATGGACATATACTATACAACGCGCCATTTATACCAAGCTACACTAATAAATGACTGTTGTATTGGTTCAGTAAATTCGAGCTACAAGTTCTGTTGGTACCATCTTGATCTTGTATCTAATAGTTTAAGTATTAGACATGTGTAGCTGTATACTGTGAGTTTGTTAGTCAGTTTTTGATTAGTTTTCCTTCTCCACATGCTCTATTTCGTGCACATAAGAACAAATGTTATGTAATTAACTAATTATACCATTAAGTTAAAGGAAAATTCTTAATTTATATTGTACTTGTGGGGGAGAAAAGCCCAACCTGGCGCATTGGGCCCAAGGCCCTATCCGAGGACCACGGTTCGTCCGAGGAGACCAAGACACCCTGTCAGAAGCCCATGTAAAAGGGAAACGTCTGGAGATGAGTACGTGCACTGTCCGAGGAGATGTTCATATGTCCGAGGAGGCTGATACCCTCGGACCCGACGAGGTTTTTGGCCGACACGTGTCAAGCGATCTGTTTGATAAGTGTTAAGGGAGAAAGGGAGCCTCGGACACACAAGAAGGTAACAGGAACAGAGAAATATCAAGGAGACAGACTTCAACCACCGCATTTAATGCACTGCACCTACCCTCCTGGCCGCATTTATGTGGAGAAGACCCCTGAACAGTGTATCCTCAGCTACCGCCACTCAGACAGGGCTAAAGGGGGAGTGTGATGGGACATGCACTCAAGTGGACGCACAGATGGTGAACAAGTGGACGGTGGAGATGGAGAAAGGCAGCACTATATAAGAGAGAGGGGTCTCTGATAGTGGGGGATCGAAAAATAAGAGAGAGAGAAGAGCATATTATTTTACTGTAGCTCCAGCATTTGTAACCTAAGTTCATCAATGAAAATCACCTCCTCGGACGAGACATTCACCTCTGTCCGAGCACATATTAAATCAAGTCTTCCTGTCATCATTGCCGTTTAATACTGTCATTTTCATTATTAGCCTAGCTCTTTCACCCACTCTCTACAAATTTATTGTTTTGGGTTCAGTGGGCTCCAAATCCACATCTTCTTGGGCTTGGGCTGCAGAATCTGACCCTACAATTGGCGCCGTCTGTGGGAAGAGCTTGTGCAAGAGTGAAAACAACAGTTGATAATGGCAGAACAAGGTGAACAACAAGCAGAATCCAGGGCATCCCAACACGTGGACCATTTTGTCAACTTAGAGAGGAGACAAAACCGTGAGGGCAGTGTACACACTGTGCGCCTTAGCCAGAGCCAATCACAGAGCGGAAGTCACATGTCCCATGCAGAGAAGAACCGTGACTTACAACTAGAAGTGGAAAAACTAAAGAGGGAGTTGCGACACGCAAAGAGGAAGCGGGCTTCTTCGTACTCTGAAGATGATCTTGATGACGAGCAGGACGTCTCTTATCAACACAAGTCCAAGACACCAGCTAGCGAGTCCTACACCTATGTAGAGGAGTCCCATCGTAAAAGGGAGCGTAGGAGCCCATCACGCGAGGACGTGGAGAACGATGCCATGAACAGGGCTCTAAATCAGATATCTAGATCACCCTTCACGCGCAGGATAGAGGAGGCCAGACTCCCTCGGCGTTTTAACCAGCCAACGTTCACCGTCTACAATGGTAAAACTGACCCCGTGGAGCATGTGAGTCATTTTAACCAGAGGATGGCTGTCTACTCCAGAGATGAAGCTCTGATGTGCAAGGTTTTCCCTTCCAGTCTTGGGCCCGTTGCTATGAGATGGTTTGATGGTTTGAGGGCGGGCTCCATCAACTCCTTCAAAGAGCTCACTCAGGCATTCGGCTCCCGTTTTGTTACGTGCCGAAGAGTGGCCAGGCCTCTCTCTTCCCTGCTATCCTTGTCCATGCAGGAAGGCGAGTCCTTGAAGGCATATTCAGACAGATATTGGGAGATGTTCAATGAGGTGGAGGGCAACAACGATGCAATGGCCCTCAGCACGTTCAAGCTCGGCCTCCCTACTGACCACGGTTTGAGGGGATCCCTATCCGGCAAACCAGTCACGAACGTGCGTCAACTAATGGACCGCATAGAGAAGTATAAGAGGGTTGAAAAAGATCAGCAGCAGGGCAAGGGAAAGGATAAGATTATCCCTCAGGAGAGGAGAGATTCGCGGTCGGATCGGTACAATTACAATAAACCGCGGAGGGATTTTGCCGGACAATCAGGATCGATGAATCCTCAATCGGTCAACACCGTGTTCAAAGAGCCAGTGCATCAGGTCCTGGAAAAAATTAAGAATGAACCATTCTTCAGGTGGCCGAACAAGATGGTAGGAAACCCCGAGAGACGCAACCACAATCTCTACTGCCAGTACCATCAAGACCATGGGCATACAACGGAAGATTGTAGGAGTCTGTGGGATCACCTGGACCAGTTGGTTCGCGATGGTAAACTGAAACATCTTCTGCACCCCTCCAGCGGCCGAGGGCAGACAGGCTCGGGGCCACGCAGGGACGACCCCTCAAAGCCACCGCTTGGGACTATAAACGTCGTCTTCGCTGCGCCGGGGAGAACAGGGTCCTGGCCTTTGAAAGTTATGTCGGTAGGCCGACCACTCGCAGGGGAGTCGAGCCGGGGATCGAAGAGAGCTAGGTCTGGTGCCCCGCTGGTTATGGGATTCTCGGACGAGGACATGATCGGCACCATCCAACCCCATGATGATGCACTAGTCATCACCCTCAGAATAGGAGGGTACGATGTAAAGAGGGTGATGGTGGACCAGGGCAGTGCCGTGGAGATAATGTACCCGGACCTCTACAAGGGGCTAGGCCTAAAACCCCAGGATCTGACGCCGTATGATTCCCCCTTATTCACCTTTGAAGGAAGGCCTGTCATCCCGAAGGGCCGGATACGCTTACCTGTGCAGTCCGGCTCCGAGGTGGTGGAGCTGGATTTTATCGTCGTAGACGCATATTCTCCTTACACGGCACTTGTAGGCAGACCTTGGATTCACGCACTTGGGGCTGTCCCCTCTACTTTGCACCAGAAGGTCAAATATCCATCAGGTGGACAGATACATGAGATACGAGGAGACCAGTCCGTTGCTAGACAGTGCTTGGTAGCCGCCATTCAGCATGAGGCCCCAGCCGAGTCCTCGGACGTGGCTGGGGGGGATTTATAGCAACTACAGTCTTGGGGAGTGCCTTCTGAAGAATCGGATGAAAGCACTCGGTGTGAGGACCTGACGAAAGTGATCATTGGAGATGATCCTGACAGGTTCTTTCTAGTCGGATCTCAACTGCCTCTTCAAGAGAAGGAGGAGCTGATAGAGTTCCTCAAGCGAAATCTCGATGTGTTTGCCTGGAGTGCTTACGAGGCCCCAGGTGTGGACCCGGAGTTTATATGCCATCACTTGAAGGTGAATCCACTGGTCACCCCCAAGCAGCAACCTATTCGGCGCCCATCCAAGGAGCACGCCGACGCAGAGAGAGACGAGGTGGCGAAACTCAAAGCAGCTGGGGCTATCAAAGAGGTTTTTTATCCCGAATGGTTGGCGAATACCGTGGTGGTAAAGAAGAAGAGTGGGAAGTGGCGAGTATGCGTTGACTTCACGGATCTGAATAGGGCATGCCCCAAAGACCCGTTCCCTATGCCGAAAATCGATCAGCTGGTTGATGCCACTGTCGGCCACCCTCGGATGAGCTTCCTAGACGCCTTCCAAGGCTACCACCAGATACCATTAGCCCTGGAGGACCAGAAGAAAACCGCTTTCGTCACTCCTATTGGTAACTACCACTATAAAGTGATGCCGTTTGGCTTAAAGAACGCAGGAGCTACCTACCAGAGGATGATGACGAGGATGTTCGAGCCACAGCTGGGCAAGAATATCGAGATTTACATAGATGACATGGTGGTGAAAAGTAAGGTTATAGCCGAGCATGTGAAAGACCTTGAAAGTACCTTTGAGGTTCTGCGGAAATACAAGCTACGACTAAATGCCTCTAAGTGCTCGTTTGGGGTAGGGTCCGGCAAGTTCTTGGGATACATGGTAACCCACAGAGGAATTGAGGTCAACCCCGACCAGATAAAGGCCATCAACAACCTCCGAGCTCCTCGGAATCCCAAGGAAGTTCAAAAATTGACCGGAATGACTGCTGCCCTCAATCGGTTCATCTCTAGATCAGCAGACAGGTGTCGGCCCTTTTTCTCTCTGCTCAACAAGTGGAAGGGATTCGAATGGACTGAGGAATGTGCTTTGGCGTTCCAGCAACTCAAGGATTATCTTTCTCGGCCACCAATCATGTCCAGTCCTGAGCCAGACGAGGTACTGTTCGCCTACATCGCTGTAGCTCCCTATGCGGTGAGCCTGGTGTTGATACAGTCAGACTCTGGTGTATAAAGGCCCGTCTATTACGTAAGCAAGTCGCTACATGAGGCCGAGATTCGTTACTTGCCACTGGAGAAGGCTATCTTAGTAGTAGTGCTTGGCACACGGAAGCTACCTCACTATTTCCAAGCCCACACGGTGATCGTTCTCACACAACTCCCACTCAAAGCTATACTCCGAAGTGCTGATTATACTGGTCGGATTGCCAAGTGGGGTACAATCTTAGGGGCTTTCGATATAAGATATATGCCCCGCACATCGGTCAAGGGACAGGTCCTCGCAGATTTGGTGGCTGAGTTCACGGAGCCCCAGCTAGAAGAGGTGAAGCCCACGTCGGGCATGGATGAAAAATCAGTTGGCGTGATCTCTCAACAGAATCCCTCCCATTGGGAAGTGTACGTCGATGGCGCGGCAAACCAAAGAGGTTCTGGAGTTGGGCTGGTATTGATATCCCCCGAGAAAATCATTATCGAGAAATCGTTAAGGCTGGACTTCTCGGCTACAAACAATGAAGCGGAGTATGAGGCCCTACTGATGGGGATGACTATGGTCCGCAGAATGGGTGGGAAGTCCATAGAGTTGTTCTCGGACTCAAGATTGGTAGTAGGTCAAGTACAAGGCGAGTTCGAGGCAAAGGACGAAAGAATGCAGGGATACTTGGGTCGTGTTAGACATCTGCAATCAGAGTTCGAATTTTTCAGTTTGCTGCACATCCCCAGGAGTGGCAACTCGCATGCTGACTCCTTGGCCACGCTAGCCACCTCTTCGGCACAGGACCTGCCGAGGGTCATCCTCGTTGAGGACCTGCACAGGCCTACAGAGACGAAGTCAGGGGGAGTCCAGGTTCACCAGATCAGGGCCGGGCCGTGCTGGATGGACCCGTTAATCAAATTTATCAAAGAAGATATATTGCCTGAAGAGAAGGCAAAAGCCGATAAAGTTCGGAGGAAGGCGACTAAGTTCTGGTTGTCCGAAGACCAGAAACTATACAAACGCTCCTATTCGGGGCCATATTTGTTATGCGTACATCCCGAGGCGACTGAGACACTGCTAGAAGAGCTGCACGAAGGAATCTGTGGGAGCCACACTGGAGGCAGGTCCTTGGCTCACCGAGCCCTCACCCAAGGCTATTGGTGGCCTAACATGCAGAAGGAGGCACACGAGTACGTCAAAAAGTGCAATCAATGTCAGCGCTTCGCTCCAAACATTCACCAGCCAGGGGGAAACCTTAATCCACTATCTAGCCCATGGCCCTTTGCCCAGTGGGGCTTGGATATTGTGGGACCCTTCCCCAAAGCTACAGGAAACAAGAAGTACCTCCTGGTCGGAACAGACTATTTCACCAAATGGGTTGAAGCCGAGCCACTAGCCAATATTAGAGACGTTGATGTGCAAAAGTTCATGTGGAAGAACATTGTCACACGGTTTGGAGTTCCTCACACCCTCATCTCAGACAACGGTTTACAGTTCGACAGCAAGGCATTCAGGAATTACTGCAGCGAGCTGGGAATTACGAACAGGTACTCCACTCCAGCCTATCCCCAGGGTAATGGCCAAGCAGAAGCTTCCAATAAGGTCATACTGAACGGCTTAAAGAAGAGGCTAGATGATGCAAAGGGCAAATGGGTAGAAGAGTTGCCACATGTGCTTTGGGCTTACAGAACTACGCCCCGCAGGTCCACTGGAGAGACCCCCTTCTCGATGACCTATGGGGCTGAAGCTGTCATTCCTCTGGAAATAGGGTTCCCAACACTAAGGACTAGCTCATTCAGTCCAGCCGACAACGATGAGCAGCTACAGAAGAGCTTAGACTTGATTGAGGAAAGAAGGGAGAACGCAATGGTTCGGCTGGCACACTACCAACAAAAGCTCAGACAAGGCTACGACGCTAACGTAAAGCTGAGGCCTTTAGAGCCCGGTGATCTGGTGCTGAGGAAAGTTGTGGGCACCGCGAAGAACCCAGCTTGGGGAAAATTAGGACCCAATTGGGAAGGACCATATCGTATCACTTCAGGCGCTGGTATTGGAGCATATTTCTTAGAAGACCTGGATAGTCATGTAATCCCTCGCCCTTGGAATGTAAATAACCTCAAGAGGTACTTCTATTAATCAAGTCTTCTCTTCGATTGATATACCAATTCACTGCGTAAAGTTTTCTCTCAAGTGTTTAAACTTAAATCCAATCATGCCTGTAGTCCTCGGACCAGATGATTAGGGTTAGTTAACACTCATTCACCGCTTTCTCTCAAGTGTTTAAACTTAAATCCAATCATGCCTGTAGTCCTCGGACCAGATGATCAGGGTTAGTTAACACTCATTCGCCACCAGCTTAAGTGTTTAAACTTAAATCCAATCATGCCTGTAGTCCTCGGACCAGATGGTTAGGGTTAGTTAACACCGTTAGCTCAAGTGTTTAAACTTAAATCCAATCATGCCTGTAGTCCTCGGACCAGATGATTTGGGTTAGTTAGCACTCAGTTACGGTTCTATAGTGTTTAAACTTAAATCCAATCATGCCTGTAGTCCTCGGACCAGATGATTTGGGTTAGTTAGCACTCAGTTACGGTTCTATAGTGTTTAAACTTAAATCCAATCATGCCTGTAGTCCTCGGACCAGATGATTTGGGTTAGTTAGCACTCAGTTACGGTTCTATAGTGTTTAAACTTAAATCCAATCATGCCTGTAGTCCTCGGACCAGATGATTTGGGTTAGTTAGCACTCAGTTACGGTTCTATAGTGTTTAAACTTAAATCCAATCATGCCTGTAGTCCTCGGACCAGATGATTTGGGTTAGTTAGCACTCAGATGCGGTTCTATAGTGTTTAAACTTAAATCCAATCATGCTTGTAGTCCTCGGACCAGATGATTAGGGTTAATTAACACTGATGCGGTTCGTGTTTAAACTTAAATCCAGTCATGCCTGCAGTCCTCGGACCAGATGACTAGGGTTAGTTAACACTCGAGTACATTCGAATCCTATAATCCTTGAACCAAACGACAGGTTAGTCAATACTCCCACGCGGCCAGTGTCACTGGGGCTTAGTGCTAAAACTCCTAATCGCGTTTAAATTGTTTCTATTTTATAAATGTTTCCCCTAGTTGTGTTTAGTTTGAAGCCGAGGAATAATAACTTATGTTTAACTTGAAAAGACATGCAAATCATCAGTAACTCATGCTAGGCCTATCCTTTTCAATATTAATTTTGGTTACTTACACCATAAGTATGATGTATCAAGCAGATTTATTTGCATTATTTGGTTATAAGTGCAATGTACAGTTGTATGTGACAGTAGTAATTAGTAAGACATGTATTTAAAACATCATAGACAAAAGAGAATCTATTCCATAAATAAAAGTATAGTTTACATTTCTTCGGATAAAACAAAAGAAAACACAGGTGCAAAAAGTGAAAGCCCTATACGTCTATTCTTTTGCTGAAGGGAGCACGGGGTCAGCAGCCTGGCCTATCCGAGCAGTTGCTTTAGGGGCTCGGTCCTTGGGCTCAGAAGGAATTTTCTCTTCGCCTGACCCTTGGCCTTTCTCTTTGGCTGGTTCAGCTGGCTTATCCTTGCCGCTTGGCTGACCAGTTTCCTTGCTTGCACCGAGAGTGAGTGGAGGGGCATGGCCAACCAAAATTGGCTCCGAAGCCTCTGGAAGCTGTGGAGCAGGAGGGAGATCAGTTCCTAGGAGCTCTCGAATATCAGGATCATAGTATACACTCCCAGGCAGCCTCAGCTCCGAGTCGGCAGGGACTCCAGCTGCATCCAGAGCTTTGCCCCAACTTATGTTGCAGTAATCTCGGCTGACCGAGGCGAACTGCTCTAGAAGCTGGGACGTGGCCGTCTCTACCCCCAGCTGGTAAGCTGTCTTCTTTTCAGCCTCAGTCGCCTCCTGGGCCAACTGGGCTTTCTCCTCGGCATATCGGGCGCTGTCTTTGGCTTTTCGGAGTTCATCCCTTAGCCCGTTTACCAGCTCCCTCTCGGTCTTCAGATTGGCCTCTGCCGCCTTTAGCAACTTACGCTGATCCTCAGCCTGCTTCTCAGCGTTCTTTATCCCAGCGTCAAGGCTTTTCTTCTGGCTGGTCATATCCGCGAGCTCCCCGGACAGACGGGTATAATCGTCTTTCAGTTGGCCCAGAGATTTCTCCGCCTCATCTCGGGAGCAGAGCGCCGCCTGGGTTTCAAGGCGATTCTTCTTGTCCCACTCCTCGGCTACGTAAATCTGCTGAGTGACCTGCATGATGGAAACTCTAAATGTCAAACGCAGAAAAATAGGAAAGGCAAAAATCAATGATTCAGCTAATCGGATTGAGGTTACTTACGATGGCTAAATCCCTCTTGAGGGATCGAAAGAGCTCCGGCTGATTGAAACGCCTGAAGGACTCCATGTCATGAGGGAGGAGAAGTGGTTGCTGCAGGGCCTCAGCAACGTAGCCGGCCCTCCCTCCATCATAATTCCTGAGGGAGGTCTCCCAGAGGATTGGAGCGCCCTCCAACTCCAATTTTGGAGACCAAATCCGCGGTCCCCCTCCTCCTCGGCGCACCTCTGCCACTGTGCCATCGTCTCGGCTTTCAGTAGACGGAGCCCTGCGAGTTCGGTTGTCCTGTGCCACCTTTTGCTGCTTGGCCCCCTTGGTTGGTGGCACCTGTTTTTCCTCAACCTCAGTGTGAGGTCTCTTCTTCTGCAGTTTTAGCGTGGGCTTCAAGTTGGGGTCAGGGATCTAGGTAGGCACCGGAGGAAGTGTCACCACCGTCTTAGATGTCCCAGCATCTTTCGGGTCTGACCTTTTGCCTCTCCCCTTCATCAAATTCCTCAGATCCATATCTTCGTCCGAGGAGTCTTCTAAATGAGTGGCTAACAAATTAAGCTGGGCGCCCGACTGCTCGTAAGCCTCTTCCTCAGCGTCTGAGATCTCTACCACCTGATTTACCCTTGAAGCTTCTCCCTCAAACTGAAATTCGTCTATCTGTTCTTCTAGCGAGGAAGTAGAAGAGCCAGCCCCCTCACCTTCAATCTCCTGTCCGAGAGGAACTTGCTGGAGTGGTTGGATAAGGGGAGGTGCAGCCCGAGGAATTGGACGGGGTACAGGCTCAAGATCGTCTGGCGCCAAGAAGCCCTTCCGACCGACGTCAATACGCGCAAGGCGATAGTCTCCCTGGACGATTGCGTTACCAACCGGTTGAAAACCCTTTAACTTCGCTGTATATCCAAGAATAAGGGGAGCAGATCGTAGTTGCCCGTCCTCGCTCACGAAGATCTCCGACCTTAAAAGGTAGTTGAGGGCATTAACATTCGTTAGGCTGAGCCGAGGAGAAACTTGTCTCTTATCTGTTGCAAGTAAAAAAAAATGAAATGATTAGAAGCTCAGAAATAGTGGCCGAAGAGAAATCAAAGACAGTTAAAAGACGGGAGCCCTAAGCCTATGGTCAGTACGCCTAAATCTACATGTCACACCTGGCTTCCCAGGCTTGGTTGGGCAACCAGGGCCGTTGCGCCAGGCGCCCGAGACGATCACATAGTCGTCTTTCATCCCTTTGTTGGATTTGGGAAGGCAGGAAATGAGCCTGACAACATCCGACCGGGATTTTAAGTAGTACCCAGCATCTTGCTGGCTATGGCATTCGTACATATGTACCACGTCAAGCCAGGTGAGTCCCAACCCCAAATGGCGCTCAAGGTCCTCAATCGCTCATAGGATCCTAAACATGTTTGGCGCGCACTGCCAGGGAGTAAGCCTATGGTTCCGAAGGTAACTGGCGGTGATGGGGCCCATGGGGATTGTCATCCCCCCTTCTTTGAAGGCGATGAGGGGGATAACCACCTCTCCCGTCTCCCGGTCTGTTAGTATTTTTTCTGGGGGGCAATACCTCACGCCCACGTCAGGGGGTATGCGGTACGCGGTCCTAAACGCCTCTATTTGCTCAGGGCTATCCATCATGTTCTCGAGTTTTCCCATGGTGCTTAAGTGAAATGGATGGCCGAAGAGAAAACTAAAAGATTCGGTGGGCGACGACTTACAAGGGCTAGACCGGAGAAGCGATTGCAGGCTCGTAGGAGGACTCGTGAGGGTTCTGAGTAAGATTGGCACCGGCGACTGAGAGATTCGGACGGAGAGATGTGGACGGAGTGGCGCGTCTGTTTTTGCTGGAGCGTCTGAAGATTTGCAAAGTGAGGAAGAAATGATTTCCTCTGAAGCTTTATACGGGGTCAAACGAAGAGTCAGGGGCACTCCCGCCCAAATCCTGAAGAAAAACCACAGCCGTTTGATCAATCAGCCACCGTTGGATGCGAAGGACGAAACGTCACCTGGTGCAGTTAATGCAGCGCCTTGGGAATAAGGAAACCGCAGCGGCATTAATGAGGCGTCTGTTCCCACGTTTACACACGTGCCAGCTCGGTTGTGCGTGTTTCCAAGCTTTTGCTCCGTGGCAAGTCAAAATCCCACTTTTTCTCCTCGGGTGCGAGGGAAAAACTACAATTTTGAGGGGCTATTGTGGGGGAGAAAAGCCCAACCTGGCGCATTGGGCCCAAGGCCCTATCCGAGGACCACTGTTCGTCCGAGGAGACCAAGACACCCTGTCAGAAGCCCATGTAAAAGGGAAATGTCTGGAGATGAGTACGTGCACTGTCCGAGGAGATGTTCATATGTCTGAGGAGGCCGATACCCTCGGACCCGACGAGGTTTTTGTCCGACACGTGTCAAGCGATCTGTTTGATAAGTGTTAAGGGAGAAAGGGAGCCTCGGACACACAAGAAGGTAACAGGAACAGAGAAATATCAAGGAGACAGACTTCAACCACCGCATTTAATGCACTGCACCTACCCTCCTGGCCGCATTTATGTGGAGAAGACCCCTGAACAGTGCATCCTCAGCTACCGCCACTCAGACAGGGCTAAAGGGGGAGTGTGATGGGACATGCACTCAAGTGGACGCCCAGATGGTGAACAAGTGGACGGTGGAGATAGAGAAAGGCAGTACTATATAAGAGAGAGAGGTCTCTGATAGAGGGGGACCGAAGAATAAGAGAGAGAGAAGAGCATATTATTTTACTGTAGCTCCAGCATTTGTAACCTAAGTTCATCAATGAAAATCACCTCCTCGGACGAGACATTCACCTCTGTCCGAGCACATATTAACTTAAGTCTTCCTGTCATCATTGCCGTTTAATACTGTTATTTTCATTATTAGCCTAGCTCTTTCACCCACTCTCTACAAATTTATTGTTTTGGGTTCAGTGGGCTCCAAATCCACATCTTCTTGGGCATGGGCTGCAGAATCTGACCCTACAGTACTAATAATGTAAGATTTGCATTACCTAAGTTTAATAGGAGATTACAGAGTTTTTCTTTTCTTTTTTGGTTGCTAATTCGATTATTGAGGATGGAGATTTGAACTTTAAATAATTTTATTGGAGACTCTAAAAAGACCCAGTTAAGTTATAAACTCTTGGTAGAGATTACAGAGTTTTCAATCTCCCTTAATTTATTTTTGATTATTTTTTTTGAAAAAATTCTTTTTATAATTTGATAGTTATAATAAGGGTAGGAAGACTTGAACCTATAAGCTTTTGTTTGTTTGAAACACCTAAAACTAAAGTATCAGTTGAGATTCTTCAACTACGTGTGATTGAGTTTTCAAAAGTTTTATTGTGATCCCTGGCAATAATAAATACAAAAATATAAGTGATAGTTGTCCCCCGCAAATCCTCTCCTTAATAACTCAGATTGAATCCGGGTATCTCTTTGGAAATCCCGGAAACTTTGTTATTTTTCTGCATTTTCTTTTCTCTTTGTTACATACAATACAAATTACAATTCCAATTTCATGTGTGTGTGTCAGATGTAGACTGTTCATGAAGCGGCACATCACGTAGACGGTCGAGATTCACAAAGTACACACACATATCTTTGACCATAAAGATACGATTTTCACTCTCACCGTACTCACTCAAAACATATGCATAGACACACACGCAAACTGCATGGGCTCCCCATCTTCATTTCAGTTCACAATCTCTCTCTGCACTTTCACCTGCACATAAAACTACCCAACAATTAACACACAAACAAACACATCCCAAGTGAGACAAAATCAGAGCCGTCTATGCACAGCAATCATGAACTTTGTGGGTGTGGGATCCACACTATCCCAAGTTCTTGATTTTAGATCCCACATCCCACTTGGCACAATCGATCCTCTTTGACTTTGCGAAAAATTCCCAAACACACTGATCACGTGACCAGCACATGTTCTCCGCTAATGTGCGCAGCCAGCCAAAAAACACAAAGGGTAAATTCTATTTAAATAATGTTAATCAAGTTCAAGATATTTTAAAACTGATCAATTTAGTCCTTAAGATCTAAACTCAATTTAGCCCTAAACAATAAACACTATTAGACTCTTTTGTCATTTTTCGTTTCACTCTCAAGGACCAAATTAGTTGGTTTTTAAATTTTTTAAACCAATTTGGTATTAACCCAATCTTTAGGTTAATGGGATTTACCCAAAACAAAAAACAAACCCTCGTTAAAAACACACTGGTCAGTGGCACACCAAAAAAAAAAAAAAAAAAAAACAGAAAACTTGGGGTTAAAGGGTGCGCAGGTTAACACTAAATCACCCACCAGTGCACTCTAGTCCCAATCCCTTTACATATATATATATATATATATATCTCGCTCCCGAACTCACTTCTGTACTTCTCGTAACTCTCACACACAACACGCACAGAAAACATATAAACTATTTTTTCATGCTGTTTGGGTGGGTGAATATGGTTTCGAACTATTGAACCTCGAACTGATCAATGATCAACCCCTTTGCTGTTGTCCAAATCGTACAAGACCCACGTCGAATACTCCAAAATCTCACTCTTTCTCTCTTCTTTTCCTCGTCGTTAACAAAACCAAACAGAGTCACCCAAAATTACCAATCATTGTGTTGTTGCACGATTGATTATTCTTCGTGATTGCCGTGGTCTTTCTCGTCAAGAACCACGGCAAAATAGTTCAAGATTTGTAGCGTATTGGTGACATGCACCATGTGTGTACGTGAACAAGAAAGCTGCTTGATTAATTAATTGTGTTCCTTTTGTTTGTTTTTCTCTGTGGGCGTCTCAGTGTCGGAGGAAGAACAAGAACAAGAAGAAGAAGAAGAACAAGAAGAAGAAGAAGAAGAATATGATGACAAGCGAGAGAGAAGTAGCGAAGGTGCAGAGAAAGAAGCTAGCGGCATGCATGACTTGTCCTTTATGCAATAAGCTTTTCATTGACGCCACCACCATATCTGAGTGCCTCCACACCTGTGAGTGCTTCTCTCCCTCTCAATCTCTCTCTGTTTCTCACGCTGTGTTCCTCCAATTTCTGATTTTTTGTATGTGATTTTACGTGGTGTATTCGTTCCTTTTGTCTCGGTTCTTTGTAGTTTACGTTCTCTGTGTTCTTTTGTGATCTGGGTATTTTGTAATTTTCGTTTTTATGAACTGGGTCTTCCTCAATTTGCATTTTTGTCATGTTGGTTTATTGTTATCAATTTGAATAATGCTCTTCATGTTAGTAATCCTAGTAAATTATTAGACTCTAGCTTTGAGATATAATCCTTTGTATACTAAAACAAGGGGCAATTTTGATATTTTGATGCATTTATATTATTTTGATGAATAGTATGATTTGCATTATAACCATAAAGTTTGTTGGCTACATTCTATTTTTGGAAAAAATTGGTGTTTTTAAATAGTTTGGTCTTATGAATGGAAGTGCTTCAAAGCAATACACTTCCTATGGCTGGATTGTTTGCGGCTGTGTAACTTAGAAATTTTATTGAGACTTCTCAAAAAATTAAATTTCTAGTTCTTGCATGTAACAAAAATAATTTCCTTATTTTCCATCTAATTAATTTTTGTTTCCTTGAAAAAAAATTTGATTGAAGCATATAGACTGCATCAAAGACTGTATTTCCTTTCAGTATCATGTGCATTGCAAGTTGCATGAATGCTTATGAAGTATCCATTATCAAACAATATATAATTATTGTTATTTATAAATTTGAAAACAGTTTGCAGGGGATGCATATATGAGAAGTTAACAGATGAGGAAGTGAACTCCTGTCCAGTGTGCAATATAGATTTAGGTTGCTCTCCACTAGAGAAACTAAGGTATTTCATCATCATTGCTCCTATGATTTTGGAAATTTACAAATTTCAGACTTGCTTTATAAATATGGTAACTCTACGGATGCCAAAGTGATACTTTTTCTTATCATTCCAGCATTATATGTGATTCACGTTTTGCTCAACCACTAGCAAGGAACTCAACCTTTAATTTACTTACTAGCGACTATTGGGCATATTTAACATGGAATGAGTGAACTGATGATTGTCATATCCATAACTTCTTTCAGTTATTTTTTAGTGTTTATTGTGTTACATGTGTCCAAAAGATGTGATAGATTGTATGCTTAAAGTTGTAATTAAATTTTTGCTTAATGTAAGAATATTGCATAGAGATGTTTTAGTTGGAAGCATCAAAATGCACGATTCATGTTCCCTCTGGGTAAAACTTATAGGAAACTACACGATACCTCCATGTGGTTTAGGCATATTTCGGCTGTGGAATGTTGCAATTATATAGTTCATTAATGTAAAATTGTTATGAAAACAAAATATATTTCAGATATTTGAAGGAGAATTCTCTTTGCTATTCAAACATTTAAACTCAGTTCGACCATAAATTTGACCCTCTTTATATTTCTTTCCACCAATACATGTGGAAAAGATGAATTTAACTTGCATACTCTGTTGAAATTATGCCATCTTTGCTAAAGCAAAGAATTATTTGGCTCTTTTAATAAAATGCGTTTCATGGAATTAACTCCTTCCTTTTGTTTCTGTGCTTGCCAAGCCAGAAGAATTGTAGACAGTAATTGCAAAGCCAAAGGAATGGTACATTTTGATTCAATGACACACCACATTGTTGTGATTTATAAGGTTGCTTGTTTGTTTTATGTTTCTGTGTGGAGGATGTAGTAATTCCAGTGGGGAAAGTGTTTTGGTCTACTCTAAATGACTTATTACTGTAGTAGGAAACATGCTTTTATGTTAGAAAGGAAAAATTAGTCACTTTCGGAAGTTGGGCAGGCTATTCAACTGTTGATCAATTAGTTTGGTAGAGCTAATTTGTCCAAATGTAATTCCATTTACAGGATGGGTGGTGGTATAGGCCATTTCAGTTATTTTTGGATTGTATGAACCAGTAGTCCCATTTTGATTACCTTAAGGAATTGTTTTCATTTTATTTGAATTTGTTTGATGTATTGCTGCATAAAGTACTACCATGATTTTACAAAATTCATGGTCTTCTTGGGGGCTATTCTGATGCATTCTCGTTTAACTTTTAAATTAAAAATAAAGTTATATATAGCAGAAATCATAGATCTTAATGATTGCAATTTTGATGATCATGAGATCAAGACAAGCCTGAATAGTCCCCCTCCCCCATTTAATGCAGGGTCTTTGGTTTCTCGCCTCTGTGCGTGCATGTTTGCGTGTGCATGGGTACTGCATGTAGCCCATTCTATGCCAGAGGCTGTTGTTCGGTTTCCTGACTTACAATGTCACATTTAAAAAGCCATTTTTGATAAATTATATCTTTTTAAATTAAAAGAAACAACAAAAATTAAAGGTGTATTCATAAAATTGACTGGAGAAGTTGTTTAATTTTGTTTTAAGTTGCTTCAATTTTGTGCTAAACTACAGGGCGGACCACAATGTGCAAGATTTAAGGGCTAAACTCTTCCCTTTAAAAATAAAAAAGGCCGTGGCACCTGAAGCTGTGTCCTTAGTTCCATTGCTAGGCAAAAGGAAAGAGAGATTTCTGTCTTCATTGGGGGTCAGTACACCAAGCGTATCAGCCCAGTCTGGTCTGACTGGAAGAAGAATGAAAAGTGCTGCAAGAAAGCGTCATTCTCTACAAGAATCCACTCATTCTGTTGACAGGCCTGTTAACGAAGTGGAAGATGATAAGACAATGGAGGATTCCCCTGTAAATTTAAGCTCACTTGAGACTCTATGTGAAATTCCACAAAATGGAAAGCAGGTAAAGGATCAAAAGCTTTTTTTTACTTGAGCTTACTCAAATTTAATTTTTTTTCCCTATATATTTTATTAAAAAGGAAAAAGGAAAATTTCCGATAGTTTGGTTGTCTGTATATTATTATGAACATTAGTATGCCTTTAATTTATAGCAATTTCCTTGATAATTATCTTTGTGATGCAGAATTCTTCTAATACTGAGTCTAAGCAACTCATGTCTAATAAAGATACAGAGGACCATGCTAAACCATGTGAAGGGAAAACTGACATGTGGAAACCCTTGAATGACCTGGTGGAAGCTGCAAGCAAAACAAGGCCTATTAAGTTGACCAGGCATGGGCCCATGGACAAACCAGTGCTGTCTGATGGCCATGACAATGAAGCACATGTACCTAAAACCAAAATTAAGGAACATGGTAATAAATTAAAAGGCCATGGAGATGAAAATGGCTCGACTCCTACACCGTCAGGTTCAAGGAAACCTAGAAAGGTGCAAGGTGTTCGACAAAGAAGAGCTGTCTCTAAGGGATTGAAGTTGCCAGCACAAGCCATGGTTAAAGCAAATAGTAAACGTGAAAGAAGATTTAGTCCAATTTGGTTCTCATTAGTCACTTCTAATGATCAGTGAGCTTTTTATTCTTTGGTGTAATAAAATAATTCATCATCAAAGAGTTATTCTATCCTATCTCAATTACTGAGTTTTGATTTTGTGCTTAATGGTTTCAGGGGACAAGATGCACCGTTGCCACAGATATCCTCTTGCTACTTGAGGGTTAAGTGAGTTTCATTAACCCCACTTCCTGCTGTCCACTTGTGTTATTGGTTTGTTTATTCTTGTCCATTTTAGTTATGACAAATAAAAAAATTTGTGGTTGAAGTCATTCTCTACACCATGTTTGTCCGTTTTGGTATAAGTTCAGAGGTATTTTGGAATTTATGAAATATTAGAATGTTATTGTTATGTTACTCTTAATATGCTCTAGTCCAAGTTGATGACGCCTTATTTGGAGCATGGGGTGTGTCTTATCATTTTTCTTAATTTTTTTTCGGTTGATTGATAGGTGCAAGGTTTTGACTGAATACTTTTTTGTCACATTCTTTTAAAAACTTAATACAGTGCAAGTGAAGATTTATTTAGGGAAAAATGTCAGATTAGAAAATGAGCATTTCTATAGAATTTTTGTAGTACTTTCTCAGATACATATTTAGTACTCTGGAATTTTGTTTCCCTCTTTGGACAAGGAATATCAAGTAATTCTACATAAACATAATTTGTCAATTCCAATAGAGAAAATTTAATATCATGGATTTTTATAATCTTGCAACACCTTATCAACCAATTGCTGAACCTAAGACATAACAACTTTGAACATATGAAGGTGGAACTTTCTGATCAAGAAAAGGAAAAGTAAACTATCAATAAGAAACATATTATTTAGGATAAAACCTAAGACATAAGCAGAAAAACCATAAAAATGTGCTTGACTAAAATGAAGCTTCCATACTAGAATTTGATTATAATGTAGATAACATCTTTTTGTCTAGGGTGATGAGTTGAGACTTGACTACTTTCTAAGCCACCTAAATATAGAAATGTGATAGAAACAGGGTGATCAGCTCCATACTCTCTATATTATTGAAATATGCGCAAATTTATACAGTGCAGTGATCTACCCATGTAAGGTATAGGATAATTCAGCTGATGGAAATATTATGCTTTCTAAGACAGATTTTATATACCTACAACTTTTCCAATTGAATATTCCTTTCTTTACATTTTTTTTTTTGGGTGGAAACAAGAATTTCTGTAATTTCAGTGTCCCTTGTTAGCTCACTTAATAGTCTGTGTTACTTAGGCTGCAAACATCAGGTTGAACTGAAGCAGTCTAGCTGTTTACCCACTAGGTAGACTAAGGATGAACTTTACAGACCTAGTGTTAGGCTTAAATACTACAAAATTAACTGACTTTAACTTCACCTAAGGCCATGTGTATCCCAAGCTAACCCCTGCATGCAAACTAATGCAGTATGTTTTTATTTTTGTGGAACATATTATATGGTAATAAATTTGAAATGAGGTTACCATATCACATTACATGCTTTATAATTGTTTGTTACATAAACAAAGATCAGACACTCATAAGACATACAATTATCAAGGCTTTTTGATGATCCCTTTCTGTCTGCTTCCTTTCACAGCTATAAAAATGTGTGATTTTGAACTGAAATATATTGGTATTACAAAATAATGACATGCAGTCAATAAAATAAACTAGGACAAACATTGGTGGCCGAGGAGCACATATCTTTCTGAATTTCTGTAGTATCATAGACCTTTCTGTTTGCTGATAGTATGAGGGGGGCCCTGGTGAAATTAGAAAATTGGTTTGCATTTATTTTCTTTTCTTTTTAAGACAATTGCAATTGACCCTTAAATTCACTAATTAACTCTGTATGATAATGTACTGATAGTGTATTGTGCATTAAATAAACTATTCCTAGAATGACTAGGATTACTAATAACAAACAAAAAGTACTTAAAGAATTTCTAAACCAAATAGGAAAAGAACTCAAACACAAGAAAAGAGTAATGGGCCTCTAGGACAGCCCATACAGCCCATTCCCGGAAATCCTGAAATTACCAAACTATCTCTATTTGTTTAATACTTTTTAAAAACTAAACCAACAGCTTTCTAACCGACAAAACTTATAACTAAGACTTGATAATGACTAAATTAACCTATGAAAGGTGCCAAGAAGACCATGTATCAAAACTGGGCCACAATTCTTAGATCTTTGCATATTTAATCTTGTTTTTACTCAACTCATCTTTATTGTCTGCATCAGATTCTATAGTATTTCATAATGAGTCCAGGTTTGTGCCTTCAAATGTCGTAAAAATTTAAATAGACCAGCATCTTATGATGAGAGATAATATATCCATAATACTCCATAGAAATCATATGACATTACTGGTACCTCCTGGTGTTTCCCATGAAAACATCCAAGGTTCAAATTCCCCCTCCCCCCATTGTAACTATTGAATTATTAAAAAAAAAAAAAAATTTGGGTACAAATATAACTGCCTTTTCATTAGTCTCATCTTAATTGGGGAATCACAAGTGTTGACAGGATGATCCAACTTATATTTGTTTCTATAGAACTAAAGCTCCCTTCTAGACATTTTGCTTCTTTTTAATTTTCTTTCTTGGAGTATGCGATCTTGCTTGTTTCTGAATAACTTTTTCATTATTTAAAAAGTCTCATCTTTTTGTATTGTTGAAATTAAACAGTTCTTGCATTAGATTTTGTTGATAATTCTTTCATCAATAAAAAAAGTTCTTATTTTTAGAGTTAATACGAAATTGGATCCATAATAATGTATGATGTTCCAAAGCTTGAATGATTTGTTTGTATGAAATCCTAAAATGATCCTAATTATCATCTTTGTTAATAGTTCTATTACCTTTAATGGGTAACCAAGAGGGATCAATTATTGCCTTTTTAGTGCCATGGAGAATATGATGGAATCATCATGTATTGAAAATGGGAAAGGCAATATGTCTAAATGTATGAATTTCAATATATTATTAATATCACTGTTTTCATGAAAGTTCCTATATGATTAAGA
Source organism: Quercus aquifolioides (assembly GCA_019022515.1). Taxonomy (NCBI): domain Eukaryota; kingdom Viridiplantae; phylum Streptophyta; class Magnoliopsida; order Fagales; family Fagaceae; genus Quercus; species Quercus aquifolioides. The sequence goes on along the minus strand of CM032334.1, from coordinate 17,399,753 downwards.
GTTACATGTGACACTGATGCATTTGTGTTCATCCAATTAGTGTGGTTGGTGCTGGGTGCTGCATATATATACGTGCCTTTTGCCTTTGTTGGGCTCTGCATCAACATAAATTGAGAGCACTATTTAAAATAATTTTTTACTGGAATTCTTAGCATAGATGACTCCTGTAACTTCATTGAGAAAATACTCCCAATTTTACTGATTTGTTCTTCGAATTGTCACAGGGATGGTAGTTTACCCGTTTCATTTATCGAAAAGTATCTTGTGCAAAAACTGCATCTTGCTAGTGAGGCTGAGGTAACTTTATCTTTGCCTAGTTTTTTCTGTCCTTGGGTTATATATATCATTTAACACTGAGCTGTTTCTCTATGATGTGGCCACCATATGAAACATGGAATTGTGGATGGGGATTTGTTTGCTAAAAGGAAAATTTTCTTACAGGTGGAGATCTTGCTGCGGGGTCAGCCTGTGATTTCTACACTGCAACTTCACAACTTGGTAGATTTATGGTTGCAGACAGCACCATCATCAGAAGGAATAAATACATCTGTGGGCAGCTCTGCGAAGAAATTTGTGATGGTTCTGTCTTATTGTCGAAAGGCCCAGCTAAAATGAACATGTTTCAATGATGCTTAGAGTCATCTGTATCCCAACAATTATCTCAGCCAAGGCAATCTGAGGCAGCACAAATCTTCCCAGCATGCATTTGCATGGAAAATCTTAATATCCCTTCTGTTTTATTGCGTTCAGGCATGCATATACATGCTGTGTGGATATATATGCGCTTTCACTATAGGAGTTTTTCTTGCTTTATAAAACTTGCTCATACTTAAATGAAGTAATATAAGATGTGATGCTAGTTTAAATTATGGATACAAATTGAAGGATAATCACAACTCTTAAGCAATGCACAATTCACTTCTTTTTTTTTTTTCTTCAGGCAAGTCTTATTTGGTAGGAAATGTGTCCAGGATCAAATAGTATTGAAGGAACAATTGATAAGGATAGCATAGATATAGCGCCCTGGCCATTATACCAAGAACTATATAATCCCCCAATATGGACAAAAAAATGAATAATATATACACATTTTTCAATCTCTTTCAATTCTTGGGATTTTCAACTTTGTATAGATAAGTCACTTTCTTTCTTTCTCTCCTCTTATCTTTAGGGCAGAATATTTTAGATAAAATTGTATAATTGAATCTCGACTTTTGACATTTATTTCAAAATTGTCATTATACTTCAAATTGCTTCACTTTGATTTCTATACTTACAAAATTGTTCCAAAAAAATTGTATTGCCATTTGATGGATAGAAAAATACAAACGTGATAAATGAAATTCATGCTATATGCTCCATAACATTAACATGTTATTGGTAATTGGTTTCATGAATTTATTTGTTATGTTTTTATTTTCCATCTATTAAAAAGACATTTTAAAATCAAATTATAGTTAAGGTTAGAGGACAACTAAATATAAAAGCTAACCTATAGCCATTGCATGTTGTCAAGTATATATTTTAGTATCAATGTATTTATACGTGGTTGAACATAGCGATAGCATACAGCACCAACGCAGCAACGGTGAGATTTTTATGATTGATTCCTTGTCATTTTCAAATGAGAACCAGAACATTTAAATGTTCCTGGTCATTTTCAAATTTGGCGTAGGATTTATGATTTTAGGCCGGTAGCATTCATTCCAAAATTACCTATCAAAAAAAAGCATTCATTCCAAAATTATTAGTGGTACTACATTTTCGACTATATACATCCCATATCCTTTTTTTTATGTACACTGAAAACTGAATAGTAATTCTCTTCATGCTAAAAATGTACTAGCCTGACTAGACAATTTCCCAAGCTGATTATCCATGATCATTTAACAGCAACACAACTTAAGGCTCCTCTCTTTTCGCAAAATAAATAAACAAAAACACTTAAGCCTCCTCCCAGACCACTACTAGTTATTGTTTTATTTCATGTAATATATGAATGCTCTCTACAAAATATGAATAAAGAGTAGAGCAATGACATTAAAAAAAAAGTATTCAGCGCTGAACACTGCAGGATCGGGGGAGCTGTACTCAGCAATCTTGCAAATCCTTAGGTGTTCCCAATTACATTCAAATACATACATAGTTACAGTAAAACACAAGTAGTATAATCTTTTTCAAAGACAATGACACTCAATGCAACGCTAATAACCTTGTAACTCAACTAGTTGGCACCTCCTTGGAAAGGCATCCAAAGTTCAAATCCACCATCTCTCGTTGTAACTATTGAATTATCAAAAAAATTCACACTTACAATTGTACCTAAGTTAAACCCTTCATTATATTTGAATTCTAGCCTTCCTAGGTGCAAAATTTTCTTGCATAGTTTAAAATCCTTCAATGAAATGATTACAAGAATTGCAGTCTATCACTACAGGGATCCCTTTCGGCAATAACTCTTGGGAGTCATTTGAGACTTTCATTACCCTTGCTTCTTCCACAATTACCATAATAAAACACCATCGACATACATGTTCCTCACCCCTAAGGCCACTGCATTTAGTATTTTAGTTGGTTAAGCAATTTATTTACATGTTAATGAATAGTCTTGACTCTTGAGAAGCCAAGACAAATCTGAACAAAAAAGACCAAGTCGAGTACTATTGAATATGGACCAAGAAAGGCTCTCTTATTCATATTTTTTCCCCCACCCCCTTCAAAAAAATAAAACTCAGGTAAGGCTAAAAGGCAACCTAAAAAATTAAGATCAACCCTCCCTTTATCTAGAAAGTTACTGTGAATGTAATTTGAAAACACACACACACATATTAGCAAGATAGAGCTGAAAGCTAAAGCCGGTTATTAGCAACCAACATTCTACCTTCCAAACTTTTCATCACATGTAAATCTATTCTTTATAAGCAAGGGCACGATGAGCCACAGATATAGACTTTAGAGTGCTTAAAACTTGATTAAGTCTATTGCATTCGTGATACCTATAAGGTTTTGTCTATTTCCATCATCTAGGAAGATGAATGGATATCATAGAAGGCTTACAAATCCATTTTATTCGGGGCCTCCACTATGGGAAACAAAATGTCTTTTTAAATTTTAAACAAAACATTCTATGCATTTAAAATGCAAAGTAAACGTATGACAAGACTTCAATCAAAATGAAATTACTAAAAGCCAAATAAAATTAATGAAGTAAAACACTTAAAATTATCACAATCACTGAGCAAACATATATCACATAATTTCACAAGAACGGCGGATGCAAGCCTCAAACTAATCACTAATTTTAGACCATGGCAACATGCATCAGCAAGATGCAGACTCTCAGAAAAATTTCAGCACATTATATTTGTAGCTGTGTCTGTAAATATCATAGTGAACATTCATATGTGGGTATATAGTTTCCAATCCATGTCCAGTCTGCATAAAATATAAATGGTGGAAAGTTTGACTCTTATACCGACCAAATATTGTGCATAGCACAGTTAGGGAGTATTTAAAGAGTCTAAATTCTCAAGCAAAGGAATTATTACATCATAGTGCCCTATTCTGATCACTTCAAAGACAATATCTATCTTGGGCTAGTTTGCTAAGTCAATCACTATCAGAAGGGAATTTTAAAGTTTAAATAGCAAGAGAGAACCCAATAAGTAATAACACATTTGGCATAAAGAAACAAATTTCGCACTGATAAACTATAATGGTAACCCATAAAAAATCGGGAAGTTTATAAGAACGACATGACATCACAACTACTAGCTTAAGAACATGTACAATGGAATGATGATTTTCTCCAATGAGAAAGGAAAAACTATGGGACAATTAATGTCACAACCAACTCCAGTTCTGCAGTTTATTTTTCTTCAGTTGGAAGAACTTCCACATAGAGAGCTGCGTACCAAATTGACATGGCAAGATACACATTGAAAAAATATAAAACAAAAACAAAAATAGCAGCTGTTTTCCAAAAGAAATTCTTGTGTATTTATTATACAACAACAAACAAGCCTTATTCCCAAATTTAGTTTGGGTTGGCCACATGTATACTTTTCCTCCATTTTTTTATATCCGAAGTCATATTTCTTGTTAATTCCTTAATTGATAAGTCTTTATGGTTAAGTAAAAAACAATGGTGAACCTATAACCTGATTAGAATATGAGAATTAAGATAAATTCAAAATACTGTCCCTTTTTGATACTGGAAGTAAGAGCTATCACCAAGCTTCATAGATGATCTAATATGATCAAGATTCAAGAACACATAAATCACAAGGATAGTAACACATATAAGGCAAGAATTATTTAACAACCAAACTATTATGTATCTTGATAGCTCAAGCGCACCTATAACACACACATACAAGCACAGCATAAGAAATACCGAATGAAGAATTTATTGCTCAACATATACACTCATAAAGTTTTACTAATAACACAATTTAATTATGTAAGGGCATGAAATCTGATCCATTCCATTTTGTTTCAATCCGAGCACAAATTAGAATAACGCAACTAAAAAGAGAAGCAAAGCTAAACTATAACTTGATTAGAAAATGGGAATTATGATAAATTCAAAACACGGTTCCTTTTCAATAGCAGAAGTAAGAGCTATCACCAAGCTCCCTAAACGAGCTTAATATGATCAAGAACGCATTTGTGTACAAAATTAAGCATAAATCACAAGTAACACATAAAAGGCAAGCACTATTCCTCGATGCATAAATCCAATCTAGCCCATTTTGTTTCAATCCTCCTAGCACAAATTATAACGAAGCAATGAGAAAAGAGCCAAAGCAAAGCTCGTGCATTAACCCAATTATCATACACAAATTGACAATACTACAATGAAAATAAAATCACCAAAGCGTGTGTATCTTTCGAATTTCAATTCATTGTAAGCCTACAATAAGCCAAAAAAATAAAAGCGCAAAAGGGTCAAAGATTCAAAGTCATACACCAGTGTAGGCTCCCCTTGGACTATCCGGGAGCAAAGCACCGTAAGGAGAGTCGCGCACAAGATCGTCGGTGCTCCTAAGCGCGGCGTGGAGAGAGACCAAGGCGGCGCCGATGAGGACCGAAACGACGACGTTGAGCCAGACCTGAGTGAAAATGAGTGCGACGAGGGTTACGACGGCGAGAACCCCGACGACGAGCCGTTGGTCGAGGGTGAGGCCGAAGACGGTGAGGGGTTCGGTGCGGGAGAAGAAGAGGAAGAGCCAGGCGGCGAAGATGAGGAGGAAGACGATGAGGGAGAGAGGGTGGTAGAGGAGAGAGAGGAAGAGGACGAGGAGGATGACGAGGGCGTAGTTGGAGAAGAAGTGGGTTAGGTTTTGGGAGACTCGGCTGGTCGCGTCGGAGAGAGACGGCGGCAGGCTCAGGGAGGTTGGGTCCAGGAAGTCGCGCCATGGCCGGAGCGTGGCGGTCAGGGATTCGGCGGTGGTCGACATTGTTGAGGACAAAACTGTAATTTTGCCCCAAAAATTAAAAAACAAAATAAAAATGAAGACGGTTTTGGTTTTGGTTTTGCTTAGCTCTTGGATATATGGGTGGTGCGAAGACTCAAGACTTAAGACTCAAGTTTTGTGAGATGAAGAAGAAGTTTCTTCTGAGGTTCCTTCCAGACTGTTGACCGGCTTTATTGGACGCTATTGCAATTGCAATTGCAATTTATATCTTAACTTTTGGGATAATTTTGAGTTTATCACTTTAAAGTTTTAAAATTAAATTCATACCCTTAATGTTACTTATGGTCTAGATTCATTTAAGTCAAATTTCTTTATGCCTCGTGATGAAATGTTTCATTGGGTATTTTTAAACTTCAAGAGATAAAATCAATATTATCCTTAAGTTTAAAGGTGTAAATAAATGGCAATTTTAATAAAAATAAGATTTTATAGAATTTTAATAGATTCTAAAATAATGTCGTTTTGAGCTTAGTTATCACTTAACAAACATCTAATCACGGAGGGGCTTAAATCTAAACGAATGGTAGGGTATGAATCCAAATTTTGAATTTAAGAAGAAAAATTAAAATTATCTCAAAATTTAATGGTGCAAATTGAAATTTAGTCTTATTATTATGAAACTAAGATTGGCAACAATTTAGGTCTAGTAATCATGTTGGGTCCAATCAACTATAGCCAATATCGACTATGAATTAAAAATGAGTTAAGTTTTGCTTGTTTCAATGTAAACAGTAATATGTTTTTTTGTTGTGTTGTTGAAAATTTCTGGAAAATATTTTTCACATTTGGTTCATATGAAAAATTAGAATTTCTATTAAATTCATCATTTTAAAATAAACATAACCAATTCATAAACCTAAAAATTAAGTATTTTATAAAGTTAAAGTTGAATAGCGTGTCCCATTATTTAAAAGGTAAAAACACATTTTTGGTTCCTTTATTTTGGCTTTACTTTTAATTTGGTTATTAATTTTTCACAACTTTCATTTTTCTCAGTTACAAGAAAAAAAAAAATGCTATTTTTAATATAGTCTATTAATCATGTAAGTATTTTTCGTAAGTAAGATGACAATAAGGACAAAAATGAAGGTAAGTTTAAAAATCTAAGGACCAAAATGAAAGTTTTGAAAACTTGAGTATCAAATTGAAAATAGAGTTAAAATATAATGACCAAAAATGTTTTTTTCCTATTTAAAATTAATTGGAATTCTTTATTGATGGAATGGGATTTAACTAACAGGTACTTTTATTCTGAAATAAATGAAAAGAATTCTGCAATTGCATTTTGCACATAACCAAACATTTGAGAAATCCATATATATATATATATATATATATATATATATATATATGTGGAGGAACAAATCTCTCCCTTAAAAGGTATTGTCTGCTTTGGGAATGGGCCAAGGAGGTCGATGTCACCCGCGCGGATTTGCTCAATCTCACTTCGGGGAGAAACGCCCCCACCCGCAGCTTATAAGCATGAGCTCACAAGTGGGGTGGGCCTAAGCGAAGGAGTGCCATCAAGCAGCACCAGCAAGTGCAGATGCTAGGCCTAACCCATCAAGTAGATCTACTTGATGGGTACTGATGTAGGACACAATTTACTATTTAATTATTGTAATTTATTATTTTTGGTATTTTTATGTAAAAAACGTTATTTTAGGTTTAGATGATTTATTTCCTTTTTTTTAGGTGCATTTAATGCTTTTTAGGTCAAATTTGATTCCTGTTATGGTTAGGTATCAATTAGGAGTTATTTTAGATTATATTTTCTTGTCTGTCAAGTTTTAAGGAGCCCTTAAATAGGCCCCTAAGTTTGTAAACGTTTTTCATAGTTTATTATCAATAAAAATTCAGACTTATGTCTATTGTGTTCTCTGGTGGATTCCAGACCTATCACATTGTGGATTCAAGGAACCCCTCGTGGATTCGAGGTTTACTACCCAGGAACTAACAGTTTAGTTTCTGTCCATCAAAGAGAGCATCGTGTGTGCTTCTCTTCAGGCTTCCGCGACATCAGTTGGTATTAGAGCCTTGACTTACCCTGGTCTGATTGCTAACCGGCGAGACGGTAACCACCACCACAACAACGACGAATAACTTAGCAAGTATTACGTGACGTACAACAAGCACTCACAAATATCTATGCTAGGATGGCGTCGTTGAAAAATGGAAACAATAGGGATAACTGCAATGGAGACATAACTCACGGGCAACCTATTGGTAACCAAATTTCATATAGACCTTATAAGAGAATTGCAAGTTTTAATGGTTAGTTTTTAAAAGAAGATTTTCTTGATTGGTTACTTGATCTAGAGGATTTATTTGACTATGAGAATATTTGCTATGAGAAAAAAGTTGGACTTGCTTTGTATAAACTTAGTAAGTATGCCTTATGTTGGTGGGAACGAGTACAATCTGATAGAATTCGACAAGGTAAAGACAAAATTCGTTCATGGCCAAGGATGAAAAAGATGCTTGCTATCAAATTTTATCCTTTGGATTGTGAAGAAATCTTGTCGTATACAATACAAGATTATTATTGGCCAAGAAGTTCATACTTGAATTATTTTGAAGAGCCAAATATTCCACCGTTAAAGGAAGAATTGAATATAGAAGAAAATATAGAGATTTCTGAGGAAATTAATGAAGGCCTTGTTATAAAAGAAGAACCTAAAATCAAGATTGTGGAGGAGATTAATGAAGACCCCATTATAGAGAAAGATCTTGAGGTTGAGATAGTAGAGACCATTAAAGAAGAAATTATAGAGGAAGTTGTCAACGATCTCGATGAAATCAAGTTAGATGATTGCAACATTCAAACTCCTATTATTTTATTGGAAGACACCGAAACAAAGTTTATTGATTTTATTGGGGTGGAAAGATTTGATTTGATCATTGACTCTTATTTGGTGAATATTGTCAATTACATGAAGATCAAGGGAGAAGAAGTTCAAGTTGCCCAATTAATGACTTTCAAGTTTGGCAAGAAGACAAAGAAGATGAAGTATTCAGCGTATTTGTTCTCTTGGCATGGGAGATTCCAGATTTCAAAGATGAACTCGAGGACGAGTTTGTTTCAAGTGGAGGGGTCTGATGTAGGACACAATTTACTATTTAATTATTGTAATTTATTATTTTTGGTATTTTTATGTAAAAAAACGTTATTTTAGGTTTAGGTGATTTATTTCCTTGTTTTTAGGTGCATTTAATGCTTTTTAGGTCAAATTTGATTCCTGTTATGGTTAGGTATCAATTAGGAGTTATTTTAAATTATATTTTCTTGTCTGTCAAGTTTTAAGGAGCCCTTAAATAGGCCCCTAAGTTTGTAAACGTTTTTCATAGTTTATTGTCAATAAAAATTTAGACTTGTGTCTATTGTGTTCTCTGGTGGATTCCAGACCTATCACCTTGTGGATTCAAGGAACCCCTCGTGGATCCGAGGTTTACTACCCAGGAACTAACAGTTTAGTTTCTGTCCATCAAAGAGAGCATCGTGTGTGCTTCTCTTCAGGCTTCCGCGACATCAGGTACACCCTACTTGTGAGCTCATGCTTATAAGCTGCGGGTGGGAGGTGTTTCTCCCCGATGTAGGATTGAGCAAATTCATGCGGGTGGCATCGGCCTTCTCGGCCCATTCCTAAAGCGGACAATACCTTCTAAGGGAGAGATTTGTTCCTCCACAATATATATATATATATCTATTTTTGCTGGGTTTTTTGTTTTTTGCTTTTGTTTTTTGGCTAAGTTTCTAAGAAATTCATAGATGTTTACTTGCCTGTTTGGATAGAGGGGGAAAGGAGAGGGAGTGGAGGGAAGTAAAGTAGAGTAGGCTAAAAATAAGTTAATTTTGTACTAAATCTATTCTACTCTCCCTCCCTCTCCCTCAATCCAAACGGTTAAGAATATTCGAAGAAAGTCCAACCCATCTATATATATATATATATATATATAAAAGCAAAGTTAAGAACAAATTCAATTAAATTTTAAATTGGAGTTTAATTTTATGCCACGTGTCTCATCTAATTTTAAATTTTTTTTTAAATTTTTTTATACAAGATAGAATTTCTACTTTAGCCTAATCTAAGTGTATATGTGTGTAAAGTTCCCTCCTGGAGACTTGAACCCCAGCCCTTGCCCCCAACACTTCACAAGCATTTATACTTGTGGAGTGACCACTGCACCAAGGGTATGCGGTGGTATTATTAGGTGCAAAAATCAAAGAGTCTAAATTCAATTAGATTCTAAATTGAAGTTCAATTTTGCGTTATGTGTCCTATTTAATTTTTGTGACAAGTGAATTATTGAGTGCAAAAACCAAAGAGTCTAAATCTCTTTAGATTCTAAATTACATATATGTGTGTGTGTATAATTGTGATTGTGTTTAAATGTATTTGTACATGTGCACGAGGTTACACACTAGCCTATATATATTAATAGGCAAAACTCAGAGAAAGTTTAATTAGAATTCAATTTTATGCCATGTGTCTTAATTTATGTGAAGACCACGCTATAATTATCCACTTAAGTTTGTGTCATGTGTTTACTTAAGTTTTTTAATCTTTGATTAAGTGATTTATGACTGCAAGATACTAAGGGGGTGTTTGATTTAGGAATTTTCATCACTCAATTTTCACTTTCCATTATTCAATTCTTAAATTTCGTGGGCCCCACCTTAAGGATGCTTGTTTGGTTCAATTTTTTATCTCAATTCTCATGACTTATTACTAAAAAAAAAATGAGTTAGGGTCATGAAAATTGAAAACAACTTTTAGGAGTTTTCAAAAACTAAAAATTGAGTTATGGGATATAAGATATGGGTGATGAGTGATGAGTGATAAGTGATGAATTAACCAAACAACCTCTAAGAATCTAATATTATTGAACTATAAAATTAAAAAAAAAAAAAAAATCACATATACTCAATAAAAATTACCACACAACAAAGATCACCACACGTTCTATCTTATTAAAAATTAGAAAAAAAAAATCATAAGTAGTATTAAATTTAGGTAAGAAATTTAATATGTGACTAATTACATTTACTTTAAAAAAAATAATTTGACTAATTATTTATATTTTTATGATAAAAATTGTGTTGAATTTTAAATGCATCCATGAGCTTGCATGAGTTACATGCTAGAATATATTAATAGGCAAACCTTAGAGAAAATTCAATTAGATTTTAATTGGATTCACAATTTTGCGCCACGTGTCCTATTTAATTTTTAATTTTGTGTCAAGTGAATTATTGAGTATAAAAATTGAAAAGTAAAAATTCAATTAGATTCTAAATTAAATTTTAATTGGAGTGCAATTTTTCGCCATGTTTCCATCTAACTTTTTAATTTTTGTGGTAAGTGAATTATTGGATGCATAAACTTAAGAGTCTAAAACTAATGGCGAAAAACTCATTTTAGTCCTTACATTTTTACGCGATTCCCACTTTGGTCTCTAACTTTTTTTTTTCACTGATTTTAGTCCCTTTCCTGGAAAACGCGTTTCGTTTTAGTCCCTGACGTTACATCAAAGACAGAAATTGCACAGCTGGCAAACGGAAAAAATTAAAAATATTAAAATAATGCCCACTGTGTCCACGTGGCTTTCCACGTCAGCCTTTAAATTAAAAAAATTAATTTATTAATTTTAACTAAAAAAAAAATTTAAAAAAAAAACCAAACCTAGCAACAACAAAATTAAAACCTAGCAAATTTAAAACCCAGCATGAACAAGATCAACAAACCCAGCAAATTTAAAACCCAAAAAATTAAATTCAAACCCATATTTCAAACCCTCCACACTACCAAAATCCATTATAGTCAATCCAGTTGCTTCTTCCAATTTGCAAAGCCATTTTTCAAATTCAATACTGAATTAAACAAATAAATTGTTAAGAAAAAAATCGATATACTGACCGTTGAAGAGATTAGGGATCGGATGGCATCCAAGTCTGGCGCAAAGAGCACCTGTGTCCCACGGATCCGAACTCAGTCTGAATGTCGACGAAACCCATCACCTTCTGCCTCCTCTTCCTCGTCTTCATATTCGAATCTACGCCAATTCCATCTCCATCACCATGGCTGACGACTCGGATCGATCTTGGCTCGGTGTTCGCACATTTTTGTGGTGCGCTGAGGAGCGCAGCGAGTTCAAAGACGAAACCAGCGAGACTGATGAGAAGGAAGTTGGCGAGGATAAGGACCGTCGATCTGCGTGAGGAGGCCGGCGAAGGGCGGTTCTGGGCGTGGAACAACTTGGGCGATGAAGGCATGCTAATGATGATGGTGATGCTAATATCTAGTAGAATCTGATTTTGGTGGTGTGGGGGTTTGAATATGGGTTTGAATTTAATTTTTTGGGTTTTAAATTTGTTGGGTTTGTGTTTTGTTGATCTTGTTTTTGCTGGGTTTTAAATTTGTTGTTCTTGCTGGGTTTGGGGTTTTTTTTTTTTTTTTTTTTTTTTTTTTTCTATTTTTAATTTTTTTATTTAGTTAAAATTAATAAATTAATTTTTTTTAATTTAAAGGCTGAGGTGGAAAGCCACATGGACACAGTGGGCATTATTTTAATATTTTTAATTTTTTCCGTTTGCCAGCTGTGCAATTTCCGTCTCTGATGTAACGTCAGGGACTAAAACGAGACGCGTTTTCTAGGATAGAGACTAAAATCGGTGAAAAAAAAAGTTAGGGACTAAAGTGGGAATCGCGTGAAAATGTATGGACTAAAATGAGTTTTTCACCAAAACTAATTAAAGACTAAATTTTATATATATATATATTGTAGGAACTGGATTTGAGCACTTTTTCTGCTGGATGAATGGACTCAGACCCAACTAGCCCAATACAATGAATTTGTAGAGAATGGGTGAAAGAGCTAGGTTTTAGTGCATGGACAACAGTTAATATGGTGTTCGTGACAATCAAACAGAGATGAAATGAGTTTATCAAATAAAGTTTGTCCTCGGTACAATCTGAGGAGCTCTGCCTTTTTTATATATTGGATAACAATGGTTATAAGAGTTCTTGAGATTGTTACAGTGCTCCCCCCCTCTTTCCTAGAGGGTTCCTTACATTATATACCCTCTTCTAGTTGATCTTGGCCTTCCACTTGTTGATCATCCAAGCTTATACTTGAGCGCTTGTCCCATCAGACACCCTCTCTGGCATTTTGTGAGTTGCGATAACCGAGGTAACATTGTTCAAAGGTCATTCCCTCATCAATGTGGTTAGGACGTTAGTTGTGGGCATTTAATGCGAAAGTGACAGTTTCTCCTTGAATTGCTCCTTCACCGCGCTCCCATGGCTGACCCATTGTACCTGTCATTTTCCTTGGGATGTTTTGGGAGGCTGCCTTTGATGGCATGCCACTCTTCTCTTCTTTGATCTCGATTGGCCAAGGACAGGATCGTCCTTGGCGACGTTTCAGGGCACTTTGGACTTGCTTCTTTCGTCCTTGACCACTTTTTCCTCCTTGGCATGGACCTTGGGCCTAGTATAAAGTGGGCCGCAGTTGCCAAATTCTTCGGCTCCATTTATATATATATATATATGAGAAACCATTACATATTTTAGAAATGAATAGTTTAAAAAAATTGTAAGTTAATACTATGTATAAATTAAACTGTATAATTGTGAATATATATATATATATATATATATATATAGTATCCGTGCATATGTACAAGACTACACACCAGTTTACTTAAGTGTTAAGTAGCTGAACTAAATCAATTGTGGAAAAAGTGCAAAACAATTACAAAGTTGTTCTAGTAGACTTCTACATCAGAGTACCAAAGCCTCATGTATATTTTCAAGAGTTTTGTACATCAACTGACATATTTTGATATTTCTAATACAGGTGCCACGATTTAAGTTTCCCCCGCCCCATTTTATCTAGTGAATTATTACGAGAAAAAAAAAAAAAAAAATACATTCGTCCATGATCTCCACAAATTACAATCCGGTCTTTTTATGTTTGGGCCATAACAGAAGCTGAACTATCCAAAGTCCATAGTTTCTCAAGAAAAAAATATAGTCCATTAACGGATGAGAATCTGAGCTGGTTTTGTATTAGTGGGCCTAATGTAAGCCCAGCTCGTTTAATGTCGTTCAATTTGCTATGCTTTTTATTTCCTACATCACCTCACCCAAAAAAGAAAAAATTTCCTACAAAGGACTTTTATTAGCACAGTAGATTTTATTTCTGTTTTTCCTAGCAAATGATTTGTAAAACATTTTCCCCCTGGCTAACTGATTTGTGACATAGATCATAGATGTAAGCTGTATCACAATCTGTTTTCCTTTCTTCCAAATTAGTACTCTTCATTCTTCCCTCATCAATGCCTTGTGCCAAATCTAGGACAAGTAAGAGACACTCGTGCCCAAAACTTTAACAATGAGGTGGAGACTAAAGAAGACGGAAGTGAAACTTCGTACTCAAGTGTTAACTCAATACATGTTTTTCATTAAAAAAAAAAAAAAAAAAAAAACTTAATATATGTGCATACAGCGACGGTTTTAGAAATTTTTTCTATGATAGTAGTTGTTAAGAAAATTAAACTATAAAAAATCTAATAAAAGAAAACTTACATATATGTTGACATCATACACACAAAAAAGAGAAGCAAGTACATGAAGTTTTTTCAATTTCCTATTAATAATATAATAAAAAAGCAAAAAGAGAATTATAAGAGATGAAGTGAAAATTGAGAAGTTTGTTTTCCTAGACAATATTCAAAATGACTTTACTCTCATACAAAGAGGAAGGGTAATAAAGTTGCTCACAGCTTGGCGAGATTAGCTGCCAATATTGTTGACTGTGTGGTGTGGATGGAGGATGTTCTACCATGCATTTATCTTGTAATTTAGGCTGATATAGCTGTTATGCATTAATAAAGCTTCAATGTCTTTTCTCTAAAAAAAAAAAGTGAAAATTGAAAATGCTGAAATGAGAGTGATAAAGTGAGAAAGAGTTTGAAATGGCAATAGAGAGAAGGAAAAGAAAGTTATATGTGTGTGTGTGTGTGTGTGTGTAGAGAGAGAGAGAGTAACAGATGATACCCATTGTAGCTACGACCCAAGTCGCCAAGGAGAGCAAAGTTGCCAACACCGCAAAGGAGAACTCACAGCCACAATATCTCTCTTAGTACCATTTTTAGGAAAAATAAAGTTAGGGATTCTTTTTATGGAATTGATTGAACAAGTTACAAATATGAATGTTTATGGGGTTTTTATTTTTTATTTTTGAATGAGATTTTTGTTGAATATTTTGTTCATTTGTTGTCATTTTGAACTATTTCTGCTATATTATTTCAGTTTTTTGTTGTTGTCGTTATTTTTGTTATTTTATTTAATGGGTTAAATATTATGGTTTGGGAGCCAAAATTATTATTTTTGAACCCAAATTCTTGGGAATTATTGTGATTCTCAAGAATTTGGAATGAATTAAAATTTTCTAAATTGGAGACAACCCTTAGGCGGGCTACATTCAAATGAGTGTTTTTCGAATTGGCATTTGATGAATTCCAGTTTGGTAGTCTTTAATGAGAATCTAAGGAGGGAATGAGCCTGTTTGGTAAATTGGTAGGAGGATTCTTGTTTTTGTTTTCAAAAAATTAAAATTACTTTTTAGATAACAATTTTACATTATATATGTTTGACTTCTACTTTTTAGAACAATTTTAAAAGTACTTAAAAAAAAAAAAAAAAGATATTTGGAGATCATCTTTTACGTTTGAGGAAAAGGTACTTTTGTGACAAAAAAGTAACCAAAGGTCCAAAAGATTATACAAAAACACTATACCAATACCACACCATCGTATCTTTCTCTTCTTGCCATCTCTCTCTTGTGCTTACCACAATTGACAGCATTAGTCTGATCTTGCGAAAACCGAAATTCCTGTCAACATCACCATCAAAATCACCATAGCACTGTCGCCAAAACTCGTACTTCCAGCCTTGTGACTTCGCATTTAAGGTACCATTGTAGAAAATGCAACTGTTTTGACCCGTTTGGCTACTGAGAAAACTGTAAGCCCCATTCATTCTTTCTCCCTCCTTCAATGATCTTCGTTGTCTTTAATATATTCTATGGATTTGAGTAGCTTGTTGTTTTGATTGAATCATCTAATACCCTTCAAACGATGAAAACTTTGCTTGACCGGTTTGGGAGCCAGAGAGATGTCTCAGCTATGTTTTATCCACTTATAAGTTATAATTGATAATTGCCACTTCAATAAAGAGGCTTGTTTTTTATTCTATGTTGCTACCAAAGTGCAACTGAATCATACAATGTTTAATTTTTAACAAAAGGGTATGATTTGTGACAAGGAGCAGGATAGTGAGTCTTGTGTATCTAAGCCTAGCAGATCAATGATCATTCTTTTAGTAATTAGTAAGCATCAAACAGATAAACTTGAAGACTATCCAAAACCCACAAAATTACGACTAAAGTACAAGAGAGTGGCCTAGCTTTGCTAATTCAAACCGAAAAAAATTTCATGGAATTACGACTTAGAAAATTTCAAGAAGCCAAAGCTAGGTTTTTGATTACATTTAAAAAAGAAAAAAAAAAGAAAAAGAAAAAGAAAAAAGACCTAACGATTAAATTAGTTAAAAAAGAAAAGATGAAATTGGCATACATTGGGGGAAAAAAGAGGGACATCAAGCGAAAGCTGAAGGCAACTGGTGTTTCATGGCTAAGAATACCACATCTTCGTGTTATGCTCACATTCCTTTTTATTACTTTTTTTTTGACAAAATGCTCACCTTTCTGATGATATTGTGCTTAAATATAAGAGAAATGATATATCCATAATATTTTCAAATAATTCCACGGATCAGAGATTTTAGATAGAGGGAAAATTTCAAACAATAATAGCCCTTTTAGATAATAGCCAAATTGAAAATTTCAAACAATGACAATAGCCCCTTTCAAATAGTACCTAGTATTAAAGTGGGAGAGGGGAAGAAATTTCAATCAGCAACAATAGCCCCTTTCAGATAATACCCAAGTGCGGGAAGATTTCATTGTAGACACCGCATTTTGTATCCCTTATGACTCGGGCCCTCGTTCTCCAATGATGCCTAAACTCTAAGGCCCAAGGCCAGTTTAGAGCCCAATTAGATATCAAATTGACTCAAGGAGTGATAAAATGAAAAATATAACCTTTTTAAATGAGCAAAAATCTATTTTTGAAATTAAATGACCAAAAAGGCCCTTGGCTCGCGTACGTGGGTAGCAGCTTGCGTACGTAGGCCAAAGCATGCTTTATTTATTGGTTATATTATGTTTTAGTATGCTTTTCTAGATTAGGTTTATGTTTTTTGAGGTTTCGCCCTGTTTTTGTGTTTTTAGGTTTTCTGGGCAAGAGGTTGCGTACGCAAGCTTGTTCTTGCGTGCACAAGCCGCTGCCCAAGAATCCTAATTCTCGTTTTTGTTGGTTTTGCTTCTGCTTTCACATGTTTGTTTTGTTTAGTTTTTTTTCCATGTTTTTATGCTTCCAAAGTCTTTGTTTCACATGTTTGTTTGTTTGTTTGTTTGTTATCACATGTTAGAATTAGGGTTTAACTTGTGTTTGCTTTGTTTCAATGCCATGATCATGCATTCATATGCTCATGCATAATGCTATAGGTGCTGAGTTGCTGCAAGGTAAGTAAAAGGTAAGTCATGCATTGGAAATGTTCATGCACTTGTGATATGATCTTGTTTTGATGTTAGATGTTATGATGAGATGTAAGGGTATCCTATGATGTAATATGGCGAATCATGTTTAGATGTATGACACTAGGGTTTATGTCAATGCTTCAAGACCATGTTAGATGAATGCTAGGGTTGCATATGTGTGGTTTGGCTCCTTTTGCTTTATGGGTGGATATCTATGTGTTTTGGGATGAATGATGCCATGTTGTATGCTTAGATGTATGCTAGTGTGTGTGCGAGTTAGAATACAAGTGTTGAACATGATTTTATCGAGGTTAAGACATAAGACACAATGATGGGAAGCCAACCTTAGGATTGGGCGGTTTTGGGTGCCTAACACCTTCCCAAGAACGGACCTAAACACTGAACCCATATCTCTGGCAGTAAGATCAATGGTCCTTCCTCGAGAGGACACTATATATATGGTTCCTAAACCATTGTAAAAACTAGGTGGCGACTCCCTCTTGTGTCCACACTCATGAACTTCTTTTTGATAACAATAATGTCCATAACTAAAATGTTAACCAAAATAACTCTAACACATCAAGTATTAATGTAACAAAAATAACTATCATTGCAATAGTAACTTAAAAGTGGTAAAATATTGTATCAACAATAATAGTCGTTCCAAAAACTAGTGACGGGAAGCCTATTACAATCTCTATTGATGATGGGATTCAACCTAATGCAAGATTTTCAAATCTGGTAGAGCTGCAGCTTGTTTTTAAAGATGGGAGTACCACTGCTGGCAATTCTTGCCAAGTGAGTGATGGTGCTGGGTCTGTTCTCCTCATGAAGCGAAGCATTGCAGTGCAAAAGGGACATCCCATTCTTGGTGTATTTAGGACTTTTACTGTCGTTGCTGTTGATCGTGCAATCAAGGGTGTTGGCCTAGCCGCTACAATTCCAGCTACTGTCAAGGCTGTCAGTTTAGAGCTTGGTGATATTGACCTTTTTAGGATTAATGAGGCATTTGCGTAATTTGTAGCTTATCCTAACAAGCTGGAACTTGATCTAGAAAAAGTCAATGCGAATGGAGGTGCTACAGGTGCTCGCTGTGTTGCTACTCAATTACATGGGATGAAGCATCGTGGAAAAGACTGCCGCTTTGGAGTTATATTAATGTGTATAGGCTCTGGAATGGGGGCAGTGGCTGTTTTTGAAATGAGGGATGCTGTTGATGACCTCTGTGACCACGGGTAGTTCAAAGCAAGTCTTTTATCTAAGGATGCAAGCATTGTAATAATTTGACATTATGTTTTGTTAAAAATCTACAAAGATTAAAGGATTGATGTAATTAGTTAACAAAAAAATAACAATAATAGTCGTAATAACTTATAGTTTTTTATTGCAATAGAAGCCTTAATATCTTGCTTGCTATATTAGGAAAATTTCTTACAATAACTTAAAACGAAAAAATTGTAGTAATAAATGAATAACAGTTATTTTTTATAATATATTGTGCGCACCAAAAACTGAAACCCGTTGGGCTGGGCCTCACTTGGACTCACAACTTATTTGTATAGTGGGTTTGGATTTCCCACAATGGGTCGTTCTAAACACCAAGGCTCAACTGAAGCGCTTTCCTCTTCTCGGGGACCTGACCCAATTCCTTACTCTGCTCTCTCTGTTTACACTCTTCCTTCCCTCAATTCTCCAACCTTTGTCTTCTCAAAACTTCTTGTATTTATAGCTCATAGTTTAGTGGAGAGCCATAATTACTTGCCAGTAGGTATAACCGGCGGTCCAGTATTATCGATTGTAAGTGGGTGGTTAGGTGGGAGTGGGAAGCGGTGACGGTGGCGTTGGAACTTGGTTCCCACTTCCACGATAGTTCCCGGCAGCGGTGCCTCTCCGAGGTATGACCGAGTAGGTACAGGGCGGGGTGTTCCTCGAGCTGTGTGTTCACCACTGCTCGGGAAGGGGTCTGCCGAGAAACGATGTACAAGCAGATCGTGGACCTGCAGCCCGCGGGGCTCGGGGTGGGCCGCTGGGCAGAGGGGGACCGGCCTCATGGGCCTTATACCCAGGCCAGGGCCCGAGGCCCACTACGGGTCATGGTGCGGGGACCGTACAATAGCCCCCCCTTGATTCGCACCCCATTCCCGGGGGTGAATCAAGGATCACGAGGGGCAAATGCCTGTTTGGGGGAGTCGAAGGGTCATTGCCCGACCATTGATGGGCGCATTAATGCGCGTCTCAAAAGACGCATTTGAAATTGACTGACGGCCTACCCGCCATCATTGCCTGACGGTTCGTGAACCGAGGCGTCGCGCGTGTGGCAGTTGAAGCGGCGGTCCGCGTGGTTTCCTTTCAGCGGATCATTAATTGCCTCTCATTCTACTTCCTCATGCCTATAAATAGTCCCTCCTGTTACTGAATCTCACTTTTGCATTCCTCACCTTTCAGTTTCCTCCTCTGCCGAGCATCCCTCCCGTGGTTCATCTACTGGCCCAGAACACACCTACTCCTTAGAGCCCACAGTAAGTTCCTTTCCCTCTTCTTGCTTTTTCAGTTCAGCCATTTCAGTATATTCTTTGATACTCGTAGCATTTCTTTTCCCTTTTGTTAAGAAACTGTTTTGAAAAAAGAAAACATGAGTTACTCTTACCTCCTTACCACCAAGCATGCTTTGGCTAGATTTAGGGAAGCATATAATGTTCTGAGTGACGTAGATATCGCCTACTGCAATATGGGCGATATCGACATTCAGAGGCGCCGAGGGGAGAACACGGTGTTCTTTCCCTTGATGGCCATTTTAGAGGGCGGGCTTAGGTTCCCGGTTGACCCTCTAATCCTCAGCACCCTTAGATTTTACGGCCTTTGTCCCGACCAACTTCCCCCCAACTTTTACCGGGTAGTGAGTTGCGTGAGTACACTGAACCGGTTGTACGGGTTGGAACTTAACCACCACGACATTAACCATATGTATAGTTTGTGCGGCAAGATTGAGTCCGACTACTACCTAAAGACTAGGGACGCGAGGGTACGGCTTATTTCATGCCTGCCGGACTCGAACCGTAACTCGGCCAAAGATTTCGTTCGGGTGAGCGGCAATTGGTTTGCCGAGGGGTTCCCCTGTGCGTTTTCGCCGCGCGACGTTGGTCGGTGACTAGCCTCCATTTACTTTGATGCATTTCTATTTCGGTCCGGTTATGTAATCTCTAACCATTATTTCCTTTGTGCAGAGAGCAAAAGATTCAAGCCCGACGTCAGAGTGGTACACGTTCGGGACTTGAACTTCGTACTCCGGTCGGAAATCTTCGTGCACACGGACGGACAACTCCGAGCGTCCCACCTCATCCTCGGCGTCAGTCCCGTCTACTCAACTTGGCAGTCGTTCGGCCAAGCTTTGCTAGTCGACAGTCCTCTCATCTCATACATCGACGTCCGGCACGCAAACTTCCTCCCCCCAAGGCTAACAGTAGGCGAGGCGCGTGAGCACGGTCCTCGGTACATTTGTTTAGACGAGCGACCGCCCGTCCGTGACGAATTTGCCGAGCGCGTATCTGCCGAGCGTAGGAGGCGAGCTCACGAGCAAATCCAGCAAGCTCCTGCTCAGCCCGAGGGAATCGTAGAGCCCGGGGCACCTGTTCGGGAAGGGGAGGTTGTAGCCGCAGACCCGACTGACTCTTCGGAAACAGGATCCGATCCGGGTAACGCAATGGTGGCCAGGAGGAAGATGACAATAGACCGCTTCGTCCCGAGTGCCCGGCCAACCGGGCAACAACAACAAGCACCCGCCCGAGATGCTTCCCCTCCCGCTCCCCCACCGACCCGAGTTCGAAAGAGGCCGCGCACCGCCGATCAAACACAGACGGGCTCGGGCAATGTGCCCATCCGACCCTCAGCCGGAATCGTCATCCGGGAACCGGTAGCGCAAACCGGGATAGACCTGGCGTCTACTTCCCGGGCTCCGGCAGCATGGCGACCCTCCTTCAAACTTGGCGGCGAGCCTCTCCCGTCGACGGCCAGTGCCCGAGTGTGGGATAAGGGGCATGGAGGCTGCGTGGCGCAGAGTCTGGCGCGCGGCATCCTCTTGCCCGAGGACTTGCACGCCTTCACGGAATCGACGGATGAGTCCCTGGGGAGACGTTTGCAATGGCACACCATAGCGGTAACTGTTTCACTTTTCTCTATGACTCTCGGTTTCCCTTTCGATTATGTATGTGTTTTTTCCATTTTACCTCACAAAGCGGATATTGTGTGGTCAGGCTGCGCAAATGTCGTACGTGGTGGACGGGAGGATGAAGGAGCTGGCCGAGGACGTCGAGCGGGAAAAGGCTCTGAAGGAAGTTGCCGAGGCCACGGCGAAGGAGCAGTTGAAAATTGCCGAGGAGGCAAAGGATGAGATTGCTACAGCCGTGAAGGCCCAGGCGCTTGCCGAAACGAAGCGCGAGGAACTGGAACTCCAGTTGGGGGGCACCGAGCTTAAGTTGGCCGAGGCTCAGAGCTTGAATACAGTGCTGGAGGGGCAGCTGACCGACTCGAAGGCGGCGCTGGAGGCTTGCGAAACCAAGTGGTATAACGAGGGGTTCGCGGATGCCGAGAATTCGGCGGAACCGATCATTCGCCAGGCCCATAAGCTCGGGTATGAGGAGGGTTGGTTCGCCGCTCTCCAAGCCATGGGGGTTCCCGAGGATTCCCCGTTGAGGGATCGCAGCAGGATTCCTTTCCCAAGCATCCCCAACACCGAGAATCCTGCGCCTCTTGTCATCGACGAGGAAGAAACCTCCAGCATGAGGGAACTGGTGAATGCCATTGACTCTCATGCAGTGCCAACCGACATGGAGGGGACCAGCCATCCCCATGCCGGGGACCGAGCCGGGGAGGACATCTAGCCGCCAACTCCTCACGCCGACCAACACTCTCAAGAGGACGCATCCTCCGCCCATGCGGCGGACATCTGAAGCCGACAGCCAGCCCTTCCTTACTTTTCCCTTGTTTGAGAATTTTGAATAAACGGAATTGCCTATGTCACCGGGATGTGGTGACGGGACAATTTGTTTACGTTGTCTTTTCTTTATTTTGAGTTGCCGGGTTTTGGCAATAAAACGCTAATTTAAGTTTCACATTGTAATATGAATGCCTTACCGCGTTGCTTGTACGTATTTACCGAGCAATGAACTCCTCTTGGCTGCCTTTTTATTGTGATGTGTCCGACCATGGTAAGGTCTCCAAACGCTAATTTAAGTTTCACGTGCTCGGTGATAAGATCGAGCCGAGGGTTGATCGTCAGGTTTCCACATGCTCGGAGGTTATGGTCTAACCGAGAGTCAAGTTCTTGTCCTTAGAATTAATAGTTCAGGTGACCACCTGCTCGGTGATAGAGGTCGAACCGAGAGTCAGGTTTCTGTCCTTATAGCGAGTCGTTCAGGTTTCCACCTGCTCGGTGATAGGGATCGACCCGAGAGTCAGGTTTCTGTCCTTGAGACGAGAAGGCTAAGGTTTCCACCTGCTCGGTGATAGGGATCGAACCGAGAGTCAGGTTTCTGTCCTTATGGTGGGTCGTTCAGGTTTCCACCTGCTCGGAGATTAGGGTCTAGCCGAGAGTCAGGTTTCTGTCCTGGAGACGAGAAAGCTAAGGTTTCCACCTGCTCGGTGATAGGGGTCGAACCGAGAGTCAGGTTTCTGTCCTTATAGTGAGTCGTTCAGGTTTCCACCTGCTCGGTGATAGGGATCGAACCGAGAGTCAGGTTTCTGTCCTCAGAACGGGCAGATAAGGTTTCCGCGTGCTCGGCGATAAATCGAACCGAGGATCAGGCTTCTGTTTTTAGAACGCATCGGCTGAGAATGAACATTGCTCGGTGAATGGAATCGAACCGAGAATTTTGGTTAGGACTGTGCGATTCTGCATGAAAGACATCATTAGTACAACTAGCAAAACATATGCAACATTACTAACAAAACATATACAACATGTCGCGGTTAACTCTATGCTCGGAGAACCGCCCATCAATGATAGTACTTCTTCAGGTTATGGACGTTCCATGGTCGGGGAAGTTGTCTCTCGTCCAGGTCTTCCAAGAAATAAGCCCCGGTGCCGGCCACTGCCGTGACCCTATAAGGTCCCTCCCATGTCTGTGCCAATTTCCCGGCACCAGTGTCTCGCATGTTGCCCACGGCTCTTCTGAGAACCAAATCCCCGGAGACAAACTCCCTCGTTCTCACACCTCGGTTGTATCTCCGGGCGAGCTTCTGCTGATACTCCGCGAGCCGTATTGTCACCAATTCGCGGTACTCTTCCACCTTGTCCAAATACCCTACCATCATTTCGTCGTTTTGGGCCTGATCGAAACCCGCTACTCTTGCACTGCACAGATTCACCTCGGTAGGGATCACGGCTTCCGCTCCGTACGTGAGAGAGAATGGGGTCTCCCCGGTGGACCGTCTAGGAATGGTGCGGTATGCCCACAAGACTTTGGGAAGCTCCTCGGCCCAGTTTCCCTTTGCTCCCTCCAGCCTTTTCTTCAGCCCACTCACAATCACCTTCTTCACGGCTTCGGCCTGGCCGTTGCCCTGTGGGTAAGCAGGAGTTGAGTACCTGTTCTTGATGCCGAGGCCTCTGCAAAATTCTCGGAAGGCCCGGCTGTCAAACTGTAGCCCGTTGTCAGATATGATAGTGTTCGGCACCCCGAACCTGGTGATGACATTTTTCCATATGAACTTCTTCACTTCCACATCCCGTATGTTGGCCAACGCTTCCGCCTCCGCCCACTTGGTAAAATAGTCGACGGCCACCAAAACGAACTTTCGGCCGCTAGTCGCCTTCGGGAACGGGCCGATGATGTCCAGCCCCCACTGCGCAAAAGGCCAAGGACTGCTGATCGGGTTCAGGTGGCCCGCGGGCTGATGGATCAGAGGGGCGTGCTTTTGACACTGCTCACACTTAAGCACATACTCGGCGGCATCCCTCTGCATCTGAGGCCACCAGAACCCCTGAGTCATGGCTCGGTGCGCCAATGAGCGTCCCCCGACGTGGCCGCCGCACACCCCAGAGTGGAGCTCCGCCAAAAGCTCGCCCACCTTCTCCGGGCGTAAGCACAAGAGGTACGGCCCTCCAAAAGACCTTCGATACAAAGTCCGGTCTTCTGCCAACCAATACCGAGGAGCCATCCTACGGATCCTAATGCCCTCCTTCTCGTCACTCGGCAGTCGGTCGTCGGCCAGAAAATCGACAATGGGGTCGATCCAGCACGTGGCAGGGGCTGCGATTGCCGTGGCGTTGATCCCTGTAGCTCCCGAGTTTCTCGTTACACTGATGCTCGGCTCCGAAATAAGCTCGACTTTGATCTGCCGTGGTATCTCCTCGGCCACTGAGGATGCCAGCGTGGCTAGGGAGTCAGCGTGTCTGTTCTGGGTTCGGGCTATGTGGGAAACTTTCACCGTGTTGAAGCTGGTCATAACTAGCCTTGCTTGTTCTAGGTATGCTTTCATCCGGAGATCTCGGGCTTCAAAACTGCCCTGCACCTGATTAACCACCAGACGCGAATCCGAGTATAGCTCAATATCCCGAGCCCCCAGGTTCGAAGCTACCCTCAGTCCGGCCAAGAAAGCCTCGTATTCCGCCTCGTTGTTGGATGCCCTGAAACTTAGTCTAAACGAGTGTTCCAGCCGTATCCCTTCGGGGGTAATCATGACTACTCCTGAACCGGCCCCCGTGGAGCTCGAAGCGCCGTCCACAAATATCTTCCACGGTCGAACCTCCAGTCGGCAAACCATCTCTCCCTTCTCTCTGGGCGAAAATTCAGCGATAAAGTCCGCAAGGACCTGGCCTTTCACCGAGCTTCGAGGCCTGTACCGCATGTCGAAGGAACCGAGTCGAGTCCCCCATTTGGCTATGCGGCCCGTGAAATCAGACCTCTTCAATAACGACCGTAACGGGTACTCGGTCAAGACGTGTACGGTGTGAGCTTGGAAATAGTGCGGCAAATTCCTTGTGGCGTGTATCAGGGCCAGTACGAGCTTCTCCAAGGGCAAGTACCTCGTCTCGGCGTCGACGAGAGTTTTGCTGATGTAGTATACGGGTTGCTGGATCCCTTTGTCCCTCAGCAGCACTGCACTCACGGCGTGCTCGGATACCGCCAGATACATGAATAAGTCCTCATCTGCCTCCGGTGCCGCGAGCATGGGCGCTCGTGCTAAATAAATCTTCAGATCCACAAAGGCCTGTTCGCACTCCTCGGTCCACCGAAATCCTGTCCATTTCTTCAGCAGTTGGTAGAATGGTCGGCATCGGTCTGCGAACTTTGAGATGAACCGGTTAAGGGCGGCCAGCATCCCGGTTAGTATTTGCACTTCCTTCGGGTTGCTCGGTGGCTTCAGTCTTCTCACAGCCTCTATCTGGTCCGGGTTGACTTCAATTCCCCGTGTACTGATCAGGTACCCCAAGAACTTCCCGGCCCCTACGCCAAACGCGCACTTCTCCGCATTGAGGCGCAACTTGTGCCGTCGGAGAACCTCGAAGACCTCCAGGAGGTCCCCCATATGCAAGGCTTCCTATTTGCTTTTAACCACCATGTCGTCGATGTATACCTCGACCGTGCGCCCTATCTTGTCTCGGAACATTCTTGTCATCATTCGTTGGTAGGTGGCCCCGGTGTTCTTCAGTCCGAAGGGCATCCTTGTGTAGTGGTAATTTGCCTCCGGGGAAATAAACGCCGTTTTCTCTTGGTCCTCGGGCGCTAGGGCGATCTGGTGATACCCTTGGAAAGCGTCCAGAAAGCTCATCCTCGGGTGCCCACACGTGGCGTCCACCAGCTGATCAATCTTCGGCACGGGAAAAGGGTCTTTCGGGCAGGCTCTGTTCAGATCGGTAAAATCGACGCAGACCCTCCACTTGCCGTTCTTCTTCTTCACTACCACGGTGTTCGCCAACCAGTCCGGGAAGATGATCTCCCGAATCACCCCCGCCTCCTTCAATCTCTGAACTTCCACTTTTACTGCCTCGGAGTGCTCCCAGGCTGATCTCCTCGGCCTCTGCTTTTTAGGGGTGAATGAGGGGTCAACTCCAAGTCTATGCATGATGAATTCGGGATCCACCCCGGGTACCTCGTACGGACTCCAAGCGAATACGTCCACGTTCTGTATTAGGAGCAGCAACATCTCTACTTTTTCCCGGTCCTCCATGCTCTCCCCTATTTGGAAGTACTTGTCCATGTCCGGCAACACCTTCACCCTCAGCATGTTCTCGGCACGCGCGACCTCCTTCTCTGGCGAGCCCTGTAACTGCTATAAAGGCGTCCCTGACGACGAACATCCGGGATCGGCCTGACCCTCCCGGTCGGTTTGCTCCTTCTTCCAATCGACCATGGCGATCAAACATTGCCTGGCCGCCTGCTGACTCCCTTGTATCACCGTGACGCCATAATCAGTATGAAACTTGACCCTCATGTGCAGAGTGGACGGGACAGCCCCCATTGCATGTATCCATGGCCTCCCTAGAATCGCCGTGTAGGGGGAGTATGACGTGACCGCGAAGAAGCTTACCATCACCTCCTTGCCCCCCATGTTCACGGGCAGAGAGATTTGCCCCTCGGGCGCCACCATCTTCCCATCGAACCCAACCAGGGGAGTGTTGTTCTTCGACAGGTCCTCATCCCTCAACCCGAGCCCCCTGAATAGGTCCGGGTACATAACATCCGCTCCGCTTCCCTGGTCTATCATTATCCTTTTCACAACGAAGCCGCCAACCCTTGCCGTTACTATCAATGCGTCGTCGTGCGGCTGAATGGTTCCTTCTAGATCACTGTTGTCGAAGGAAATCGGCTCCCGGGTAGGTCTGACCCTCTTCGCGGCAGGCGGCACGCCCGTACTCCCTTCTACCGATATCATCGTCAGCACCTCCTTCCCCTTTGCCGTTGAAATGCCCCTCGGGGCGACGTGGATAACATCAATTATCCCAAGAGGGGGCGGTAGGGGATTCCCTCTGTGTGGGGCGCCATGCCCCGTTCCTCTATCCCCGGCGTCCGTCACAAAATCCTTGAGGTGTCCTGCTTTAGCCAACTGCCCGAGATGGTCCTTTAGCACTCGGCACTGCTCGGTAGTATGCCCCCGGTCTTTGTGGTAGGTGCAGTACAGGTTCTGATTTCTCCTAGAGGGGTCGCCAGCCATCCGGTTCGGCTATCTGAAGTACGGCTCGTGCTTGATCTTATCCACGATTTTATGCACGGGCTCCTTGAACGTCACGTTCACCTCCCCTGCTGGTGCTGCTGGCTCTTGAATCCTCAAATTTCCCCGTGCCCTCTGTTGAAAACTGCTCAGCCGAGGACGATCAGCTACCTGTGCTTTGCCTTTGCTCTGTATCTTATCGTCTTCCAACCGCTTGTACTCCTCGATGCGCCTCATCAGCTGCCTCATGTCCTCGGGAGGCTTCTTAGTTAACGACTCTCTCAACCCCGAGTCGTCAGGCAATCCCAACCTGAAGGTGCTCGCCGCAATCTTCTCGTTCCCTCCGCCAATCTCGTTGTAGAGCTCCCAGTATCGGTTAGCGTAATCCCGGAGGGTTTCCCCTGCCCTCATCTTCATAGACAACAGCGCGTCCACCGGTTGTTGCTCCCAGCTGCACGTCACGAAACGGGAACCGAACTCCTGTATTAGCTCGGCGAAACTGTGAATGGAGCCCTTGCGCAACCCGTTGAACCACCTTAAGGCCGTGGGACCAAGGTTGGAGGGAAAAACCTTGCACATCAGAGCGTCATTGCGGGTATGCAAAGACATCATCTGGATATAGTGGCTGACATGCTCTACGGGGTCTGTTTTCCCACAATACGAATTGAACGGCGGGTGCGTAAACCTGTCCGGCATCGGTGCACGCTCGATATCTGCTGAGAATGGTGACCGAGCAGCCCTGCGCAATGCGCGGCTCATAGCATCCATGGCCGCATTCCTCGGCCGTCCCTCTGGTGACTCCGAGCCCCGATTACCGTATTCCCGCGACCGAGAGCGATTTCGCCGCCGATGAGTCTCTGCTGAATGGGAACGGTCTCGGCGGCGACGGGACTCCCTCGAGTGCGAGCACTCCCTGTGGTGGCGGGATCCTGATTGATTCGATCCCACCCCTCGTCTTTCTCCCTCGGCGCCTGGCCCTCTCTCTCGGTCGTCTTGACCGGCTCGGCGGCGCTCGTTTCGGGCTTCCAACTCCAGGTCTTGTACTTGCCTCCGCAGCCGCTCAAGCTCTTCATCTCTGACGTCGTGCTGCCTATGCCGGGAAGCATGGGATGCCGTTCTCCCCGTTTGATACGACCCTTATCCAAGGCCGGACCGCTCTTCCAGTTGCTCGTGAAACGGATCCTCGCGTCTCTTCTGCCTCTGTTCCCGCCAGGTGGAGCCCCTGGAAGACCCTGCCGAGCCACTCTCGGCGTTACCTCCAGACATCTTTCCTGTATACGAGCCTTGGCAGAACCACTGCTTAGTAGGATTTCCCACAGACGGCGCCAATTGTGCGCACCAAAAACTGAAACCCGTTGGGCTGGGCCTCACTTGGACTCACAACTTATTTGTATAGTGGGTTTGGATTTCCCACAATGGGTCGTTCTAAACACCAAGGCTCAACTGAAGCGCTTTCCTCTTCTCGGGGACCTGACCCAATTCCTTACTCTGCTCTCTCTGTTTACACTCTTCCTTCCCTCAATTCTCCAACCTTTGTCTTCTCAAAACTTCTTGTATTTATAGCTCATAGTTTAGTGGAGAACCATAATTACTTGCCAGTAGGTATAACCGGCGGTCCAGTATTATCGATTGTAAGTGGGTGGTTAGGTGGGAGTGGGAAGCGGTGACGGTGGCGTTGGAACTTGGTTCCCACTTCCACGATAGTTCCTGGCAGCGGTGCCTCTTCGAGGTATGACCGAGTAGGTACAGGGCGGGGTGTTCCTCGAGCTGTGTTCACCACTGCTCGGGAAGGGGTCTGCCGAGAAACGATGTACAAGCAGATCGTGGACCTGCAGCCCGCGGGGCTCGGGGTGGGCCGCTGGGCAGAGGGGGACCGG
The DNA here is from genome assembly GCA_019022515.1 of Quercus aquifolioides. Taxonomy (NCBI): domain Eukaryota; kingdom Viridiplantae; phylum Streptophyta; class Magnoliopsida; order Fagales; family Fagaceae; genus Quercus; species Quercus aquifolioides. Next base: position 17,370,583 of record CM032334.1, on the reverse strand, counting down.
CCTCATGGGCCTTATACCCAGGCCAGGGTCCGAGGCCCACTACGGGTCATGGTGCGGGGACCGTACATATATTATAACAAATTTTTTTGTTGAAATAACAGTCTATTGTAGCAATGATATTATTACAAAAACCTTATAGGAATTATTTTTTAATCTATTACAATGACAAATATGAAGTAATAAATAATTAGAATGAAACTATTGTTGCAATAACTTGACCCAATTTTTTTGTCAATTATTTGCAATTTATTGCAATAAGAGTCATGAAACAATAATTTATTGTCATTAGATTAAAATAGATTGCAGCATAATTAGGGACGGACCGAGAATTTCAAGTTAGGGGGGTGGAGATAAGCAAGAAAAAAAAACTTCAAATAAGGATCTATATAGTATTAACAAACTATCAATTAAGACAAATGCACAAAATCATTGTTTTTTAATATATTAAGATGCAATCATCTATCAATAAAAACAAAAGGCAAAAAACACTATTGTTTCTTAATACATTATCTATGAGTTAACAATAGCACAAGTGACAATTTACACAAAACACTATTGTTTCTTAATACATCATCTATGAGTTAACAAAAGACATAAATTACTAGTTATTGCATTATGAGTTAACAATAGGCGCAAGTGACAATTTTATTTTCTTAAATTTGTGTGACATTTTATTATATTATATTATTTGTCTTTATCTCTTTTTCATTGTCTTTGTTTCCATATTTATGTTACTCACCCAGTCCTACTACTGACATTATAAATTTATTATGCACTACCAGCAAACACTTTTCCTAACTTTACCATTTTTATTCCTTGAAAGTTGAATCACTATTCCTCTTTCTGTCACTTATCCCTATTATTGCCCAACTACCAAACAACAAATAGTCAAATCAGGGATGGACCTAGGATTTTCAAATCTAGCAAGCTGCAGCCTGTTTTTAAAGATGGGAGTACCAATGCTGGCAATTCTTGCCAAGTGAGTGATGATGCTGGGTTTGTTCTCCTCATGAAGAGAAACATTGCAGTGCAAAAGGGACTTCCCATCCTTGGTGTATTTAGGACTTTTATTGCCATTGGTGTTGATCCTGCAATCATAGATGTCGGCCCAGCCGCTGCAATTCCAGTTGCTGTCAAGGTTGTCGGTTTAGAGCTTGGTGATATTGACCTTTTTGAGATTAATGAGGCATTTGCATCCCAATTTGTAGCTTGTCCTAACAAGCTGGAACTTGATCTAGAAAAATTCAATGCGAATGGACGTGCTATAGGTGCTCACTGTGTTGCTACGCAATTGCATGAGATGAAGCGTCGTGGAAAAGACTGCCACTTTGGAGTTATATCAACGTGCATAGGCTTTGCAATGGGGGCATCCGCTGTTTTTGAAAGAGGGATGCTATTGATGACCTTTGCAACCCCGAGTAGTTCAAAGCAAGTCTTTTATTTAAGGATGCAAGCATTGTAATAATTTGACATTATGTTTTGTTAAAAATCTACAAAGATTAAAGAATTGAAGTAATTAGTTATCCAAAAAAAAAAATAGTCATAATAACTTATAGTTTTTTTTTTTTTTTTGATGAGAAACCTAAAACTTTTATTAAAGATCAGAGAAGTTTGTTACATCCTGGATAAGAGCTTGCTCAATAAAGCAAGGAGTCTCTTCAATCCAAGCAATAAAATCAGAAACACCAATAGCGTGTTTTGCTAATAAGTGAGCTGCTTTGTTCCCTTGTCTCCTAACGTGGGAAAATTCTATTTTGTGGAAATCCTCACACATCTCCTGCATTCCTTGAACGATGGCAGACACAGAGGAGGGCGGTTTTGATTCGTCAGTCAAAGCCCGATGAATAATAAGCGAGTCCCCTTCAATGATCACTTCTTGAACGCCAATGTCCTTTGCAAATAACAAACCTATTTCGTACGCCATAGCTTCGGCCTCTATAGCACCTAATGGTGCATCCAGTCTCTTGCTCAGTGCAGCTTCTACTTTGCCCATATCATCTCTAACAATCACACCAATGCCCACTGCTCTATGTTGCGCAAAAACAGCCCCATCTACGTTGACTTTGAAGATATTTCTTGGTGGTGGGACCCATGTGCCGCTAGCATCAGCCACAGTAACATTTGAAACCTTGCATGCCGTGGCTTCTTTATATTCCTCAAAATAATGTAGAGCCCAATATACCAGCTCCCTACCCGTTCGGCCCTTCCCTCCTGCTCGTATCACATTCCTATTATTCCACATAGCCCATGCAATACAGCCCACCTAGGCCACCTTATCTTTATCTACCCGATCCTCCACCATCAATTCCCACAGCAACTCCATGAACGAATGCACGTTATCTCGACTCGGCAACCCAGCTAGCTTCGACCATGACCATACCTCTCTTGCTTTTGGACACGACCAAAACAAGTGGCCAGTTGTCTCGGCACCCGCTTTGCATCCCTCACAAGTCTGATCTTGCACCACATTCCTTTGTTTAAGACTTGCCTTAGTGGGGAGTACATCCTTGCATGCACGCCATGCAAAATGGCGCACTTTGTGTGGTAATGGTAGGTCCCATATCCTTCTCCAGAATAGCCTCATTTTACTGTTGTCTGAACTTGCTCCTTTGTCTTCGGATTTGGACAGTCTCATAGCTACACCATAGGCACTCCTAACATTGAACTTGCCATTAGGTGTCTCTGCCCAAATTAGTTTGTCAGGGGGAAGGCTTGAGCTTAAAGGAATACCTTTAATCATCTCTGCTTCAAATGGCATGAACAGTGCATCAATTATGTTTTTGATTTCCTTCCAGCCTCCTTTGACTTGGTCAATCAACTCATTTACTTTAGTGTCTTGGTGTAGAAACGTCCTTGGTGAGGCAACTTTGTATGTGGAAAAAGAAGGTAACCACTTATCACCCCAAACACGAATGCTACTGCCATTGCCAACTCTCCACCGTGCCCCTTCCCTCACCAAGTGTTGGGCAGACATGATACTATGCCATGAGTAAGATGGGTTTTTACCAAGTGAAGCGTCAGTGAATTCACATCGAGGAAAGTATCTCGCCTTGAGCACCCGGTACACTAAAGAGTTTGGATTGGTTTGGAGTCTCCAACCCTGCTTGGCTAGAAGGGCCAAATTGAAAAGCTTCAGTTGTCTAAAACCCATACCACCAGAACTTTTTGGCACACACATTTTGTCCCAGCTGAGCCATGCAATTCTCTTTTCTTCCTTCTGCTGGCCCCACCAAAAATTCCTTATCATGCTAGTCAATTCTTCACATAGTGCATCTGGTAATTTGAAGCAGCTCATGGTATACGTTGGTATAGCTTGAGCCACTGCCTTTATGAGTACCTCCTTTCCCACTTTTGATAGCATATTTTCCTTCCAACCAGCCAGCTTTTTATTAAGTTTCTCCTTTATCTCATTGAAGGTATTTCTTTTGTTCTTGCCCACTAACGAAGGCAGCCCCAAATACTTCTCATGTTGCTTTATAACTTGTGCACCAAATTTGTGTTTAATCTCCTCTTGGATTGCCCTGGGGGTATTTTTGCTGAAGAAAAGTGATGTTTTGGCCCGATTAAGCTGCTGGCCCGATGCTCTCTCATAGACACCTAGAATTCTTTGAAGAGCGTCGCATTCAGCAATAGATGCCTTACAAAAAATCAAGCTGTCATCTGCAAAGAAAAGACGCATTCAGCAATAACTTATAGTTTTTCATTGCAATAGAAGCCTTAATATCTTGCTTGCTATATTAGGAAAATTCCTTACAATAACTTAAAATGAAAAAATTGTAGTAATAAATGAATAACAGTTATTTTTTTTGTAATATATTATAACAATTTTTTTGAAATAACAGTCTATTGCAACGATGATATTATTACAAAAACCTTATAGGAATTATTTTTTAATCTATTACAATAACAAATATGAAGTAATAAATAATTACAATGAAAATATCATTGCAATAACTTAACCCAATTTTTTTGTCAATTATTTGCAATTTATTGCAATAAGAGCCGTGAAACAATAATTTATTGTCATTAGATTAAAATAGATTGCAGCATAATTTGGGACGAACCCAGGATTTCAAGTTAGGAGGGGTGGAGATAAGCAAAAAAAAAAAAAAAAGAAAAAAAAAAAAAAACTTCAAAAAGCATCCATATAGTATTAATAAACTATCAACTATGACAAATACACAAAATTATTGTTTCTTAATATCTATCAACAAAAACTAAAGACACAAAACACTATTGTTTCTTAATACATTATCTATGAGTTAACAATAGGCGCAAGTGACAATTTACACAAAACACTATTGTTTCTTAATATATCATCTGAGTTAACAAAAGACATAAATTACTAGTTATTGCATTATGAGTTAACAATAGGTGAAAGTGACAGTTTTATTTTCTTAAATTTGTGTGACATTTTATTATATTATATTATTTGCCTTTATTTCTTTTTCATTGTCTTTGTCTTCATATTTTTATTACTCACTCAGTCCTACTACCAACACTATAAATTTATTATGCACTACCAGCAAACACTTTTCCTAACTTTACCATTTTTATTCCTTGAATGTTGAATCACTGTTCCTCTTTCTGTCACTTGTCCCTATTAATTATTGCCCAACTACCAAACAACAAATAGTCAAATCAGGGACGGACTCAGGATTTTAAGTTAGTGGGGGTCGGAGTATAAAAAAAGAAAAAAACTCCAAATAGGCATTCATACAGTATTAAAAAGTTATAAATACTCAAAATTGTTATTTCTACATACATTAAGATGCAATCATTTACCAACAAAGACAAAAACAAAAGTAAAATAATGTTTTCTTTAATACTAGGCTAGCTAGGATTTTTTTAATTTTTTAATTTTTTTTAAGTTAGAGCATTCATAGTGGTGGTGCTAAAAATTTTAGCTTTTAGCACCTCAAAAAGCTACTTTATCTATTTTACCACCCACTTTACAATACGCTCAATATCAAATGTTCTATTTTTTTATCACTTCATTTAAAATAATATAAACAACTTATTAAAATAATAAATGAAGCGAGAGAATTTGAGTTTTTTAATTGAAGGAAGAAATATAATCTTAATAAAATATTGTACTTTATTTTTAACAACTTGCTACAGTTAACTAGTATTTATACCATTTGCTATAGTTGCAAAAAATTTAACTTTAACTTCTCCAATAATACATGATTTTTTGGTTCTTTGGTAATAAAATAGTTTTTTTTTTTGGCTAAAATACAATCACCATTGTTAATGTTTTTATTGCTTTTGTTAAGTTTTTGGGTTGGATAGTTGCTATTTGGGTAAGGCTAGTTAGGTTATTGAGGAGAAGGGGGGCCTAATTACAAAAATGAAATATATAATAACTAAAAAAATTTTGGCTAAGGGAGGGGGGTGGGGGGGCCTTGGGCCCTCACCTGGGTTTGTCCTTGAGTCAAACACTAATATATACTATAATCTCTACAGACTTTACTCTCTCTCTCTCTCTCTCTCTCTCTCTCTCTCTCTCATCTATATAATATAACTTTACTCACAAACCCAAACACCAGCAAAAAGCCAAAAAAACTCTTTGAGACAGAGAGTCACAAACCATTGCTTTGCCTCGGCTCTCTTTAATTTTTTCTGTTGCTTTCACTTCTCTATTTGTTCCTCTTTCTAGTTCAATAGTTTGGAATTTATGCTCTTTAATGCTAGCTGAGTTCCTACACGATGTGCAAGGAAACTTAAGTTTTCTCCAATATTTCAATAATTTTAGCCAAGAATCTTGTAGTTTAACTTGTAGGCACATTTCCAACAGAGACATTTTAGGTTCAAATCTCTCACCCCAACAATCGATGTACAAAAAAATTATTTCAATAATTTTTCCTAGAATTTTTTTTTGTAATATTTAGTTATTTTATATACAAAATAGAAAGACTGCAAGAATATTGTAGTGATTTGATTACACTATATGTGTGTGTGTTTACAAATTGAAAATTGCATGATATAGTGGCTAATATAGACATGCATGTTTCGTGCCTACTAAAAAAAATGCAAATATCCTTTAATTATTGTTAATTTTTTACATTCTTGATTGTGTGTAACTAAATTTATTTTTTTCCTTTTTGTTGGACATTGTTTCAATTGTTGCAAAAACAACTTAATTTGAGCAAGAACGCCATATTTCAAACCAATTGTTTCTCACATATAAAAAAATTCAATTGTTTCTCTTTTAAATCTTAGAAAAATGACATTAAAGTTTCATTATGCTTAAAATAATTACTATAACAAAATAAACATATTTATTCTATTAGTAATCTTTCTAATCACATATAATAAAAACTAAAATGTTAGTTCTCCCCCCCCCCCCCCCCCCCCCTCTACACACACAGACATGTGTGTGTGTGTGTGTGTATTACATGTCACTAAAATGAGTTAGGAAATTATGGTCTTCTCAATAGGTGTTTGACACCACACTTAGATTGCTGAGGATAAACATCTTCACAATTTAAACCAATAGATAATAGTAGTAATACTATGGTTTGGGGGTATTTTTATCATTTAGTGATTTTAGGATTTTTTTTTTTGTTCATTTTAATCATTCCTAATGTATTTTGTAAATCTGGAGGCCTAGGGGTATATTGTTCATTTTGAAAATTTTAAAAATATTTCTATAGTTATGGACATTCTGGAGACATTTTGGTCATTTTCTATTTTTAGGGGTATTTGTGTCATTTTGAGTATTTTAGGGGTATTTTGGTCATTAGGGTATTAGTTTTATACATTGGAGTATAAAAAAAAAGAAAAAAAGAAAAAAAAAAGGACTAAACTTTGTAGTTTTGTATTTAGAAAACACTTGTAGAAGCACAAAATTTAAAGTATATTGTAGCAGTTAGGAAACCACAACCAAAAAAAAAATTTGTATTTAGAAAACAACTATAGAAGCACAAAAAATAAAGTATATTGTAGCAACTGGAAAAAAAAAGAAAAGAAAAGAAAAGAAAAAAAGAGTATATTGTAGTAGTTACAAAAAAACCATTGTTAAAAAGAGATTTATAGTAGTATTTGAAAATCCTCTACAATAAACCTGCTCTAGTTGCATTTTTTGTAAGTGCCACAGAAAAGACCATTGTTATAACTCATTTTTTTTGTAGTGTCATATATTTAATTCACAATCACCATCACTCATCTGTAAAAACACAAACATCACAAGCACAGATTCTGAGATTCACTAACATTATATTAGGTTTTGAAGGAGAGATTAAATACTTGAGTGTGAATTGTGAATTGTGAAGCTGGAGCAATGAAGTTGGGCTGGGCAGATTGAGCAACTGGTGGCAAGATGAGTTAGGAAATTATGGTCTTCTCAATAGGTGTTTGACACCACACTAAGATTGCTAAGGATAAACATCTTCACAATTTAAACCAATAGATAATAGTAGTAATACTATGGTTTGGGGGTATTTTTTATCATTTAGTGATTTTAGGATTTTTTTTTTGTTCATTTTAATCATTCCTAATGTATTTTGTAAATCTAGAGGCCTAGGGGTATATTGTTCATTTTGAAAATTTTAAAAATATTTCTATAGTTATGGACATTCTGGAGACATTTTGGTAATTTTCTATTTCTAGGGGTATTTGTGTCATTTTGAGTATTTTAGGGGTATTTTGGTCATTAGGGTATTAGTTTTCTACATTGGAGTATTAAAAAAAAAAAAAAAACAAAACAAAAATGACTAAACTTTGTAGTTTTGTATTTAGAAAACACTTGTAGAAGCACAAAAAATAAAGTATATTGTAGTAGTTGGGAAACCGCAAAATATATATATATATATATATATTTATTTATTTTTGTATTTAGAAAACAACTATAGAAGCACAAAAAATAAAATATATTGTAGCAGTTGGAAAACCGATACAAAAAAAAAAAAAAAAGAGTATATTGTAGTGGTTACAAAAAAACCGCTGTTAAAAAGAGATTTATAGTAGCATTTGAAAATCCGCTACAATAAACCCGCTCTAGTAGCATTTTTTGTAAGCACCACAGAAAAGACCACTGTTATAACTCATTTTTTTTGTAGTGTCATATATTCAATTCACAATCACCATCACTCTTTTGTAAAAACACAAACATCACAAGCATAGATTCTGAGATTCACTAACATTATATTAGGTTTTGTAGGAGAGATTAAATACTTGAGTGTGAATTGTGAATTGTGAAGTTGGAGCAATGAAGCTGGGCTGGACAGATCAAGCAATCGGTCGCAAGATGGGTCTTATGTTGCGGTGTTGGTGTGGCCATTTGGTTCTGTGTCAAGGCAGCTAGATGGGTCTCGTGTGTCGGCATGGGCGTGAGTGGCCTCTCGATCTCTCTCACCTCTCTGTTTCTCTGTCTTGACTACTCTCTAGTCTCTAGGTCTTTTTATTTTTATTTTTCTTTTTCCATTCATTTTTTCGTTTCTTTTTTTAATAAAATTTGGATTTACATTTTTTTTTTTAAAATTTACATGGGCTGGGTTAATGGTTCATGATTTTGGAGGGGGCCTAAGCTACAAAGTAATGGGGGCCCAAGTATAATTTTTTTTTTTTTTTTTACTAAAAATTTACCTACTGATTTTGTTTTGGGCCAAGAGGGCCTGGGCCCCCCACTTGGGTCCATCCCTAAGCATAATTGACAAAAATAATTGCAAAAAATAAGGCCGAATTGCGATCTTTGGCAATTATTTTGTAATCTATCAAACCTCTTTGTTTCAGCTCAATAACTTAGACATTGCTATCTGTTTTTGCTCTGTTGCATTCTTGCTATAAGTTTTCATTCCCCTACTCTTATCTATCACTCCTCAAACTTCTCAAAACTTTAAGGTACAAATCCAATTTTTAAATGGGCTTGTTTGAATTTTTTTTTTATAACAACAATGCTAAGACCACAAAAAAAAAAAAAAAACACACACACACACACACACGCACAACTTTTGTCATAACTTATCATGTGGCGAATTTTGATCAGTCGTAAAGATGTAGACCCACCACTCACAACTTACCACTTGGCAAATTATGGCAAAAGTTGTGTAATTTGTTTTGGTCCTAACTTTTTACTAATCCAGTGACATAAATGAACAGAGTAATCGTGACACTATCTCCAACTTCAACTCTTCTCTCAGTTCCAAAATGATCCAAGGGAAACAATGAATATGTACAAATGAAATGACACTATATATCTAACTTTCCTTTAAAGGAAATTATCTCCCAACATCTTGTTTTAAGCCTTGACCAGATTTTACTAATGAAACAAAAAACCCTCAATTCCAAACAAAAAATCTCCATCACAATTCACAAAATAAATCATAGAAGTAGGAGAGTTATACCAATTCCTTAAACAATGGTTCTGGTGTCCCAATTTTGTGGCCAGTAGGTAGGATCTCCCAAGGTTGGCTTACCTATTCAATATCTCTTTTTTCAAGCAAAATTGGAGTATCAGGAGGCAAATTAAGCTGCTTAAGTACCTTCAACACAACCAACAATACAAATATTGTCAGCATGCACAACCATATTAGCTAACTCACGATAAAGAATACTAGCATTGCCCTAAGTGCTTCAAAGAGATCTACTGGCAGGTTAAATTACCTCAAGTGAAAAAGATGGCATAAAAGGTTCTAACAAACATGTGAGAAGATATACTAGCCCAACCGAAGTTCTTATGACAAGAGAGCAAGAAGGTTGATCGTCATTGTAAAGCTTCCAGAATTGGCTTTTCCTACATAGCAATCATGAGCAAAGTACACCTTAGGAGAGATATTTTGTTTCATGGGCAGCCAAAGGGCGATTTCCAACCAACATCCTCATAAAAGAACATATTAAACAAACATTCAAATCAGTACAAACAAAAATGTTCTAGACTACTTGCAGATATCCATTCCCTTCACTAGAAATGCTCAATGCAATTTTCAGCCCTTGCTTTAGTATAACCTATACAAAATGCAAATAAGAATGTCATTATAATGCAAAAGCAATTAGAGAAAGTGGGCATGGGGCAGCTTCTGGTTGCAAAAATAGGCTTTTTTTTTTTTTTTTTACATAAAGTTACTAGAGATTGAACCCCAAACATTGAACCACCAAAAAGGTGGACATGCCACTAAGCCGGAAGGCCATTAGTACACATATATGCAATAGGCATTGAGAATGGTTCTAATTCAGTGAGGCACTAATTAAAATGTGCCACTTCTATAATTTATGTTCTGTACTATAACAATAATCCAGAAATATTATAAGTATGTACCACAATTAGGATAATCAAATAAAAAACTAGCTGAACAACAAAACTTTAAGAAACATAAGGTACACAGCCAACCAACCATCCATCACAACTAGTGTATATTAGTTTATTGCGCATCTCAGGAATGTTTCTGGTGTGAAAATAATCTTTTGATATGCTGAAAAAAGTTTGTCTTTCTTTATCATACCCATCACATATTACTAACCAAGGATATGATTGTGGGTCAGTAGGAGGATAAGAAAGCATAAGTTGTTTCTCATTGCTTGGTTCTTGCATTTGCTCTTTCCTTTCATGTGCCTGCTCCATTCCTTTAAGACATGATGAAATTAAGTTAATTACTTTTTCACAAGTACTATTTAAAAAAAAAAAAAAAAAAAAAAACATAAGAGAGAGTAGAACAATTATACAAAAGAGGCGAGGGGGCGGGCAAGACAAGAGAGATAGATGTTCATGTGATCTACACTACACTCTATATTTTTACTTATAAAATTATTCTTTTTTTTTTTAGAAAAATAAAATTATTCCTAATTAAGTAGGTTGAAGAAAAAGAAGAATTTTGTCATGTAATTAAGTAAATAGTTTATTGTGGACTAGAGTTCAATGATAGCTAGTTCACTAATTGAAAAAAAATAAAAACTTCGTGATTTATAAGTGTAATATATGGGATTAGAAGGTGTATATGAAATTCTAGGAAAGAACAAAACAACCAAATTCACATGCCTGAAAAAGAAGAGCAAAGCTCTAGGGTTGTACATTTCAACCTCCATCTAAAATCATCTTTCTATAACCTTGTTTAATTTTTTTTCTTAATTGTTTAAACAACAGCTTAATCACCCATCAGTGTTAAGAATGCTGGCAAATATAATTGCAAAATAAGGCATAATTTCAATATATTGCATGCATAACAATAGACTATTGTTTCATGGATCTTATTGAAATAAATTGACAAAAATAATTCGGGTTAAGTTACTACAATAATATCTTCAGTGTAATTATTTATTGCTTCATGTTTGTTATTGTAGCAAATTACAAAACAATTATTATTAGGTTATTGCAATAATATCTTTGTTAGAATAAGTTACCACTTCTAGATTTTCATAGTCATAGGTATAGGTTGCAAAAATAATTTGTATCAATTTGCAATTTCTTCATTTTAAGAAAATTTTCTAATGCAATAATAGGTATTAAGGCTTCTATTGCAACTGAAAAAAATTATAAATTATTATAACTAATTATTATAGATGCAATAATTATTATTACAATAATATTACTTTTTGTACTTAATGTAATAAAGTAATTTTGGTGTAGTGATTTAACTATGTTCACATAGTACTTAAAAGAGAAATTTTGGAATGTGCAAGAATAGATGAAGAATTTTGAAAAAATGTCAAGTTATGATATATATTAAAGACCAACAAAACATTGTAGTTGTTACATGGGTCTTAGATAATATTACAAGAATACATGATAGAGACGATATTAGGTCTAGGTGGGATGATTATAACTTAGATAAATTTGGCAAAAATGCCAGTGAAGGTGGGAGTATTAGCAATTAAGAGAACTAATTGTTAACCCGTGCGATGCATAGAAACAACTACTGGATGAGTTTCAGGAAAAAAAAAAAATCATTATTTTTGAGTTGGAGTTGTAAGTAAAAATGCGTTATAAAAAATGATATTGAAAGAAATAGAACCAAGTTTTAATAATTAGGCAGAAGAAAACAATGTTGTTTTATTTATTAATTTTTGTGGGAAGTAATAAGAGATAGAATATTGCATCTCTAGTTTAGTTTGTGTTGTATGCATAGGTATATATAAGATAGGTTGTAATATATATACCAAAAGATATCTATTGAAAGGTCATAACCCTTCAAATTTGATATATCAAAAGATGCATATTTTTTTTTTTTTTTGAGAAAGTAAAATGGGGGCCTTTATGGCTATATTTCACCCCCGGGCAGGGAGCCAGCGGGAGGCCGGAAGCACTGTCTAATCGGCTTGACCAACGGCTGTGTGGGAGTCACCTCTTTTTATCGAGTACACCTCGCCACTAAGTATGCCCACCAACGGAAAACCTGCTGGCAGCGGGATTCGAACCTAGGTGGGTTAGACGAAGCGCTCAAAAGATGCATATTGAAAGGTCATAACACTTCATATTAGATATACAAAAATGTGCCTATTGACCAAAAATGTGTTTAATGAAAAATGAAAAGACACAATTGTTTGGTGTTTTTAAATGTATACATGGTATAAATTTATATAGCTACATAACGCAATAAGGAGTAGTTAACAAAAAGTTAAACGTTTTGCTTTTATATTAGATATAGATATCAAGAATCTAGACAATGAAAAGATGAAAGTTATTCATGACAAAAGAACTCAATTAATTTGTGGGCTCTTAATAATAGTTTTTTATATAATTATTTTAGACTATTTTTTATGTATTGGTTAGGATTTTTTTTTACTAAAATGTATTAGCTAGTATGGATTGTGTGTTGTGAAAATTTTAATGTATTTCTCCTATGAAGTTATCAATATATTAGTATTATTCCCATACAGTACACAAATTGATGAAGATTCATGGGTAAGCCAAAAGAAATTTAAAAATATAATTAAAATTGAATTATTAAATGAATAGTAATAATAACTTATAAAATAAGTAACTAATTTTAATAAAATAAAAAATTACTTTAATTTATATGATAAATACAGATGTTTAGACTTTTAGTTGGGGTACAATTTAAATTTCTGAAACTAAAATGATAAAGCGTTTGAACTAAATTAATTTTTTTTGTTAAATCTTATACTTTGGCCAAGTGTCTAGAAGCTTAATCGGTTGGTACATGCATGCTCCTCCTAGCTTATCCCTTGTTTCAAGGAACTTTACCTTAACAATTAATAACAAATTGATTTAATAATCTTTTTGAGAAATAGTTTTGACCTATAACTTCTGCCTTTAATGATTACTTCCAACAAATTAATTTAATAATTAATAAAACTTAAGATGCAACTTGAGGGGAAAAAAAACTAAAGCATGGAGTGTTCTTTCTAAAAAAAAAAAAAAGCTCTTTGTTGTAATTTGTATCCGAAATAACACTTTATACCAATGTTATCCAAACACATTATTAGCAAAACAATCTTTTTAACAAGTTTTATCAAATGCTTACTGCAGTTCGTAAATCACCATTTCTTATTAAAACATACCTAGCTTTCCAAATAGTTAACCCCAAACTGTAAGTTGAAATTTTTTTATTTTTTTGGAGAAACAAGGTGTACGTTGAACATGAAAGAGGAAGAACAGCAACCAACAGCTATACTCTAGCTCAGCTTCAAAACTGCAATTGTATGAATTAAATAAGAAAATTAAAAGGGATTCTTTCACTTAAGGCTTGACACCATTTTGAAATCTAAACAGTAAACTTGAGCTGACAACACTGTTTTAATCTACACGATATAAAAAAGCCAGCTCGCTCATATTCTCTTGTTCTTCACCTCTGCAACTTCTGGATTCCACAGCCTTTCAATCTCAGACATTTTCTGTTATTTTCCATTTTAGGAAACTTGTTTATGAAAAATTGAAAAAACTGTAAAAAAAAAAGTTAGTGATTTTTAAAAAAAATCATTTTTCCATTAAAAAATTTCTAAAATTGATTAAACAGTGTAATCATTCCGTGTAACTAATTTACAGATATTTTCTGCATTTGCTTTCACTACGTGAGAAAGAGTCCGACATGAGATACAGAGGCCAGGGTGCCACGTATTATTTCATTGACAGTATTCAAAGCGTGGAAAACGTGAGCTCAAAAATGTCCAAACCCCAATATATGAATCAGACGTTGTCATTGAATGGGAGAAAAGTTATATCGTTGGTTGCTTTCGCTTTATTTACATCCTTTCGCCTTCCCACACTCATTATCCTATATCTTTTTTCTTTTTTTTTCTTCTCACATTATTATTAGTATGCTCCAAGAAGGTCTGTCCAATAGGTCATGCTCGATCGACCCCGCCTATCAAACTTCTTTAACTTATTGTTTTTTCAGTGCAATAGTTTTCACATCTGCAATTGCTGTTCCATGCATGTAGGGAAATCAACCTCAGTATGACTAGACCTCTTCTCTTTTTCAAAAAGCTTTATTCTTTCATATGGCAACCAACTATTGGGTTTCAGATTTGAGAATAGGATATGGAGTTAAGACTTTTTGTTCTTGTTTTGTTTTTTTTTTTTGCTGAAACATGTGGTTTGTGTTGAAGAAAATCTGGCTTCTTATCCCATGAGTTTGTGGTGGTACTGGAGTTTGTTTTAGAGGTCCAAGTCATATCAAAATTCCACCTTATGGAAGTCTAAAGATATTTATTTTTTTCACAATGGTTGGGATGGGGTGTTGTAATTCGTGCTATTATAAATTGTGACAATAATTCATACATGTAAAAGTAATGTTGTTTTAATCAAAATTTACCATATCAGCATTTGTGAAATAGATTATGAAAAATTATGCCTCTGTCATCTTTTCTTTTCTTTTTTTGCAAATTCAAGTGGATTAATTAAGTTCAAAAAAGTTGAAGGTGCGTGTTCAAAATTAATTATGGAGTTATTATGAAAGCATTATAAGTTAGCAAGGCATTTGAAATTGCAAAACTCAATTTCTATAGTTTTCAACGCATCCAACTATATATAATTTGGAGTTTAATAGAGTGAATTATGGCCATTTTAATATAAAATATCTAAGATGACATAATACATTTGAAGACGCTTGATTTCTTTTCTTTTTTTTAGTTATATATATCTAGTTTCTACTGGTTTTTTTTTTTTTTCAAAATTCCTTAGTCTTAATTATTAACAATTTTATTATTTTTTGTGATTTGAATTATAAATTGATCAAGTGTTTGAGCTTTATTAAATGTTCTTGTCTTAAAAATATAAGTTTTTATTACTCATGTTACAAGTTGGTCTATTTAAGACTTCTCAAAAAAAAAAAAAAAAAAACAAAAGTTGGTCTATTTAAGTCCAAGATATCATTTATGGATTGAAAAAGAATAAGTGTTATTTTGAATCAAATCAGTCTTGACGTTTGAGAATAGGGATTTCTTTTTGTTAACTCTTACAATCATTTAGTGTGGTTTGGATAGGTGGCGAGTTTCTTGCCTTATCTTGATTCGATTTCATTTATTAATGAGCTACATTATTCTACCAGATTGGTTCTGATATCCTTTTTCACAACTTGAAATTAAAAAAAGCACTAATTGCGTATGCACTGTATTAAAAAGGACTGTACTAGTCAAATTACAATGTACTAACACAAAATCTCATAAAGTTTTAAATGTTAATCAAATCAAAACAAGTCTTGAGTATGCTCTCAAAAAAAAAAAAAAAAAAAACCAAGTCTTGAATATGACATATACAGTAATAACAGCTGAAATAGTAGAAATCGATGAGAGTTACTATAACATTAAATAAGGAAATTATGAAAAGAAAAACAACATAATAAATTATCTTCCAAACAACAGGTTTACACTAGTCAAATCAAACCATTGATGAGTATATGCACTTAGTTTATTTGCATATAAATTTTGCAGAAGCAGCAGAATAACATCCATCACTGGTTCAGAAAATAAAGTATAAAATCTAATAATTACGAGTGACGAAGTAGTTAATTTTTTGGCCAAGTTAACATGGTTGAGAACACTTATCAGAAACGAAAAGGAAAGGAAAACAATAAAATTTATAGAAGTACCTTATAAAATGAGAAGAGGATTGTTAACCCTATTTCTAGCGGTTTGAATTTAAATTGGGTTGGGGTCATGACTTGTCATCTTCCACGTTTGAAGGGCATGGATTTCACATCTATGCTAATTATACGTATTGTGAAAACGAGTTTCGTCAAAACATCATCATAAAATAATATTCTGCAAAATGAATGATTTTGATGAAATTTTCTCATTATTTTGTTCACTACACCAGGGCTAGAGGTTCGAGAGGGATGTTCAAAAGTGTTAAATTACCAATTCTCTAAAAAACTTAAGCTATTGGGAAGTGATAAATTTAATTATTTAATTTTAACACTCCACCTCATGTGTGAGCTCAAACTCTCTTTTAATAAGTGAAACCCAACACATGAGATTTTAAATATGATGTAGAGTGGAAAAAACAAGAATCAAACTTAGGACTTCATGCTTTGATACCATGTTAAATTACCAATCCACACAAAAACTTAAACAATTAAGAAATGATAAATTTAATTATTTAATCACATAATTCTAATAAAGGTGTCTAGTTTGCACCTTGCACTGACTTGGTCGAAGCCTGAATTGCAATATAAGGAAGGGCCAAGTAACCACATCTGTATATTCATATTGAGGAGTTTTTGGAAATTTTTGTGATAAAATTTGTAAGAAAATCACTGAAAACAGAAACAAGTTGCATGTGTAAAGTGTAATCTTATCAATACTTATTTATACGATTTAGTGATAAAATCAATACTTTAATTGATGGTTATGAATGAGTTTTAGTTAACTCAACCGATAAAATTTTATGTCTCGTTGAATGAAAGAAATGGGGTTCAAATTCAACCTACATTGAAATCAATTGATATCTTAGCCTAATGATAAAGAGTAATCATCATAAAGAAAACGTCAGATGTTGAAATTCAATTGTATCCAAAAAAAAGAAGAAGAAGAAGGATAGAGTACACTAAAGTAGATAAAACCTCTTAAGATTTACTAATAAGAAAAATATAGAGAAAAAGTTAAAAAAAATTATAAATTAATTCATTGGACCAAAATTTAATATTACAAATTCACAAAAAGAGTGTTAATGCTCATTTTGGAAAGCCCAGTAGAAAGAAGAAGCCCAGCAACATGGGTAGAAAAGAGTTAGTAAGTGGATAGAAAAACCATTAAGCCCAAGTGATAGGAATAATGGATCACAGGCCCATGAAATAAAAAAAAATGGGTCTTGAGAAAACAAACGGGCTTAAAGGAGCCCGGAAAGAGAGAATCAGCAAACCTATGGGCAGTATATGATGTAGAAAAGTGAGAATGGACCACAGCAAACCCGAAGTAATGAAAGTAAAGAAAGTAAGGGGTTGATGGAAAGTCCATGAGCCCTAAGGATGAAGGATAAAGTAATTGGGTCAAGGAAGCTCAAATGAGTTAGTAAAAGCCCATAGGAACACAAGACTAGAAAGGGCCAAGGATGCCCAAGGAAAGTAAAATAGGCCAAGGATGCCCAAAAGGAAAATGGGACACAGGAGCCTGCAAGCAATGGAACCAAAAAAAGCCCAAATAACTATTCTGAGTCATTGAGAGAAGAATAAGCAACAAGCCCAAAGAGGCCTAGCAGACTTGGGTCAAATAACACCACAGCAGAAATAGCAGAGTGGTATGGTAGGAAATGATGGCAAGACTACAGAAAGAGTAAAAGGGTAGGCTGAAGGAAGGAAAGCCCACAATCTGACAAAGCCCAGTCCCTAAAGGAAGCAAGGCATAGAGAATGGGAGATCAGAAAACAGCTCACGCCATAAGAAGCCAAAATGACTGGTAGAATCTACAGACAAGCCTCTAGATCACAGCAAACGCATGAACGGCAGGCAAACTTTGAACACACATAGAAGAGAAGCACGCGCAAGACCCAAACATCACCAGTCTGTACCCAGCCAATACAGGACGTGGTGAGATCACAGGTCAGAGGTAAGAGGGTATGGTTTGATGGTGGGGAGAGGAAAAAACTTATTTTGGGTCTCCTGCTTAAGCTCTTTTGGGGAAAATGTCCTGCTGTGATGACATGCCGCCCAAAAGAAGTAAGGATGAGTTGAAACCACTAGGTGCATGCCATGAGGGATAAAGACAGAGAGAGAGAGCACCCACACTGTAACAGTTAGGAGGGCCACGGCAGACAAACAAACAAAATAACATTCTTTGCCTGATAATGGGAAGTGGCACAACCAACATAGATAAGTGGTAATGGCTGAACGACTGACGAACTAGTAGTAGTCGGCAATGACACCCATATTAGACAAAGGTACGTAGTTAAATGCTAAAATAGTAAAAGCCAGTCACAGAAGGCACTATAAAAAGGTGCCCTTGCCGTGCACAGAGGATCACGATCACGGTAATAGGAATCTCTAGGAGAAAATTATAAGATAGGAGTAAGCACTAAGAAAGGAAGGGGGAAAAACAAAGAAAAAGGGAGAACTTAGAATGGCAGGCATGCACCAATAGGTTGATCTCCTCTCTCCCTCTAAAGCCCTGCTCTCTATCAAAGAAAAAGGATCCTCATTGAACATAAATCATTTAGGCCCATTCTCTCAAAGCAATTAATTTCTTTTCCTGGGGAGATTATTTGCATTGAGGAAGTGGTTTTCCCTTCTCGCTTTCAAGCTTCATAGCCTTACTTTGCGTGGCAGACTAATTTTTTTCCTTCCTTGATTCAGGAAGCCTATTATTATTTCCCCATTTATTTTTGTTACTTTTGTGTACGGGGGTACTTCTTGCTGCTTCCTTTTATTTATTATGTCTAGTATTTCTTGTGTTATCTTTATTATATCTGTCTGCCATAACTTCCTCGTAGCAGCTCTGCCAGCCATGGGTATGTGATCAAAACCTGGCAAAAGGGGCATAATTTGTACACAAGCCGGACCAAAGTGAGTTGTAGTTGAACTGGTCTCAACTCCCTTACTCATAACACTTAGGCCTAGTACCACAGGAGGCAGCCCAACCTAACATTGTAAAAAAGGCCCACTACAAAGAGTACACTACATTCTCAAAAAAATAATAATAATAGAAAATAAAAAATAATAATAGAGTACACTAGAGTAGATAAAATAGTTGCATTATAGCTTATAATTATTTAGTTTGATCTTGAAGCATATCTTGATATCTTCTGTCCACGATTCACACCCAAAAATTTATGAAGTGAAACGTGTAGTGAACAAATGACTATATATTCATTTATGACGCCTTTTTTTTTTTTTTTTTGGAGAAATTCATTTATGACGTTTGACTTTAGATTTTTTTCGTTTTTTGATTTGCACCAATTATTGAATAATATTTTTTTTCACTTTTTTTTTTTTTTGCATAGATTTAATTCCTGTGGTATCTATTGTTGAATTATGTATATTTAGCGCATAAACAAGGGAGATCCATATGTTTGAAATTCATACAAAAAATCTGACCTAATTCATTGAGATACATATACGTTAAAATGCGCATTCATTATTATGGACCCCATGGAACCAAGATATAATCTTTGCTTGTTGCCTTATTCAAGTCTTGAAGACTATAAACAGGGGACCATGTTACAACACAACACCACAAACCCACTTCTCTCTTCTTCTACCCTAAACCTTAAACCCACTTCTCTCTTCTTCTACCCTAAACCTTGAAGTTTTTGAGTTTTCTCGCTTTGTTTATACACAACACGTCAATGGCCAGTGCCAATATTGTGCTAGCTTCTACACAGCAACCCATTAAGGCCGAGCTGAGAGTGTTAACCAATAGACCCATTGGGAAATTTAAACCCTGGTTGATAGAATTAACAAGTTTTAAACCCAAGTTATTAATTAAATTTATTATGAATAAACTTTGTTAAAATAAACAAACATCAATATCATGCACAGTGGAAAAGTAAATAAGACAAGATATGATGACCTAGGAAAACCAATGAAACAAACTAGTTTCACAGTTAAAAACCTGGGGGGAAACCTTCTCGAAAATCAATCTATTATAATAAAGAGAAGTTTCAGATTTAGTATAAAATCTTTGTTCCTAGACTCTATAATCCCCATAGATGAACTTACAGCAGAAACCTTCTACCGTTTCAGAATCTCTGAACTCTTCAATATATGAACGACACCCTTTTGCACGAATCCCAGTACGTGACTAACCAATGATGCACAGCTCCTAATACATGACTAACTCCAGCAACTTAAAGATGTCGTTAGTTGCAAAGTTCTTCACTTCATCAATAATGAAGACCAAGAAGTACTTGGTTACAAAACCCTAAGGTGCAAAAGGCACAACAACTTCTTGTAGAGAGAATAAGGCACTCGGTCACTTTTTGCACGTGTTCTCCTTGTATCTTCTTATGTGAAGACATTTAAAATAAACCTTATATATGTCTAGGGTTGTTAGAAAAGAAATCTTACACATACATGTCAGCATGGGCTGAAAATCAGATCTGGAAATTCTGATTTCATAGATCTCGATAGATACTGTATTTGTTGAGAAACTGTCGAGACCTCGATAGATATATCTCTCGAGATATCTGTCGAGCTTTAATGAACATCATTTTTTCACTTGATTCTTGGACAGATTTGCATGTCTTCAATACTGGATTTGAACTCTTATTTCTTGAAGTACTAAACCCATCCTAGATCTACTAAATTACAAGTAAAGTGCATTTTCTCAAAGGATTAGCCAATTTACAATGGCATATGTTCTAACAAGTTCCACATATGTCCTAACAATCTCACCATTTGGAAACCCGTGACAAAACCACAACAAACAAATGAAGCATGGGAAAAGTCATAATTCACTAAACTCATAATCAATTGTTGAGTACAGTAAAATCTAATCCTAACACAAACTCTTGAAAAACTTTACAAGAAGAGAGTTCATGGCATGATAGACTTTAACAACCAGCCTTTCTAAAATACTTTAAATAAAACTCATCAAGGCATCTTAGTGTGAAACAGAAATAAAGGATTGCATACAATAAGAAACATGTGTATAAAGTGAGAAAAGAAATAATACATGGAGAGATAGGTGAAGAACAACATACATCATCATATATATATATATATATATATATATATATATATATGTGAAAATAAATACAATGTATGTAAAAATGGTCACAAGACCGGTGTACAAGAAGCTAAAAGAAGCTCCTAAAACAATAAGGAGGTAAACACTCCCCCTTGCAAAGACGTGTATTTCTCCCCCTAACATGTAAAATCTTAAAAAGAAACCACATTTTCTCTCCCTTTTTGTCATGGTTGACAAAGGGTACAAGAAGTTATAAAACTTCACCCGAGAAACATAAAGATGATCAAAGATGGTCAAGGGGGCACAAGGAATCCATATAAATGCATGAATGTAATGAAACAAGATACTATGGATGACAAGATAATAGCAAGATGTAAAACATGTGAAAAGCAATGCATGCAAGAGGGTTTTCGACAGATCGAGAAGCTGTCGAGCTGCTATCGAGCAGAAGCCAACCTCGATAGATCGAGAATCTATCGAGGATCTATCGGCTAGACAAAAAGTTTCTTGATGGATCGAGAAGCTGTCGAGATTCTATCGAGAAGAAATCCAGAAACCTCGAGGGATCGAGATTGCGTTAACTTCTGTCAAGACAAGAAGAAAAAAGGGCTCGATAGATAGGAATATGTCGAGGATTTATTGAGAAGCTGTCGAGCATGATAAAAAGCAGTTTTTTAAAGAGAGGAAAAACACAAAGAAATAAATGCAATCAAGCAAACTACTCAACCAAAGATCTAAGCAACATGTTAAGCTCTTAAAAACATCTCTCACAAAAAACAAAAAAAAACAAAAAACAAAAAAAAAAATCAAAACATTCATAGATCCAAAACACAGACACACAGACACACTAAACATGTCAACAAGGGCCAAAAATCAGATCTGAAAATTCTGATTTTGTAGATCTCAATAGATATTGTATCTGTCGAGAAGCTATCGAGACCTCGATAGATATATCTATCGAGATATCTGTTGAATTTTAATGAACAACACTTCTTCACTTGTTTCTTGGACAGATTTGCATGACTTCAATACTGGACTTGAACTCTTATTCCTTAAAATACTAAACTCATTCTAGATTTACTCAATTACAAGTAAAGTGCGTTTTGTCAAAAAATTAGCTAATTTACAATAACATATGTTCTAACAAATTCCACATATGTCCTAACAAGTTATAATTTAACTTGACTAATATATAGACTTTTTAAAAAATAATAATAATAACGATAAAAATTTAAATATATAACGTTTGGTTTCATTATGATAGTTTTTCTCATCAGGTTAAAACACTGATTTTTAATATGGACGAAAGTTGAACTCCTACTATTTAAGAGAACTTTTATTTTTTGAAGAAGGAAAACATAATATCATCACGAAGATAAATCCATGTGTAACCATAACAAATACCAAGTTCTTTAGAACCCACTGGTAATTTAATTTCGTTGAATCACGTGCAATAAAAAAAATCAAAGAATAATTAGTTTATCGGGTATGAAGTTGGTGCTAATATTTTTTTTTTGAGCAAAAAGTTGGTGCTAATATGGAGACTCTCTGATGTTCTCAATTGTATTGACAAACAGGTCAGCATTGAAGTGTAAAAAAGAAGAATATTCTATTGTTCATTTCGGGCGTGGACATCTCTATTGACGAAATTTCGATCTTAAAGCCAATATACGATGCAATAAGGAAGGAGGAGCAGTATAAGATTGTATGGATCCCGATTGTTGACCAATGGAATGATGACACGCGTAAGAAGTTTGAGATGCTCAAGTCCAAGATGCCATGGTACGTAGTGCAGTACATTTCACCCATAGCTGGTATCAAGTTCATCAAAGAGGAGTGGCACTTCAAGAACAAGCCTATTATCGTGGTGATGAACCCAAAAGGGAAGGTGGAATGCCCAAATGCAATCCATATGATTCGGGTATGGGGAATGAGGGCATTTCCTTTCAGTAGCTCTGTTGAAGAAGATCTATCAAATGGAAGAGACTGGATGGGATCCATGGTGACTGGCATAAACCCAAATTTACGCAAGGGTTTCTATGGAGTTGCTTTGTTTTGGAAAGAGCAACAAAGGTGAGGATGACCACAGTATCTTAGGGCATTTCTGGAACCGTATAGATAGCTTTTTCTCTTCCAAAACACAAAGGAAAAGTGAACCCGACCCAGTGGCACATGAAATCCAAAAGCTGCTTTCGTACAAGAATGAGAGTGGATGGGCTGTGCTTAGTAAAGGGTCTAGAGTGGTGGTGAGCGGACATGGGACCTCATTTTTGAAGGTTTTAGAGGAGTTCGAGAAATGGAAAGAGCATGTGCGCCAAATAGGCTTCGAAGTTTGCTTCAAGGAGTGTCATGATAAGCTTCTTCACACTACTCGACGTTGTTGCCGTGTGAATATCCCCATTACTACTGGAAAGATCCCAGAGCATATGAAATGTCCCGAGTGTCCACGAGTCATGGAGGCCTATAAAGAAATGTTTATGCTAGTCAGGTATCTCTCTGATACCTGTGGGTCCCTCTTTGGTACCTATGATTTCAATTCTACGAAAACAGGGTACAACCACTGGTGAGCATTCCATGTTTTCAAAGGATGGGAGGCTTTTCAGGGGAGAGGTTGGGGCTAGGGTCTTGGCACTCTTGCTTGGGCTTGGGTTTGTTTCTTCATCTTTGTCTTCGTCTTCTTCCCTGGAAAGGTTTTTGAAAGAAAGTGATTCCATCATGTTCCTGTGTCTTTTACTCTGGAGGCGGTATTGGTAACTCTCGAAGGATTCTTGTTTTTCTTCTTCTTCTTCTTCTTCTTCTTTTTCAGTGCGCCTAAAGAATACTACCTCATAGTCCTCATACTCCTTCTTCACATCTGCCATCTTCCACCAGCAATTCAAATCCCAATCCCAATTTAATTCAATACAAACCCTAATTAGATTGTTTTTAATTTGTAGGTTTTTCGATTAGATTTGGTTTTGATCAACCGTAGAAACCCTAATTACAGAAAAACAAACAATACGAAATAAAAGGCACAAAATTCGCATATAAAGAAACATTCCCGAGAGAAACAATAATAATATTAGTTTCAAGTGTTGCCACATTGACGGTGCTATGAATGGACTGCATTAGATCCCTACTTCTCTTTCTGCTAGCTTGTGCTCCTACTAAATAATAATATTATGTTTAAGACTTTTCTTTATACGCTAATATAATGTTTAAGATTTTTTTTGGTTAGTAACCAGTGCCACTAGTATGAGGGTGTGTGTTTGAGTAATGTTTCGATAAAAAACATCTTGATTAATTTCGTGACTGATGCCCACATTTGTGGGGTGCATCTTTATATAACGTCAAATTTTGACATTGCAATAATGGGAGGCATCTTTATTTATAAGTATGACACTTTGCTAGCATTTTCTTTTTATAAATAATATTTTTTAAGGTTCAAAGATGGAACTTTGAAGAAAAATAATGCCACGTTAAAGCATTCACAATAGAGATTGTAAAACCATGCAAAAGCTATTTTAGCACCCTAAACCATAAAAATCATGCTACATCAAAAGTGTTATATCTAAAAATTTATAACATTCAACTACGGTGAACTATTATATTTACTACTTAATAAAAGAGAATAAGCTAAAGGCTATGAGATGTGAATGGAATGGGTTCGTAGTTGATATCACCATTTGCCATAAAAATATTTGTTAGCCTTGGATTATTTTAAATAACTCAAAGACATGGCTGATATCATTAAGAAGAACTACGAATAGAAAGAGTTCTCTTTCTCTTTTCCCTCCACTCTATAAAAGTGCTTTGTGAATGTGAGTCTCTTTTATTGTGAGTGGTGTGTGAGTGTTTGGAAGTTTGAGCATGTGAATGTCTGAAATAAAATGGAATAGAAAGAGAAACTGATCTAAAGGGGAGAGAGAGAGAGAGAGAGAGAGAGAGAGAGAGAGAGATTAATGAGAAAATGAAAACATGTATTCATCCCACACAAATGGCATTAGTGAGTACAAGATATTTATAGGTTGCTAGATGAGCATGATTATATCTAATAGTCTCTATTCTAATTAACTCATAATGGAGTCTATAATTATTTAGAACTAATTACAATGACTATAATAGTAAAATGAAAATGATAATGAATACTCTAAGGGTATTGATTTATAAGAGACTTTTAAAAAAAATTATGAAAAAAGAAAAAAAAAAAAAAAAAAAAAAACCTATTTTTTTTAACAATTTTTTATATTTCTCATAAAAGTAATATCAAAATTTTTCTAAAATGGTCTATTAATAAATACTCGAAAGCACTCATTAATAAAGCCCAATAATAAAATAGATTTTGGTTAAGTTTATTAATTAAAACGACACGTCATGCAATTATTGTTATTCAGAGAGTAATAAACAGGTAGTTTCACTTAGATATCATGCTTGACCTACGGTCCACAACACACTTTAATAAGGAGAATTGCAAGTCATTCAATACCAACGCTACTTGTCGTTGACCATGTATGCATAGTTTTGAAACCCGGACTGGACCGTACGGTTCGACCGGGAAAACCTCGAACCGTTCACTTTTGCGGTTCTTTAGCTTCAAGAACCGTTCTATGTGCAAAAAGCAGGAACCCGTGTGAACCGCGGTCGGACTTCACGGTTTTGAGAATCGTGCATGTATGTATCCTATTAAATAGTGTGTCCTTTAGTGTCATCTACAAAAAAGAGTCTACCAGCTTCCAACAAATTGGCATCAGAGCTAATTGATTTGTGGTGATAATGGCAATTTCCAATTGGAAGGTCTCATTTTAATTTTCTCAACTTACCAAGAAATTTTTTGATAACTTAAGTATTTAGATGAAGGCATTGCTCATATCCCAATATGCATAAGAGATAGGTGTTTGTTTGTTTAGACCCCTTGAAAATAGATTAGTTTAACCTAATGAATTAGTCAAGTATTTATTTAGGTTAATTATGAGATCTATGTTAAACACATGCAAACATATTACTTAGTGTGGAAAAATAAAGAAGACAGTAATATGATGACCCAGAAAAACCAAGAAAACCAACCGCTTTAAAGTAAAAACCTGGGGATGATTTAACCTAACTATGCTCAAGGTAAACAAATCCACTATGATAGAATGGAAGATTCCAATAGATTTAAATCCTAAACCTAAAGCTTTCTCATGTAGATCTTACTAACATGACCACATGCAGCTCCAACTCCACGGACTCTTCTATCTTGGATTTGTTGAACAAAAACTTCTTGTTTATGACTTTGAGATCCCACTCAAAGGTTTTAGATCACCATCAGTAGTAGATCTTTATGCAGCAACTTGTTTCCATCAGTTCTTGGTCGTAGATCTCGTTCGATAGATGCTTGTAGAGTTAGAAGATTATGAATACCTCTCAAATCTCACAGGAGTAACTTACAAGACTTCCAAGAGCTTCTAAAACGTAATTAGGGTTTTCCTTTTATACCTTGTAGTGTTCGACTGAAATCCTAAACGTTTTCGTGGGCTTGGGCTTGATTTAAAATTAGCAAAACACGATTTTCGATCGGTCGAACCTATCTTTTGATCAGTCAAGTTTCACAGAATGTGAACTCTTCTTTCTGCAGCTTAACAATTCTTGAATCTTGACTTGTAAAATCTTGAGCAATGTATAACACCTAATCTAGATATGTTTTTGTTCTCGGTTTGCTAACATACACAAATTTAGAAAACTAAACATTTAATCCTAAATATTTAGAACATAACAATAGGGTAAAAGAGTTATGTTTAGTCACAATATGAAGCATTTTGACTTCAAATCAAAGTAAGCCTTGCAAAACAAAACGGTTGGGGAAAAAAAAGCCCTTACATTGATCTATCGAGGTTTGGATGAAACTATGGTCAAGAAAATTGCAAATTCATCCAAGCAAGCATGAGAGATTCTTCATAACTCTCTTAAGGGAATTGATAAGGTGAAGAAAGTTCACCTTCAAATATTGAGAGATTAGCACGAAAGCTTGTACATGAGATAATTTAAATTAGTTTTGGATTACTTTTAATTTTTCAAGGGTTTTGGTCATTGTGAATCAAATAAAAAGATCAGAGAACTTGGTTGATGATTGTGTAGTAGAAATAATCCTCCAGTCATTAGCTTTTAAGTTTGATTATATCATTGTGGCGGTTGAGGAGTCAAAAGGTTTGGAGTATTGAACATTGACAAAGATTTTGGGATTTTTACAATCCCTTGAAGAAAGACTCAACAACAAGAAGAAATAAGAGCCTTTGGACCAAATCTTACAATCAAAGCTAGCTTACATTATATGACAAACGATGGTGTCAAAGTAGTCAAAGAGACCAAGGATTTGAAGATGGTTGAGGAAGAAGACCAGGAATGGTCGTAACTCTGCTAATTATTTTTATTTTTTTTGAGCATGAACTCTGCTAATTATGAAGAGGACTCAAAGACATACAAAAAAAATTATATGGCAAATCTTTCATAAAATGTATAATCATTAAGAAAAATGTTATGTCTACAATATTTTCATAACATTTTTACAACAAATCCTAAGTGACAGGTTGTTACAGGTGGGATAAAAAAGTAATTTCAATAATAAGTTCAAATTAGAACTAATAACAACTAATTACCTATAATTTATTATAAAAATGTGAACCTAGCACTTTTCAATTGTTAAAGATTTGGGCTTAAGTTGCCAACAATGTTTAGCAGAAAGCCTAGAGTCTGGTGCTTCTCAATGCTTGTGATTATGGATTTAGTTGACTAGAGTAACAAATAGTTGAAACTTGATAGGATGGTTTTTTTAATAAAGGAACTGACTAATGTGTGACAATTTTGGGCGGAATTCAAATTAACTACCCTATTGTCACGTTAATGGTTTATGCCTTTGTCGGTCAAGTAAAGGTTTGTGGACAAATTTCGAGAGGCAACTTTCTTTTTTTTTTTTCCACATATTATATCGCAAGATAATAACTTTTATTTTAAGTTAAAGCAATGCTACCAATACAAACTATTTTATAATATTTTTACAAATAATTAATATGATTAACTTTTTATTAATTTTAATCTAAACTTACTATTAATATTACATTTTTATTTATCAATAATTATTACCGCCTCATATTCTATTCTTGCTGTTGCGCAACGGGGCGTAGTACCTTACCTGACATTGTGGTCAGTGGTCACTCCTAATTAGCTAAAAACAAAGACAAATAATGTGGTAGATTTCTTTTTTTTTTTTGGTAAACGACAATGTGGTAGATTGATTGATTGATATTATGTGTTATCGCCTCATTGGATTGTGCCCAAAAAAATCGTTACCAGCCCCCACCTATTTCATTTGCAGTAGTAGTGCTGCGTGTTGCACGTGAATTTTATCTTGGAGTTCCCCCGTATATAGCTCCAAATGGGCGTGGCGTGTGAGTTATCACCAATTACTCTATGTCTGGTTGTACTTGGGGAATGGGAAGAGAAAGAAAAAGAGGAAGGGAAGGGAAAGAAGATAATTTCTCTTGATGTCTTTGGATATGCGTAAGAAAAAAAGAACAAAAAAAAATGTGAGTATTCTATTTTTCTTTTGTTTAATTTGAAAAGAAAAAGTAAAGAAAAATGCATAGAGAAAAAAATTCATATATAACACTTATAATTTTTTAAAG
The DNA here is from genome assembly GCA_019022515.1 of Quercus aquifolioides. Classification (NCBI taxonomy): domain Eukaryota; kingdom Viridiplantae; phylum Streptophyta; class Magnoliopsida; order Fagales; family Fagaceae; genus Quercus; species Quercus aquifolioides. The sequence goes on along the minus strand of CM032334.1, from coordinate 17,341,931 downwards.
TGTTAAAAATATATTAGTCATTTTATACAGTATAAAATGACAGGCCCATAAAATTTGTAATCTCCTTTCTTTCCTCCCGTTTCCGTCCATATTGAACTGATACCAAAACAATGGACCCCATGACATCTCATTCCACCTTATCCATTTTTCTTCACTTTGTCTTTGGTACAACCAAACAGTGAAAATGAGATGTCTTTCAACCTTTTCCCTTCTTGGAGTTTCTGCTTAGATAGATCCAAATGGATGTGTGAGTCATCACCAATTACTCTTTTAAAATGGATAGGCCATTAAAAAAACGAAGTTGTTTTCACATTTATGATTTAACTAGTTTGCGTTTTATTTTTATTTTTTGAGGTTTGCTAGACTTCACTAAATTATTAAGATAGTTGTAGTTTGCAAAAGACAAAGTATGACTTTAGTAGCTGAGTTGGTTTTATTTAATTATTTATAATTGATGGGTGACATAACTTTCAGCTCACGTGGTTGTTTTTGACTAGTCAAATTTGGACTATTTCTTCTCTGCTCACAGAAAAATATTAAAAAAAAGAAGAAGAAGTGATTTTCTCACGTTGTTTCTTTTATATATGTTATTTTATTGGAGACAAATTATAACCTTACATTTTTTTAGGTGGTTTAATTTGAAACCTAGTTTTAGAACTTTTTTTTAATTAAATTCTAAATTTTAAGATTGTTACAAATTAAATTTTATAATTTCTCTAAACCCTTGTTATTTTGAGTTTTATGTGGAGAGTTTTATATCACAAATTTCCCATTCATTATCATAAATGTCAACCATCAAGCTATGGATGATTTCTGTATGTCTTTTAATGAATAATTATTATATTTGTTTGAATATAAAAGCATTATAGTTACTAAAGGGATTCTCTCTCTCTCTCTCTCTCTCTCTCTCTCTCTCTATATATATATATATATATATATTTATGGGTAAATTACGAACTTGGTCCCTATTTTTTACGCTATATTTCAATTTGATTCTTAACCTTTTAATTGTATCAGTTTGGTCCCTAACCTTTTAGTATTGTGTCAAAATGATCTGGGCCGTTAAGTGATTGATGAAAAATGCTAACATGACTACCAGTAAAAAAAAATATTATTTTTTATACTACATGACTTCCACATAAGCTGCCACGCAACATTAATTATAAATATCAACATTTTCTAATTTACTATAATGCTCTCTGTGTCCCCTTCTCTCTCTCAATTTCTCTCTATCCTCAGACTCAGACAGTTAGACTCCATGACAGAAACTCTTCAAGCTCCTTCAATTAGGCCAATCAATTGAATACAAATTGGAGTAAAATAAAAGTTTTTTGTACAATTCTTTTAAGAATAAAATAAGCTAAGGAAACAAATACAATCACCTCAGAATCGAATACCCACTTGAGATCAATACTGTAAAAGATTCTTAAAAAAAAAAAAAAATCAATACTGTAAAACTAGACCCGAACTAGCAAACAATGTAAACAAGATTAAAATCCAAAAGAAAACAAGTACATACATGGATCTTTAAAAATTGGAATGATTATACAAAGAAAAAAAAAATGAGAGAAATTGTTAGACCAACCAAGAGCTATAAAGGTGATGCTCCAGATGCTTCCATACATTTTTGTCAGAAAGTTTGTATAATCGTATTGTCTCTCTCTGACTCTCCCATTCTCATTGTTTCCCTTAAAACCAAGCTGACCCACCATTACCCAAGGCACTGGGCAGTAGCCATGATCATAAAATGAAAATCAAAGAAAATTATCAAACCTGTTACATCACCAGAGGTACAAGTAGCATTGTTTTCATCACACAGAACATTGTTCATTGTGCTGTGAATTATTGCGTCACTTAGATTTTCATTTGGCAAAGGAATATCTTTGATAGGTTTTTCGTGTTCAGTCATGATGTTAATTAAGGAAAACCTATGCCAGGTTGAGACTTATGGTGTTTGATCTCATGGATTTCAGAGGTGTGGGTGATGGGGTCACTATGAACACAGAGGCCATTGAGGGTTTTTTTTTTTTTTTATAAATTTCTTTTTAATATTGACGTGGCAGTACACATGGAATGAAAATAATATTTTATTTTGACTATTAGCCATGTGAGCATTTTCCATCTATCATTTAACAGTCAAGACCATTTTGACACAATACCAAAAGATTAGGGACCAATTTGACACAATTAAAAGGTTATGGACCAAATTGAGATGTGTCATAAAGGATAAAGACTAACTTTGTAATTTACTGTAGGGGCCTTTTTTGCGTTTGGGCTGGGCTGCCTCCTGCGGTGATGGGCCCGAATGTTTTTTCTGAGTAGGGAAGTTGAGACCGGCCCAACTGTAACTCACTTTGGGCCGGTTTGTGCACAAACTTTGCCTTGTCTGCCAGGAACACCCTTACGGCAAGCAGAGCTATTACAACAAGATTACGGCAGGCAGATATAATGACAATGAAAGGAAAACAGAGTGCAGTAGCTTTTGTTAATAATAAACAACCGAATCTCACAGTAGTAATAATGGTAATAATAACAATGGCTTTTATAAGAAAGAACAATTGATTGAACGATGATGGAAGTTAACCAAAAATAAACATCGAGCCAAAACAGAGTCTGCAATGGCAAAAAAATCAAAGAGGAAGAACGCTTCCTCTCAATGAAACTAACCTCCCAGGAGAATGTCCTGCCATGGGGATTAATGACTTTGAGGGAATCGGACCTAAGTGATAGATGCCTGCGGAAAATTCTTACTGCTTAACTGTTCCTTAGAGAGTGGGATTTTGAGGGGGAGAGGAAAGAAAAGATCTATTGGTGCATGCCCATTATCCTCACTATTTGCTTTCTTATCTTTCCTTCTTTTCTTTTTCTTTTCTTTTTAGTTTTTTCTTTCTATGTTTTTCTCTTCCTCTATTTTTCGGTCCTTTTTACAGGGCACGGCAAGGGTCCTTTTATAGGGCCTGCCGTGATGGTTTTTTACCATTTCACCCCCTAACGGCCTTTGTCTGGTCTGGGCATGCTTGCCGACCACCGTCTGTACACTGCTTGCCTTTGCCAGACAAAAACAGGTTGGTTTTGTTTCTATTCGCCGTGGCACTATCTTCTGCCGTGGCTTAAATGCTCTCTCTCTCTTCCTATGGCATGCACCCAACATTCCCTCCCCAACCTTACCTCTTTTGGGCGGTCTGTCATTCCAGCAGGACGTACCTCCCAAAAGGGTTTGGACAGGGAACGTAAAATAAATCTTTTCCCCCCTCCCCACCACCAAACCGCACCCCCCTTTACCTCTTTCCACTGACCCATGGCCCCACCATGACCCATATTGGCTGGGTACAGGCTGGTGGCACCTGGGCCTTGCGCATGCTTTCTTGTTATGTACGTTCAAAAGCCCGCCTGCGGCCCATGTGCTTGTTGTGCTCTGGAGTTTTGCTTGCATTCGTCTACCATACTTCTTCGTTCTTTCATGTGGGCCGTCTGTACTTTCACTGCTTCCCTTTGGGATTGGGCTTTTCTTAACACTGGGTTTCACATTTCTCTTGGCCCATTTCTCGGTTTGTATTCATGTCTTATTTCATTACTTGGCATTTCCTACCCCGACGATATGTTCTTGCTAGGCCTCTTTCAAGCCTGCCATTCCATTCTTTCCCCCAGTGACTTAAGAGAGCCTACTGGTGTTCTTACTCGTGAGCTCCATTATCCCTTTCTTTTTTCTCTTTGGGCCTGCGGCCCTTTTACTTTCCTTGGACTTCCTCGGCCCATTTACTGACTTTGCTTTCCCATGGGCTTTTACTAACTTGATTGGGCTTCCCCGGCCCAATCTCCTCATACTCATCCTTGGGGTTCATGGGCTTGCCATCAATCCCTACTTTCTTTGTTTACATTGCCTTAGGCCTGCCGCGGCCCATTCTCGCTTTTTCATACCATACTCTGCCCATGGGTGTCATTTTTCTCTTTCTGGGCCCTTTGGGCCCATTTGCTTCCTCAAGACCCATTTATTCATGTTATGGGCCTGTGTTCTATTCTTCTTGCCGCTTGGGCCTAACAGTCTTATTCTATGCCTGCCACTCTCATTGCCTGCTTTGCTGGGTTGGGCTGGCTTACAAAAATGACCCTCAACATTTACCCTATATTTATTTATTTATGAAAGTCTTTCCTATAATTACCTAATTTGGGGAATACTACACATAAGAAAACACAATATATACTTATACTTTATTATTTTTAATTAGTGTTATAAGTATAAGACTGGTTCTTTTCTTCATTATTTATTTTTTTATTTTTAATGCTTTTCTTGTCTTTGGTTTGCATGTTTATGATAGTGTTGGTGGTGATTGATTTGGCAATTTTTGGATCTGGGTTTTATGAATCAGATGTTTTGAGCTTTGTTTAGTTGGTATGATCAAGTGGTGAAAGGGTAAGAATATAGCAGCCAACACATTTTTTTTTTCTTGATATTAATTTTCTATACTTTGGTTTTTTTTTTTTTTAATTTTCTTATTTAAGCTTAATTTGGGATGTGTTAGCGTGTGTTTGGATTAGGATTATAAAGGAAAATTATTTCACTATTCAACTTATTTTTGGTATTATTCATGAGCCCCATTGCACTTTTTAGCACTATTCATAAATAATTGGTATCCAAACACATCCTTACTTGATTGTTAAACTTTTTTCCCTCAATTATTTTTAGGAATAATATATAAATATTAAGATAAAATATTGTTTTTACTTTTTACCACTTAACTTTACACAAATTTCATTTTTTTTTAAATTTGAAAAGTGAAAATAGTAAAACTAATGATTAAATTCGGCAGAACTAAAAAAGTAAAAAGAACTAAATTAAAAGTAGATTAAGCCTTTGGAAAACACTTAAAGAATAAGTATGGAATTAAAAATCTGTCAAAAACACTCACAACAGATTGCTATAACCTTACCTTGATTCTTGATTTCTAGAATTAGAAAATTTTCTTTTTTGGATAGACTCTAGAATTAGAAATCTGTAGTTGAAGTTGGGCCACATAATTATCGTAAAAGATGTACTTATAATTACCAATTACTCTTAAAATGGATAGGCCAGTAATAAATACGAAGTTGTTATCAAATTTATGATTTAACAACGTTTGCATTTTTTTTTTTAGGTTTTTTTTTTTTTTGAGAAATAATTACAACATGCTATTAATCTTACAGCTCAAACTCTTTTCTCTCTAGACACTCAAACACTTTATGCATGAAGATGTGTCAATCCAGCTATAAGGCCTTTAACTTTTTTAGGTTTACTAAGATAGTAGTTTACAAAATATAAAGTATGACTTTAGTAGTTGAGTTGGTTTTTATTTATTTATTTATGATTGGTTGGTGAAATAACTTCAGCCAGTTCACGTGGTTGCTATTGACTAGACAAATTTGGACTGTTTCTTTTTTATTTATTTTAAGTAATTTTTCTCACATTGTATCTTTTATGTTATTTTATTGGAGATAAATTATAACCTTAGATTTTTTTTGGGCGGTTTAACTTTTTTGTTATTGTTGAAAATGGGTTGTTTAACTTGAACCTATAGTTTTAGAAGTTTTAAATTATATTCTAAAATTTAAGTTCGAAAAAGATTAAAGTGAACGTAGCATTAGTTCAAAAAGATTAAAGTGAATGTAGGAAACATAAAAATAAAATAAAAAATTGAAGGGATAGAAATTGTTTTAATTTTTCTTTCTACAACATTTGATAAAGAGGATAGAAAATTGTAGGAAAATGCAAAAAAAAAAAAAAAAAAAAAGTTTTTACTCATATAATATGAGCAAAATGATAATATATATTCAAAAATAATTTTCTCTTTACTTTTTTCTCTCCATTTTGAAAAATGGATTTTGGTAGGTTCAAATAGAAAATTATACCTGTTCTCTTTTACATCTCCCCTTATTTTCACTATGCCAAATCGGGAAAAACTTCCATTTTTCATTCTCTCCTATTTTTAGGACGAGAGGTCAAAATGAATAAAATTGATTCAACATATTTAATTAATTTGAATAACAAAATAAATATTATAAAATTAAAATTTTGAACTTTCACACAAAATTAAAATTAATATAAGAAATCTAAATAAATAATTAGGTTACTTAAGATTAATTCTATTGATTGAATAAACAACCTTGGATTTCCTTCTTCCGCCCATGCTTATATCAAAAGGACCCTTTATTTTTTTAAAGGAAATTATATCTAAAAGATTTAAATTATCTATCACCATGGAAAATTTTCTCATCTAGAACAATTCTTAAAATTCCAAGGGAGCGGATATGAAAAGGAAAGTGCCAGTTGTAGCTCAAATCTTGATCCATAACTTAGCCCCATTGAATAAGAAAGGCATCATCCATCCTATTCCGACAAAACGAGTCAGCATAGGATGGACGATAGAAAATTCTGTCAACAATTATTTAGAAATTAATGTTGACAAGTTATTTAAGAATGGACAATGAAGATTGAAGTAGTATAATACGGATGAGACTGTTTTACTAAAAATACAAAAAAATACAAAAAATACAAAAAAAAAAAAAGAGAGAGAGAGGAAAACTATATATGAATGAGATTGTGTTGACAACTTCTTATTTTAGTTTTTCTATATTTGCAATAAAAACTCGTATCTTTTTCAAAACACTTTTATTTTGGTGGATTCTAGTATAATCTTTTTATTTTATTTTATTTTGACCAATAATAAATCGACACATTATTTATTGTAAAAATATTGTGAATTTTTGTAACTTCTAACTAGCAAAAACTCATGATTTTCACGTTTCCACCTCTACAGTCCGATAATTGCAAGCATTATGCCACATGATGAAAGGAGGTAGACTTATAATATCATGTTTGTGCTTTAATTAGATCGAGGACCTCACCATTATTCTTTGTCCTTGTGACCGGTCTTGAAACTTTGGCCTCAAAGGTGATTATGACTCGAATTTATCACATGCTTTTGCTCCAATTAGCTCTCCCTTTTTCATTGTGCCATGTCCTTCAAAGTTTGGCCTCCAAGGTGATTAATATCCTTCTAATTATTGCCAAAAGCTAAGGTCATCGTGGACATTTACCTCCAATCTTTTCTTATCCACCTTTTTTTTTTCCTAAAAGAGTCCACACATCTATATATGCTCTTTTGTATTGTTCACACTGTAGACAAAAGATGAATTGACATAAGATAAATTATATGTCGGATTTATAATAGTATATTGCTAGGCATGGAACATGCCACGTGTGCAAAAATCTGTGATATTTATTTTGCCCACATATCTGTCGACCCAAAAAGAAAAACGTGCAACATGTGACACCAAGGACTACATTAGTGTTGTTCCCAAATAATATTATCAATAATATTAATAATTTAAAATAGTAATCACACATAAGAACACAAATTTTAAAAGGAAAATCTTTTCTTTTGAAGGGAAAAAATTACGGGACAAACTCCGAATAATTTTACTATTATCAAATCAATTACAATAATAGTTGTAATTTTAAAATACAAAGACTCAAAATATAAACATGTTATAGATTGAGATAGTCATTAATCTCATTTTATCTTGAAATTTTGCAAGCATAAATATGTACGGTGGGTTGAGCTAACTCTTAGTTCGGATTAATGTCAAGTCCAAATATAATAACTATCTTTTGACTCGATAATAAATGAATCATTTATGTATTAACCTGTTTGACTCGTTATCAATATGAGATAACCTAATTCATCATTCATGTTAAAGTGGCTTGAATCATTTTGACACAAACATGTTTAATCCATACAAATAAAGACACATTAAAAAATTAAGATTTACAAATAGAAAAAAAAAATACTCCCGTTTATGATACAAAAATACTAAATTAACTCTTTTCCAAATACATGACAACACTTGTTACGGATAAAATTTAGAAAAATTAAACTTTATGGATGAAAATGACAATTTACCCAAATTAAAAGTATGTAATTTGGTTTGTATCGTTGCTTTCACTGTATTCTCATCTTTTCACATCCTCATTAGGGGTGTGCATGGGTCGGGTTGAGGGGATTTTTTGACCCAACCTACCATGGTGGGTCAAAAAATATAACCCAACCCAACCCATCACATAAGTCCAACCCAACCCAACCCAAAGGATTGAACCCATGGGTTGGACAAATTTTTATTTTTATTATTATTAAATTGAGTAGAAAAAAATATAAATATTAATATATTAAAAAAACCTAAAGATTAGTATCAATATAATTCTTTAAAGGCAAACAACACTAATAACTAAACAATAATAATAATTTACTAGGGTTTGTGTGAACTAATTGACTATCCATGCAACGTCCTCCTCAGCCGTCACATCTTTTGGCCTTATTCTCACTCACTATAATCTCTAATCTTTAGAGAGTTTGTCCTCAGAAAATTAGGAGGTCTGTCCAGTAGGGCATGCTCGATCGATCCCGCCAATCAAGCTTCTTTAACTTATTGTTTTGTCTTCTTTAATTAAATACAGCAATCACTCTTCTTTTATCTCTGCTGTTGCTTTCACTACGTGGGAAAGACATGAGATACAAAGGGTGCCACGTATTATGTCTTTGACAGCATTCAAAGCGTGCAAAACGTGAGCTCAAAAATGTCCAAACCCCAATATATAAATCAGTCGTTATCATTGAAACTTCGAAGTCCAGAGTTCACATATTGTGAATGGGAGAAAAGTTGATGAGAAAGAATCAAAATACTGATGATATGATAAAGCTAGACTTATAATTGATGATGTAAAAAATCGTTAGTTGCCTCTTCGCTAATGCTGATGGACGATGATGAGCTATTCCGATGATCAATCTGCAAAAAAAGACCACCAAAAAAAGGACCCCCCCTGATGATAAAAGTCAGTTCAAAGTGAAATGATTTACTTGCTTAAATTAGAGAGAAAATTTGGTTAGGAATTGTGAGTGTGAAATTATGTACCTTTCTCTCTTTGGTTTGGGTGGGTTTAATAATTCTTGTACTCATTGTGTGAATGAATATTTGCATTTATGAGATATGGAGCCGTTAGCATTAATAGCTGTCTTTTATTATCTATTAACAGCTATTCGTCCATTAGTGTCCATACGTTACTCCTTAGTTGTCTTGTGCATTAAATGTCTTTTATGACTTCATCTGTTATTAATGTCTGACCGTTATGCCTTGTACTAAATAGCATTTATTTTGTCCATCAAGAAATGGACGATCTTGATAAATTAATGCTCATCAATAATGAATTGATAAAAGAGTACTCCCCTACAGAGACCCTTTTTTTTTTTTTTTTTTTTTGATTGAGAAAATACCCTACAGAAACTTGATTTGGTAAAATCAATGAACTTTTTTTAAAATTAATAATTTCATTTTGGCAATTAATTTTTTGTTTAGTTGGCAAAAAATAAAATTAGACACAAACTAATAAGATGATCATATTTTATTAATGAGAAATGCTAACGAGTGCCCTTAGGGCACTGGTTAATAATCCATTTAAAGAAACTTTTTATGGAAAATGAAAAAAAAGTAATTAATATTTTGATAGCTTTTTTCATTTCCCATAAAAGTGGTATCAAAACTTTTCTAAAATAGATTATTAATGAGTGCTTTAAGACACTCGTTAGCATGATCCTTTATTTATTTCAATCAAATATATCAGGAAAAAGGAAAAAGAGATGGAGATCCTTACATAAAAGTAATTCACCTTTAGGATACAACAAAGCAAACAACTGAAAACAACAATTCTGAAGTTTCTATTAAAAATAATTTTCTAAGAAATTTTGTATTTGATTATGATTTAGGTCCTTTGTTTATAGACAGTGAAGAGTTATGACTCTTCATTTAAATTGACACCTAACTCCTTTTTGAACATCATGACTTTTCAAAATAATTCATAAAATATTCATAAAATAATTATATTTTTAAAATCAATTATTTTTGCATAATATCGAGAAGTTATAACCTAGTGCATTTCATTTCCTTTTTAATGAATTAAATAATCATCGTCTACTCTTGATGACACACATGCACATGCCACGTGTCCAAGTGCACCAAAAAAACAAGTGTTGTAGAGCCACATGTACATAGATTTTGTCAATCATTTTATTTTATTTTATTTTTTTTATAGAAAGTTTCAATATATGACGTTCACTCCTGATGATAGTTCTTTATCATCAGACCAAGACACCAATCAGTTTTTGGTGTAGGCGATGATTGAACTCCAAATCTCTTATACAACCATAAGAGACTTTACTAGTTGAGCTAACTGGAACCCACATTTTTTGATGTTTATGTTACTTTATATTCACCAAAAGTTTTTAAAAATTTCAATGTAGGACAAGTCATAAAACATAAAATTCCAAGAAGCTGGTCTATTGTTTCCAATGTTTTATGTGATTCATGAGATCCTAGATTCAAATCTCATAACAAGTATCTTAAAACCATCTACAAGGATTATTTTATGTAATTACCTTATATGTGTAAGATAGGAGAACTATATACAAATAGTGAATATTCAAGCTAGCTCTCGCAGAACTTTGGAACCTACTCCTTTCCTTCTATATCACAATCTACAAGACAATATTTTATAAATAATTGCTATCAATCTAACACTTACCTAGTAACCTACGAAGAAATTTTTTGGATAATTTGATAGTTGAGGACATTGGAAGTTGAACTTTAGATATTATTGTTAAAAATATATTAAAAAAAAATGCTAATTGAGCTACAAAACTTTTAGTATTACCTATGTTTTTTTTTTAGAATACTAAATATTTTAACACACACACATACACACAAGAGAAGTGGAGAAAAAGTTTTAAAGAAATTAATAGTGGTGTATATCCAAAAAGACCTTAGTATTACCTACGTAAATATTAGCTAAGTTGTTTAAACAAATAAATAGTCAAGAAAACCTTAGTTTAGAACCTTTTTATTTAGTATACAAAGTTTGTCAAGCAAGTGGGAAAAAGAAAAAAAAGAAAAAAACCCCTTTAATGAGGATATTTAAATTAAGAAAAGTGCTACATCCAACATTTTCACAACAAATTATAGATGGTAAGTTATTACTGGTTTTAATGTGAACTTATTAATAAAATTACTTTTTTGCTTACCAGTAACAACTTGTCACTTAGAATTTGTAGTGAAAATGTTTTAAATATATCATTTTTTTTAAATTAAATACTCATAACTTCAATTAGCTTAATATGATAAGAAAACGAAGACTTATATTGGATGAATTTCGCTAAAACAGGCATTATAGTTCAAATTTCCTATCCCCAATTATTGAATTATAAATAAACAAAAAAAATTGTATCGATGCTTTCACTTTATTCACATCCTTTCGCCTTTCCACACTCATTATCCAGTCTCCAAATCTTTATTTTCAAAGAGCTTGTGCATATATGGCAATTAAATTGGGTACGTCTGTCTCCATTGTCCCCTTTGGTCTTCTCACATTATTTTATACTCCAAATCTGTTATCTGTAGAGAGTCTGTAATCGGCAAATTATCTGTCCACTTTAATTTACTGTTACCACTTCACCATGCTTCGTCCATGTCAGTCGTCACATAATTATGCGTTCTTACTCACTATTATCTGTAGAGCAATGTTAGAGACATAAAAAATTTCATAATTTTTATCACAATTTGTCATTTGATGAGTTATGAGTGGTGTGAACTCACCATTTGACTTTCACCGTTCACAACTTATCATATGATATATGTGACAAATTGTAGCAATAATTGTGAGTTTTTTTTGTCCTGACATTGCCCTTATCTGTAATCAAACTTCTTTAACTTTTATCGTTTTGTCAGCGCAATAGGTTTCACATCTGCAATTGATGTGCCATGCATCTGGGAAAATCAACCACAGTATGACTGGACCTCTTCCCTTTTCAGAAAGCTTTATTTTATCATATGACAACTTGGCAACCGACTATTGGGTTTCACATTTGAGAATAGGATATGGGATTAAGACTTTTTGTTCTTGTTCGATCTTATTCTTGTTTTGTTTTGTGTTTTTTTTTTTTTTTTTGGTTGGTTTGCTGAAACATGTGGTTTGTGTTGAAGAAAATCTGGCACCTTATCCGATGGGCTTGTGCCTAATTTTTAGGTTTTAATTTTTTTTTTTTATAAATTTTCTCCATGTGTTTGTGGTGGTGCTGGAGTTTGTTTTAGAGGTCCAAGTCATATCAAAATTCCACTTTATGGAAGTCTAAAGTTATTAATTTTTTTTTTTTTTTATTTATCAAAAAAAAAAAAAGTTATTAATTTTTTCACAATAGTTGGGATGGCGTGTTGTAATTAGTGCTATTAAAAATTGTGTTAATAATTAATACATATAACAGTAATATTGTTCTAATTGAAATTTACCATGTCAACATTTGTGAAATAGATTATGAAAAATTATGTCTTTGTCATCTTTTTTTTTTTTTGCAAATTCAAGTGGATTAATTAACTACCGCACACTTTTGGTGCGATAATCACTTTACAAATGTGCTTGTGGAGTGTGGGGTGTGGAGGGCAAGGGCTGAAGTTCAAGTCTCTAGAAGGGAGTTCCATACGCATATACACTTAGATTAAGCTAAAGTATAAATTCTATCTTATATATATATATATATATATAAGTGGATTAATTAAGTTCAAAGAAGTTGAAGGTGTGTGTTCAAAATTAATTATGGAGTTATTATGAGAGCATTAGTTAGCAAGGCATTTGCAATTGTAAAACTCAATTTCTATAGTTTTCAACGCATCAAACTATATGTAATTTGGAGTTTAATAGAGTGAGTTATGGCCATTTTAATATAGAATATCTAAGATGATATAATGCACGGCGCTTGAATTTTCTTGCTTTTACTTATATCCATTTAGTTTCTACAATATCTAAGATGATATAATGCACTCTACAAATATAAGTGCTTGTGGAGTGTGGGGTGTGGAGGGCAAGGGCTGAAGTTCAAGTCTCTAGAAGGGAGTTCCACACGCATATACACTTAGATTAAGCTAAAGTATAAATTCTATCTTATATATATATATATATAAGTGGATTAATTAAGTTCAAAGAAGTTGAAGGTGTGTGTTCAAAATTAATTATGGAGTTATTATGAGAGCATTAGTAATTGTAAAACTCAATTTCTATAGTTTTCAACGCATCAAACTATATGTAATTTGGAGTTTAATAGAGTGAGTTATGGATATAGAATATCTAAGATGATATAATGCATGGCGCTTGAATTTTCTTGCTTTTACTTATATCCATTTAGTTTCTACAATTTCTTTTTTTAAAAATTCCTTAGTCTTATTAACAATTTTGTTATGTTATTTGTGTTTTGAATTATAAATTGATCAAGTGTTTGAGATTTATTAAATGTTCTTGTCTTAAAAATATAAGTTTTTATTACTCATGTTACATGTTGGTCTATTTAAGTCCAAGATATCATATATGCATGGATTGAAAAAGAATAAGTGTTATTTTGAATCAAATCAGTCTTTGACGTTTGAGAATAGGGATTTCTTTTTGCTAACTCTTACAATCATATAGTGTGGTGTGGATAGGTGGAGATTTTCTTGCCTTATCTCTTGATTCGATTTCTCTTATTGGTGAGCATTTTTATTCGTTACTTTGTATTCACTAGGCGAGCTACATTATTCTACCAGATTGGTTCAGATATCCTTTTTCCAATTGCGTATGCACTGTATTAAAAAGGTACTGTACTATAGTCAAATGACAATGCACTGTATTAAATTTTAATCAAATCAAAACAAGTCTTAAGTATGACAGATAGAGTAATAGCAGCTGAAATAGTAGAAATCGACGAGAGTCTTAACATTAAATAAGGAAATTATGAAAAGAAAAACAAACATAATAAATTATCTTTCAAACAACAGGTATTCATCAAAAAAATCTTTCAAACAACAGGTAGTTCACACTTGTCAAATCAAACCCATTGATGAGTATATGAATTTTTTTTTTTTTTTTTTGGCATTTAAATTTTGCAGAAGCAGCAGACTAATATCCATCACTTGTTCAGAAAATAAAGTATAAAATCTAATAATTACGAGTGACGAAGTAGTCAATTTTTTGGCCAAGTTAACAATTGAGAACACTTACGAGTGACGACTTTTTTTTTTTTTTTTTTCGTTTTTTGATTTGTACCTGTTCTTGAATAATATATATTTTTCAGTTTTTTTTGGTACCTATTCCTATTGTATCTATTGTTGAATTATGTATATTTCTCATAAAAAAAAAAAAAATTTATGTATATTTAGCGCGTAAACAGGGGAGAGCCATATGTTTGAAAATCAAACGAAAAATCTGACCTAATTCATTGAGATATATACGTTAAAATGTGTATTTATTATTATGGACCCCATGGAACCAAGATATAATCTTTGCTTGTTGCCTTATTCAGGTCCTGAAGACTATAAATAGGGGACCATGGTACTGCACAACACCACAAGCCTACTTCTCCCTTCTTCTGCCCTAAACCTAGAACTTTCTAAGTTTTCTTGCATTGTTTATACACAACACAATGGCCAGCAACATCCTTGTGCTAGCTTCTGCACAGCAACCCATTAAGGCTAAGCTGAGCGTGTTAACCATGTCGGACGAGCAGATCACGGATCACATTTATGCAACCCATGTTCATGCTGACGATGACAACTTTGATGAGGATTCTCTTTTCGCTATCGCGGAAAACATTCTCAAGCGTGCCACGGTTGTTGCTGACAATATTATGCTGGTATATATATGTTAACACTACATGCACATACTCTCTTATGAGATGTTTGAATTAACACGAGAGAAGAAATATTAGAATTATTGTTAAATAATTAAACATAATTTCCTAATAACTAAAACTTTTCGAAACATCAATAACTTATCACATTAATATCTGTAAACCTCCATGGCTTATATCCTCATCAATTTTAGTTTTGAAAGGAATAAATAGATGCATGCTAAGTTGTTTTTTGTTTAAATTTAAACAAGAAACATTGGTAATTTCAAATTTTTATTCCCTTCATATATGTCTTTGAGTTTTCTCACGGAGAATTGCTTATGGCTTACTCTAGGGTACCCATGGATACCCGGAGAACATTGAGGAAAAGGCTCCTAAAGCTAGCTTCACTCCACCACTGTGTACGCTCAAGCATCTTTCCTCCCTGGTAATTACAAAAGAATAGCATCTTTTGTCCCCATTGTAACTATTATAAAAGCATAAATTTAATAATTTAACTATTATTCTAACAATTGGTAATTTGACGCCAAATTATGTAATGCTAGATGACATGCAAATCTCCGGGTGAGGAATTTGCACACAAAACAACAATGTCAATACTTAATAATCTCTCAAATTACTCATGGGATTCAAAGGCAGTATTGACACTTGCGGCTTTTGCTATGGAGTATGGGGAATTCTGGCTCCTTACCCAACTTCACTCATCGGACCAACTTGCCAAACCAATTGGGATCTTGAAGCGAGTACCTACCATCTTAAGTCGTCCAGGCCTTCAGAAACACAAGAAAGCGATGGTTGAACTTAACAACTTGGTCAAGGTCACATTAGAAGTCATTCAATGCTTGTTTGAGTTGGAGAAGCTATCCATCTATGGTACAAAAGATGTACCAGAGTTGTCAAAAGCCATGGACCGTATCCCAATAGATGTCTATTGGGCTATCATAACTATCGCAGCTTGTATGACTCAAATTTGTTGCATCATTAATGATGAGTAAGTCCTTGCCTTTGGAATGAAGAATATTTCCAGAAATAATTGTGTATAATATCATATATTTAATCTAACGCAATAACCATGCTTATTGCTTAATTTCAGGGATAGGACACAGGATCTATCACCCTTTGCTCAAAAAATCAATTTCACCCTTACCTTCCTAAGGAGGCAGATTACACTTTGCCGTCAACAAATAGGTTAAATATGTTGCACATGAAATATAATAGGTTAAAAATGCATAGGAATTCTAATCAAAGATTGCTGTTCAATGCAGAGATAATAGAGGCATATCGAAAACTCACCAAACTTTTACAAACCCCAACCGAGATCATGGAGGTGTTCAAGGCACTTATTTTTGGCAAAGATAATGTGCAGCCGCTCATTGATGGTTCCACTAACGGAAAGGTTAGCTCTAATGACATATCACTTTTTATGGTTTTATTTCTACTACTATTATCACTGTTATACAATGGATTGAGATACCATGCAATACCTTCTCAATGGTTCAGATTAAAAGCTAAAAAGTTAATTTTTAATACTATCCATTGGATGAAAGAAGTTAAAAGGTTGAGAGTTTAGAAAAAGTTAAAAATTTTGAAAAAGTAAAAAATGATGTGAGAAGTATTGCATGGTACAATAGCTCGGATCCCAATCCAACAGTCTTTGATAGCATACTAAAAATAAGGGTATCTATAGCATTGGGCCGGGTTATAGTATTTGCTCATGTATGGCCCGAATCTAGCTCAGCTATGATTTTAGAAGTTACCAAAAACTATATCTTTTGATAAACATTATGCAAATAAATTACAAGAAACTGTGAACTACCCAAGTGTACTCCAAACCAACCTAAAAAAGAGAGTAGCTAGCAAGCTGCAAGCCTAGTCCAAACCTAATCCCATTTTTGAAACGCATGACATATCTATCAATAATATCGTACATAAAATTTAATTTATTTTCCATTTCATTTATGCATAATTTAAAATTAAGACTAGATAGTATATAATTTAAAATTGTCTTCTTATATATAAAATAAAAATCAATTATTGAATAGGGTTGTTGTCGTAAATCAAGCCTAAGCCCAACTCAAAATGATGTTGAACCAATAAAAAATAGCCAGCCTAAGTGTTATGGGCACATATTATCTCTAACCCAAGTCCTCAGATTTTTGAGCTGGCTAGCCTAATAGGTCCGGCCACTGGTACATTTGTATATAACTATATTCGATCTAAACCATGCAATAATTACATCATCTCTTTAATTATGAACATGTTACAACTTCAATCTAACATAGCTCAATTTTCATAATTGTATTGCATAAACAGGTTAATATCGATGTGCTGAAAAGGAAAAATGTTTTGTTTTACATTTCGGCCCTAGACATCACCAATGATGATATTTTGATTCTCAAGCCAATTTCTGAAGGAATAAGAAAGGAAAATCAGTATAAAATTGTGTGGATCCCAATTGTGGAGCAATGGACCGATGAACTACGAAAGAAGTTTGAGATGATGCGGTCTAAGTGGCCATGGTACGTAGTGCAGTACTTTTCACCAGTAGTAGGCATTAAGTTCATTAAAGAGGAGTGGAACTTCAAAAATAAGCCAATCCTCGTGGTGATGAATCGACAAGGGAAGGTGGAACACCCAAATGCACTCCACATGATCCGAGTATGGGGAATGAAGGCCTTTCCTTTCACTACTACGGTTGAAGAAACTCTTACCAATAGTGTGGATGGGATAGTATCAGTATGGTTTGACATTCATCCAGATGTTTCAAATTGGGTAAAGTTATTTACTTATTTTCTCAAATCTAAATTTATATAAATACTTACATTCTATATTAAAATCCGCTGCATTTGAAATAAATTCATTTTATAGTCTACATATAAACATTAGGATTTACGAATCTTTAAGTGTATTTATTGTCACATCAAAATTTTAAATGACGTGACACTATATATTATTATATTCAAAAAATAAAATTTTAATGATGAAATAGAATTTCTCTCCGTTTCAAGTTAAATGGGGAGGATCACATATGTGGTGAGGAATCATGGTCACACACAATGACATGTAAACATATTCATGCAATTTGAAAAGCAAATTTTAAACATATTAATTCAAATAAAATTATTACTTTGTTGTTTAATCAGATCAAACAAGAGAAGTACATTTTATTCTATGGAGGCAAGGACAACGAATGGATCCAACAATTTAACAAGAAAGCAGCTACCTTGGCTAATGACCCAGTCATGAAGGATACAAAGATTTCCATTGAGTTATTCTGCGTGGGAAAAGGCAGTAAAGGGAAGGATGAACCCAACATCTTAGGGCATTTCTGGAACCGCATAGAGAGCTTTTTCTTCTCCAAGACTCACAACAAGAAGACTGAACAAGACATTGTAACTCAGGAAATCCAAAAGTTACTTTCATACAAGACTGAAAGTGGATGGGCTGTGCTGAGCAAAGGGTCTAGATTGGTGGTTAGTGGTAATGGGTCAACAATGTTGAAGGTCTTGGAGGAATTTGACAAAAAGAAGGAGCTAGTGCGTGAGGTTGGCTTTGAAATTTGTTTCAAGGATCACTATGAGAAGATTATTCAAACAGGTCTCCATTGTTGCAGTGTTGACATCCCCATGAATGCTGGAAAGTACCCAGAGCATATTAAATGCCCTGAGTGTCCTCGTATCATGGAGACTTATATTAGCTATAAGTGTTGCCACATTGATGGTCCTATGAATGCACTGCACTAAATGGCAACCTCTCTCTCTCTCTCTCATTATTATCTCTACCAAATAATTATGTGGGTAAGTTTGTTATGAGTACCACTTGTGTGATGTATGTGAAGTGTAAGAGTAATTCTACTATAAGGGAATCTTGATTACGATGGTAATCTGATGCCCATGGTAAGAAAATTATCTATGTAATCGTTTGATGTTCATGATGCAATTGGAGGGTGTATTTAAGTATTTATTATGCATGGCAGTAGTTTTTTTTTTTTTTTTTTTTTTTTTTTTTCGGTGGGCTTCCTTTAGCTAAAAGCCTAAGCCGAATAACATTAAATGGATGCCACTACATGGGATTGGGCCTTCAAGCCCAATCACTTTCATATAAGATACTTCACATATTGGGCTCCAAGCCCAATGGAAATTGCAAGCAACCCTTAACGACATTGGACCTCAAATCCCAAGGGAACTAGAAACTTGTACTATACAATATTGGGCTCCTCCAACCCAATAAACTAACAGATGAAAGACAACAACCCAAAGCCGTTTATTTATAATGACTCTCAAATTCAATCATCCCAGCGAAGGTCATGGGCCTCTTAAGCACACAATCTCGAAATCAAAGCGTGTCGAGCCACCATCACAATCCATCCCACTTGCAAGAGAATCAGCATGATCACTTCAACCCAAAATTTAAGTTACTTGATCTCTACTGTTTTAAGACGCATACAAAATTGTGTGCCAATAAAATGTTATTTACTATAAAACAAATTTAACTACAAAATTGATTGTAATTTAAAACTAAAATTTTGTTCAATATCTTTTTATTGAAGGTGAATTTTGACAAATCCACAATCGGATTACATCTTCTTCTTATATTCTTCATACTTGCAAAATTTATAGAAAATTAAAAATCAATAGCTATGTCGTCAATAAATTTTTAAATTGCAAATTTTTGTAGTTTAAAATTATGCATGAAATATGAGCTTATAAATCATATAGTAAATAATATTCAATTGATACAAAATGTGACATGTGTATCAAGAGCGTAAAGAGTTTGCAATTCAACGATTAGATTACCAAAATATGTAGTAATGTTTATTTTATTGAGTAAGGTTATAACCTTAAATTACAACCTATTTTGTAGCTAAACTTTACCCTTTACTATATAATTCATAAACTCATTTCTTATACATAATTTTAAAATACAAAAAATCAAAATATAAACATGTTATAGATTGAGATAGTCATTAATCTCATTTTATCTTGAAATTTTACAAGCATAAATGTATACGGCGGGTTGAGCCAATAACCTAACTCCTAGGTGGGTTAACGTCTAATTGAGTCCAAGTGTAATAACTATCTTTTGACTCGATTAATAAATGAATCATTTATGTATTAACCTGTTTGACTCGTTATCAATATGAGATAACCTAGTTCATCATTCGTGTTAAAGTGGCTTGAATAATTTTGACACAAACATGTTAAATCCATACAAATAAAGACAATTTAAAAAAGATTTTACAAATAGAAAAAAGTAATCCAATTTATGATACAAAAATACTAAATTAACTCTTTTCCAAATGCATGACAACACTTGTTACGGATTAAATTTATAAAAATTAAACTTTATGGATGAAAATGACAATTTACCCAAATTAAAAGTATGTAATTTGGCTTTAAGGTACTGTACATTAAGTTTTTCAATTAAATTCAAATACTATTACATATATATCTAATAAATTTAATTATTTTTAGAAGGTGCTTTATTGGTTAAAACATCAATTTGAATTTAATTGAGGAATATAAAATAAAATATTTGAAGAATTGTTAGCTAAATTTTGCATTAAAAATATGTTTATATGAAAAAATAATGTAGAGTAGCAGTAAACTTATCCTCCTTCAAGTTATATGTCTATATTTTAACATTTTATTTTTTTTAACAAAAGATTCTAATAATTCTTTTTTCCCTTCTTTCTCTTTTAACTTTTCTTTATATAATTTTATAAATAAATAAATAACTTTTAATTTATATTTTCTTTCTCATCTTTATCTATTTTTCATTTCCAGCCGCTACATACCCCTCGTCTCACACCCATTTGCCTGTTATCATCTTCTTCTTTTTTTTTCTTTTTTTTTTTTCTTCTTCTTTATCAGATCTCTTCAAGTCTTCCTCTATGGCTCTATCTAAGGGATCCTTTAAGCCTTCAACAGTGCAAGCCTTATGAAGTTGTAATGTGAGAGAGAGAAACATTGTCCTTTGCGTATGATCTGTGAAAAAAAAACTTCTGACAACGGAGGAAGTGATTTTGGACTACAAAAATGGTTTGGTTCTGAGAGTCCGTTTGGTTTGGTAGATTTTAAGGAGGATGGAAAAAAGATGAGAGAAAATATATAGGAAGTGGGAGGGGAGGGAGAGAGGAAAAATGGTGAATTCGACTATTTTCTCTCTGACGCATCAAAAATTTATCTTTCCAAAATTGAGAGAAAAGTAAAAAGAAAATTAGGAGTAAAAAGCACTCGCTGTTTTGGACAAAAATATCGTCCTCCAATCTCCAAAGAGCGTTTTGGTTTTTGTCCTTTTCTTCATTTTATTTTTGTCTTTTTCTTCTCTTATACTTTACTTTGCGTTTTGGATTAATCACCGCATCCAATAGCAAGAGCGAGAGATCTTCACTAGCTATCCCTTGTTATCTTTGAAGGAGAGTCCAAATGCGTAGGTGTTATTTTTGTTTTAATCAATAATTAAGAGTAAGGGAATTTAAATGCTGTGTGTCTCCAACTGTAAGGTATTTGATTAATTGAACTACAAGACTTCGTATTGTTGCTTTCACTGTATTCCCATCCTTCCGCATTTCCCACATTCATTTTATCCAATCTCCAAACCTTTTTCTTCAAAGAGCTTGTACATTGTAATTAAATTAGGTACGTCTGTCTACATTGTCAAGCCAATGCGTACTACCCCTTTCACATCCTGTGGTCTTCTCACATTAATTAACTGACCACTACCCAATGCAACGTCCTCCTTAGCCGTCACATCTTTTGGCCTTCTCACTCACTATTATCTGTAATCTTTCAAGAGCTTTTTTTTTTTTTTTGGATAAGCTATTCTTTAAGGAGTTTGTCCTTAGAAAATTTGAAGGCCTGTCCAGTAGGGCATATGCTTGGTCGACCCCACCAATCAAGCTTCTTTAACTTATTGTTTTGTCTTCTTTAATTTTTTTTTTTGAGAAACGTCTTCTTTAATTAAATTCAGCAATCACTCTTTATAAATTAGTTAGTGCTGCTAAATAAATTAACACAGATTTTTACATTATTTTCTCTCTGCTTTTGCTTTCACTACGTGGGAAAGACATGAGATACAAAGGGTGCCACGCGTTATGTCTTTGACAGCATTCAAAGCGTGCAAAACGTGAGCTCAAAAATGTCCAAACCCCAATGTATAAATCAGACATTATCATTGAAACTTCAAAGTTCAGAGTTCATCCAATAGCTAGTGCGTGAGGTTGGCTTTGAAATTTGTTTCAAGGATCACCATGAGAAGATTATTCAAGCAGGTCGCCATTGTTGCCGTGTTGACATCCCCATGAATGCTGGAAAGGCCCCAGAGCATATTAAATGCCTCGAGTGTCCTCGTATCATGGAGACTTATATCAGCTGTAAGTGTTGCCACATTGATGGTCCTATGAATGCACTGCACTAAATGACAATCTCTCTCTCTCTCTCTCTCTCTTCCAAATAATTATGTGTCTAAGTTTGTAACGAGTACCACTCGTGTGATGTATGTGATGTGTAAGTGTAATTCTACAATAAGGGAATCTTGATTACGATGGTAATCCGATGCCCATGTTTCAATTTATCTATGTAATCGGTTGCAATTGAAGGGTGTATTTAAATATTGGATAAAATATCATTTTCGTCCCTAAACTATCACAAAAGTTTGTTTTTCGTCCCCAAATTTTCAAAAGTTCTATTTTCGTCCCTAAATTATCACAAAAGTTCGTTTTTCGTCCCTAAACTTTCAAAAATTCTATTTTCGTCCCGAAACTTTTCCAAATGTATTAATTTTCATCCCTCCCACATCAGTACTCTGTCAAGCCACGTCAGCACTCCGTCAGACAGAGAGACGAAAATCAATACGTTTGGAAAAGTTTAAGGACGAAAATAGAACTTTTGAAAGTTTAGGGACGAAAAACGAACTTTTGTGATAGTTTAAGGACGAAAATGATATTTTACCCTAAATATTTATTATGCATGGTAGTAGAACCAAACAAATTACGATAATAACAATCATAGAGTGAGAGAGGGCAGAGAGAAGCAATAACTTTCACTCAGAAGCTCTAGAGAGTGATAATCAATCAATGGCATTTGGTATGGTGGATACCTTTCAATAGTAGCAGTAATCAGTGTCGCTACTGTATTTTGTCCTGCTCTGATGCATGCGTCAAAACAAATGTTAATGATCGGATAGTGGATCAAAGGGTCACAATATTTAAAACCCTTTTGATAGCAATTGAGACCAAAACCCTAACGGGGTACGGTCAAAAAGTTGACTTTATGATCCAACTGTCAGATCAAGTTGAATTTTGGACCATCTCATAGTAGGGGTGTGCAGCCAACCCGCCAAAACCGACCCAACCCGCCAGGTTGAGTCGGTTTTTAGGACTTGGTGGGTTGGGTTGGGTTACAAATTTTTTTTTTTTGATAGCGGGTTGAGTTGGGTTTGGGTCAAAAATTCCAAACCCGTTAAACCCAACCCGACCCACTCATATATTTAATATATATATATATATATATATATATATTTATTTAAAATATATTATATAATTAATAAAATTTTTAAAATAACTAGCTCTTCCTATCCTATATAAAAGCCAATTAGTTCACACAAACCCTAGTAAATTACTATTGTTGTTTAGTCATTAGTGTTGTTTGCCTTTAAGGAGTTACATTGATACTAATCTTTGGGTTTTTTAATATATTTATATTTATATTTTTTTTTACTTAATTTAATAATAATAATAATAATAATAATAAATTTGTCCAACCCATGGGTTCAACCCAACCCAACCCAACCATGTGGGTTGGGTTGGGTTGGGTTGGACTTATGTGATAGGTTTGGGTTGGGTTGAATTTTTTTTGACCCACCATGGTGGGTTGGGTCAAAAAATCTCCTTAACCCGACCCATGCATACCCTTATCTCATACGACGTATTTTTCCCTTTAAAATGATAGTTTACGGGCCAAACTTGGAGCTAAAATGGGTAAAATATCATCAAAATACCAAAAATCCTAATAAAATCTTCACTTTTTTTAAAGGAAAAACATGCAGTATTTGGCCCAACTTCGCGCTGTAAACTGTACTGATTGGGCAAGAACTGGAATGATCCGGCTAAACCAACTTGAAGAATGAGGTTTTGAATACCTCTCATAAAAACGGCTTGATGATATCTACCTTGAATTGAAAGATAAAAAATTTTCAAAGAAAAACGTAACAGAATTTTTTAACACTGCGTCATTTGCTTCCAAATGCCATATCTTGATGACCGTAGCTCCAAATCTGGCAAGGACAGGACTATTGGAACTAGACATTCAGAGCTTTCCAAGCATATATAGTTTGAAGAAACGGAGCTCGAAAAGGCCTCCAAACAGCTGCATGAAGATCAAACCAGAAATCGATAAAAAGACAAAATAGTCCGAGGAGGTGGCAAAATATAGGGGGCTAGGTGTAGTGTATCAGATTAAATATATCACGAATAAAGCATTAAAATAGTAAATTCAACAGAAATAACAGAAGACAACAATATGGTGATCCAAGAAAACCGATGAACTTGTGGTTTCACAATAAAAAAAACTTGGAGATGATTTATCCTAAACAGTCCTTAATGCAACATATTCATTAATAAAATCAAAATTGTACAATAATCTTAACCCTAAATCTATTGTTATCATGTAGCACATACTGGTCGTGATCACACATAACTCCAAATCTGCAATATTTTCTATTATGGACTGTTGCACATAAACTACCATGTTTGTGACTCCGAGATCTTCGCTTAAAGATTATTTAGCAACTATGGTTAACTGATTGCACATAAACTTCCCTATTTGTGACTCCAAGAAATCCACTTGAAGGTTTAGATCAACAACTGTTGTAGACTGGATTGCTTTATGTTTTCATACAGATCTGCACTATGGCAACAACAACACTGTGTTGATTTTTCTCTATATGATATTGAACTCTCATGGGTTGAATAGATGGAGGCTTATATCTACTTTGAATGTCTCTAGTATAGTTAGATTGAATGAAATTTGGTTATACAAAACCTAGCCGCACAAACAGTGATTTCTCTATCTGAAAAGCCTCTGTAGGGACGGCTTATGATGCCCTTTAAATAGCGCAACAAACAAATCACGAATTGGGCTTAAAACGAGCAAGTTACGGGCTTTTTTGCATTTTAGATTTTTGCTAATTCATGAATCTCAATAGTTCGAGAGGAATTGAGCCTACAGTTGAAATTACAGAAACTTCATGTTTCTTCCACTAACATGAATTTTTCTTGATTTGAATTTGGGTGTTTATCTTGGATTATAAAATACATCTTTAACATGCTCAAAACTTGTCAAAAACATTATAAAATGATTATATTTGATCACGATTTGCCAACCTAAAAATATGGACTCTACTCAAAGGATGAATAGAAAAGTGAGGATCAACTATGTTGAAAGGCATCTTAATTTTTATGCTTAAGGATAGAATTGAGTTTTACAGAAATTTGAAAGGCACTTTATTTGTCTTATTAATTCTGAAACACAGGTCTCTAAAGTGATAAATAATTGATTATATTAAAATCATGTGGATCCGGTCATTCTCTAAGTATTGAGTCCATTCAACATAAAGTTGCAGAAAATCAGAAATCCCATAAAGAAAGCTAACAAAGTCCCCCCACCCAAGGCTCTTGTAGGCTGGGCTCTTAAGAATAGATTTTGGGCCATTTTTTATTTAGTATTTGGGCCTTATGCCTTCGTTGAAGTGATGTGGAATAAGCCTTCCTGAAGTAATGAAGGCATCATAAATCAAAACGCAAGATCAAAGGGGAGTTAGTAGAAGTCATTAGAGTGATGATGTTGGAATTGCTAGAAAATTGGAGAGTTGAAGAGAAACGGCATCCTGATTAAGACTTGAGGCCGGTTTTGCCTCTCGGGTCACTCTAATTCTGGCGAATTCTTTCGTTAAGGTCCTAAAAGTAGTGATTTTTCCATTTTGGTAATATTTGTTTTCCTTCCTTAATAACTTTTAATTTAAAAGTTTGAATAAGGTCTTTTTTTTTTTTTTTTTGGGATGTCTCTTAGAGGCAGTAATTTCAACTTCTACAATTATCTCAATTTTTCTATTTTTTGTAAAAATTACTATTTTGCCACCTAATTATGTGATTACCGCGAATTAGGAGTTTTGGGTATTTTCTTAGCCGTCTTAGGTTTTCTTTTTTACTATTTAAATGCATTATACCCTTCATGACAATTCAGTTTTTAGATTAATAAAATTTCAAACTCTATCTATTGTTTCTCTATAGTGGATTCCAAAACTTTATTACTTTGTGGATTCAATAGACCCCTCAAAAATTCAAACTTTTCATTTAGAAGCAAACATGTTTAGTTCTTTTTCCACTTAGAAAGTAACATGTTTGTTTTCTTGTAACTTTCGTGACATCATGATTTTTTTTTTTTTTTTTTTTTGAGGATCCTAATTAGTTTCCTTTGTTGTAATTATAAGTTGATATCAATAAAATTTTCTATTATTAAAAGAAAATGTGGTTCCAATCATTTGGTGAATATTTAAAAGTATTAACGTAATAGAGATTAAGAGTGCATTTAGCTTTTCTTTATTTGTTAAAAACAATTTCTTTTTTGTTTCATTTTTTTTTGTTATAAATAATCTCATTTTTAATTTCTTTTTTTCAAAATTCAAAATTTTTAGTTTTTTGTCACATAGTTAACATAAAAATAATTAAAGATTATTTTTTGATAAATATTATAAATAAGTTATTGAAAATAATTACTACCAAACATATGGTAAAATTGCTATAAAAAAAAAAAAAAACTTTCTATACCAATGCTTATCCAAAACTTTTCCCATCAAATTATTCTTCTCTTTTTAACCGGGAATGACATTATCCATTATGAATTAGGATCAAAAGAAAAAAGAAGGTGAAAAACATTAGAAAAAAAAAATCCGGTTAATGTGTTCTTAGGACACATTAACCATTTATCTTGAAAAAAAAAATTATGAAAAATTAAAAAAGCTATCAAATATTTTTCAAAATAAATTACTAATCCATGCCTAAAGTTTAGGAAAGCTCAAAAAAGAAAAAAAAGAAGAAAGGTAAAGAAAAGATTGGATGCAATGGTACTGGTGTACGGATTCAGACTTTTTTACAGAGAGCAGCCACATGCACAAATATCTATAATTATTAATTACAACACTGCTCTGCTCAGCTCAGTGATTGGTGACAGACAACATTGTCAAACTGCTACATAAAATATTTGTGTAGTGTCACGTGTGTCGATAAAAATATAAAAAACGTGCAACATGAAAGATGGGTAATTCAGTACAGTCAAACTGCAATAAAAAAAAGGAGTTTTGGTTTTTTTTTTTACTTTATCGTAATATATATCAAAAAAAGAAAGAAAGAAAAGGAATCCCAAGAATCACGTGCTGCATGGGTATGCGAGCTTTTGCCTTTTAGGTCATTTACTCGCCTAGTTACACCCGATCTGGGACATCATTTATTATGTCTTCTGTATGATTGTATCTTAGGTCCGTTTGTTTTGGTGGTAAATAATTTCTTAAAATTATTTACCACCTGACCCATGTGTTTGGAAGGCAAAGAAAAATTCATTTTTCAGAAAATATGCCTTAAGTTTGATCAAATTTTCACCCTTAACTCAAAAATGGTTTTATGCTTTTATTTTACCTTCAAACTATTTCCGAGTCTCGCACAAGAACACAGAAAAGAGAAGAGAGCCTCTGAGAGAACGAGTGAGAACGAAAAACAAGCCGAAAACACTCAACAAGAGCCAAGAACAAAGAAAAAAAGAGCAACCAACGCAGTCCGATCCACCAAAAAAGGAGAGAAACCCAGAACAAACGGACCGATCCACCAAAAAAAAAGAGAAACCCAGAACAAACGAACCGATCCACGCAGTCCGATCCAGTCCCAGAACCCAGTCCGATCCGCGCAGTCCGATCCAAATCCCACAACCCAGTCCGATCCACGCCGGCGACATTGAGCGAGCCAAGAACGCAGAACCATTTCGACGCCGTTCGACGCAGTCCCAGAACCATTTCGACGCCGTTCCACCACTAGCAGTCAACGGCGAGTCCGATCCACTCAACGCCGTTCCACCACCTCGCCGATTTCAGCGCCGATCCACCACCACACTTAACGGTGAGTCCGATCGGTTTTTTTTTTTTTTTTAGTCTAAAGCTTTGGATTGAGTTTTTGAGTGGCTGTACAGACTCATTATAAATTATTACACCAGATTTTTGGGATTATATATATATATATATATATTTATTTATATATTTATTAAACTTATCAATTTGAACTATCAAATTTTATTGATAAGTTTGATTGTAAAATATTATATATGTATTTATATATTATTGATAACTACAGATTTACAATATTAATAAGTTTGAACTATCAATAAACTATATATTGTAAAATTGTATTTATATATTTACATACACAAACTTATGAATTTGTGTAAAATTGTATTTATATATTTACAATTTTACACAAATTCACTAAACTATCAACATCAATTACATGAAATACTTAACTACAATATGCTCAGACTCACAGATTGGTAATAGAAATAAATACATAAATATATGCATATTTATTTATAAATAAATATTTATATATTTAGTTATATATTGACATAAATATTTATATATATTTATTTATAAATAAATATTTATATATATTTATTTATAAATAAATATTTAGTTATCTTTTACATAATGTATACTGTGAGCAATTTGCTGTGAGCAATTTGTGGGGGAATTTTACATAATGTTTACTGTGAGCAATTTGCTATAATTTTACATAATGTTTACATAATGTTTACACTTGCATATGTTATACTGTTTTGCACATTGCATTGTTGTTCCTATAATTTTACTGTGAGCAATTTGCATGCATTTTCCAGGGGTTGCTTTAGAAGTAGTCACAGAAGCTTGTGGACACTGTATTTCCAAGTTCTTTTTTTTTTTTTTTTTTATAGAATTTGACTAGTTGGGTTTGTGTAAAATTTGGCTAGTTGGGTTTTGTGTATACAGTTTTGGAGCTTGATATGTATACTTTGATATAGCAAATGTTATTATGTTGCCTATTGGGTTATGTATACTTTCAAGCTTGAGACATGACAAATTGTATGAAATTTTTCAGCATTTGGTTTTATTATTTTTGATCAGTAGAATATGTGTGTGTTTAAATTGTATTATGATGACTAATAATGCGAGACATGATGGTATTGTGATGATATCAATGTGCAGTTATCAATGTGATGGTTTTGTGGGTGTAAACATTCATTGTAAATAGAATGCAATGTGATTTCGTACTCGTTATAAATGTGGTTTGGATGTTTTTTGTTTGTAGTTGTTTTTATTTACATACCTCTTAGACCACAGTGTTTGTGATTTTGTTAGATGAAGAAAAAAACCAAAGCCGCAATTCTTGACTCAGTTGCATCTGTCCTCCTTGTGGGGGTTACATTGTTAAGGAAATTGCGACGTAGACATAGACGATTGCCTAGGGCGCCTTATGTTAATCATGCAGCTGAGAGAGAGGAATACATAAATAGTATTCTGCATGGAAGTGAGATAAATTGTGTGAATCAACTTAGGATGAAGCCTAGAGCTTTTCACCAGTTATGTCACATCCTCACTGAGGGGGAGCACGTACGCCCGACTATTCACATGCCTGTTACGGAACAAGTGTTCATTTTTCTTACACATTATTGGTCATAATGTGAGGTTCCGTGTAATGGGTAGTCGGATCTATAGATCAACTGAGACTGTTCATAGATATTTCAAGGTTGTCCTTAGGGGGGTCCTGAAATTATATAGAGCTCTAATAAGACTGCGTAGCGAATATACACCCTCAGAGATAAGGAATAGCAGAAGGTTCTACCCATATTTTAAGGTAAATATTGCGACTTGTGTATTTTTGTAAATTGTGTAGATTTATGCAATTTTAAACCATTATGTGTGTCGAAAAATAGGATTGTGTTGGAGCAATAGATGGTACACATGTTCGTGCATCTGTGCCAACTGAAATACAAGGAAGATTTCGTGGTCGCAAAGATGGAACCACGCAAAATGTGTTAGCTGCCATTGGTTTTGACTTAAAGTTTACATATGTATTGGCTGGATGGGAAGGCAGTGCACATGATTCACGTGTGTTAACTGATGCATTTGCTAGGCCAGGGGGATTTTCAATTCCCAATGGTATTATACAATTACTTCACCTTTTTGGTTTATTAGTTTAATAAATATTGTGCATTTTCCTAAGCATAGTAGTGATTGAGTTTTATTTTTGAATATATGTAGGTAAATATTATCTTGGTGATGCTGGGTATGGTAATAAAAATGGAATATTGTCACCTTATCGGAGTGTGCGATATCACTTGAAAGAGTTTAGTGATCGTCCTCCTGAGAATGAGAAAGAATTGTTCAACCTCCGACACTCTTCATTGAGAACTACCATTGAGTGAGGGTTTGGTGTGTTGAAAAAACGTTTTCGAGTGTTGGATGCAGAACCATTTTGGTCTTTTCAAACCCAAGTCAAAGTAGTGTTAGCATGTTGTGTGATTCATAATCACATTATGGGGGTTGAACCAAATGACCATATTATGGAAGATGCAATGAACGAAGTAGAGTCTAGTGACCCCCAACAAGAAAGACAATCACGTCGGGAGTCCGTTGAAGACAGTAGAATATGGAATGCTAAGAGAGATGAGATATGCCAAGCTATGTGGTCTGATTATATGAGGAGTGGAGAGTAGTACTTTATTTACATTTTTATAATTGTAATATGTGTTTTTATTTTTCGTAAAGACAATGTATTTACTATAGACTTCTAGTGTCGTAATGAACCTGTATTTTCAGCATTACATTGTTACTTGATGGTATTACATTGTTATTTTCCGTGTTAGCATGTTTCATTCTGTTGTACACATTTTATAAGCGTGGTTGTATGTGTGTTTGATTTGTTGTTCATATTCCGAGCTCCATTAATAAATGCTACTCTGACTATACAATTTTCATATGTAGTAATGTCAAAGGGCAAAGAAAAAATGAGCACCAGCAAGCAATTTAGGTGGCTGCCGCCTATGCATGAAATGATGCTGAGGATACTTGCACAGGAGGCTGCAAAGGGCAACAAGCCCTCTAGCACCTTTAGGGCAGGCTCCTTCGCTCTTGTAGCGAAGGAGATAAGTGCCCAATTTGGGGTTGAGTGCCACCCCTCCTACGTAGACAATCGGATGCGTACTCTAAGGACCATGTGGTCCACTATTGAGAAACTTCGAAAGAAGAGTGGCTTCGGTTGGGATGATAATCTCAAAATGATAACATGCGACGCAAAGACGTACCAAGAAGAAGTCATGGTATGCCTTACAATTATATTTTCTTAATATAAATGATAATATATGTTTTTGTCCATAAATTAAAATTTTAGTTTGGAAATTGAAGGCAGAGAATTTATTTGAAAAGATATTCATAGTTTCAAAGAAGACATCTATGAATAAATGTTAGAGGTTAGATGAAGTTTTAGTAAATTATATACTGGTGTGAAGTAAACTTTATCATGATTTATTAAGTTTTAATCCTAGAGTAATGTCACACTACCATAGCTAGATGTTTAAATGCAGCATCTATTCCACACCATGATTTTATGTTTAATTTGACAAGGATGGACACCCACTTTATGTTTCATGTAATAACAGATTTTTTTGTTTACTGGCATGATTAATGCATTGAATATTGAATTTATGAGTGAAGTAATTATTGCATTGTTATTATACGTTCCTTTCTCCCTTACAGGCGCATCGAAAGCATGCAGATTTTCTAAACAAGAAAATAGAGATGTATGATGAGTTAGCTCTTGTCGTGGGCAAGGACACAGCCACGGGTGGCTTTTCAAAGTCCTATATAGATTATGAAAATGAGCCAGATAATGGCGACAGTGCTGAATTTGTTGCTGATAATGTGGAGGAAGATGTGCTCGAAAAAGGTAAGAATGTAGTCGAGTCCTCCACAACTGGGTCGGGAATTTCCAAGTCCCGTAAAAGAGGTCGTGCACCTTCTACTGTTGATGATAGCGTGTTGACTGATCTGTCTGATCAGTTGAAGGATATAGCTACGGCTCTTAAAGAAATCAATCGGGGCCCGGTAGATTACACATCTCTTTATAATGAGGTTATGGCTATGATGGCAGATGGGTATAGTGAAGAAATGCTTGCAACTGCGTTTGACCATCTGTGTGAAAATGAGAAGGTAGCACGGGGATTTCTGGCCAAGAATGCTAGGCTGCGAAAGATGTGGCTGGATAGTTTTTTTTTCTCACAACTTTGACTTGCCTGTTTCATGTAGACTGTGATGATAGCTTTATGAATTCACTTTTGTTGTAGAACTAGTATTAACCTACCATTGTATTATATATATAGTACTTTGTATTATTGGGACAATACAGTTGCCGAAATTATGTATTTGTACTATTCAGATACCACGAGTAGGTATCATTTTTGTACACCATGGAGGTGTAATGACAATGGTGAACGATGAATGTGGCTATTTTTATATTAATATTATCGGCATATTTAAATGATTATTTTTTATGTTGAAGTGGATGATTATTTTTGTACTGTTACAGATATGTATACGCAATGCAGGTGTATGTTGAAGTGGATGATTAGTTTCTAATTATTACAGGTTTGTCTAAATAATGCAGGAGTCGAAATTTGTAAGACATTTTATATTTTCCGTAAAATTAATTCACAAACCAAACATGAAAATTGATTTTCCGGAAAAAATGGATTTCATTTTCCGTAAAATGTTTACCTGAACCAAACATAAAAATTGATTTTCCGTAAAACAAAAAGCATTTTCTGTAAAATGTTTGACCGAACCAAACACCGGAATTGATTTTCCGTAAAACGATTTCCGAGACAGCCAAACAACCTCAATACATTTTCCTTTTCCAGAAAATAGCATTTCTGGAAAATATATATTTTCCGAAAAACGTTTTACGCGAACCAAACGCAGCATAAGGCTGTGTTTGTTTTGACTTCAAACTACTTCCGGAAATCAATTTCCGTAAAATTTGGGTGTTTGGCTGCTTAGGAAAATTGGGTCAACGAAAAATAATTTCCCCTTTGACCGAAAATAACCCCTCCCCAGGCGGAAATGCATTTCACCTTCTATTTTCCCTTAAACCAATTTCCGGAAAAAACTCTCTCAACTCTCCAAGCTCTCTCACACAGCAACTCTCTCTCACACAGCAACACAACTCTCCAAGCTCTCTCACACGCACTCAGCAGTACTCCGATCCGGTCCAGACCAAAGCTCCAAGCTCCAAGCTCCAAGCTCAGCAGCAAGTTTAGACCTCCGATCCGATCCAGACCTCCGCTCCAAGCTCCGATCCGCTCCAAGCTCCAAGCTCCAAGTTCAGCAGCAAGTCTCCAATCCGGTCCAGACCTCCGCTTCAAGCTCCGATCCGCTCCAAGCTCCAAGCTCCAAGCTCAGCAGCAAGTCTCCGTTCCGGTCCAGACCTCCGCTCCAAGCTCCGATCCGCTCCAAGCTCCAAGCTCCAAGCTCCAGTCCAGACCGACGACCTCCAA
The DNA here is from genome assembly GCA_019022515.1 of Quercus aquifolioides. Taxonomy (NCBI): domain Eukaryota; kingdom Viridiplantae; phylum Streptophyta; class Magnoliopsida; order Fagales; family Fagaceae; genus Quercus; species Quercus aquifolioides. Next base: position 17,308,576 of record CM032334.1, on the reverse strand, counting down.
GCTTGAACCTCCAAGCTCCGATCCCCACTCCGACGAGCTCCAACCTCCAAGCTCCGATCCACGCACCTGAACCAAACATAAAAATTGATTTTCTGTAAAACAAAAAGCATTTTCCGTAAAATGTTTGACCGAACCAAACACCGGAATTGATTTTCCGTAAATCGATTTCCGAGACAGCCAAACAACCTCAATACATTTTCCTTTTTCGGAAAATAGCATTTCCGGAAAATATGTATTTTCCGGAAAACGTTTTACGCGAACCAAACGCAGCCAAGGAAATTACTGGATAAGTAAAAGCAAAACATGATAAAACGTTAGCTCAACTGGTAAAGTCTCTGATGGTTGTGTAAGAGATCTGGGGTTCAAATCTTGCCTACATCAAAATTTATTAGTGTCTTGGTCTGATAACAAAAAGCTATTATCAGGAGCGGACGCCATAGGTTGAAACTCTCTCTCACAAAAAAAAAAAAAAAAAAAACTTATAGGGTCTGTTTGGATACAACTTATTATTACTTATTGTTGTTGAAAATTGATTGTTGCTGAAAACACTGTAGCAAAATAATTTTTAAATGTATGAATAATACCGTGGGACCTATTTTTAATATTTTTTTAATGCGTGAATAGTATTGCTACAGTACGTAAATAGTGTGCTACAATGCATGAACAATAATAATGGTTTCCTGCACAGTAATTTTACTGTTCATGCGTTGAAAAAAAAAAAAAAAAATCTCCGAAACATGAAATTGGAAACGCACAGCAACTTTGAGTGTTATCCAAACCAAGGCATAGTATTTTTTTTTAGAGTAGTTTTGGTGACAACTATTTATATAATTTTGTGTACAACTCGCTCATGTGGCGAGTTGTGGTTAGTGGAGAGATGATGGCAAAATTTTTCTTTTTTTTAATTATCATCACATGGTTTAATTCATTGCTAACGCTATCACACCCCCCATCACATATTTTTTTAGCCTAATAATGTTGGAGATACATAAAATAACACAATTTGTACTATAATTTGCCTATTTAGAAAATTGTGAGTTGTAAACATGCGATGGTAGGTTTATTTAAATATGTATATCTATCCCTTATAACTCGTCATATTGACAAATTATGGTACAAATTGTCTTATTTATATGTTCTTAGCGTTAAGTAACTTAGTGTACTATGCAATATGGATAGCATTGATCAGATAAACGCTTTTGTTTGGTTGCAAGTGAGGGAAGAGAAAGAGAAAAACAATGAGTAAGGCTATGTTTGGATTGGAAGGATTAAAAGGGAAAAGAAAAGAAGAGAAGGGAAAAGTAGCTCTTTTCTTGGTTTGGTTGGAATAGGGAAGAGGAGAGGGGCTGATTTGGAGTAAAATTTGTTCAGTGGGACCCAGCATTTTGCTATCAGCCCAAATTGGGCGAAAATAGGGGGAAAGGGAGAAAGATATGGCATAATTTTTCTTTTTATATCATAAAATTTCTAAAATTCCCCTCATAAGTTATGTTACTATTTAATTTTTCAAGGGACATGAATGTAAAAATACACATTTTCCTTTCCCCTCTTTTTGTAAACCAAACAAAAATCTTCATCATTTCTTACTTCCTTTCCATCCAATATCCAACCACCTCAAAGGAAAAAAAAATTTCTTTTCTCTTTCCCATCTTTTCTTCTTTTCCTTTCTCTTCCCTTCCCTCAACTTCAACCAAACATAGTGTAAAGCAAAAGAAGGGAAGAGAAAAGGAAAAGAAATATCATTTCTCTTCAATTTCCACCAATTTTGGACCGATTGCCAAAAATCAGCTCAAAGGAAATTGTTTTTGTGCATTTCTTTTCTCTCTAATTAGCAACCTAATAGAGGAAATTACATCTCCTCCCCTCTTTGCTCTTCTTTCCCCTCTAAACATAGTGAAAATGACAAAACTCCAGGATCTCATAATAATAATAAAAAGTAATGCTATAGTTATAAATTATTTTATAACATTTTTACAAACTATTATTATGGTCATCTTGGCCTATCACTAACATCACTTACCAATAATTATTCACCACATTAACAGTTTGTAAAAAATGTTGTAAAATAATTTATAGTTCTAACATTTCTATTGAAGAATATTTGTTTATGTTAATTTATTTAATAAATTAGTTAAGTTTAAGCTTGCTCAAACTCAACTATTGAGTATTATATGTTTATAACTATAAATGTTTAATTATATTTACAAACATTTGAGATTAGATTATGTAAATTTGTAAATAAATTCATAAAATATCAATTACTTAATAATTTATCGACAATATAAATAGTCTATTTTAAGTGCAATTATACATAATTTTCAACTATACAAGGTTTAATTTGTGAATCTAATTTTTATAAGTTCAAAAAAAAAATCATTTTTTCTAATTAACTAAAATGATACAATTTCAATTTTAATTTTGATATAAATTATTATCATAGATTTGTGAATAAGTAAAAATATTTAGCCGTAGTGATTATTGTGTATTATATATAAAAATAATAATAAATTAATCAAATACCTCATGAACAAGCTAAAGCTTGTTCGACAAGAAAATATGCCAAATTTGAACATATAATCCAATTTAGTAATAAGCTCAAGTTTGGCTCATATTTGAAATAAATTTAAATAAACAATCATGAACTTGTAATATACATTATTTGACTTCGCTCATTTGCAACCCTAAAAATAGGAGACATGAAGAATAAACATTTTCATATCATGCTTTTAGTATTTTTAGTATTCGGAACAATAGAAAAATGCAAGATAAAAATGAAAAAAAAAAAAATCATACTCAACAAGCTCAATAGAATGGAAGATATTTTTCATTATTGTTGGTCCATGAACTTTAACATATAAGCAGATTTTGTATTTAAAGTTTAAAGTAATCAATTCTAGTCCCCAATGTTCTAAACTAAACTCTCGTGGTCCCTCCATCATATTCCGTTGATGGATATTTGATTTAATTTTTTTGTGAATTAGAATATGATTGGTAAACTTCAACAACGTAATTAATTAATAGATTTTTTAATTACCTTTTTTTTTGGTGGTTAGTGATACACTAGTTTATAATTTTCATGTAGTAAAATTTGTATTATCTATAGTATCATTCATGAGGAAAATAGGGCAAAATCATTTAAAAAAAAATTATTATCATAAAATTTGGGCCTTTCTATAATGGAAATGTGCCGGTAATGTAATATGACTTTCATCTAAATCTACCCCTAATTCTACTTTTATAAAGTACTGATTAAATTATATGAACAGTTGTTGATAAAGCCTAAATCAACCTAATATACTCGATGTGAGACTCAACACCCATCCACATAACAAAAAGTCAATTAATATCCAATCAAATCAAATCTTTGAGGAGTCATAATCTCCCAAACTTAAATTCTTGACTTTCTTGTTAAGGCCCATATTGTGGGGCAGTGTCTCTAAGCCACATTTTTCTCGATAATAATTTTTAAAGTAAAATGCTAAAATTATTATCAATTTTATTTTAAGTGTTTATAAATTGAGTGATAATGAATGTAATTGGTGCAATATAAATAATATAATATATAAATTTCTAAATTATATATATATATATATATATATATATATGTATGTATTATGTTTTATGTTTTAAAGTTGACATATTAATTTAATTATAAGTTTCATAGTAATATTAAAATTTGTAACAGCTATAGTTTCAGTCATTTTTATATCCTATGATTTCTAGGCAACATTTTTACTGGCATTTTTTTTGGGGTTGCAAGTTAAGACACTACTTTAATAGCAAAAAATTTTTTTTTTTTTTTTTGGAAATTAATAACATAAGAAATTTAAGTGCAGCATAGGTAGGGTAGAAAACTCCCGAAGCATTAGGCTTAACATACATGTATGGGATCTCAATAAAGTATAAAAGCTTCATTTATCTCACACCCCCTTTGCGAAAAAGTCTACACCAAAATTTCCTTTCCTTTTTCTTTACTTGACTTCAAGAGAGTGGAATTTGTTGAGAAGGTACCTGCAATCAAGTATCAAGACACTCAAAGGGTGAGGTTGAAAAGTTTCACTCCCAGATTGTTTCAGCTAGCTAGGTTTACGACTATCATTGCATCCAAGTATCCAACTCCACCACAAATCCGAAAACTCTTTACCATTTTCCTTATTTATTGATTAGACCCCTTCTCCCATTGGCATCAATTATTGAATCAAATGGCAGGAACTCCAAAACAACAGACAGAAATGAATGATCGGGCCCAAACTAGTGACTTATTTTTTCAATAATTCACACACTTCTTCCTGTTCTGCATACATTTCATGTGGATAAAGCGAACAACATGGACCACTCTCGATTGGCGAGAAATAGAACAATTAATTGTGGTAGTGTACCTGTGCATTTGGCTTAATCGTAATATCTCGCTGACGTGGATTCTGGGGACTTATTTCGTAAAGAAAATAATATAGTACTAGATTTTCCTTGTGACCTATAGTATTCGGTGTTGGATGGCTATAAAAAGCTCTAACTTTTTCGCAACAAGAACTCAAGCAAACCTTCACTCTTCTGCCCCAAACCTTGTGATTTTCTAACCTATCTTTTTTTTCTTGTGTTACCCAATTAGTAATCCATTATGGGCAGCAAGTTGGTGCCGAGTTCAGTACAACAAAGTGAGCTGAGCGTGTTAACCATGTCCGACCACGACATCATGAACCACATTTATGCAACCCATGTTCACGGTGACGAAAAGTTTGATGTTGAGTCTCTTTTCGTTCTCGTCGAAAACATCCTTAAGCGTGCCACCCTGATTGTTGACCATGTTGCACTGGTACACTACCACAATTCTTTATTAGAATAAGATGCTCTCTCTCGCTCTCTCTCTCTCTCTCTCTCTGGTTAATTTTCTTTTTCCTAAGTCGGAATTTTAACTTGGACTGAAGCACTCCATAGTTTGGAATACACTATAGTGAGGTAGGGTAGCCATTACTTTTACCTAAGAAATTGAAAAACCACTTCAGCCTTAACGAAGTGGAATAAGCACACGAGGTTGCTTTTCATTTTTTGTTTCTTTAAAATGAGGGATATGTAATGCAAGTCCATTTTGTTGGTATGAGCATAGGTATGAGAATCAAAGTTGAAGCATTTGGGTGTGTTCTAGATTACTGAGGCCGGACAAATATAAAAATTTTAGAGTTAATTACAGCAATTTTCATAAAATATTTCTTAATTATTGTAGATGGTTAATGATAACTAATGAAGTGATGTGACCATACAAGAACCAATAAAAATGCCAACTCAACTAACATTACTCAGAAAAATAATTTTCCTCTTTATTCTTCTCAATACAATTATTTACACTCACTGCAGGGTACCCAAGTACACTTGGAGAGCTTGGAAGACAAGACCCCTAAGGCCAACTTTAATCCACCATTGTGTACACTGAAGAAAATTTCCAGCGAGGTAATCAGAATGATATAATTTCATTTCAAAATAATTAAATTAAAATTTATAATTAAAAGTGTTTAAATAATGCTTAAGTGATTAAATTCATTATTTTTTAATTTATCAATTATTATACCAGTAAGCATCATTTTAAATTATTAGATTAAATTTTTCATAATAAAAGATTTGTAATGTCAGATGCAATGCAAGACTCCTGGTGAGGAAATTGCGCACAAGACAACAATGTCAATACTTAACAAACTGTCAAGCTATTCGTGGGATGCAAAGGCAGTGCTCACACTTGCTGCTTTTGCTTTAGAATATGGGGATTTCTGGCTACTTGCCCAATTTCACCCATCAGACCAACTCGCCAAATCAATTGGGATCTTAAAGCGAGTACCTGTTATCTTAAGGCGCCCAGGCCTTCAAAAACATCGAAGAGCATTGGTTGAACTTAACAACCTGATCAAGGCCACATTGGAAGTGATAGAGTGCATCTTTGAGTTGGAGAAGCTATCTATCTATGATACAAGGGATGTACCTGCATTGTTAATTGCCATGGACCGTATTCCAGTCGATGTCTATTGGGCTATCATAACTGTTGTAGCTTGCTCAACTAAGATGTGTGGCCTCACAAATGAAGAGTAAGTTTTTATCTATGTCAAATTGTTTTGATCAAATCTTTGAAGTACTCCCCTATCCTGTACGTGTTATAAGTCTTATTAATTACCATACGAGCAATCTTGTCTTCACAAACTTTAGTCAAAAACCTTTTGTGAAGTTTCATCCCCAAGTTTGCTGTTGTGAAATGGGTATTTAGTTTTTACAATTGAGTGAAAATTAAATCTTGTGAAAGATTTTTCAATAGAAGTTGTGAAAATGGTATTGTTGTTATAATATAAGTGGGTAATTAATAGAAAGAAACCTAGTTATCGTTGATAGTTCTAAAAAGATATTATCATTTACCATTAAAAATATTTATTTATAATTTTTTTTATTAAATTGGGCTAAATTACCATACAGCTCATGGTGTATATGGGGGTCCGTGACCAAAATGAAATCGTCAGAATCCCCTTCAAAAATCCTTTAATAATTTTATAGTAGAAACTTTAGGACTTCAAAATTTAGGAATTAAAATATTTGTGTGACTAGATTGTAATAGAGTTAAACTACAATAAATAAAATAGGTTGTAATTGAAATTCGTCCCCCAAAATCTGTTACTTTGGACAAAAGCTTAACAATTTCTTTTATTCAAAATTTAAAGGGGTCAATTATAAAATTAAAAATTTGAGAACTAAATTGAGTTATAATATATAGAAGCAAACCACATAGAATAAATTGTAATTTTTCCATAAAAAAATTAACGCAAATGGTTGCCCACTTTTCAGGGACCAGGTGCAGGAACTATCCCACTTTGCTCAGAAGCTCAACATTGTCCTCAGCATATTAAAGAAGCAGATTCAGCTTTGCAAACAACAAATAGGTAAAGGCCACTAGCTAAGCGGTTTCGTTCTTAAGAATGCATAGATGCTGAAAGCTATCTTAACCTAGCTATGTTGCAAAATGCAATGCAATGTCTTCAAAATGGACCACACTGCTCATGAAAATTCCTTGTTTACACAGAGGATCTGGAGGCTCATCGAAAGATCAAGAAACTCGTACAAACCCCTAATGAGATTATGGAGGTTTTCAAGGCGCTTATTTATGCCAAGAATAATCTGCAGCTGCTCATTGATGGTTCTACTCAAAAAACGGTGCGCTCTTTTAACACGTCATTATATAGTGTGTTACCATGACTGTTAATCCTTATCACAGCCACAAGTTCAATTGTACTGCTAGCTGCTCTCTTGATAATTGTCTTTTATCATCAGACCAAAGATACCAATTGATTTTTAAAATATGTGAGAATTAAATTTAAAATTTTTATTCAATCAGAGAACTTTACCAATTGAATTAACTAGAACTCATATAAACATGTCATATTTAGCCAAAATTTAAGGAAACGGACTCCAAAAAGGTTATAATAATTGTATCGCTATATATATTAGCTATATAAACTAAAAAAAGCACTATACGTTTGCCATTCATAATTGTCCTTAAGATTCTCAGGAAAAAAATGAATAATGCTAGAAATACAAATTATTTTACAAAACTTTTTACAAATTACTGAAGTGGTAAGTGATTATTGGTAAATGAAAAAGTGATATTAATAGTAGGTCTAAATAAAAACCAATAAAAAGTTGATCTCATCAATAATTTGTAAAAATATTGTAAAATAGTTTGTGACGGTAGCATTACTCAATATTGCAACCAATGTCAAAATAACTTCACCTTTTGTCAAGAAATAATTGTGGAATAGGATCAGAGGAACAAAGGTAAAAGCATTTTCTAAAAGTGAGAAAGAAAAAGAAAAAGGGATTGGAAAGAGAATAAAGCATCTTTGTCATTATACCGGCTATAATGATGTGAAGAATCTTAACATTTCATTAGTTATAATTTAACTTGACTAAAATATAGACTTTTTTAAAAATAATAATAATAACAATAGAAATTTAAATATATAACGTTTGGTTTTATTATGATAGTTTTTCTCATCAGTCTAAAACACTGATTTTTAATAGAGACGAAAGTTGAACTCCTACTATTTAAGAGAACTTTTATTTTTTGAAGAAGGAAAACATAACATCATCACGAAGATAAAACCATGTGTCACCATAACAAATACCAAGTTCTTTAGAACCCACTGGTAATTTAATTTCGTTGAATCACGTGCAATAAAAAAAATATCAAAGAATAATTAGTTTATCGGGTATGAAGTTGGTGCTAATACAGAGATTCTCTGATGTTCTCAATTGTATTGACAAACAGGTCAGCATTGAAGTGTTAAAAAAGAAGAATATTCTATTGTTCATTTCGGGCGTGGACATCTCTATTGATGAAATTTCGATCTTAAAGCCAATATACGATGCAATAAGGAAGGAGGAGCAGTATAAGATTGTATGGATCCCGATTGTTGACCAATGGAACGATGACACGCGTAAGAAGTTTGAGATGCTCAAGTCCAAGATGCCATGGTACGTAGTGCAGTACTTTTCACCCATAGCTGGTATTAGGTTCATCAAAGAGGAGTGGCACTTCAAGAACAAGCCTATTATCGTGGTGATGAACCCAAAAGGGAAGGTGGAATGCCCAAATGCAATCCATATGATTCGCGTATGGGGAATGAGGGCATTTCCTTTCAGTAGCTCTGTTGAAGAAGCACTATCAAATGGAAGAGACTGGATGGGATCCATAGTGACTGGCATAAACCCAAATTTACATAATTGGGTAAAGTTAACTTAACTAATACAAGTTCTAAAACTCAATTGCTTAGGCACTAACACACACATTCACAAATGAATAAAAATCTTTTATCTTATTTTAAATATTTCACTTTATACTCTGCACATTTTGTTATGCGTATTTTTTTTCTATTTAAAATAATAAAAATTTTGATATAATTGATGGAGTATAAAATGAAATATTGAGAGCAGACAAATGTGATTTAATCTCACACATAATTAAACTAGTGATGTTCATGCAGAAAAAAAATTGATGATTAAAACATTTTGCTCAATCAGATCAAAGAGGAGAAGTACATTTTCTTCTATGGTGGCAAGGACAAAGAGTGGATTCAACAATTTACTAAAAGTGCAAATGCCCTTGCAAACGATCCAGTGATAAAGGACGCAAGGGTTTCTATAGAGTTGCTTTGTGTTGGAAAGAGCAACAAAGGTGAGGATGACCACAGTATCTTAGGGCATTTCTGGAACCGTATAGATAGCTTTTTCTTTTCCAAAACACAAAGGAAAAGTGAACCCGACCCAGTGACACATGAAATTCAAAAGCTGCTTTCGTACAAGAATGAGAGTGGATGGGCTGTGCTTAGTAAAGGGTCTAGAGTGGTGGTGAGTGGACATGGGACCCCATTTTTGAAGGTGTTAGAGGAGTTTGAGAAATGGAAAGAGTATGTGCGCCAAATAGGCTTCGAAGTTTGCTTCAAGGAGTACCATGACAAGCTTCTTCACACTACTCGACGTTGTTGCCGTGTGGATATCCCCATTACTACTGGAAAGATCCCAGAGCATATGAAATGTCCCGAGTGTCCACGAGTCATGGAGGCCTATATTAGTTTCAAGTGTTGCCACATTGACGGTGCTATGAATGGACTGCATTAGATCCCCACTTCTCTTTCTGCTAGCTTGTATTGCTACTAAATAATAATATTATGTTTAAGACTTTTCTTTATATGCTAATATAATGTTTAAGATTTTTTTGGTTAGTAACCAGTGCCACTAGTATGAGGGTGTGTGTGTTTGAGTAATGCTTCGATAAAAGACGTACATCTTGATTAATTTGGTGACTAATGCCCACATTTGTGGGGTGCATCTTTGTATAACGTCAAATTTTGACATTGCAATAATGGAAGGCATCTTTATTTATAAATAAGTATGACACTTTGCTAGCATTTTTTTTCTAAATAATCTTTTTTTAGGTTAAAAGATGGAACTTTGAAGAAATATAATACCTCGTTAAAACATTCACAATAGAGATTGTAAAATCATGCAAAAGCTATTTTAGCACCCCAAACCATAAAAATCATGCTCCATCAAAAGTGTTATGTCTAAAAATTTATAACATTCAATTAGTGAACTATAAAAGGGGATAAGCTAAAGGCTGTGAGATGTGAAAATGGAATGGGTTCATAGTTGATATCACGATTTGCCATAAAAATATTTGTTAGCCTTTGGATTATTTTAAATAACTTAAAGACATGGTTGATATCATTAAGAAGAACTAAGAATAGAAAGAGTTCTCTAGCTTCCTCTTTTCTCTCCGCTCTATAAAAGTGCTTTGTGAATGTGAGTCTCTTTTATTGTGAGTGGTGTGTGAGTGTTTGGAAGTTTGAGCATGTGAATGTCTGAAAGAAAATGGAATAGAAAGAGAAACTGATCTCAAGGTTAGAGAGAGCGAGATTAATGAGAATTTTTTTTTTTTGAAAGCATGTATTCATCCCACAAAAATGGCATTAGCGAGTACAGGATATATATAGGTTGCTAGATGAGCATGATTATATCTAATAGTCTCTATTCTAATTAACTCATAATAGAGTCTATAATTATATAGAACAAATTACAAAGGCTATAATAGTAAAATGAAAAAGTTAATAGATATCTTAAGGGTATTGGTTTATAAGAAATATTTTTAAAAACGTTTTATGAGAAAAAAAAAAACCAATTTTTTAAACAATTTTTTATATATCTTATAAAAGTAGTATTAAATTTTTTTTTAAATGGTTTATTAACAAATACTCTAAGCGTACTCATTAATAAAGTCCATTAATAAAAGAGATTTTGATTTAGTTTATTAATTAAAACGACGCATCATGTAATTGTTGTTATAAGAGAGTAATAAACAGGTTGTAGTTGCACTTAGATATATATCATGCTTGACCTATGGTCCACAACACACTTTAATAAGGAAAATTGCAAGTCATTCAATACCAACGCTACTTGTCGTTCACCATGTATGTATCCAATTAAATAGTGTGTCCTTTAGTGTCATCTACAAAAAAAAAAAGGGTCTACCAACTTCCAACAAATTGGCATCAGAGCTAATTGATTTGTGGTGATAATGGCAATTTCCAATTGGATAGTGTCATTACAATTTTCTTGACTTACCAAGAAAAATTTATTTTGATAACTTGAGTATATGGATGAAGGCATTGCTCACATCCCAATATGCATAAGAGATAGGGTTAAAGAGTAATGTTTAGTCACAATATGAAGCATTTTAACTTCAAATCAAAGTAAGCCTGGCAAAACAAAATGGTTCGAAAAAAAAATAACCAAAAAAAAAAAAAAAGCCCCTACGTTGATCTATCGAGCTTTGGATGAAATTATGGTCGAGAAAATTGCAAATTCATCCAAATAAGCATGAGAGATTCTTCAAAACTCTGTTAAGGGAGTTAATAAGGTGAAGAAAGTTCACCTTCAAATATTGAGAGATTAGCACGAAAGCTTGCACATGAGATAATTTAAATAAGTTTTGGATTACTTTTAATTTTTCAAGGGTTTTGGTCATTGTGAATCAAATAAAAAGATGTGAGAACTTGGTTGATGATTGTGTAGTAGAAATAATCCTCCAGTCATTAGCTTGTAAAGTTTGATTATATCATCGTGGCAATTGAGGAGTCAAAAGGTTTGGAGTATTGAACATTGACAAAACTTTTGGGATTTCTACCATCCCTTGAAGAAAGACTCAACAATAAGAAGAAATAAGAGCCTTTGGACCAAATCTTACAATCAAAGCTAGCTTACCTTATATGGCAAAGGATGGTGTCAAAGTAGTCAAAGAGGCCAAGGATTTGGAGATGGTCGAGGAAGAAGACCTTACAAAGGAATGGTTGTAACTCTGCTAATTATGAAGAGGAAGTTTCTCAAAGACATACAGAAAAAAAAAAAAAAAAAAATTATATGGCAAATCTTTCATAAAATGTATAATTGATAAGAGAAATGTTATATTTACAATATTTTTACAACAAATTTTAAATAGTAAATTGTTACAAGTTGGGACAAAAAAGTAATTCCAGTGATAAATTTAAATTAAAACTAATAATAACTAACTACTTATGATTTGTTATGAAAATTTTGTAAACGTAGTCTTTTTCATATTAAAGATTTGGACATTATGTTTCTGAATGCAGTAAAGTTGCCAACAATGTTAAGCAGAAAGCCTAGAGCCTGGTGCTTCTCAATGCTTGTGATTATGGATTTAGTTGACTAGAGTAACAAATATTTGAAACTTGATTTGATGGCTATTTTATAAAGAAACTGAGTAATGTGTGACAATTTTGGGCTGAATTCAAATTAACTACCCTATTGTCATGTTAATGGTTTATGCCTTTGTTGGTTAAGTAAAGGTTTGTGCACAAATTTTGTCTAGAGGCAACCTTCTTTTTTTTTGCATTATAGTACAAGATAATAGCTTTTGTTTTAAGTTAAACCAATGATACATCCATAAATTATTTTATAATATTTTTAAAAATAGTTGATGTAGTTAACTTCTTATTAGTTTTTATTTAAACTCACCATTAATACCACTTTTTTATTTAACAATAATCATTTACTATATCAATAATTTATAAAATAAAATAAAAAATATGTATTTCTAATTTTACTCTTTCAATTTAATAAGTAAAAAAAAAAAAAAAGACACAATGGAGAAAAAGATATTCTCCAATGGGAAGGAGCATATTCTATTCCTGCTGTTGCGCAATGGGGCATAGTACCCTACCTGACAATGTGGTCAGTGGTCACTACTAATTAGCTAAAAACAAAGACAATGCGGCAGATTTTTTTTGTTTTGGTAAACGACAATGCGGTAGATTGATTGATTGATTGACGTGTTATCGCCTCATTGGATTATGCCCAAAAAAAATCGTTACCAGCCCCACCTATTTCATTTGCAGTCGTAGTGCTGCGTGTTGCACGTGAATTTTATCTTGGAGTTCCCCCATGTATAGCTCCAAATGGGTGTGGCGTGTGCGCGTGAGTCATCACCAATTATTCTATGTCTGGTTGTACTTGGGGAATGTGAAGAGAAAGGACTAGAGAAAAGAAAAGGGAAGATAATATGTGTTTGGATATGGGTAAGAAAAAAAGAAAAAGAAAATGTGATTATTGTATCTTTCTTTTGTTTAGTCTACAAAAAAAAAAAAAAAAAAGCCTCATATATAACACTTGTAATTTTTTAAAGTATTAAAAATATATTAGTCATTTTATAGTATAAAATGACAGACCCATAAAATTTGTAATCTCCTTTCTTTCCTCCCATTTCCGCCCATATTGAACTGATATCAACACAATGGACCCCATGAAATATCATTCTACCTTATCCATTTTTATTCGCTTTGGTACAACCAAACAGTGAAAATGAGATGTCTTTCAACCTTTTTCCTTCTTGGAGTTTCCGCTTAGATAGATCCAAATGGATGTGTGAGTCATCACCAATTACTATTTTAAAATGGACAGGCCATTAATAACAACGAAGTTGTTTTCACATTTATGGTTTAACTAGTTTTACATGCATTTTATTTTTATTTTTTGAGGTTTGCTAGACTTCACTTAATTATTAAGATGGTAGTAGTTTACAAAAGACAAAAAGTATGACTTTAGTGGCTGAGTTGGTTTTATTTTTTTATTTATTTATAATTGGTGGGTGACATAACTTCCAACTCACGTGGTTGTTTTTGACTGGACAAATTTGGACTATTTCTTTTTTATTTTAAGTAATTTTTCTCTGCTCACAGAAAAATATTTAATAAAATAAGAAGTGATTTTCTTACGTTATTTTTTTTTATGTTATTTTATTAGAGACAAATTATAACCTTACATTTTTTTAGGTGGTTTAGCTGAGTTGGATCTTTTGTGTCTTTTAGCTTGGGAGTTCTATCTCTCGCAATTACCTAGCAAAAAAAAAAAAATTAAGCCTATAGTTTTAGAAGATTTTTAAATTAAATTCTAAATTTTAAGATTGTTACAAATTATATTTTATAATTTCTCTAAACCCTTGACATTTTGAATTTCATGCGGAGAGTTTTATATCACAAACCTCCTATTCATTATCATAAATGTCACCCATCAAGCTATATATAGATGATTTCTGTATGTCTTTTAATGAATAATTATTATATTTGTTTGAATATAAAAGCATAATAGTTACTAAAGGGATTTTCTCTCTCTCTCTCTCTCTCTCTCTCTATATATATATATATATATTTATTTATTTATTTATAAAAGTCTTTCCTATAATTACCTAATGTATATAAGACGGAAATACTACACACAAGGAAACACAATATATACTTATACTTTATTATTTTTAAGAGAAATGATATATCTACAACATTTTTAATTAGTGTTACAAGTATTTTGAAAATACACAAAAATTGCTTAACTTTTTCCATCCTAAGCTGTCACCAATTCCAATCGTCCCTCTCTTTTCCTTTTTGTTTAATTTTTTTTTTTTTTTAAAACTAGACACTGGTTCTTCTTCTTCATTTTTTAAAATGCTTTTCTTGTCTTTGGTTTGTATGTTTATGATAGTGTTGGTGGTGATTGATTTGGCAATTTTTGGATCTAGGTTATATGGATAAGATGTTTTGAGCTTTGTTTAGTTGGTATGAAAGTGGTGTAAAATGCTTTTCTTGTCTTTGGTTTGTATGTTTATGATAGTGTTGGTGGTGATTGATTTGGCAATTTTTGGATCTAGGTTATATGGATAAGATGTTTTGAGCTTTGTTTAGTTGGTATGAAAGTGGTGTAAAATGCTTTTCTTGTCTTTGGTTTGTATGTTTATGATAGTGTTGGTGGTGATTGATTTGGCAATTTTTGGATCTAGGTTATATGGATAAGATGTTTTGAGCTTTGTTTAGTTGGTATGAAAGTGGTGAAAGGGTAAGAATATAGCAACCAACACTTTTTTTTCTTGATTTAATTTTCTATACTTTGGATTTTTTTTAAAAAAATTTCTTATTTAAGCTTGATTGTTAAACTTTTTTTCCCTCAATTTCTTTTAGGAATAATATATAAATATTAAAATAAAATATTGTTTTTACTTTTTACCCCTTTACTTTACACATTTTTTTTTTAATTTGAAAATTGAAAATAGTAAAACTAATGATAAAATTCGATAGAACTAAAAAAGTAAAAAGGACTAAATTAAAAGTAGATTAAGTGTCTTTTTGGCTAGTTTATTTTTTGCCAGCTTATTTTACTATTCAGCTTATTTTTGTTACTATTCATGGGTCTTACTGTACTTTTTGGTATTATTCATGGGTCCCACTGTACTATTTCAACTAATATTTCCCTTTATCTACATACTTTTAGCAAAAAAATTTCAGTTTTAACAAAATAAGCGAATCCCAAACAGACCATAAGTCTTAGAAAAACACTTAAAAGTATAAGTATGGAATTAAAAATCTGTCAAAAACACTCACGACAGTCTGCTATAACCTTACCTTGATTCTTGATTTCTAGAATTAGAATTTTTATTTTTTATTTTTTTTATAGACTCTAGAATTAGAAATATGTAGTTGAAGTTGGGCCACATATTTATCGTAAAAGATGTACTTATAATTACCAATTACTCTTGTCAAATGCCTTGTAGCTGAATTAACACCTCCCCATGTACAAAGTGTTTGAGGGTTTAGGGGAGAAAAGATTCGAACTGCGGGGTTAACAACATGTTATAATTATTTCTCAAAAAAGAAAATTACCAATTACTCTTAAAATGGATAGGCCTAGTAATAAATACGAAGTTGTTATCATATTTATGATTTAACAACGTTTGCATTTTTTTTTTTTTATAGATTTATTAAGATAGTAGTTTACAAAATATAAAGTATGACTTTAGTAGTTGAGTTGGTTCTTATTTATTTATTTATTTATTTATGATTGGTCGGTGAAATAACTTCAGCTCACGTGGTTGTTATTGACTAGACGAATTTGGACTATTTCTTTTTTATTTATTTTAAGTAATTTTTCTCACATTGTATCTTTTATGATATTTTATTGGAGACAAATTATAACCTTACATTTTTTTGTTGGTTTAGGAGTTGTTTGGAACTGTTATTTAAACAACAGTTTTAAGTGTTTAAACAACAATAGCATTTCTGAGAAGTATTTCTATAACACTCAAACACGTATTTTCATAACACTAAAAACTGAACAACAATACTTAAACACTACTACCAAACGGGCCCTTAACTTTTTTGTTGTTGTTGAAAATGGGTGGTTTAACTTGAACCCTATAGTTTTAGAAGTTTTAAATTATATTTTAAAATTTAAGATTGTTACAAATTAAATCTTATAATTTTCCTAATTAAATTTTTTTTTTTTTATAGAAAAACCCTAATTTGAATATCTGACTTTTAAATAATATCAATTAAAACCCTTGAAATATAGTTGAGTTTTATGCGGAGAGTTTTAAATCACAAACCTCCCATTCATTATTATACATGTCAACCATCAAGCTATAGATGCTTTTTGTATATCTTTTAATGAATAATTATTATATTTGTTTGAATATAAAAGCATTACTGTTATTGAAGGGACCCTCTCTCCCTCTCTCTCTCTCTCTCTCTCTCTCTATATATATATATATATAATTTATTTTGTGTTTTTTACTAAATTTATTTGTAATTTAAGAATGGCGCCTTTGCAAGTGAATAATATCATATTTACTTATAACCACAAGTTGATTTAATGGTTCTTAAGACCTTATGAGATTATATTGCGTTCGAAATATTTAGCTGGTATTTTAAAGTCACTTCTAAGGGATTCATCCCTGTATTTACCCCATGTGTGTTGGATGTGATACTTGGCTCCTAATTCGCATAAGATCCATGAGCTTTTTGGATTTGAAACCTCTAGCCAATATTGTATTTTAGACAAATTGATCTTATGAAATTCCTTCTTAAAATTACCTAATGTGTGTAGGATAAGAAGACTACACACGTGAGAACACAATGTATACTTGTATTTTTTTTTTTTTCAATTAGTGTTGTAAGTGTTCTGAAAATACATAAAAATTATTTAACTTTATCCACCCTAAGTTGTCACCAATTCCAATGACACTGTTTTTTTTTTTAATTCTTTTCTTGTCTTTGGTTTATATGTTTATGATAGTATTGGTGGTTTTTTAGATTGATTTGGCAATTTTTGAATCTCGGTTTTATGGATTAGATGTTTTGTGATTAGTTTAGTTGGTATATATATGAAAGTGGTGAAAGGGAAGAATATAGCAACCAACAGTGTTTTTTTCTTGATGTTAATTTTCTATGCTTTGGATTTTTTATTTTAATTTTCTTATTTAAGCTTAATTTGGCACGTGTTATTTGATTGTTAAAATTTTTTTCCCTTAATTGTTTTTAAGAATAATATACAAATATTATGTTAAAATATTGTTTTTACCCCTTAACTTTACACAAATTTCGTTTATTTTTTCATAAAAAAATTTGATAATGAAAATAGTAAAACTAATGATGACATTCGACAGAACTAAAAAGGACTAAATTAAAAATAGATAAAGTCTTAGAAAAACACTTAAAGTATGGAATTAAAAATTTTTCAAAAATAAAAGATATAATATTAATTCAATCATTAAGATATTTCTACCTTCTCTTTAATTTATTTTATGACAAATCTTCCACTTCCTATTAATTTGTACTGATAATTGGTAGAGCTAATTAATCAAAAAGTGTTTTCAAAACAATGGCCGCTCTAGGAAATTTCTTGAGGGGGTCGTTAAGAAACTTAAATTAAACAAATTTTAATAAAAAGAGAATTTGAATATATTGTGTTGTAAGGACCAGATTTGAGTCCTTAGCCCAAAAGATAGATGGACTCAGGCCCAAGAAGCCCAAAACAATGAATTTGTAAAGAGTGAGTTGGAAAAACTAGGCTTTAGTGAATCAAACAACAAATAAGGTAGGTCTTGAAGACAAAAGAATGAAGATAAACAAGTTTAAACAGAAGAAAATCGTCCTCGGCAAAGTCCGAGGAGATTGGTTCTAATATATCTCTTTCAAGTTTGATTATAAAGTCAGTTCTTGATACTACAGTGTTTTTCTCTTAGTTTCGATCCCTTCACTGTGAAGGGTCTCTTCCATTATATAGTTCTCTTTAAACAATCTTGGCTCTCCACTTGTTGATCATCCAAACTACTACTTGAGTGCTTGTCCCATCGGACACCCTCTTAGGCCCTCTGTGCGTTGGGGAAGCCAATGCAACATTGTTCACGGGTCTTCTCCACATTAATACAGTCAGAAAGTTAGCTGCAGAGCATTCAATGCGGTGGTAGCAGTCTTCTCCTTAGATATTTTAGGACTCCCCCCTGTCCTAGGTTTCTGTAATGCTTATCTGTACCTACAGGACTTCCTAGAACATTCCCCTGAATGGCAGACCACTTCTTCGAACCTCGGCTTTGGTTGGCCGAAGAGGCATTCATCCTTGGCCTACCCTTTTGGGCCCTTATGACCGAAACTAACTTCTTCATTTACTAACGCGGACCCCTTTGACAATGTTTTCTCCTCTTCGGACAACCTTTTGTCTTGGGATTGGGTTCCAAGCCCAATATAAACACAGATAATGAGCTTCTGGGCCCAATATCCCTACAATAGCCCCTCGAGATTCTTCTTTCTGGCTCATCGGAAAGAAAGGAGGATTTTGATGTTACCTTAGTTAGTCCAAGTTCATCATACATCACCTTCGCCTATGTAGACGCCTTTTTAACTGCCCAAGACAAACTCCTGAGGCTTTGGCATTCGAGACACGCCTTCATTAATTTTTTGCGGCTCCTTGTCTTTCACGTTCTACGGCGTGATGCGGATCCAACGACTAAGGACTTTGTTAGGACTTGGGTGGGAATTTTCCCACTTTGTAACTTTCTCTTTAATATAAATACCACTCAAATCAATCACTCATCTCACTTTAGCATTCACTTCGTTCTAGCGCATATACACTGAACCTGCCAACTTTCCCCAACTCACTCGTGCCCTTACAAATACCTAAAGTCAGTTCGAGGATACGTTTCTTCTTTCTGTAAGTCTTCAAAAATCTCTACACTTTATTTTTCCATATATTTTTCTTTTCTCTGTACTTTTCCTCTCCTCAGCTCCCTTTTCTCCTTTCAATCTTTTTAGTTCTCCCAAAATTTTTTAGAAATGGGTAGATTCAAGAGTTTGGTAGACTCCGAGGAGGGAATAGAGAGCTTTAGGGCTCAGTATAGGATCTCTCCAAGAGTAGGCATTAGGTATTACAAGGAAGGGGAGTGGCATGAGAAAAGACAAGAGGGAGAAGTGGCGATCCCAATGATTGCCTTCATAGAAGGAAGGATGAGAATTTCTATGGGTACTGTTACTAGGAACTACCTTAGGGCCCATAGGTTAGCTCCCACCCAGTGTGCGCCCAACATGTTCAAAATCTTAGGTTCTGTAGATGCCCTTAATGAGAGGATGAGGTTAGGGCTTACCCACCATGATATCAATTGGGTCTACAACCTCTATCACTTAAAGGGGCAGGGGTATTACTTAAAATCTAGGTACCCCGAGGTTTGGCTCATTCAGTGTCTACCTGAATCCAACAAAGGCCTGAAAAAAGATTTCTTGATCGTGGCATGAGAAAAGACAAGAGGGAGAAGTGGTGATCCCAATGATTGCCTTCATAGAAGGAGGGATGAGAATCTCTATGGGTACTGTTATTAGGAACTACCTTAGGGCCCATAGGTTAGCTCCCACCCAGTGTGCGCCCAACATGTTCAAAATCTTAGGTTCTGTAAATGCCCTTAATGAAAGGATGAGGTTAGAGCTTACCCACCATGATATCACTTGGGTTTACAACCTCCATCACTTAAAGGGGCAGGGGTATTACCTGAAATCTAGGTACCCTGAGGTTAGGCTCATTTAGTGCCTACCTGAATCCAACAAAGGCCTGCAAAAAGATTTCTTGATCATGTTAGGGGAATGGCACGATGGCCTCCCCTGCCCGATGAGAAAGGGGCAACCAGGTAGGATTTTAGACCTAGAATGATTACTTTAAAGTTATCCCCCGTTTTCTTTCTCTTTTGCTCGTGCTTGTACACGAAATTTCCTTCGGTTTGCACTATTTTATTTCGCTAATGATATATTTTTTTGCTTCTCTTGGTGGCTTTGCAGATAGGAACGCGACTATTCCCAATTTTAATCTTGTAAACAAAGTGAGTTTGGATAAGATCCTGAAGGCCGAGGTGTTCATCCACACTGACAGCTAACTCAGGGCAGCCCACCTGATATTGGACTACATTCCAATATCCAAGAGTTTCCAGACGCCTAAATGCATCATTAAAGCTAGGGATCCTCGGCTGCAACAGATAAGTGTTGCAGCCCCCGGCTTTCTAATCACCGACACAATCTCAGAAGGCATTCTCTCCACCAACCCTATACCTGAAGGTATACCCAAGGTAGAGGCTTATTCTTCCCGCCCCATCACTAAGGAAAACGAAAAAGAACAAGAAGAAGAAGAAGAAGTAGTTGAAGTGTCCGACTCCGAGGACGACTTCAAAGTGTTTAACCAATTTTTGTCTCTGGAGATTTCATTAAGTGACTTCGGCCACTCTTCTCTAGCTCAAACTAGCCAAAACCAAGGAGCTACTTCCCCTCCAGACAACATGGGCATCCAACGCAAACCAAGGTCTACCTTGCAAGAATTACTGAAGTCCCAACAAGGGGGGAATGCACCTAGGAAGGCAGCCCAGACCAAGCTTCCCACCCCCCTACCTGTCTTGCCCTTCCAACCAAAACCTACTAACTTAAAAAGAAAAAGGGAGCCAAAGGGCAAGGAGGTGGTGGAAGTTGGAAAAACCCACCCCTTTCAAGAGGATGAGGCCCAACGAACGGCCAAGCAAGCCAAGGTGGGGCAAAAGGGTGCTCATGAGGAGGCACGAGATCTTCCTCAGCCTGAAAAGGTATCTTGCTATGGTATGTTCTCTACTTGACCACTTTTTTTTTCTTCTTTATATATATATATATATATATTTATTTATTTGCTTTCCTCTTTTTCTTTTTCTAATCCATGTTTCTTTCCTCGGTTGGCTGTTCAAGCCTTCTTCCAAGTGGAGGAGATAACCAACTACTGCCACTAGCAAATGAATGAGGAGGAGGGAAGGCATAATGCCGCTGTGGAGGCCTTCCAGGTGGCTGACAAGAGCAACCAGGACCTGAAGGCTAAGCTAATCGAGGCAGAGTGGGAAAGAAAAAGTGCTACCGCCGCCTTGGATAATGTTGAAAAACAAGCCGAAGGCCAAACGAGTGCTTCTTCGGAACGCCGAGGATCAACTGGCCGCCTCCAATGAACAGATCATTGCCTTGAAGAAAATATTGGAGGAGGTCGAGAAAGCCAAAGGCCAAGCCGAGAAGGCTAGGGAGGAGGTGAAGAAAGATCGGGAGGTTGCAGAGCAACAGGGGTATGACATTGGAGTGGCTGAGACCGAGGAAACCCTTAAGGCTGAGGGCTCAGGGGGTATGTAGGACTTACTGTTTTCAAGTATGGAATGAAGCTCTCAACCAAGCTGGGGTTGAGGCTTCTTTTGTGCTTAAGAAGGCAGAAAGTGTCTACTACCTTCAAGCCATCCGTGCTTTTTCCTCCAGCAGCTCCAAGGCAGACACCCCTCACGAGGTGGCAGATCCTGAGAAGAGCAGCCCCAACAAGGTCCCTTCCCCTTTCAGCAGCCCTCAAAAAGTGATCGAGCAGCCTGGGGCGAATGGAAAAGAGGCTGAGGTGACCAAAGGAGTGGCCGTTGATGCCACCAAGCCCCCGGCTACTCCCCAGGATCCCACTAAAGACAAGGAGGCACCTAGGATGGAGATCATTCTTGCAACTCTTCCACTTCCTGCCAAAGGTGACCCCAAAGGCACAGGCCAAGGATCCTCGAAGGCTACAATCCCACAATCCCAAGCTCCGCCTTAAGGAAAAATTGTAATAAAAAAGAAGTAGAATTTAGTACAGTTCTCTTTTTCTTTTTCTTTTTTTGTTTTGTTTTGCAACTTCTGTTTTGGTTTTCATAGTTTGTAACCAAGTTGCCCCTTTGTATTTAGTCTACCTTACTTCAAGGCTTTTATTAATGAAATTTATGCATATTTTCTTTCTTCTTGTGATTCACATACTGTTGTTGATACAATTTGCATCTTATCTAATACCTAATAATTGTAGTAATGAGGTAAAACTCTTCTCATTAATCTGCATAAGTAGTAGAAAATTTATCTCATCTCATATGGTCAGCAGAAAAACAAGTTAAATCTACTAAGTCCATCATCTCGGCAAAGCGTAATTTTAACTTTAAGAATATACACAGTAATGTAGCATACATATAGGTTTGAACTTACTCTGTTCCTATTCATCAGTGAGTTTAAAGGGCTAGAGGGATAGTCAATTCTCAAACAAATATAGGTATGCCTGTAAATGCTTTAAGTGATACTCATGAGCATCCATTTGAGCCTTAAGTATGTGGTCCGAGGAGCCAAGCATAGTTGAGGTTCTATTTGCGCCTTAGAAAGATGTCATTAAGTATTAATTTACCTAAAGTATGTGGTTCGAGGAACCAGGCATAACTAAGGTTCTGTTTAATACTTAGATAGATGTTAGAGATTATTAATTTACTCAAAGCATGTGGTCTGAGAAGCCATGCATAGTTGAGGTTTTGTTTAATACTTAGAAAAATGATTGTAAGATATCAATTTACCCAAGGTATGTGGTCCGAGGATCCAGGCATGACCAATGTTCTGTTTGATATTTAGATAGATGTCAGAGAGTATTAATTTACCCAAAGCATGTGGTTCGAGGAGCTAGGCATAGCTGAGGTTCTGTTTAATACTTAGAAAAATGATTGTAAGATATCAATTTACCTAAGGTATGTGGTCCGAGAATCCAGACATGACCAAGGTTCTATTTGATACTTAGATAGATGTCAGTAAGTATTAATTTACTCAAAGCATGTGGTCCGAGGAGTCAGACGTAACTAAGATTCTGTTTAATACTTAGAAAAATGATTATAAAATATCAATTTACCCAAGGTATGTAGTCCGAGAATCCAGACTAGACTAAGGTTCTGTTTGATACTTAGATAAAGAGTAGAACGCGTGACACATAATATAACAAATCCAAATATGGTGAAGAAAGCTTTCATTAATAATAATACATCCTCAAGTTATTTACATTACAGGGGCGTGGTACAGCCTTTTCCTCCAGGTCTTCAAAATAATATGCACCTATTCCAGTCACTAATGTGATACGATATGACCCTTCCTAGTTGGGTCCTAATTTTCCACATGCTGAGTTCTTTGCAACTCCTAAAACCTTTCTTAACACCAAGTCACCAGGTGCTAGTGGTCTCAGCTTCATGTTGGCATCGTACCCTTGCTTGAGCTTATGTTGGTAATAGGCCAATTAGACCATGGCATTTTCTCTTCGTTCTTCAATTAAGTCCAAACTCTTCTCTAGTAGCCCATCATTACTGCTTGGAATGAATGAACTTGTTCTCAGCGTGGGGAATCCAGTCTTTAAAGGAATAACAACCTCGACCCTATAAGTCATTGAAAATGGCGTCTCCCCAGTGGACCTATGGGGCGTAGTTCGGTATGTCCAAAGGACGTGTGGTAGTTCTTCTACCCATTTTCCCTTTGCGTCGTCCAGTCTCTTTTTAAGCCCTCCCACTATAATCTTATTAACAGTTTCAGCTTTTTCGTTCCTCTGTGGATATGCCGGGGTGGAATATTTATTTGTTATACCCAGGTCACAGTAATATCTCCTGAAGGCCTTACTATCAAACTACAACTCGTTATCCAAGATGAGGGTACAAGAGATTCCAAATCGAGTGACAATATTCTTCCAAACAAATTTCTTAGCATCTGCATCTTTAATATTTGCCAATGGTTCAGCTTCAACCCACTTGGTGAAGTAATTCGTGACGAACAACAAATATCTTTTATTCCCTGTTGCTTTAGGGAAGGGACCTACAATGTTCAATCCCCATTGAGCAAAAGGCCAAGGGCTGGATAGTGGATTAAGGACTCCTCCGGGTTGATGAATTTTTGGTGCAAATCTTTGACATTGGTCACACTTCTTCACATATTTTTGTGCTTCTTTCTGCATATTTGGCCACCAATAGCCTTGTGTAAGGGCATTGTCAGACAAAGATCTGCCCCCCGTGTGGCTTCCACAAATTCCTTCATGTAATTCTTCTAGGAGTAGCTTAACTGCTTCATGTTGTATGCATAGCAAATATGGGCCAGAAAAAGATTTTTTATACAACTTTTGGTCCTTAGACAGCCAAAACCGAGAAGCCTTCCTTCGTACCTTGTCAGCCTCGGACTTATTCTCGAACAAGACATCTTTCTTAAGGAATAGTATAATAGAGTCCATCCAGCTAGGACCTACCCTTATTTGATGAACATGAACCACATTTCCTCTTACCTTAGTAGGTTTACATAACTCCTCCACAAGGTCACTCGAGGTAAACTTTGTGTTGAGGAGGTTGCTAGTGTGGCAAGAGAGCCCGCATGTGTATTTCTACTTCTAGGGACTTATGATAAATTAAAAGACTCAAATCCAGACTGTAAATGTCTAACCTGGCTCAAATATTCATGCATTCTAGGATTTCTGGCTTCCAACTCTCCCTAGACTTGGCCTACCACTAGTCTTGAATTAAAGAATATTTCCACTGCTCTTCCACCTATTTTTTGAACCATGGTCATCCCTACCAGTAGAGCTTCATACTTAGCTTCATTGTTTGTAGCCAAGAAGCCCAATCTCAAGGATTTCTCAATTGTAATCCTCTCAGGAGATATCAGAACTAGCCCCACTCCAAATCCTCTATGGTTCGTCACACCATCAACGTAGACCTTCCAGGACAAAGGTTCTTGCAAGGAGATTACACCAACCAATTTTTCATCCATGTGTTTGCTCCTCTACTCTCTCTTCTAATGGGGTTTCAGTAAACTCAGCTACTAGGTCGGCGAGGACCTGACCCTTGACAGAGATGCGAGGCATGTACTTGATATCAAAAGCTCCTAGGATCGTTCCCCACTTTGCAATTTTCCCTGTGTATTCAGTGCTTCGAAGTAGAGATCTGAACGAGAGTTGGGTTAAGACAACCATCGTGTGTGATTGGAAATAGTGGAGGAGCTTACGTGTGGCATGCACCACTACCAGAATGGCCTTCTCAAGTGGTAGGTAATGGACATCGACCTTATGTAGTGACTTACTCACATAATAAATTGGTCTCTGTACACCACTATCAACCCATATCAGTACCAGGCTCACCGCATGGGAGACCACTGCAATGTAGGCAAACGAAACTTCATCCACCTCGGGCTTAGACATAATGGATGGCTGAGAAAGATACTCTTTCAACTACTAGAAAGCTAGGACACACTCCTCGATCCACTCAAATCCCTTCTATTTGTTCAACAACTAAAAGAAAGGCCTACACCTATCTACTGACCGAGAGATAAATCGGTTTAGAGCAGCGGTCATCCATGTTAGCTTCTGGACCTCTTTCGGATTTCGAGGTAGTTGCAGATTGTTGATTGCATTTATCTGGTCAGGGTTAACTTCAATTCCGCAGTGTGTAACCATGTATCCCAAGAACTTTCTTGATCCAACACCAAAAGAACACTTAGAAGCGTTAAGGCACAGCTTGTGTTTCCTTAATATCCCAAGGGTATTCTTGAGGTCATTAACATGCTCGGATTCTGCCCTACTCTTTACCACCATATCATCTATATAAATTTCGATGTTTTTTCCTAACTATGACTCAAACATCTTGGTTATCATCCTCTGATAGGTAGCCCCTGCATTCTTCAAACCAAAGGGCATCACTTTATAATGGTAATTCCTAATGGGAGTGAAAAAAGCTGTCCTCTCTTGATCGTCCAAAGCCAAAGGTATTTGGTGATAGCCTTGAAAAGCGTCCAAAAAGTTCATCCTAGGATGACCTACAGTGGCATCCACTGGCTGGTCGATCCGAGGCATGGGGAGAGGGTCTTTTGGGCAGACTTTGTTCAGATCTGTGAAGTCCATACATACCCGCCACTTTCCATTTTTCTTCTTCACAACCACAGTGTTGGCCAACCATTCAGGGTAGAACACCTTTTTAATAGTCCCAACCTGCTTAAGCTTCATCACCTTGTCTTTGACTCCGTCAGAATGATCCTTAGATGAGTGCCGAGATGGTTGCTTTTCTAGGGATGACAGATGGATTGACATTCAAATGATAACAG
Organism: Quercus aquifolioides; assembly: GCA_019022515.1. Classification (NCBI taxonomy): domain Eukaryota; kingdom Viridiplantae; phylum Streptophyta; class Magnoliopsida; order Fagales; family Fagaceae; genus Quercus; species Quercus aquifolioides. Next base: position 17,282,294 of record CM032334.1, on the reverse strand, counting down.
ATGAAGCTCGGATCCACCCCCGGAGCTTCGTAAGCATTCCAAGCGAACACATCAACGTTCCTCTTGAGAAACTCTACTAGCTCTTCCTTCTCTTGAGGTGGTAGCTGAGCTTTTACCTGAAAAAACTTCTCCGGGTCATCACCTACAGCAAATTTCTCTAAATCCTCACATTTCTTCTCCCGGACTGGCCCATCCATAGGTAGCACCGGAGACTTTGACTGCTATAAGCCTCCCTCAGCAGAGGCCGAGGACTTAGCTGCAGGCTGATGCAAAATTGCAGACAGGAGGCACTGCCTAGCCATGGACTGACTCCCTACCAGCTCCTCTATCTAGTCCCCTGACGGATACTTCACTTTCTGATGTAGAGTTGAAGAAACAGCCCCAAAGGCATGAAGCCAGGGTCTATCCACAATGACTGTGTAGGGAGAATATGTGTCTACTACAATGAAGTCCACTTCAACCACTTCTGAACCTGCCTGCACAGGTAGTTTAATCTGACCCTTTGGAATCACAACCTTCCTATCAAAGTTTACCAAAGGGGAATCATAGGCTGTCAAATCCTTGGGCCTTAAGTTCAGCCCTCTGTACAAGTCAGGGTACATAATCTCTGTACCACTGCCCTGATCTACCATCACCCTCTTCACATCATACCCCCCTATTCTAAGGGTGACTACCAAAGCATCATCGTGTAGCTGGATGGTTCCCATCTTGTCTTCGTCCGAAAAACTCAGCGCCAGTCGGATCTCCACTTTAGCCTTCTTCGACTCAAAATTAGAGTCCTCGGCTGCTATCCGAGCTACGGACATTACCCTAGAAGGCTGAGAACTAGTTCTCCCAGGTGCAGCAAAGATGACATTGATTATGCCCAACGGGGTTCTTGAAGAAGCACTCCCTTAAGCCCCTGACCTCGGTTGACTTCCTTGCCCGTTGGGTCGATACAAAAACTGCTGTAACCTTCCCTCCCTAATCAGTTGCTTTAGATGGTTCCACAGAGTTCTGCAATCCTCGGTGGTATGCACCTGCTCCTGGTGGTATTGGTAATGAAGGCTCTAATTACGCCTCAAGGGGTCTCCACTTATCTTGTTTGGCCATTTAAAGTATGACTCGTTCTTGATCTTCTCCAAAACTTGATGCACCGGTTCTCGGAACACAGTGTTTACCACCTGAGGAGCTGTAGGCCTAGACTGCCCAGCAAAATCTCTCTGGGATCTGTTATTGTTGTAGCGGTCTGACCTAAAATCCCTCCTCTCTTGAGGGATAACCTTACCCTTTCCCTTGCCTTGCTGTTGGTCCTCCTCAACCCTTTTATACTTATCAATTTGATCCTTAAGCTAGCGTACACTGGTAACAGGTTTCCCAGTCAAAGACTTCCTTAAGCCATGCTCGGTAGGTAGGCCGACCTTGAAAGTCCTAATGGCCACGTCGTCAAAGTCACCATTTATCTCATTGAACATCTCCTAGTATCTGTTCGAATACGTTTTCAGGGTCTCCCCCTCCTTCATGGACAGGGACAACAAGGAATCCAAAGGCCGAGGAACCCTGCTGCACGTGATAAAGCGGGATCCAAACGCCTGGGTGAGTTCCTTAAAGGAATTAATGGAACCTGTACCCAGACCATCAAACCACCTCATCACCATAGGCCCTAAGCTAAATGGGAACACCTTGCACATCAAGGCCTCATTCTTAGAGTGCATAGCCATTCTCTAATTGAAGTGGCTAACGTGCTCCACAGGGTCTGTTCGATCATTGTACATGGTGAATGTGGGCTGAGTGAACCGCCGAGGAAGTCTCCCTCCTTCAATCCTGTGTGTGAAAGGTGATCTAGAAATTTTGTTAAGTGCTCTACTCATAGCGTCATTTCGTAGGCCTCTCGAAGATGAATTTCTGTTTCTACGCTCATGATGGTAGTCTTCATCATACAAGAAAGACTCACTAGGAGGAGTCCTTGATCTGCGCCTATAGCTACCATCCTCTTCACCATCAAAAAAGAAGTCAGAAATGGAAGGAGCTCGGTTTCTCTGTTCATGGCGTAAACTTCTCTTTAAGTGATCAATCTCCAGCTGCATGGCTCTGGTGTTTTGCTCATGAGAGAGATGGCTACCACCTCGAGAATGGCTCCTACTAGTGTGGGTAGTATGCACACTCCCCTCCCAATCCCTTCTTTATTCAAGATCACGGGAGTGATCTTGATGTTGAGACCCCATAGACTCTGCCTAGTTTGGACCTAAACCTACCATCTTTGAACGTTAAACTCACTACAACACCAGTAATTTTCACAAACGACGCCAATTGTAAGGACCATATTTGAGTCTCTAGCTCAAAAAATAGATGGACTTAGGCCCAAGAAGCCCAAAACAATGAATTTGTAGAAAGTGAGTTGGAAAAACTGGGGTTTAGTGAATCAGACAACAAATAAGGTAGATCTTGAAGACAAAAGAATGAAGATAAACAAGTTTAAACTAAAGAAAATCGTCCTCGGTAAAGTCCGAGGAGATTGGTTCTAATATATCTCTTTCAAGTTTGATTACAAAATTAGTTCTTGATGCTACAGTGTTTTTCTCTTAGTTTTGATCCCTTCACTGTGGAGGGTCTCTTCCATTATATAGTTCTCCTTAATCAATCCTAGCTCTCCACTTGTTGATCATCCAAGCTACTACTTGAGTGTTTGTCTCATCGGACACTCTCTCTGGCCCTCTGTGCGTTGAGGAAGCCAATGTAACATTGTTCAGGGATCTTCTCTACATTAATGCAGCCAGAAAGTTAGCTACAAAGCATTCAATGTGGTGGTAGCAGTCTTCTTCTTAGATATTTTAGGACTCCCCCCCCCCCCTTGTCCTAGGTTTCTGTAATGCTTATCCGTACCTACAGGACTTCCTGGAACATTCCCCTGGACGGCAGACCACTTCTTCGGACCTAGGCTTTGGTTGGCCGAGGAGACATTCATCCTCGACCTACCCTTCTGGGCCCTTATAACCGAAACTAACTTCTTCATTTACTAACGCGAACCCATTTGACAATGTTTTCTCTTCTTCGGACAACCTTTCGTCCTGAGATTAGGCCTCAGGCCCAATATATATATATATATATATATATAGATAATGAGCTTCTGGGCCCAATACCCTTACATGTGTTATTGACCCAAAAAAAAAAATTACAAATACATGAAATTTTACAATTTCTTTCTACGAGTTTTCATATTTTGGAATCGTCACATGATAGTTTATTATCAATTGTGATTATCTAATGTCAATGTGAATGTGATCATTTTATTTTGTTAAGTTTGTATAACATTTTTATTTTTATGTAATTGTCTTTATTTATTTGTTATTGTTTTTTTATTATAAATTATTGACCTTATATTAATTATCGACACACATAACCACATTAATCCATACATAAATAATACATTTAACAATCACTAACTTTACTATATATTTTTTTTCTTTGAATCACTAGTTTTATAACAAAAAGTTATTATAACATGATAATAATATATACATGTAACAAATCCTCTGTATTTCTTGGTTATTAAATTATATAAAGTTATATTATATGTATACCATGTACACATTCACACACTTCACAATTCACACAAATAACATTATATCAAAATAAATAAATAAATAAATAACTAATGCACACAATTAGTATCAAACACACACACACACACACACTCTCTCTCTCTCTCTCACACACACACACACACATATATAAAATATAAATTTATAGTAAAGAGAGACATTCAGAACTCACAAACACTCACATTTTACTCTTAGAGTAGGAGATACATAGAAAGTTAGATAGAGAACAGAGATGAGATGAGATTCATGAGAGAAAAGGAGAGTGATTTGTGTTGTTAGTTAGTTTTGAGATGAGCTGATCTATGTTGTTTGATTTTGGGCATGTGCAAGATTTAAGTCAAGTTGTGTTAGGTTCTAAGACTTTAGAAACTAAATGTATTAGAACTTCAATGTGTATTGTGTTGGCAAACCATGATCAAAACTTAGAGTCTAGATTTAGGCTGCTCAAAGTGTGTTTATGTGTAAAGTTAGAATCGAGTGATTGTAGAATTTACTGGACTAAATCTACAAGGCTCGATTGATCGAAAATTAGACTCAATCAATCGAACCTCGTGCAGATTATTTTTTTTGCAGAATTTCCAACTCAGCCCAAGCCCATATGACGTGTAGGATTTTATATTTTGCTTCAAGTATAAAAGAAAAAAACCCTAGTCACGTTTTAGATGTTGTTGATACGATGTGTGTGTGAATCTTCTGTGAGATCTAGAGGTGTTTACCTTCATACACACTTAGGGTTATCAAGATCAAGATTGATGTCAAGAACTTGTTGATCTCTTCAGTTGCTGTTTCAAGAGCTTAAAGAAAAACACAAGTAGGAGAATTTGTGGTTGCTGTGGATCAAAGAAAGAAGTAATCCGTGGACTCGGAGCTGTCACATGGTCATGGTAGTAAGTTTTCTATTCGATGTAGTAATAGGATGTTAGTGGTCTAAGTCTTATTGTACAATTTCAATTCTTTCATAGTGGATCTGTTTTACTTTGAGGATAGTTAGGTTAAATCCTTCCTAAGTTTTTTACCGATTTGGTTTTCTTGGGTTATCATATCATGTGTTTTTTATATTTCCGCACTATTTACATTATATGATTTGAATGTGTTTAACCTAGATCTTATTAATGAACTTTTTAATTAACTTGGCTTAATATTAGGTTAAACAACTTGTGTTTAAGAGGTCTAAAAACGTACAAATTATGCAAAAATACTTTTAAGGGTAATTATATTAATAAAAAATATTATATATATATAAATATTTATTTTTTTCCAAGTCAGGGTTAATTTGAAATTACAAGTGCAGCCGCCTTCAAAATGAAAATCAATCAATTCTGCAATTAAAATCTATCTATATATCTAGGTGTACAATGATTAAAAATTTGTCGATTCGTCTGTCTCTTTTGATGTGAAATAATTACGAAAGCAAAAATATACATTACTCGTACTACGTACATAGGAAATGTGATTTGGATCCCAACTCATCAGAAGAGTACCACCACCCTCGTTCGCATGCTGTACTTAGAGCATTCGCAGTAGTGATTGTAAAATTTTAGCTATTTAGTTACACAAAAAGTCACTTTATCTATTTTACCTACACACATGCTGCAACAGTGAATCTATTTTAGCTTTCAACACAATAAAATAATATACACATCACAATAAAATAATATAAACACTACAATAAAATAATATATCTTACTACCAAAAAAACAACCACAGCACCAACCACAACCACTATCAGCCACATCCACACCCACCACCACCACCACTAGCAGTTCACAGCAGGCAAAAAAAAAAAACCCCCAAATCTCCAATTTTTTTCTTCAACCCAGACCAAACAAAATAAAAAATCACGAGAAACCCACCCGATCGGCATCAACAATCACGGTTGATCGGCAGCAACACCCACACCCACCACCACGAAACCCACCCGAGCCACCCACTGATGCTAACGAACCCAGCCATAGCCCACTGATGCCGACGAACCCAGCCACCCACCGATGCTGATCTACCCACACAACCACAACCACCACCACACCACAGCCCACAACAGAGAAAAAAAAAAAAACCAAGTAAGGCGCGAGATGGGTTGGCGGGGTGGATCGAGGCCGGGGTTTGCGGTGTGGATCGACGGCGAGGTTTGCGGCGTGGATCAGCGACGAGGTCTGCGGCGTGGATCGGCGGCATGGAGGTGGGCTGGCAGCGGTGAGATGAAGTTGAGAGAGAGCTGAGAGTTGAGAGAGATCAGAGTTGACAGAGAGAGAGAGAGATGGGTAATATTTTAATGCGGCCAGAATAAAAAATTAAATTTTTTTTTAGCTCTAAGCTACTGTGCACATCTATCTATAGATGTGCACTGTAACAAATCATCTAAAAAAATAAGTATAGTTCCACTGCTAGAGCAAGTTTTTTGTGTGTGAGGAGTTAAAATATACCAATATAACTTTTTAATACCACTGCTGCGAATGCTCTTATAAATAATAAACTTCTTAACCGTTTTCTCCTACTGCTTTCATCATGGACACTTGGCATAAACAAAAACACTCATGGGTCATGACAGACTGCTATAAACCTTACCTTGATTCTATTCTTGATTTCTAGAAATACGTAATTGAAGCTGGGCCACATATTAATTCTGGAGAATTAATAGACCATGCAAAGCTTTTGAGCATGATTTTTTTTTTTTTTTTCTTCTTTTTGCTCACTCTTTTTCTTTTTCTTTGACTTTTTCAGTTTTTCCACACTCTTTTGTCACATCGTCTAGGTCTAGCAAATAAATATCTGACTTTTATTACCTGCCCCTTCAATCTCGCATCTGATATTTCTGAATCAAAAAAGAAGGAAGCAGAGCATAGTTGGAGCTCGGCCACTTGTTCCTTATCTTGAAGCATTTAGTTTTGAGGCTAGAATGGACCATGCCAAAGCTGTTCAACAATAACTTTTAGATTTTTGGATTTTTTTTTTTTTAGGAACTTTTAGATTCTTTTGTGGTCACTGTCTCACATGCCGCTTGAAATTGTTAAAGCTTTGGGGAACAGGTTTCTTCCATTATTATTATAGTTATAGAAAACAATTTTTTACAACTCAAAATGATCACGCGGTTCAATTATTGTCCTTTTTGGCTTATTAATATCAGAAGGAGAAAAAAGAAAAGAAAAAAAGAACTGTTCACGCGGTTTGATTGATGAGGAAGGAAAGGAAGAGAAGGGAATGATTTCTTTCATTTAATTAGAAAGAAAATGAGGAAGGAAAGAAGAATGGGCGGAAAATGATTCTTGTAGGATGCATTATTTTTCTTTTCTTAAAATTACCCTTATACTCTTTAAAAGTTTTATTTATTTTTTTTAAGTACTTTTATATCCTTATTAATATATAATTTAAAATCATAAAAATTTATTAAAAAAAATGATAAAAGTGTAAAATACATTTAATTTCTTTCCTTTTACCTCTTCTTTACATCCAAACACACCTGAGAAAATAATTTTCCTTTTTCCTTTCCATTCCTTTATACTTTTCTTTCCTCTTTATTTCATCCAAATATAGCATTTGAAGAGAAGGGAAATGAAGGAAAAAAAAATGTATTTGAAATCTCTTGATACAAAGGAGAAGAGAAAGGAAACAGTGGGAATGTATTTTACACTTTTATTCTTTTAAATTATAAATTAATAAGAATATAAAAGTAATTTCTCAACAAAAATCAAAACTTTTTATGGGTGTAAGAATAATTTTGGGATAGAAAAATGGTGATTCCACAAAACAACTTTCCATCTCATTCTCCTTTCTTTCTTCCTTTTCATTTTAACCAAACAAGAGAACTTCCTTTCATTCTATTTCCATGCAACCAAACATAGCCTTAGTTCAAAAAGATTAAAGTGAATGTAGGAAACATAAAAATAAAATAAAAAATTGAAGGGATAGAAATTGTTTTAATTTTTTTCTCTGCAATATTTGATAAAGAGGATAGAAAATTCTAGGAAAATGTAAAAAAAAAAAAAAAAAAAAAAAAAGGTTTTTACTCATATAATATGAGCAAAATGATAATATATATTCAAAAATAATTTTCTCTTTACCTTTTTCTCTCCATTTTGAAGAATGGATTTTGGTTGGTCAAGATAGAAAATTATACCCATTCTCTTTTACATCTCCTGTTATTTTCACTATGCCAAATTGAGAAAAACTTCCATTTTTCATTCTCTCCTATTTTTAGGACGAGAGGTCAAAATGAATAAAATCGATTCAAAATATTTTATTAATTTAAACAATAAAATAAATATTATAAAATTAAAATTTTGAACTTTCACACAAAATATAAAATTAATATAATTTATAAATTTTTCCATGATTAGTATTAATTAAAAAGATACTAATAAAAAAAAGTCAATATATTCATTAAAAAAAAAAAACTTTAAAAAGCAATCTAAATAAAAGAAATATAAATAAATAAATAAATAATTAGATTACTTAAGAGTAATTATATTGATTAAATAAACAACCTTGGATCTCCTTCTTCCGCCCATGCTTATATCAAAAGGGCCCTTTATTTTTTTAAAGGAAATTATATCTAAAAGATTTAAACTATCTATCACCATGGAAAATTTTCTCATCTAGAACAATTCTTAAAATTCCAAGGGAGCGGGCGGATATGAAAAGGCAAGTGCCAGTTGTAGCTCAAATCTTGCTCCATAACTTAGCCCCATCGAATAAGAAAGGTATTGTAGGGTCAATTTTTGTAGCCCAAGCCCAAAAGGTATGGATTGTGAGCCCAATGAACCCAAGACAATAAATTTGTAGAGAGTGGGTGAAAGAGCTAGGCTAGAAATGAATTAAACAGTGTTGGACTGCAGTGCTTGTGAATAAATTAACATCCAATCGTGCTCGGACAGATGAAATCATAGATGTCCGAAGAGGAGTTGTATTGAATGAACATGGGTTACAATTGTTAGAGGTACAGTAATGGAGTTTTCTCCTTTCTATCTTTCTTTTTTCGATCCCCCGTTATCAGAGGCCTCTCCCTCTTATATAGTACCCCCTCCCTTCATCTTCATCGTCCACTTGTTTATCATCTAGGCGCCCACTTGAGTGCATGTCCCATCATGTACCCTCTTTAGCCTTGTGTGAGTGGCGGTAGCTGAGAGTGCACTGTTCAGGGGTCTTCTCCACATTAATGCGGCTAGGAAAGTAGGTGCAGTGCATTTAATGTGGTGGTTGAAGTTTGTCTCCTAGATATTTCTCCGTTCCTGCTATCCTCATGCGTGCTTGAGGTTCATCTTCATCATTACACTTGTTAGGGGGATCATTTGAGCTTCCCAGACGCCTATCAGACCAAGCTTCTTCGGATCCGAGGATAATGGACTCCTCAGACAATTGAATGTCTCCTTGGATTATGACCATGCTCCTCTCCAGACATGCTTCTTTTACATGGGCTTCTGCTTGAGTGTTTTCATCTCTTCGGACAAAGAGTAGTCTTCAAATAGGGCCCTGGGCCCAATACGTTAGGTTGGGCTTTTCACCCCCCACAGTAGCCCCTCAAAATTTTAGTTTTTCCCTCGCATCCGAAGAGAAAAAGTAGTATTTTGACTTGTCACGGAATAGAAGTTTGAAATGACAAAAATGTCGGAACTTACACGCGTGTGGGCATAGAAGTAGGCGCTTCATTAATGCCGCTGTCGTTTCAGTCTCCCCAAGGCACTGTCATTTACTTCAGGTGGCGTTTTGTCTTTGGCATCCAACGGTGGGCTGTAGATCCAACGGATGTGATTTTTTCTTCAGAATTTGGGCGGGATGGCCCCTGACCCTTCATTTGACCTCGTATAAAATCTCAGAGGAAGTCATTCCTTCCTTACTTTGCAACTCCTAGACCATCCAACAAGAACAAGCACACAACTGCTCCGAGCTCTTTCAGTCGCCGATTTCAATCTTTCCCGAAGTCATCAAGAATCCTTCTGCGCGTTCGAAGATCGATTTCCAGTTCAGTTCCTGTAAGTTTTCATCTTCTCGAGCCTTCAGTCCTCTCTTCGGCCAACTTTCTCGCCCTTTGAACGGTCACTCCCTGGTTGCTACACTCAGTGCTTCCATTTTTCCGTTTAAGCGTAATGGGTAAACTCCAGTATCGGGTGGATAGTCCTACCCAGTTGGAGGAATTTAGGGCCACATATCGCATACCCCCAAACGTGGGGGTGAGGTATTGCCTTCCAGAGAAAATACTGACTGATCGGAAAACGGGAGAAGTCGTGATCCCCGTCATCGCCTTCCTAGAAGGGGGGATGACAATCCCCATGGGTCCCATCACCACTAGCTACCTTCGAAACCATAGGCTTACTCCCTGGCAGTGCGCGCCTAACATGTTTAGGATCTTAGGAGCAATTGAGGACCTTAACCGTCACCTAGGATTGGGACTCACCTGGCTCGACGTGGTACATATGTACGAGTGCCACAGCCAGCAAGGGGCGGGATATTATTTAAAATCCCGGTCCGACATTGTTAGGCTTATTTCCTGCCTCCCCAAATCCAACAAAGGGATGAAAGACGACTATGTGATCGTCTCGGGCGCATGGTATGACGGCCCTCACTGCCCAACCAAGCATGGAGAGCCAGGTGGGACATGTTAGATTTAGGCACACTAACCATAGGCCTAGGATCCTCGTCTTTTAATGGTTTTTAATTCTTCTCGTGTTGCTATTTTCGAGTCTCTAACAAAGTTTTGCTGTGACTTGTAACAGATAAAAATCGCGTTTCTCCTCGGCTCAGCCTTACAAACATCGCCGCCCTTAATTTTTTATTAAGATCAGAGATTTTTGTAAGCGAGGACGAGCAGCTCCGATCGGCTCCCCTTATTCTAGGATACACAGCAAAGCCAAAGAATTTCCAACCAGTCGGCAACGCGATAACCCAGGGAGATCATCGCCTTAATCGCATTGACGTTGCTTGGAAGGGCTTTTTGGCGCCATACAAGCGTGCACCCGTACCCCATCCAAACCCTCAGGGTATACCCCCTCTCGTTCAGCCGCTCCAGCAAGTTCACCTCGAACAGGTGGTTGAGGGTGAGAGGGTCGGCTCTTCCACCTCCTCGCTAGAGGAGCAAATAGACAAATTCCAGTTCGGGGGAGAGGCTTCAGGAGGAGGTCGAGTGATTGAGGTCTCCGACGCCGAGGAAGAGACCGACAGGCAGTCAGGCATTCACCATACTTTGCTAGCTGCTCATCCTGAAGACTACTCGGGCGACGACATGGATTTGAGGAGTTTAATGAAGGGTAGGGGCAAAAAGGCCGAGCAGAAAGGCACTGGGACTTCCCAACCAGTGGTGAATCTGCCTCCAGTGCCACCCCAGGTTCCTGACCCCGGCCTGAAGCCCGTGCAGGATCTGCAGAAGAAGAGGCCCCTCCTTGATGCTGAGGAAAAGCAAGTGCAGAGGGCCAAAGGGACCAAGCAGCAGAAGGTGGTGAAAGACCACCGGAACCAGAGGGCCTCGTCCACTGAGAGCCGAGAGGAGGTCATAGTGGCTGACGTCCGCCGAGGAGGAGGACCTCGCATCTGGTCTCCAAGGTTGGAGTTGGATGGCGCTCTAATCTCCTGGGACACCTCCCTCAGGAATTACGATGGAGGAAGGGCAGGTTATGTTGCTGAGGCTTTGCAGCAGCCACTCCTCCTTCCCCACGACATGGACTCCTACAGGCGTTTTAACCAACAAGAGCTCTTTCAATCCCTTAAGAGGGATATGGCCATGGTAAGCGAGTTCAGTCCGATTAGTTGAATCACTGACACTTTTGCTTTTTCCCTTTTTCTGTGCTTTATATTCAAAATTTCCATTATGTAGGTCACCCAGCAAATCTTTGTGGCCGAGGAGTGGAATAAGAAGAGCCACCTTGAGGCCCAGGCAGCGGTCTACTCTCGGAACGAGGCGGAGAAATCTCTGGGCCAGCTGAAGGAGGAATATGCCCATCTGTCCGAGGAGCTCAAAGAGATGACCAACCAGAAGAAAAGCCTCGATACTGGTATTAAAAATGTTGAAAAACAGGCCGAAGAGCAATGCAAGCTGCTGAATACGGCCGAGATCAACCTGGCAACCGAGAGGGAGCTGGTGAAAGGGCTTAGATCTGAGCTTAAGAAAGCCAAGGAGAGCGCCCGATTAGCCGAGCAGAACGCCCAACTGGCCAAGGAGGCAATCGAGGCTGAGAGAAAAGCAACATACCAGCTGGGGGTGGATGAGACCGGGTCCCAGCTTACGGAGCAATTTGCCTCGGTTAGCCGAGACTATTGCGACATAACCTGGAACAAGGCACTGGACGCTGCTGGAGTCCCTGCTGACTCGGAGCTGAGACTGCCTGGGAGCATATACTACGATCCTGATATCCGAGAGCTCCTGGCGGATGATCCTCCTCCTACACAGCTCCCAAAGGCCTTGGATCAACCCCTGGCCAGCCAAGTCCCTCCTGCCAACCTTGAGGCCTCCAAGGAGTCTGACCAGCCAGGTGACAAGGGCAAACAAGCTGAGCCACCCAAGGACGAGGGCAAGGGCAAGGGGTTGGAAAAGGGGAAGACCTTTTCTGAGCCCAAGGACAAGGCTCCAGAAGTTGCTGCTACTCGGACAGAACAGGCTGCTGACCCTGTGGTCCCTCAACCGAAAACTTAGACATAGGGGCTTTTGTTTTGCACTTGTATTTATTTTGTTTTTATGCAAGGAATTGTAAACCCTTTTCTTTTGATCAATGAAACAGTTTTCCTTTTGTCTCTAGTGTTTTCGTTACATGTCTTATGATTTATTATTGCTACACATAACTGTACTTTGCAATTATAACAATGCGAATAAACTTGATCATGATATCGTACTGATGGTATGAATAATCGAAACTGGTATTGAACAGAACAGTTCGTATAAGAGTTATTAATAAGTGATGATTGCAACGAGTAACTATGGAAGTTTCACATGTCTTTCCAAATATAAAAAGAGTGTTATTACCCCTCGGTTTTGAATTAAACATAACTAAGGAAGCCAATCATAAATTAGAATCAATTTAAGCATAATCAAGAATTTTAGCACTAAGCCCCAGTGACAATAGCTGTGTGGGGGTGTTGACTAACCTGTGTCATTTGGTTCAAGGACCATAGGGAACGAACGTATTCGAGTGTTAACTAACCCAAATCATCTGGTCCGAGGACTACAGGCATGACTGGATTTAAGTTTAAACACTAAGAGAACTGCTACGGAGTGTTAACTAACCCTAATCATCTAGTCCGAGGACTACAGGCATGATTGGATTTAAGTTTAAACACTTGGATTGTGACGGAGTGTTAACTAACCCTAATCATCTGGTCCGAGGACTACAGGCATGATTGGATTTAAGTTTAAACACTTGGAGAACTACTACGGAGTGTTAACTAACCCTAATCATCTGGTCCGAGGACTACAGGCATGATTGGATTTAAGTTTAAACACTTGGATAACTGCAACGGAGTGTTAACTAACCCTAATCATCTGGTCCGAGGACTATAGGCATGATTGGATTTAAGTTTAAACACTTAAGAGAACTGTAACGGAGTGTTAACTAACCCAAATCATCTGGTCCGAAGACTACAGGCATGATTGGATTTAAGTTTCAACACTTGGATAACTGCAACGGAGTGTTAACTAACCCTAATCATCTGGTCCGAGGACTACAGTTATGATTGGATTTAAGTTTAAACACTTAAGAGAACTGTAACGGAGTGTTAACTAACCCAAATCATCTGGTCCGAGGACTACAGGCATGATTGGATTTAAGTTTAAACACTTGAGAAAACGGTGAATGAGTGTTAACTAACCCGAATCATCTGGTCCGAGGACTACAGGCATGACCGGATTTAAGTTTAAACACTTAAGAGAACTGTGAACGTGTTAACTAACCCTAATCATCTGGTCCGAGGACTACGGCATGATTGGATTTAAGTTTAAACACTTAGAGAACTGCAACGGAGTGTTAACTAACCCTAATCATCTGGTCCGAGGACTACAGGCATGATTGGATTTAAGTTTAAACACTTGAGAAAACGGTGAATAAGCGTTAACTAACTCGAATCATCTGGTCCGAGGACTACAGGCATGACCGGATTTAAGTTTAAACACTTGAGAGAACACTTTACGTAGCAAATTGGCATATCGGCTGAAGAAAAGATTCGATTAATAAAAGTACCTCTTGAGGTTATTTAAATTCCAAGGACGCGGTATTACATAACCATCCAGGTCTTCTAAGAAATATGCCCCAATGCCAGCTCCCGAAGTGATACGATATGGCCCTTCCCAATTGGGTCCTAATTTTCCCCAAGCTAGGTTCTTTGCAGTGCCCACAACTTTCCTCAGCACCAGATCACTAGGTTCTAGGGGCCTTAGCTTTACGTTAGCATCGTAGCCCTGTCTGAGCTTTTGTTGGTAATGTGCCAGCCGAACCATTGCACTCTCCCTCCTTTCCTCAATCAGATCCAAACTCTTCTCTAGCTGCTCATTGTTGCCGGTCGGACTAAACGAGCTAGTTCTTAATGTTGGGAACCCGATTTCCAAAGGAATGACAACTTCAGCCCCATAGGTCATTGAGAAGGGGGTTTCTCTAGTAGACCTGCGAGGCGTAGTTCTGTAAGCCCAAAGTACATGTGGCAATTCCTCTACCCATTTGCCCTTCGTATCATCTAGCCTCTTCTTCAAGCCGTTCACTATGACCTTGTTGACAGCTTCTGCTTGCCCATTACCCTGGGGATAAGCAGGAGTGGAGTATCTATTTATAATTCCCAGCTCGCTGCAATAATTCCTAAATGCCTTGCTATCGAACTGTAGGCCATTATTCGAGATGAGAGTGTGAGGAACTCCAAACCGAGTGACAATATTCTTCCACACAAACTTTTGCACATCAACGTCTCTGATATTGGCTAGCGGCTCAGCTTTGACCCACTTGGTGAAATAGTCTGTGCCGACCAGAAGGTACTTCTTGTTTCCTGCAGCTTTAGGGAAGGGTCCCACGATATCCAAGCCCCATTGGGCGAAAGGCCATGGGCTAGATAGCGGATTAAGAGTTCCCCCTGGTTGGTGAATGTTTGGGGCGAAGCGCTGACATTGATCACACTTTTTGACATATTCGTGGGCTTCTTTTTGCATGTTAGGCCACCAATAACCTTGGGTGAGGGCTCGGTGAGCCAAGGATCTGCCTCCAGTGTGGCTCCCACAAATTCCTTCGTGTAGCTCTTCTAGTAATGGCTCAGACGCTTCAGGATGTATGCACAACAAGTATGGTCCCGAATAGGAGCGTCTGTATAATTTCTGGTCCTCGGATAACCAGAACCTAGTCGCCTTCCTCCGAACTTTGTCAGCTTCCCCCTTCTCTTCTGGCAATATATCTTCTTTCAGGAATTTAATTATAGGGTCCATCCAGCAGGGCCCGGCCCTGACTTGGTGAACCTGGATTGCCTCTCTTTTTGCCTCTGTAGGCCCGTGCAAGTCCTCGACGAGGATGATTCTTGGCAGGTTTTGCGCCGAGGAGGTGGCAAGCGTGGCCAAGGAATCAGCATGGGAGTTACCACTTCTGGGGATGTGTAGTAAACTGAAAGAGTCGAACTCCGATTGCAGACATTTAACTCGGCTCAAGTACCCCTGCATTCTTTCATCCTTCGCCTCAAACTCGCCTTGTACTTGACCTACGACCAACCTTGAGTTCGAGAACAACTCCACGGACTTTCCTCCCATTCTTCGGACCATAGCCATTCCCATCAGTAGGGCCTCATACTTCGCCTCATTATTCGTTGCCGAGAAGTCCAGCCTTAAAGACTTCTCAATAACGATCCTTTCGGGGGATATCAACACTAGCCCAACTCCAGAACCTCTTTGGTTTGCCGCGCCATCAACGTACACTTCTTAATGGGAGGGATTCTGTTGGGAGATCACGCCAACTGATTTTTCATCCATGTCTGACGTGGGCTTTACTTCTTCTAGTTGGGGCTCCGTGAACTCAGCCACCAAATCCGCAAGGACCTGACCCTTGACCGATGTGCAGGGCATATATCTTATGTCGAAAGCCTCTAAGATCGTACCCCATTTGGCAATCCGCCCAGTGTAATCAGCGCTTCGGAGTATAGCCTTGAGTGGGAGTTGAGTGAGGACAATGACCGTATGGGCCTGGAAGTAGTGAGGTAGCTTCCGTGTACCGAGCACCACTGCTAGGATAGCCTTCTCCAGAGGTAAGTAACGGATCTCGGCCTCATGCAGCGACTTGCTTACGTAATAAACCGGTCTTTGCACACCACAGTCTGATCGTACCAACACCAGGCTCACCGCACAGGGAGCTACAGCGATGTAGGCGAACAATACCTCATCTGGCTCAGGACTGGACATGATTGGTGGCCGAGCTAGATAATCTTTGAGTTGCTGAAAGGCCAAAGCACATTCTTCAGTCCATTCGAATCCCTTCCACTTGTTGAGCAGAGAGAAGAAGGGCCGACACCTGTCTGCTGATCTAGAGATGAACCGATTCAGGGCAGCAGTCATTCCGGTCAGTTTTTGAACCTTCTTGGGATTCCGAGGAGCTCGTAAATCGTTAATGGCCTTTATCTGATCGGGGTTGACCTCAATCCCTCTGTGAGTCACCATGTATCCCAAAAACTTGCCGGACCCCACCCCAAATGAGCACTTAGAAGCATTTAGTCGCTGTTTGTACTTTCTTAGAACCTCAAAGGTACTTTCAAGGTCCTTCACATGCTCGGCGACAACCTTGCTCTTTACCACCATGTCATCTATGTAGACCTCAATATTTTTGCCC
The DNA here is from genome assembly GCA_019022515.1 of Quercus aquifolioides. Classification (NCBI taxonomy): domain Eukaryota; kingdom Viridiplantae; phylum Streptophyta; class Magnoliopsida; order Fagales; family Fagaceae; genus Quercus; species Quercus aquifolioides. Next base: position 17,265,952 of record CM032334.1, on the reverse strand, counting down.
AGCTGTGGCTCGAACATCCTCGTCATCATCCTCTGGTAGGTAGACCCCGCGTTCTTCAAGCCAAATGGCATCACTTTATAGTGGTAATTACCAATAGGGGTGACAAAAGCGGTTTTCTCTTGATCATCCAGGGCTAGTGGTATCTGGTGGTAGCCTTGGAAGGCGTCTAGGAAGCTCATCCGAGGATGGCCGACAGTGGCATCCACCAGCTGGTCAATTTTCGGCATAGGGAACGGATCTTTGGGGCAGGCCTTATTCAAATCAATGAAGTCCACGCATATTCGTCATTTCCCACTCTTCTTCTTTACCACCACGGTATTTGCCAGCCATTCAGGATAAAAAACTTCCTTAATAGCTCCAGCTTGTTTGAGCTTCGCTACCTCTTCTCTTACTGCATTAGCATGTTCCTTGGACGGGCGCCGAGGAGGCTGTTTCTTGGGGGTGATCAGTGGATTTACCTTCAAGTGGTGACATATGAACTCCGGGTCTACCCCTGGGGTTTCGTAAGCACTCTAGGCAAATACATCAAGATTTCGCTTGAGGAACTCTATTAGCTCTTCCTTCTCTTGAAGAGGTAGCTGAGATCCGACTTGTAAGAACCTATCAGGATCATCTCCAATAACCACTTTCGTTAAATCTTCACATCGAGTGCCTTCGTCTGAACCTTCGACGGGCAATTCCCGAGATTGTAACTGCTATAAACCCCTTTCGGCTCTGGACGAGGACTGAGCTTCGGGCTCATGTTGAATGGCAGCCACTAGGCACTGTCGGGCCATGGACTGGTCTCTTCGGATCTCATGAATTTGCCCTTCAGATGGGTATTTGACCTTCTGATGTAAAGTAGAGGAAACAACCCCAAGTGCATGAAGCCAAGGTCTGGCTACGAGTGCCGTGTAGGGTGAGTATACGTCCACAACTATAAAGTCCACCTCTACCACCTCGGAGCCGGCTTGCACAGATAAACGTATCCGGCCTTTCGGGGTGACAGCCCTTCCTTCAAAGCTTATGAGGGGGGAATTGTACGGTGTCAGGTCTTGGGGTTTTAGGCCTAGCCCCTTGTAGAGATCCGGGTACATTATCTCCACAGCACTACCCTGGTCCAACATCACCCTCTTCACATCGTACCCTCCTATTCTGAGGGTGATGACTAATGCATCATCATGGGGTTGGATGGTGCCAATCATGTCTTCGTCCGAGAACCCTATCACCAGCGGGGCACCAGACTTAACTTTCTTCGGACCTCGGCTTGAATCCCCTGCTGATGGTCGGCCTACCGACATAACTTTCAACGGCCAGGATCCTGTTCTCCCCGGCGCGGCGAAGACAACGTTGATAGTTCCTAGTGGCGGCTTTGAAGGGTCATCTCTTCGTGGCCCTGAGCCCATCTGCCCTCCTCGATCGCTAGAGGGGTGCAAGAGGTGTCTTAGTCTACCATCACGAACCAGTTGGTCCAAGTGATCCCACAGGCTCCTACAATCCTCCGTGGTATGCCCGTGATCTTGATGGTACTGGCAGTAGAGATTATGATTGCACCTCTCAGGGTTTCCTACCATCTTGTTCGGCCACCTGAAGAATGATTCATTCTTGATTTTTTTCAAGACTTGGTGTACTGGTTCTTTGAACACAGTGTTGACCGCTTAAGGATTTGTTGATCCTGACTGCCCAGCAAAATCTCTCCGCGGTTTACTGTGGTTATAGCGGTCCGACCTGAAATCCCTCCTCTCCTGGGGGATAACCTTGTCCTTACCCTTCCCTTGCTGCTGATCCTCTTCAACTCTTTTGTACTTTTCTATGCGGTCCATAAGTTGACGCATGTTTGTAACCGGTTTGCCAGATAAGGACGTCCTCAAACCAAGGTCAGTAGGGAGGCCGAGCTTGAATGTGCTAAGGGCCATTGCATCAGAGTTGCCCTCCGTATCATTGAACATCTCCCAGTATCTATCTGAATATGCCTTCAAGGATTCACCCTCTTGCATGGTCAAGGATAGCAGTGAAGAGAAGGGTCTGGCCACTCTTCGGCATGTGACAAAACGGGAGCCGAATGCTTGAGTGAGCTCTTTGAAGGAGTTGATGGAGTCTGCCTTCAGGCCGTCAAACCACCTCATGGCAACTGGCCCGAGACTGGAAGGGAAAACCTTACACATCAGAGCTTCATCTCTGGAGTAGACAGCCATCCTCTGGTTAAAATGACTCACGTGCTCCACGGGGTCTGTTTTACCATTGTAGATGGTGAACGTTGGTTGGTTAAAGCACCGAGAAAGCCTCGCTTCCTCAATCCTGCGCGTAAAGGGTGACCTAGAAATCTGATTCAGAGCCCTGTTCATGGCATCGTTTCCCACGTCTCCACGTGATGGGCTTCTGTGTTGCCTCCTGTGATGAGACTCCTCTTCATAGGTGTAGGACTTGCTGGCTGGTGTCCTAGACTTATGTTGATAAGTGACATCTTGCTCGTCATCAAGGTCCTTATCAAAATACGAGGAAGCTCGTTTCCTCTTTGCATGGCGCAACTCCCTTTTTAGTTTTTCTACTTCCAGTTGCAAATCCCGGTTCTTCTCTGCATGGGACATGTGACTTCCGCCCTGTGACTGGCTTTGGCCAACACGCACAGTGTGTACACTGCCCTCGCGATCTTGTCTCCTTTCTAAGTTAACAAAAGGATCCATGTGTTGGGATGCCTTGGATTCTGCTTGTTGTTGACCTCGTCCTGCCATCATCAACTGTTGTTTTCACCCTTGCACAAGCTCTCCCCACAGACGGCGCCAATTGTAGGGTCAATTTTTGTAGCCCAAGCCCAAAAGGTATGGATTGTGAGCCCAATGAACCCAAGACAATAAATTTGTAGAGAGTGGGTGAAAGAGCTAGGCTAGAAATGAATTAAACAGTGTTGGACTGCAGTGCTTGTGAATAAATTAACATCCAATCGTGCTCGGACAGATGAAATCATAGATGTCCGAAGAGGAGTTGTATTGAATGAACATGGGTTACAATTGTTAGAGGTACAGTAATGGAGTTTTCTACTTTCTATCTTTCTTTTTTCGATCCCCCGTTATCAGAGGCCTCTCCCTCTTATATAGTACCCCCTCCCTTCATCTTCATCGTCCACTTGTTCATCATCTAGGCGCCCACTTGAGTGCATGTCCCATCATGTACCCTCTTTAGCCTTGTGTGAGTGGCGGTAGCTGAGAGTGCACTGTTCAGGGGTCTTCTCCACATTAATGCGGCCAGGAAAGTAGGTGCAGTGCATTTAATGTGGTGGTTGAAGTTTGTCTCCTAGATATTTCTCCGTTCCTGCTATCCTCATGCGTGCCTGAGGTTCATCTCCATCATTACACTTGTCAGGGGGATCATTTGAGCTTCCCAGACGCCTATCAAACCAAGCTTCTTCGGATCCGAGGATAATGGACTCCTCGGACAATTGAATGTCTCCTCGGATTATGACCATACTCCTCTCCAGACATGCTTCTTTTACATGGGCTTCTGCTCGAGTGTTTTCATCTCTTCGGACAAAGAGTAGTCTTCAAATAGGGCCCTGGGCCCAATACGTTAGGTTGGGCTTTTCACCCCCCACAGGTATCATCCTTCCATCCTATTCTGACAAAACGAGTCGGCATAGGATGGATGATAGAAAATTCTGTCAACAATTATTTATAAATTAATGTTGACAAGTTATTTAAGAATGGACAATGAAGATTGAAGTAGCATAATATGGATGAGATTGTTTCACTAAAAATACATCAACAAAAAAAAGAAGAAGAGGAAAACTATGAATGAGAATGTGTTGACAACTTCTTATTTAAGTTTTTCTACCTTTACAATAAAAGCTCTTATCTTTTTCAAAAAACTTTTATTTTGGTGGATTTTGGTATAATCTTTTTATTTCATTTTATTTTAACCAATAATAAATCGACATATTATTTATTATAAAAATATTGTGAACTTTTATTGCTTCTAACTGCCAAAAACTCATGTTTTTCACGTTTCCACCTCTATAGTCCGATAATTGCAAGCATTATGCCACATGATGAAAGGTAGACTCATCATGTTTGTGCTCTAATTAGATCTAGGACCTCACCATTATACTTTGTCATCGTGACCGGTCTGGAAACTTTGGCCTCGAAGGTGATTATGACTCGAATTTATCATATGCTTGTGCTCCAATTGGCTCTCCCTTTTTTCATTGTGCATGTCCTTCAAAGTTTGGCCTCCAAGGTGATTAATATCCTAATTATTGCCAACTGCTAAGGTCATCGTGGACATTTACCTCCAATCTTTTCTTATCCACCTTTTTTTGTTTTAAAACTGTACACACATCTTTATATGCTCTTTTGAATTGTTTACGCTGTAGACAAAAGATGAATTGACATAAGATTAATTATATGTCGGATTAATAATAGTATATTGCTAGGCATGGAACATGCCACGTGCGCAAAAATCTGTGATATTTATTTTGCCCATATATCTGTCGACCAAAAAAGAAAAACGTGCAACATGTGACACCAAGGCCCACATTAGAAGTGGTCCTATAACTTACTTTGCGTACCCTTGAAGTTGAGAGAGATCTTCACTAGCTATCCCTTGTTATCTTTGAAGGAGACTCCAAATGCGTTGGTGTTATTTTTGTTTTAATCAATAATTAAGAGTAGGGGAATTTGAATATGCGTGTCTCTAACCATGAGGTAAGAGCTATGCAATTTAATTTTTTTTTTAGTAATGCTACCGTTACAAACTATTTTACAACATTTTTACAAACTATTGATGTGACAAATTTTTATTAATTCATATGGATCCATCACTAACATCACATTTATGTTTACCAATAGTTATTTGAAAATTACTAAAATCACATCAGCAGTTTGTAAAAATGTTATAAATTAGTTTGTGTTTGTAACATTACTCATTTTTTCTTTATTAATACAACAATTGTTCCGGGTAAACACATTACACAATAAATTTTAAAATTACAAATTGTTCATGGGAAATGTGTAAACTTTCCTTGGCCTATTATATTCTTTGAGATGAATTGTAATTCCATTGCTGGTTGGTTAAAATTAGTGTCACAATGCAAGGAAAGACTTCCAAATGAAGAAAGAAGAAACTCCATATTATTTGTAGCAGTCTATTGCAATATAAATGGATGACAAGAAACTAGAATGGGAAGTAACTAATCCCTTGTTTTTCATAAGAAAAATCAGTAAGTAGAACACAAATCATTTAAAATCTTGGGAATCTGAAGGTGAGAAGGCATCTGAAAGTAACTCGTGGTACCCCCGTTACCCAATTTTGTAAAAATCAACTTTGATGTTGTAATAAAGAAAAAAAAAACATGTTTAGCTGTCGTAGTCGGGAATAATAAAAGAGAAGTCATTTTTTCCTAAACCGAATTCACAAAAGACCAATATCGTACGGCCAGGTGAAAGGCAATTGGGAACAAATGGATTCTTAAAATTAAACACAAAGAGAATGGTTCAATAAAAAATTACAAAGCCTTGACTAGTGGCAAATGGCTACACCTAAATGAAGGCGTATTGACCACGAGGAAACCTTCTCACAAACTTGAATTGGAATTGTGCTAGATGGATGTAAAACATCATTTTCCAATGGAGAACTAAATTAGAAGATCTATATGGATCGGCCTGCTAGGTTTGAAGCCAAAGGTAAAGATAGCAAAGTGTGCAAGCACAAATGATCTATATATATATATATATATGGATTGAATTAATCATTTAGAAAGTGTTAATTGAGATTCTGATGAGTCATTCTATTGTGCGAGTTAATTACTATGATCAAAGAAGATCATTGTGTCTACATAAAATGGTCTAAGGGAAGTTTTATTGTTATGTCATTGTATGTTGATGACATATTATTGGCACTAATGACAAGAAAATAATGGTTGCCACCAAAGAGTGGTTGTCCTTCAATTTTGAGATGGAGAACATGGGTAAGGTAGATTATATCCTAGGGGTTAAAATCTTATGGGATTGCTCAAAGAAACTTAAGAAGAAAGTTATTTAGAATTTTCAAATGTGTAATTGCAAGTTCATAAAAATTCCTATAGCCAAAATGAGAGCTTAACGCAGAGCATCTGTCCTAAGACTCTAGATAGAAAAGTATAATGGCATGTACTCCTTATGCTAATGTAGTTGTCAGCTTGATGTATGCTATGATATGTACTTTGCCTCGACATTTGCTATGTTTTTGGATTAGTAAGAATATTATAGTCCAACTCCGGACTTGCTCATTAGAATGCAGTTAAAAAATTATTGAGGAATTTTAAAGGAACAATGAACTATATACTTCGTTATACTTTTTTATAAGGGTTTAGATTTATGCATGATTGCCTATAGAGATGTTGATTGGGGTAGTGACTTAGATGATCACAAATCCAACTGTATTTCAGCTTAATTTCTTCCTTACAATAACAAGATCACATGAAATAGCAAGAAACAACTCTATATAAACTTATTGAATATGGAAGCAGAGTATGTAACTTGTTTAACAACCATTTATGAGGAAGTTCGATTTAGGGGCTTCTTCTAGCCTCTTGAGTCCATAAGGATACTTTAGATCTTGTGATGATTCATTGTGATAACACAACAACAATTGCCTATGCTAAGGATCCCAAATATCATGAAAATACCCAACGTTCTGTTATACGATATCACTACATTTAAGACATAGTTGCATACAAAGACTTGGTCTTGAAACACATTTTTATGAGTCATATGATTGTTGATCCCTTGACAAAGTCTATAGGAAGAGAGACCAATCAAGTTTATGTTACAGGTCTAGGGTTATGTAAATTGTAATGTTATGTTGTTTTTTAACAAACCATATATTTTACTTTTTTTTGGGATATTTGTTTTAATATATATAATGTTATTCAATTCATAATAATATGTTAGAACATACATATACCATGGAATTAAGTTTTGTGGTATGAAAGGTATATGTACTATGTAGACAGGCTTAGATCGACTCACTTACGAGAGCGATCATTTTTGGTGCTTGAGTAGTTAGCAAAGTTGAGACATTATGTTCTATGATAATTTCTAACATACATCAAATGCCTTCATTATTTGCTGTTGTCTTCTCGGTTTCATCACCTCTTGGCCTTCCTGGACGTACGCATCTCACATTTGAAGCTGGACCTCTATTTTTTTTATCTTCAAGATCGTATCCTTGCCAATAATTTTAGTTTCCACCAAGGTAGCGTTCACTCCCTGCCTTTTTCTTGTGATATTTTCCAAGCTTTCTGTTTCTACTGGTCGATCAACTGTGGTGACATCTGGCCAAGAATTTAATTTTACTGTTAATTCTTGAAAAATCCGAGTATCATTAGATGGATTGTGTTAAAAAATTGTGGAATCTCTTTCTGTAGTTGGGTTTAGAGTTATACATACTGCAGGATAATGGACATTTGGGAAGACGATAATTCTGATGAAATGGATATTGACAATGACCTCATGGATGATTGTGAGGAAGATTCTTTTTCTGAAAGTGAACAAGAGAGTAATGTCAAACGGTTGCAAAAGTTGAACATTGATACATCATGTTGAATATGCTAGTATGGATGCGGAAGCGAAAGCATAAAGTATAGAACACAATAACACACGAGGGTTACGTGGTTCAGCCTAACGGCCTACATCCACGGAGGAAACCCTAAAGGGCTACATCAATAATATATTAGAGTGTAGTATAAATCCTGTGTTACAATGAACCATAACATGTGTATATATAGTAGACTAAACCCTAGACTAATAGACTTCTAGTACAAGTAGGAGACTTGGCTTGCACACAAAGTAGAATTAGGCTTGGACCTATGCTAATGTGCTAATATTTCTCTAACACCCTCTCTCAAACTCAAGATGGAAGCTTGATGAAATCTTGAGATTTGATAAGGTTGAGAAGATCTCTTGAATGAAGTTTGGCTCTGTGACGGTAGTTTGAGGAAGGCAATGGTCTTGCAGTGTTGATGCGACTTCTAACGGTGGCATGACTATACCGGAGAGTTTTGACGGCAGTAGTAGGAAGCCAAAGAAGATGAACGCAGCGAAAAAAAAACACCGAAGAAGACAAAGATTGCACTTAAACATACCGTAAGGACAGAAAACCATTGCCACAAGAAGGTGGCTCTGATACCATGTTAAATATTAGCATTGATACATCATGTTGAATATGCTAGTATGGATGCGGAAGCGAAAGCATAAAGTATAGAACACAATAACACACGAGGGTTACGTGGTTCAGCCTAACGGCCTACATCCACAGAGGAAACCCTAAAGGGCTACATCAATAATATATTAGAGTGTAGTATAAATCCTGTGTTACAATGAACCATAACATGTGTATATATAGTAGACTAAACCCTAGACTAATAGACTTCTAGTACAAGTAGGAGACTTGGCTTGCACACAAAGTAGAATTAGGCTTGGGCCTATGCTAATGTGCTAATATTTCTCTAACAGATTGGAGCAACAGATTGAAGAGTAATAAAATTCTCTATAAAATAAATGCTCTACATTAATTTAAATTTTAAAAAATAGCTGTACATAATAAGATGAAAAAATAAAAAAGAAGAAACAGTATATATAAACCCAGATCAACGAATGCATTGAAGAAATCATTGTTTGCAATGTTACTAGTGAAGGTCTTAAATCTTTGAATTACCAAAATTGCTCTACATAATTGTGGGGCCCGTGGGCCTGGAAGTCTCGGCCCACCTCTAGGCTGGCCCAAGGCCCACGCCGAGGATCGATGGCTGTCCCAGGCAGTTATCTAGGGGCTTCTAGCCCTCTGGGCCACGCCGAGGACGACCCTTTCCTCGGCGTGCCTATCCTAATCCCAGGTGGGGAACAAGCACAGTATAGGCGGTCACATCCACACTTAATGCATCTACCTAACTCCCCTGGCAATCTTAATGTTGAGAGGACTCCTGAACGGCGGGACCTTGGGTGCTGCGACCCACCGTAAGGTGGGGAACGTGGCTGATGGGACAGGTCCTTAAGCTGTGGTCTAGATGATTGACAGTTGGAAGGCTAGGATTGAAGAAAGAAGGTATATAATGCAAGGTGCCCTTCAGAATGAGGGGCTCCTCGGCCGTCCGAGGAGCAACCCCCAAGCCAAAAAGAGCAAGGCAAAGCCCTCAAGAAGGAAGAACGCTTCCGGCGAGCCGGTGGCAAGCCTGTTAGCGCCAAACCCTATGTCCAACTCTCTAAATAAATGTATTGTTAGGGGATCTACGACAAAACGAGCCCCTACAATAATATAATAAGATAGTGGAATTCAGTTAGCTCAACTGGTAAAAAATTTGATAGTTGAATAAGAGATTTAGCCGGTGTTCAATCTCCACCTACCCCAAAAACGTGTCTTGATCTGATAATAAAGAGTATAATTATCAAATACAAATGTCATAGGTTCAAACTCTTTATTAAAAAAAAAGTAAACCATAATAAGATGAGACAAAAAAAAAAAACCCCAAAAGTCCATATTATGAATGCACTGTAAGTTATCATTGTCATTTTTAATGCCGTTTGCAATGTTACCAGTGATATGAATTTAACTGGTCAATTTCTAAGAAAAAACCATTGTTCAAGGCAAATACAAATTTTTTATATCACTTTTTGTATTTCATATTATGTTCTACTAATCACAACTTGCTATGCATTTGTTTAACTTTACGTATAATATAGCCAAAGTTTAAAAGGGAAAAAATTAAATATATGACAAATTATAATCGATAGAATATAAAGTGAAACACAAAAAGTAATGAAGCACATTTGTATTCGTCCAAGAACATCATGCCCGGTGGTTTGGATTATTGAATTGATTAAAGTCCGACAAACAAGTGCTAATAATTTGACTCAAGTGGTTTAGCCGTTTAGCACATCTTCTTATGTGCATTTTGATATTGAAATTCGAAATTTATGATGAAAGTAATATTGCACACGTTTAAAGTCACTATCTACATTCAACCATAATCATGGATAAAACTTGGTTTTTTTTTTTTTATAAGGCATGGATAAATCTTGTAAGTTTATCAAAATGGACCACAAGAAAAGTTTTGTTTTTTATTTTTGGGTCCAAAAACGCACTTATTGTTTACCATACGTAAAGTGATTTTGATATAGACAAATGAGTACACGCTTCATCGAGTCATGGCATCTCAGATAATTACCATTTACCCCTCTCATGGCTCTATAAAAATGGACGATCGCCTCACACCGTAATCACGTAAGCCATTTTCCTTCTAGCCCTTACTATCCGAAGCCAAAAGAGCCCTCGTTCTAACCCATCTTCTTTTGTGTGACACAAAAACATGGCCAGCTTGGTCCGGCTAGGTTCTTCACAGCAAACCAATAAGGGTGGCCTGAGCTTGTTTACTTTGTCCGACCATGAGATCTTGAACCAAATTTATACAACCCATGTCCATGATGATGAAAAGTTTGATGTTGAATCTCTTTTCATCATCGTCGAGAACATCCTTAAGCGTGCCACTGTCGTCGTTGACAATATAGTGCTGGTATAGTACCAACTTTTTCTTTTTAAGAAAATGTTTATAATTTTGGATCTGAATGTTGAAACTTGAAATGCACTAATGGAAACATAATTCCATCTTAATTTTTTTTACAGTTTTTAATAATAGACTTTCAGTTTAGTTCAGTTAAATTTTTTATTTTTATTTTTCCAGTTCGTTTATTTTTTATGACAAACAATGGTAAGACCATGATATCTCTCTTGGATTTTATGTGGGACTCAAATCTTAAGACACATTACTCCAAAAAATGCCGGACAAGAGGTCATTTTCCATTGGACTCAAATTTTCCCATTGTCGTTGAAATGGCTTCAATTATTAGAGAACGTACAGGACATAGAGATGAGAGGAAGTCATTTTCAGTTTGAAGTTTGTGTTTTACAATTTTGTTTTTGTTTTTTTTTTTGTTTTTTGTTTTTTTTTTTGCAATTATAAATATTACATATCTCTTTCTCCTTTAAAAAAAAAAAAAAAAAAAAATTAATTTCCACTTCCTAATTACTGAGAATTAACTGCAGGGTACCCAAGCAACAGTCGAGCACTTGGAGGAGAAGATCCCAAAAGCAAGTTTTAGTCCACCAATATGTACACTCAAGAATATTTCCTGTGAGGTAATTACTAGTAGTTACACAACATTTTTTTTTTTTTTTTTTTAATTTTCCCTACTCAAAGTCTCTGATGGGTTTTTATTTTTTTGAGTCACCCACATGAATATTTTTATAATGATGAATATAAAATTTCAGATGCAATGCAAGGCACCTGGGGAAGAAATTGCTCACAAAACAGCACTCTCAATACTCAGCAAATTGTCAAACTATTCCTGGGATGCAAAGGCAGTGTTAACCCTTGCAGCTTTTGCTTTGGACTATGGGGAATTCTGGCTGCTTGCCCAGATTCAGTCATCGGACCAACTTGCCAAATCAGTCGGAACCTTGAAGAGAGTACCTATCCTCCTAAAGCGCCCAACACTGCAGAAACATAAGCAAGCACTTATTGAGCTTAACAATGTGATCAAAGCCACACTGGAAGTGATTGAGTGCATCTTTGAGTTAGAGAAGCTATCAAACCATGACATAAAAGATGTACCAGCATTATCAACAGGCATGGAACATATCCCAGTTGATGTTTATTGGGCTATTGTGACTGTTGTAGCTAGCACCACTCAGCTTTGTTGCCTCATTAACGATGAGTACGTTCTAATCCAAGCCAAATATATATATATATATATTTTAATTTTTAAGAATGGAACTTTGTCTTACATGTTTTAGTTAAATAGTGGTATAAATGATTAAATCTCATTATTTTCAGGGAAAAGAAACCAGAACTATCCCCATTTTCTCAGAAACTCAATATCATTGTCACCAAGCTTAAGAGGCAGATAACAATTATCAGACAACAAATAGGTTAGATTTTTTTGGTTGTTTTACTTGTACAGATATATATATATATATATATATATATATATGCAAGCTTCCTTGCATGTATTGATTATAATGAGGAAAGATTTTGGTTAAATGCAGAGGAGACAGAGGCTTACTGGAAGTTGGTAAAGGTTTTTCGAACCCCTACGGAGATCATGGAGGTATTTAAGGGACTGATCTATACCAAGGACAGTGTGCAGCCTCTCATTGATGGTTCTACCAAAAAACCGGTATGCACTAAATCACAGACTGATTTAAAGGTTTTTTACACTCATTTTTTTCATTTACTTGGCAGGAAAAAGAAAGTAAAAAACAAATAACTTTTTGTTTATACTAAATAAATAAATAAAGAACTTTTTGTTTTTACTAAATAAATAAAAAAAGAACTTTTTGATTCCCCATGCACGTTGTTAAAAAGTGAGTGAAGATGTTTGTTAAACATTTAAGGATCATGCTACCGAGTGTTTAGGGTGTTGATTAATAATTTTTTTAAAGGAAATTTTGATATTATTTTTATGAAAAATAAAAAAAATTATCAAAATATTAATTTTTTTTTTCCTTATAAAAATTATCTTTAAATAGATTATTTACCAATGCTCTAAGAACATTCGTTAACATTTCTTAACATTTAAAACTACTCTAAAATCTCGAATTCAGGCTTTGTTTTTTGTTGAATAAATCAGGCTTTGAAATCACCACGTTTATGTCTAGTCTTCTTTTCATAATGTATTTTATCCGAAACCCTTGCACCCATGAAGGTTCAAATAATTTTACAGTTTCCGGAGTTAATTCCCCTAAAAGACTTCAGATTAAGAGGACTAGCATTAGGAATGTAAACACTCCCATTGTTATTTTACATCTAAAACTTTAAAAATGTTGGGTTCCTAAAAATTTTTAGAACATGTGAACAGTTGATTTTTATATATAGAACCAACTGTTCACTTGGATTTAAAAAAAAATGCTATTATTTGGTTCATAAAAAAAAAAATATTATTATTTTATTTGAGAAAGGTGAAGAGAGGAAAAAGAAATGAAGGAGAAGAGAGAGAAACATGATTTTTTATATTATTTTATGTTATAGTTTATATTATTTGAATGAATTGTATATAAAAATAAAAATTAAGATGTTGAATGTGTTATAAAATAAAATAGTAAAATAAATAAAATAGAATTTTAAAGTTGTAAAATAGAATTTTTTTTTTTAAATATTCCGGATGAGAATGCTAGACAGTAAAAATGAAAAAGAAAAAGAAGCTAATGGCCAATATGTGACAACTCAAGGGCATAGCACAAGAAACAGAAAAGGGCAGGAGTGGGTGTGAGCGAAAATTATTATATTTTAGGCTGTGGCTGTGGGGGCTTATCATAGGTATGGGCCCGATATTTTTGTGAGAGGTTGCCAACTCATAGGTGGTGGGGGGTGAGAGTGATCACTAAACGTGTTTGTTAGGTAAAAATTATTTTTGTGAATTTATTTTATCATTTAGCTTATTTTTATTATTATTTATAAATTTTATTACACTTTTTGATATTATTTAAAAATTTTATTGTACTATTTCAGTTAATTTTTACTTTTTATTTATAGTACTTTCAGTAAAAAAAATTTCAGTTTCAACAAAATAAGCGAATTTCAAATAGACCTTAACTCTATATATTTTGTTACACATTTTTTTATTTTTTTATTTTTTAAAAATATTAATTTGGCATATTGTAACTCTCACTTTCGCATAGATTCATCCATTTTTCCTTTTTCTTTTTCTTTTTATCCATAAACTGTCACATTAAAATTATGGCAAAATTACAATACAAATGATGTGATCTTAAATTTTTTTCGAGAGCAAAACTCAAATGGAAAATAATATTTGCATAACATTTGATAGGTTTTACAATCCCATTGAGGATTTTTTTTTTTTTTTGATGTTATTTTAAGGATTTAGTATCGTGTATTTAATTTTAGGTAATTAATATATATATATATATATATATGTATATATTACAAGTATCAACATCCATATACTTCTAAATGTGAAAAGACCATATCTTTTTTGTAATGAGAGAAGAAAAAATTCAGAAAAAAAAAATAAAAAAATAAAAATGAGAGAAAGACAACATCCATTGACAGTTTATTGTTGGCTAATAATAATGCTCACGGACCGTGTTGGGTCACAACTCATACGTGAATAATTAAGTGGGTTCAGTCTAGAACAATCGTACGGACTGCCAAAACTTTACGTGGACCGATTTGGTCCATTTGGAATGCCATAATAAATGTTATTTTAGGTTTGGACTTTGGAGTTTGGATAAGCCTCTCTCGCTCTAAAATCCGTATTTATTATTTTACATTTTTTTAAATTTTTTATTATGAAGAATATTCATTATTTTACCCAACCCATTATTTTACCTAACCTACATGTGAGTGAGATCCACTCCACTAGTAGTAAAATGTCAAACAGTAAAAGTATATTTTTAGGGCATATATTAACCAAACACACATTTTATTATTGTATATCGCCTAAACCGGATTGCTTTGATTTCCTGTCTGTGAAATTGAGCCTAATAGTAATACACTAATACCCCTTTTTTTTCTTCAATATTTTTGGGGGTATGAAATTTATATATTTTGGCTCCGCGTAAATCAATGAGCACTATCCTCAACAAATCATAAAAAAGTCTATGAAGAATCAATACATTTCAGCAACCTGTCCTGTCCTTTCAAATTTTCAATTACTGGAAAGAGAAATTTTCGGCAATGAAAAAGGAGATGCACATGTGAGAATCTCTTATGTTTTTTAATAAAGTTGGGTTCTTCAAAAAAGTCTACAAGCTATAGAAGGCTAGAAGCGCTTTTTCAGGATGCTTGATATCTAAATCCTGTGCAATTACCCCTATCACTTCTCTCATACCTTTTTATTTATTTATTTAATGTTAGTACGGTGTATTTAAATACATTTTGTCACAATTGTTTTATATAATACATTGTAATTGGTTGTATATGACAGTCATATAGGCCTATAATTTTTTTTTCCACTACTACTTTACTAATTGTCATGTAAAATAATTGTGACAAAATATGTATAAAAGTGTGTGCTACTAATAGTATTATTTTTATTTAAAAAAGTAGTTGAAATTCAAAGTTTATTTATTTATTTATTTAAAGTCTAATCAATCACTTTCACGTATATTTTGTTTTCTGCCTTTTAAATTATGTGCATCAATGCATCAATTATGTTAAATAGTGCACGGAAAATTAGTGTAAGAAAATATTTTCCTAGATATGATTGTTTGATGTCGGTGTCTATGCTCTTTTACATCATGCATAAAATGGATATTCCATATTAAAGTATGAATATTGTGTGAACGATAATTTCCTTTCTACACTGGCATGGTACTTCGTTTGGGGAATGCTCTAATTTTCCCCCTACCTTCTTAAAATAGTGTATGTTTTTAAATATTTAATTATTTTGTAATTTATGGAGTACTCTTAAAATTTTATCTACTACAAACAAATATAACTTTATAATACTTACACTTACCATACCATAAATTGTAGTTTGGCTGAACACAATGTGAAAATCGACAAGTCAAGAGTCATATCTTACATTTCATGTTTGAAATGGAGTGATAACACAAGTTTTTTGACACCTATAATTGTGTGGCACAAACAGGTTAACATTGACGTGTTGAAGAAGAAGAATGTCTTACTGTTCATTTCGAGTCTAGACATTACCGAAGAAGACATTTCAATTATTAGACCAATTCATGATACTATTAAGAAGGAAGACCAGTATAAGATTGTGTGGATCCCAATTGTGGAGCAATGGACCGAGGAGTTGCAAAAGAAGTTTGAGATCTTGCGGTCTAAGATGCCATGGTATGTGGTGCAGTACTATTCACCAATAGCAGGCATTAGATTCATCAAGGAGAAGTGGCACTTCAAGGGCAAGCCCACCGTTGTGGTGTTGAACCATCAAGGGAAGGTGGAATGCGAGAATGCAATGCACATGATTAGGGTATGGGGAATTAAGGCCTACCCTTTCACTAGCACAGTGGAAGATACTCTATCTGCTTCAAGGGAATGGATTGGATCCATTGGAACTGGAGTTCATTCAAGTGTTGAGAACTGGGTAAGATCATTTAACCAATCTCTTAATGCACACGCGCACACGCACACATACAATCATACATGCACATTTTGAGAAAAGTTTGTAATGTGCATTCGAATAATATTTACAATTGAAATATGTTGTTAAATCAGATTAAGGACCAAAAGTACATCTTTTTCTATGGAGGCAAAGACAACGAGTGGATCACACAATTTACTAAAAGAGCAACTGCCCTTGCCAATGATCCAGTGATAAAGGAGGCAAGAATTTCCATTGAGTTGCTCTGCGTCGGAAAGGGCACCAAAGGGGAAGACAATGCGGGAATCCTTGGGCGATTTTGGACTGGTATTGAGAGCTTGTTCATTTCCAAGACTCAAAGGAAGACCGAGACAGACGCTGTGTCATTAGAAATCCAGAAATTGCTTTCTTACAAGAATGAGAGTGGGTGGGCTGTGCTCAGCAAAGGTTCAACCGTTGTACTCAGTGGGCATGGGACAACAATTTTGAAGGTCTTGGAGGACTTGGACAAATGGAAGGAGCTTGTGCGTGAAAAGGGCTTCGAAGTCATATTCAGAGAGTACCATAACAAGGTTCTTCACACTGCTCACATTTGTTGCCGAATTGACATTCCAAACACCAGTGGGAAAATACCAGAGAACATGAAATGCCCTGACTGTCCACGCATCATGGAAACATATATCAGCTTCAAGTGTTGCCACATTGATGGTACTGCCAATGGGTTGCATTAAGTGGCTACCTTTTCTTCGGATCACGTAGGGTTGCACTACTAGTACTAAATTAAATAACGTGGTTACGTTGGTAACCTTATGCTAGTAGCAAAAATGAGATGTGACATGCATGGGGTTTAAATATTTATGTTTTGGTGTGATGTGATCTGATGCCACTTTTGTATTGTACGTTATGACTTGTGTTGTTACCCTCTTCTGGTTTGTGACTTATGAGAAGGAATGTGTGTAATCCTGCGGTATGGATGTTGCATTAACAAAAGTGGAATTCTTCTGGTTTTTACATTTTTCTACCATATCTTTTGCTTTCTTCTAAAGTCTAATTCCTTATATTAATTGCTTCTTTTAGCGGCTGTTTGGATTAAGGGGAGGGAGGGAGAGCAAAAGAGAGTAGAGTAGAGTAAAGTTGACCGAAAATTAAGCTAATTTTTGTCTAATTCTACTCTACTCTCATCTATTCTCTTTCACTTTCCCTCAATTAACACAGATTATTATGTACTTGAATATCAAGCCTTATTGTGGGTTCTACCACTTTTCACGCAATAATAATAATAATAATAAACAAAGATTTTTATGACACGCCAATGTGAGGATTGTCTTGCCTTCACATCATTAAAAAAAAAAAATTTAAATAATTGTTTATTTCATGGTTTTAAAAATTGGACTGATGAATGGCTGTACTGATTGAATTGGGAATTAGTCATGGAATCGATCCAGTAAAAACTGGCATTTCAACCATAAAAACCATCGGTTTAACAAAAAATTGAACATATTTTTGGTTCTTTGACTATTCTGGTTTTTAAAACTATGGTTTGTTTCTACTTATGCCATCCACTAGGGACATAATTGGCTTACATGACATAATTGTGAGCGGAAGTTCAATTGCAACAAGCTCCATAATAAAAGAGTATGGATTTAGAGCTACATATGTCACATTAGTAAGTACAATAAAAGATAGTAATAGATTTAAAGTTATGTCTCTTATATAAACTTCTATTTTATTATGAAGATTTTGTTTATCTTAGGATTGATAGGTGAAATTCCTCTAGAGTTTTTTTACTGTCAGAAAATTTGTTCCATTGGTTTTTTGGATCACCATCATTTGTCCTAGTATGATCTATTCTATGTGACTTAATCAATTGAGAATTATTGCATAATTGGAATAATTAACAACTTGGTTAAAATTGGTTAATCTTGGCACAACTGAGTCCTAAACCCTAACATGGTGGAGTGGTTTTTTAACCGTTAGGGTATTAATCAAAATGATGTTAGTTAATACATTTGTTTAAATATTTATGATATTGCAGTTTATTCCTAAATTAAAAATACATAAAATATCATCATTAAATTCCTTTGTCTTCACGTACGGTTTCATCGCCTCCCTCGCCTTCTTGGACCCATCTCAAATTTGAAGCTCGACCTCTGTTTTCTTATCTAGAAGAGATCTTATCCTTACCCATGGATTAGATCCCGACGAGGTAGGGTTCACACACTGCATTTATCTAGTGACATTTTAGCAGTAAAGCTTTCAGTCTACTGTCAACTGTTGTGACATCTTGCTAAAAATCTAATGCAACCGTTAGGTCCCAAAAAAATCCGGCATAAGTGAAAATAGTAAAATGTTTGAAGAGTGCTAAAAATGCTGTACATACTAAGAAAAGACCAAAAAGAGAGAGAGTGAGAGAGAAAAGAAGAAGAAATATTCCTGCACGTGATTAAAATAACTATCACGCATTCACATCATATAGTTTTGTAATCTTGTAATAATATAATCTAAACCTATAGTTTTGTTTTGAGTGTCCAAAATTTCCTTTTATTAGTTACCACATAAAGTGAGGAATACTCTTATGGCTGAGTCTTTGCATCGCACGTAATTACCATTTGCCCCCCACTCTTATGGCTCTATAAATGGACATGGGTAGCTGAGTGCAATGACACAAACCATCTTTGCCACTTTCCCTTATAGTCCTAAGCTAGCCGAAGGGCTCTGATTCTACCCCATCTTCGTTTGTGTAACACAACAATATGACCAGCAACGCCCTAGGCTCTTCACAGCAATCCAATAAGGGTGGCCTGAGCTTGTTTACCTTGTCTGAGCAAGAGATCCTAAACCAAGTTTATTCAACCCACCATGTCCATGATGATGAAAAGTTTGATGTTGAATCTCTTTTCATCATCGTTGAGAACATCCTTAAGCGTGCTACTGTCGTAGTTGATAATGTAGTGCTGGTACAGTACTAACTTTTTTTTTTGGACAATAATTTAAGAGTAGTATTTATTACACTATTTATTGCACACATCTTTACATACACGTGAAAATGCACTAAAAACGAAACTTGAAGTCATGATTTTCAAGTAAAAATCATGACTTTAAGTCACGTTTTAAGTATAAATGTGTGTAACAAGTATTACACATAATTTAATATTTAAGTTCAGGTTACACTTACAGTTTTCACATCCTTATTAGTCCGCTACCAATATACCAAATTGGTTAATTAGAGAATTTCAGCAATTTAGCTAGCTAGTTGGTTCTACCTTTATGGTTAATTTAGTTTATTTATAGTTTTTGAAAATTATTCTTCCACATTCTTGAAATACTTGTCTCATTTTTTTTTTATTGACTTTTCATATTCATCATGTGTCATCATATAATAAATACGAATATTTTTAAAATATAAGGATATTTTTTTGGTATATATAGAAGTGCAAACATTATGCGTATAAAGTGTATTTCAAGAATGTAAAAGAATAATTTTTTCCCTTTTTCTTTTTATTATTTTAAACAAGAAAAGGGGAGTCCATGACTTGTGGATTTTTCCTGAGACTCAAGTCTTAGGGTGTATTTGTTTAGAGGTGAAACAGAGTGGATAGAAAACTTTGAAAATAAAATGAGAAATAAAACTTTTTTCGAATGTATTTGGTTGGGTGGGGAGAAAGGAAAATAAATGGTAGAGCCCAAATGTTTTCTCCCTAGGCCCACCAAAATGGAGAGAAAAATGAGTGGGGATGCATTTTTTCTTGATTGACAAAAATGCCCATGTGCATGTGCACATGAGCTTCATCTAGTTGCCTTTTTTTTTGGGCAGTAATGTTGCTTTTTTTTTTTTTTTTCTTTCTTTTGATTTTCTAGGGCCTGGGTGTGATAATTGTTTTTTTTTTATTTTTAATCAGATGTGATATTTTTTTTGACGTGATTTTTTTTAAAAATAAATTTGGGTGATTGCTATTTTTTTTGTGGTTATTTTTCATTTTTTTTGTTTTAATTGGACATTATTCTTTAACAAGGGTATATGAGTAAATTTATTCAAACTTAATTTTTTCATCCCTCCACTTTTCTACTCCTAACCAAACAAAAATGAGAAAAATTAAAATATTTCCTATCTTCTCACTTTTCTATCATTCCACAATTTTCTATCCTTTCACTTTTCCACTCCTCCAATTAAAGGGACCCTTAAATACATGCTCCAGGAACAACCAGACAAGAAGCAGGTCTCTTTTCCTCACCTCTTGTTCAGCCATTGGTTGCCCATTGTCAATGTCTGGTTGAAATGCCTTTTCTTATTAGAAAACGTAAACTATTTTATTTATATTTTATTTTTTGTTTTGGATGAATGGAGAAGATGGAAATGGAGTATTTATTTAGTAAAGTACAGTGTGGCCTGATCATATACTCTCTTTTCTAACATAATAATTTATTTAGTAAAATACAGTGTGGCCTGATCATATACTCTCTCTTCTAACATAATATTGGGAATTACTATTTAAATTTATGGTAGGTTCTACCATTCATGTGAGAGTAAAGAAGAATGATTTATGGCTTCAAAAAAAAAAAAAAAAGTAATTTATGGGCTTCCCAGAATACACGTGACATGTTACTCTTAGTCAATAATAGCAATTCAACTAATTTAAAATATTCTTTCTCAAAAAAAAATTTAATAAAAAATATTAGGTAAGTTTTAAAAATCAGACAAAAAGGTCATTATCTTTGTTGTTTTCCCCCCTCATGTTTATCTTCTTCTTTCTTTTTCTTTTTTTTTTTCTAATTACTCGCAATTCACTGCAGGGTACTCATGCAACTGTTGAAGACTTGGAGGAGAAGACCCCCAAAGCAAGTTTTAGTCCACCCATATGTGCACTCAAGAATATTTCCTGTGAGGTAATCACCAGTAGTTACACAGAATGTTTTTTCCCCCTACCCAAAGTGTGGTACAACCGTATAAGACTCTAATAATTAAGGATACTCATGGTTTTTATTTTATTTTGGTCAGTCACATAATTTTTTTTTTTTATTGATGAATATAAAATGTCAGATGCAATGCAAGGCCCCTGGTGAAGAAATTGCTCACAAAACAGCTCTCACAATACTTAACAAGCTATCAAACTATTCCTGGGATACAAAGGCAGTGTTAACTCTTGCAGCTTTTGCTTTGGATTATGGGGAATTCTGGCAAATTGCCCAAGCTCCGGCGTCGGACCAACTAGCCAAATCAGTGGGAACCTTGAGGCGGGTACCTATCCTCTTGAAGCGTCCAACACTGCAGAAACATAGGCAATCACTTATTGAGCTTAACAATGTGATCAAAGCCACACTGGAAGTGATTGAATGCATCTTTGAGTTGGAGAAGCTATCAAATTATGACACAAAGGATGTACCAGCATTATCAACAGGCGTGGAGCACATCCCAGTGGATGTTTATTGGGCAATTGTAACTGTTGTAGCTAGCACGACTCAGTTTTGTTGCCTCATTAACGATGAGTAAGTTCTTATCCAAGCCAATATGATATGCCCCAATCTTAAGGCTTGCTAAAATGCTTATGATTATATAACTTAGAAATGAATTTTGTATTACATCTTGTTTATGTTAAATAGCAGTTTAAATAATTAAATGTCACTAATATATTTTATACTGACGTGAAATCTATATAATAATGTCTAGCCCCATGGCTAATAGGCTAATAGAGTTGCCTAGTATAATTAAAAAAAAAACAGTTTTTTGGTATACACCATCTTATTACCAGTGTCAATTTCCAGGTACAAGAAACCGGAACTATCCCCCTTTTCTCAGAAACTCAATTACATCGTCACCAAGCTTAAGAGGCAGATAACAATTATCAGACAACAAATAGGTTAGTGTCTCGGTCGGTCCTTTTGTACGGATGCAAGCTTCAGTTCATGCATTATACATTGAAAAAGTTCATTACCTCAAAATATGGACTACTATATATAATGAAGAAAGGTTTTGGTTGACTGCAGAGGTGACAGAGGCTTACTGGAAGCTGGTGAAGGTTTTCCGAACCCCTACAGAGATTATGGAAATATTTAAGGGACTAATTTATACCAAGGACAATGTGCAGCCCCTTATCGATGGTTCTATTAAGAAACCGGTATGTGCCCCTTCGAGAATATAAGTTGTTTGTTTGTTTTTTTTTTTTTTTAATAATTTCCCGATAAATGAATCAATTGTTTGATTGCTTCTTAAGAAAAAAGAAAAGAAAAGAAAGAACCTATTTGATCCCCAAGTTGATAGAAAGTAAGTACTAAATGAGAAATTATACAATACTTTAAAAAAAAAAAAAAAAAATCTTTCCTCTTATGTAATAGGAATCTCACTAATTATTTATAGTAAGACTTATCATTCGTGTGAAATGTAAGTATTAAAGGATTTCTCTTGAAAAACTAAATATAAGTTTGAATTTAGGTTTCTAAAATTAACTCATAATGTCTAATCTAATCACAATGCACTTCATCCAATCTCTTGCACCCAAGAAACCTAAGTTTCAATAATGGGATAAGATCTCATTTCATTTAAATTCCCTGATTCCTTAATTTTTAAATAGATGTGAGATTAGTGGTATTTGTTTGATTTGGTGTGGTTTGCATGGATTTTCGATTCCCTCAAATAGTTTCTCATTTTGAGATTAAATTGCACAAATATAATGGACATCAGCTAAATCATTCACAAATGTTAAACCATAATCTGGGACCGATTTGGTTACATACCAAAACTTTTGTTGTTACACCATAATATGGGGCGTCCAATTTGGTAAATTGCATTCCGTAATAAATGTTATGTAACGTTATGTTGTAAAAATTGTTTTACAAACAATTCTATGACCTTGGGTTGGTTCCTCCACTTACGTGTCATTGCTCTAACAGGTAATTTGGATAAATAATATATAAATCGACTAGTATTTTTCATGCTTGAAATGGGTGCTAACACAAGTTTCTTGACGCCCATAATTGTGACAGGTTAGCATTGAAGTGCTGAAGCGGAAGAATGTCTTATTATTCATTTCAAGCCTAGACATTTCTGATGATGACATTTCAATTCTTAGACCAATTCATGATACAATTAAGAAGGAAGATCAATATAAGATTATATGGATCCCAATTGTGGACGAATGGACTGAGGACTCAAAAAAGAAGTTTGAGATCCTTCGTTCTAAGATGCCATGGTACGTGGTGCAGTACTATTCACCAATTGCAGGTATTAGATTCGTGAAGGAGAAGTGGAACTTCACGGGTAAGCCCTCTGTTGTGGTGCTGAACCCTCAAGGAAAGGTGGAGTGTGAGAATGCATTTCACATGATCAGGGTATGGGGAATAAAGGCCTTCCCTTTCACTAGCGCAAGGGAAGAAACTCTGACCACTTCAAGGGAATGGATTGGGTCCATAGGAGCTGGAATTCATCCAAATATTGAGAAATGGGTAAAGTTCATTTCACCAATCTATAAATTAATATATGTATCGCGCTTATGCGTGCACACACATGTATTGTCAATGTCGATTATTCTACTGTTATTCTTGTATTACACCATTAATTTATCGCAATTTTTGTCACAATTTAATGATATATATGATTATGATTAGTGAATCATTACTTTCACATGAACTCATAACTTTTTCTCTACAACTCAGAGTTGCACAAGTTAGAATTATGGAAGTATAAGTTGTGCCACAAATATTGTATCCACAAAAGTTGCATATGTATCGAAAAGAAGTCATATAGTTGCATGCACATTTTTTGGAAAAAAAAAAAAATGGTAATGTGCATTCGAATAATATTGGGGTTTGATATATGTTGTTCAATCAGATCAAGGACCAAAAGTACATCTTTTTCTATGGAGGCAAGGACAACGAATGGATCCAACAATTCACTAAAAGAGCAACTGCTATTGCCAATGATCCGGTGATAAAAGAAGCAAAGATTTCCATAGAGTTGCTCTGCGTTGGAAAGGGTAGCAAAGGAGAGGACAATCTTGGCATCCTTGGGCGCTTCTGGACTGGCATTGAGAGCTTGTTCATATCCAAGAGTCAAAGGAAGACTGATACAGACGCTGTGGCACTAGAGATCCAAAAATTGCTATCATACAAGAATGAGAGTGGATGGGTTGTGCTCAGCAAAGGGTCAACCGTGGCACTCAGTGGGCATGGGACAACTATTTTGAAGGTTTTGGAGGACTTTGACAAATGGAAGGAGGTTGTGCGAGAAAAGGGCTTTGAATCCACTTTCAAAGAGTACCATAACAAGGTTCTTCACACTGCTCACATTTGTTGCCGCATTGACATTCCAAAGGCCAGTGGTAAAATACCAGAGAACATGAAATGCCCCGACTGTCCCCGAGTCATGGAGACTTATATCAGCTTCAAGTGTTGCCACATTGATGGTGCCGCCAATGGTCTTCATTGAGTGGCCACCCTACTTTGGATTAGCTAGTATTGCTACTAAATTAAATAACATGGTTGCGTTGGTAACCAGATGCTAGTAGCAAAATAAGTTTGTGACATGACGTTGATGCTACTTTTTTGTTCTATGTTTTGTCGGTTTTGTTGTTCCTTTGTTTTGGTTTATGAGAGGAAATGTGTGTGTAATCGGTATGGATGTTGCATTACCATGTGGCATTCTGTGGTTTTTAAATTTTATTATCACATCCTTTAATTCCTCGTAAATTCTAGTTCACTTGATAATTTCTTTTGCTTCTTTTTGTGCACTTGAAGTTCATGCTTCACTCTTCAATAGAGGGGGGGGGGGTGGCATACAACAGTTACCATTGGATGGTTAAATTTATTTTTTTTGTGCTACCAAGAGAATGGGGAGCAATTTATATTGGATAAAGTAATACCAATCTCTCTCTCTCTCTCTATATATATATATATATATATATATGTATATATTTATTTATTTATGAAAGTCTTTCCTATAATTACCTAATGTGTGTAAAATGGGAGTACTACACACAAAGAAACACAATAAATACTTATACTTTATTATTTTTAATTAGTTTGGATTTGGGTTTTATGGATTAGATGTTTTAAGCTTTTTTCAGTTAGTATGAAAGTGGTGAAAGGGTAAGAATATAGCAACCAACACTTTTTTTTTTTTCTTGATATTAATTTTCTATGCTTTGGATTTTTTTTTTAATTTTCTTATTTAAGCTTAATTTGGGACGTGTTACTTGATTGTTAATCTTTTTTTCCCCCTCAATTTGTTTTAGGAATAATATATAAATATTAAGATAAAATATTGTTTTTACTTTTTACCCCTTAACTTTACACAATTTAAAAAAAAAAAAAATTGAAAAGTGAAAATAGTAAAACTAACGATTAAATTCGACAAAACTAAAAAAGTAAAAAGGACTAAATTAAAATTAGATTAAGTGTGTGTTTGGCTCAAATTAAAAAGCCAGATTATTTTACTATTCAGCTTATTTTTGCTATTATTCATGGCCCCACTGCACATTTTGGTACTATTTATGGGTTCTACTGTATTATTTCAGCTAACTTTTACATTTATCTACAATACTTAATTTCAGCAAAAAGTTTTCAGTTTTAACAAAATAAGCGGATCCCAAACAAACTCTAAGTCTTAAAAAAACACTTAAAATATAAGTATGGAATTGAAAATCTGTCAAAAACACTCACGACAGACTGCTATAACCTTAACTTGATTCTTGATTTCTGGAATTAGAAATTTTTTTTTTTGATAGACACTAGAATTAGAAATATGTAGTTGAAGTTGGGCCACAAATTTATTGTAAAAGATGGACGTACTTATAATTACCAATTACTCTTAAAATGGATAGGCTAGTAACAAATACGAAGTTGTTATCACATTTATGATTAAACAACGTTTGCATTGTTTTTTTTTTTTTTTTTAAGGTTTATTAAGATAGTAGTTTACAAAATATAAAGTATGACTTTAGTAGTTAAGTTGGTTTTTATTTATGATTGGTAGGTGAAATAACTTCAGCTCACGTGGTTGTTATTGACTAGACAAATTTGGACTATTTCTTTTTTATTTATTTTAAGTAATTTTTCTCACGTGGTATCTTTTATGATATTTTATTGGAGATAAATCACAACCTTACATTTTTTTGGGTGGTTTAACTTTTTTGTTGCTGATGAAAATGGGTGGTTTAACTTGAACTCTATAATTTTAGAAGTTTTAAATTGTATTCTAAAATTTAAGATTGTTACAAATTAAATCTTATCATTTTCTTAATTTTAATATTTTTTGAGAACAACCCTAATTTAAAATTGAATATCAAACTTTTAAATAATATCAATTAAAAGCCTTGAAATATAGTTGAGTTTTATGCGGAGAGTTTTAAATCACAAACCTCCCATTCATTATTATAAATGCAACATCAAACTATAGATGCTTTTTGTATGTCTTTTAATGAATAATTATTATATTTGTTTGAATATAAAAGCATAACTCTCTCTCTCTCTCTCTCTCTCTCTGTGTAAATAATTGATTTTGTGTCTTTTACTAAAATTTTTTGTAATTTATGAATGGCACATTTGCAAGTGAATAACATAATATTTACTTATAATTAAAAGGGGTTGATTTAATGGTTCTTAAGACCTTACGAGATTGTATTGTGTTTGCAATATATAGTTGGTATTTTAAAGTCACCTCTAAGGAATTCATCCCTATATTTACCCCATTTGTGTTGGATGGGATACTTGGTTCCTAATTCACATAAGATCCATGAGCTTTTTGGATTTGAAACCTCTAGCCAATATTGTATATTAGACATACTGATCTTATAAAATTCCTCCTTAAAATTACCTAACGTGTGTAGTAGGGGAAGACTACACACGTGGGAACACAATGTATACTGTAAGGACCAGATTTGGATTCCTAGCCCAGAGATATGAATGGACTTTGGCCCAAAAGGCCTAAAATAATGAATTTGTAGAGAAATGAGTTAGAAAACTGGGTTTTAGTTAATCAAACAACAAATTGAGTAGATTCATGGTGAACGACTAAAAATGGATGATTATAGAATGAGTAATAAGTGTCCTCGGCAATATCCGAGGAGACTGGTTCTTATATAATGATCTTAAATAGAGTTACAAGTTTGATTCTAGATTGCCACAGTGTTTTTCCCTTACTTTTCCGATCCCCCCTTTCTCGCTACCTCCTTTTCCTTTTATACTCCTTCTCCTTTTCATCCCTATCTTCCACGTGCATGCCAGATTGTTGATCTTGATACTTGTCCCATTAGTACCTCCCATAAGTCTTCATGTAGTAGCTGTAAGGCTGAAATTCACTGTTCAGGTATCACCTCCACATTAATGCGGCCAGGGAGTTAGCTGCAACGCATTTAATGCAGAGGTAGCAGCTTTTTCCTTGGATATTTTAGGATCCTTCCATGTCTTGAACTTCCATAGTGCTTATCTGTATCTATTAAGTATTTCTGTGACGTTTCTTCAGATAGCAGACCATCTCTACGGATCATGGCCTCGATCAGCCGAGGTGGCTCTTATTCTCGGCACAACCCCTTAGGTCGTTATGATCTAAATTGACTTCTTTGTTTGTTAATATGGTCCATTTTGACAACATTTACCCCCTTCTCGGACACTTTTAGTCCTCGGCTTGGGCCTTAGGTCAATTATACAAAATGTGTAATGGACCTCCAGGCCCAATACCGCTACAATAGCTCCTTAAAATTATGCTTTTAGCACCTCGGGCAGAAATGAAGATTTTGATATTCTCGGGTATTTGTTGGGTTTCTCATGTCTTGTCTTCCGCTAGTACTACTGGCCATTTTAACTGCCAAGGCACACCCCTGACGCTTAGGCATCCAAAGCGCGCCCTCATTAAATTCTGACGGCACTTTTGTTCCCCACATTCAACAGCACAATACAAATCCAACAGTGAAGAATTTCCTGGGCTTACGAGCAGGAATTTTCCCGCTTGTAACTTCTGTGTCACTATAAATAGCTTCATAAATCAATTCCTTTCATTACTTCCATCAATCACACAATTCTAGAGCTCATACACTAAATCTGCCACCTTCTCTCACTTCTTCATGCGTCTACAAATACAAAAAACTTGTCCGAGGACCTTCTTTTCAAAACCTGTAAGTTTCCTCAAACCCTTTTAGCTTCGTTTCTTTCCACATATTCTCTTTTCATCATCCTTTTTTCTTTTTAGTTCCATTTTTCATTTCAAACTTGTTGATTTCTTTTCACAACTTCTTAGAAAATGGGTAGGTTCAAGCGCTTAGTTGAATCAGAGGAGGATATAAAGAGATTTAGGTCTAAGTATAGGATCCCACCAACAGTGGGCATTAGATACGCTACCCAAGAGGCATGGGCAGACAATAGGAAAGAGGGAGAGGTGGTCATCCCAATGATCGCCTTTATAGAGGGAGGGATGACCATCCCCATGGGTAATCTTACCAGGAACTTCCTTAGGTTCTTTAGATTATCCCCCACATAATGCGCCCTAAATATGTTCAAAGTATTAGGGAGTATAGAAGCCCTGAACAAGAGAATGAACTTGGAATTGACACACCATGATGTCAATTAGGTATACAATCTATACAATTAAAGGGGCAGGGATACTACCTTAAGTCAAGGTATCCCAAAGTAAGGCTAATCCAATGCCTCCCTACATCAAACAAGGGGTTAAAGGAAGATTTTTTAATCTTTTCTCAGGAATGGCATGACGGCCTACCCTGTCCGACTAGAGAGGGAACACCAGGTGGGGCTCTAGTCATAAATCTGTACACCTCGGCTTATATTTCCGTTCTATTTCACACTATCTATGTTTCTGACCAATTTTCCCTTCTGTTTTAATGATTTTGCAGACGGACATTCTACCATACCTCAGTTTAACCTAGTCAACAGAGCGAGTCTAGACAAGATCCTACAGTCCGAGTGTTTGTGAACGAAGCAGACGGCCAATTGCGAGCAGCACACATAATCCTCGGATACCAACCTATTTCACGCGCATTTCAAGCTCTGAAGTGCGTGATAAAATCCCACGATCCTCGTCTTCAGCGTATTAGTGTGTCCTACGAAGGATTTGTTGTTTCTGAAGGCGTTCCAATCCCAGAAGGCACACCCATCACCCAGCCGCTTTTTGTGGGTATCCCCTCAGTAGAGGCATCCTCATCTCACCCCATTGCTAAGGAAGAAGAGGAAGAAAGAGAAGAAGAAGAAGAAAAAAAAAAAAAAAAAAGTAGAGGGAGTTATAAATTTGTCAGACTCCCCAGAAGAATTTGAAGTGTTCAACCGATCTCCATCCCCTGAGAGTACCTCAGCTAGTTTGGGCGAGATGGGCATCCAAAGGAAGTCTCAAAGAAGTTTGCTGAAATTAATAGAATCCCAGCTTGGGAAGGATGCACATGGGGGGTCAGTTCAGCCTAAACTTCCTCCTCCCCCTCCAAAACTTCCACTTCCTCCTTCTCAACCATCTCTGCCACCTAGGCTTGAACCTTCTGATCCGAAGAGAAAAAGATAGCAGAAAGGTAAGGATGGGGTTGATGCTGGGAGATCTCGCCCTTTACCAGAAGAAGAGCCCCAACATGCTACAAAGCAGCAAAGGATTGGACCTGGAGGGCCAAATGTCTCAGAGAGAAGAGACAATCAGTCATCCGAGCCTCAGGCTTGGCTTCCAGCTCCGATGATCAATGGTGAGCCCTTAAAGGATGATGCATCCATCAAGGACTTGCATGAAGGCACTGGATGTTGTGTGGCCTCGGCTCTAGAAAAGGCTCTGCTACTCCCAATTGATATGGCCAAGCTGCGGTCTATCAGGAGGCCAGAAGTTTTCCTCAACCTTAAACGATATCTGGGCGTGGTATGCAACTCCCTTCTTTTCTCTTCTCTCTTTTTTCTTCTTTTTATTTAATTTCAAAAGATGACCACCCTTTTCTGTTAGGCTGTCCAAGCTACTTTCATGATCCTCCTCTTCCCAATCATCAGGAGCAAGCAAAAGAATCTGAAGCTCCCAAACAGACCTCCTCTAAGATGGATAAGCCCTCGGATAAAACTATGGAGATTCCACAAGGTGGGGCAGCTTCACAAAGCTTTGAACTGGTCTTAGCTTCAGTCACCATGCCTGCCAAGGAAGATCCTAAGGATAAAGAGAAGGTGACTCCTACTGAAGCAGCTAACCAAGCTGACAAGACCTCCAAGGCTGGGCTTCAGATAAAGCTAAAACAATGACTCCTTATTTTTGTAATGTAATCACAATATCTATAATGTAATTCCCCCCCCCCCCCCCCCTCCCTCTTTTTTTTAAGACATGTTTCAATGGAATGTACATTTCATTTCCCCAAACTTGTAAGAGTTATTTTCTTCACTTATGCAATTTCTATTCTAATTATTCATTGATTGAACATAGCCATGTGCCATAAAAATGTGTGATTGTATATATAAGGGAAAATACAATTTTCACACATTTCTAATTGAGAATCGGAATAGATCAAAACTAGTAAATTCACAATATTGTCAATACATACCTCGGATTTACAAAAATTTTACAAGTTTTCTAACCTTAAGTAAAACATTCAAACGCTAATCAAACAACAGCGAAGTCCAAGACACCCTAAAATGCTTTAAGTGGTGCTCATGGACTTTGGTCTACATCTATATGGGATGATGACAAACCATTTGACCCAAGGAGGGAATCTGGAGTTTGCTTCTTTCTAATGCTTGGGATAATGTCTGTCCAACACTCCAACATATGCCGTAGCATTTTAATTAATACTGAGTTTATGGTCCAAGGAACCTGACATAGCTTACGTTCTATTTAACACTTAGAGAATTAATTAAAAGATATCAATTTTCCCAAGGTATGTGGTCCGAGGAGCCAGGCATGACCAAGGTTCTGTTTGATATTGATTACAGAAAAGTGATAAACGTTGTCAGCTTTATTCAAGTATGTGGTTCGAGGAGCCAGGCATGACCAGGTATTAGATTCGTGAAGGAGAAATGGAACTTCACGAGTAAGCCCTTTGTTGTGGTGCTGAACCCTCAAGGAAAGGTGGAATGTGAGAATGCATTGCACGTGATCAGGGTATGGGGAATAAAGGCCTTCCCTTTCACTAGCAAAGTGGAAGAATTTCTGGCCAATTTATGGGAATGGATTGGATCCATAGTAGCTGGAATTCATCCAAATATTGGGAACTGGGTAAAGTTCATTTCACCAATCTATAAATTCATATATGTATCGCGCTTGTGCGTGCGCACACATGTATTATCTATGTCGATTATTCTACTGTTATTCTTGTATAATTACACCATTAATTTATCACAATTTTTTACACAATTTGATGATATATATGATTGTGATTAGTGAATCATTACTTTCACATTGACTCATAATTTTTCCTCTACAACTCACAGTCACACATGTTCAAATTATAATAGTAAAAGTGGTGCCACAAATATTGTATCCACAAAAGCTGCAAATGTATCCAAAAGAAGTCATATAGTTGCATGCACATTTTTTGAAAAAAAAAATAATGGTAATGTGCATTCGAATAATATTGGGGTTTGGTATATGTTGTTCAATCAGATCAAGGACCAAAAGTACATCTTTTTCTATGGAGGCAAGGACAATGAATGGATCCAACAATTCACTAAAAGAGCAACTGCTATTGCCAATGATCCGGTGATAAAAGAAGCAGAGATTTCCATAGAGTTGCACTGCATTGGAAAGGGTAGCAAAGGAGAGGACGATCTTGGCATCCTTGGGCGCTTCTGGACTGGCATTGAGAGCTTGTTCATTTCCAAGACTCAAAGGAAGACTGATACCGACGCTGTGGCACTAGAAATCCAAAAATTGCTATCATACAAGAACGAGAGTGGATGGGTTGTGCTCAGCAAAGGGTCAACTGTGGCACTCAATGGGCATGGGACAACTATGTTGAAGGTTTTGGAGGACTTTGACAAATGGAAGGAGGTTGTGCGAGAAAAGGGCTTTGAATCCACTTTCAAAGAGTACCATAACAAGGTTCTTCACACTGCTCACATTTGTTGCCGCATTGACATTCCAAAGGCCAGTGGTAAAATACCAGAGAACATGAAATGCCCCGACTGTCCCCGAGTCATGGAGACTTATATCAGCTTCAAGTGTTGCCACATTGATGGTGCCGCCAATGGTCTTCATTGAGTGGCCACCCTACTTTGGATTAGCTAGTATTGCTACTTGTTAATGTATATTAGGTTATGGGCTTTAGGCCCAGCTGGTTTACTTGTATAGCACACTTGTACTTGTACTACACTTTACTTGTACCGCACACATATACTTACTTGTACCGCACACATATGCCTCCTATATAAAGGCATCACATGTATATTTCTTGATTATGAAATACAATACTACGATTCAGTATTTCTAACATGGTATCAGAGCCACTGCTCTGACCTTTTCTTAGCAGTCTTATCTTTATTGGTGTTACTCCACTCTCAACATCGCTTCCGCTATCACAACAGTCACCGCAGCCTCTCGCCGTTGAACCCCCGACGTCTTCCAAGCGTTGTCTTCGGGTTCCAGACCTGCAGCCGCTATCGTTGAGGAGTCCAACACCACACAAGATCACTGCACGTGTCATCCCACCTCGAATATTGCTCCAATCATATTTCTGGAGGTATCACTGAGATCATCTTGGAACGATCTACCTGTTGGTGAAAGCCTTGCAGTCATCGGAGTGCCCACTCGCCGTCACTCGCCGCTTGAAGATTCTGCGACTGTGCCACACGCGCCACACGCGCCGCACGCGCCGTCCTCAGGTAAGGCTGACGTCACCCTTGACGTCATCAATGCCACGTCAGCCCTAGCTTACGTCAGCATCCAGTCACCTGCTGACGTCAGCGCCACGTCATCCTGCTGACGTCATCTACGTTGACCGTTGACTACCGTTGACTTTGACCGGGCCGTTGACCGTTGACTTTGATCGTTGACTTTTCAGGGGTTGACTTTTTCAGTCCAGGTTCTCCTTACCCAGTTTTTCGCGTAGATTTCATTTTTGCAGTCTGTTTTTGCATATTGTGTTTCTAAATGGATAAAAAGGATGTTTTTCTTCCTCGCCCCATCAATACTGTATTGGAGGGGAACAAGAATTACTTATCTTGGTCTCAAGCTATGCGCAGTTTTCTTAAGGGTCGCATGCTCTGGCATTACTGTACTGGTGCAATTACCATTCCTGTCAAGGGAGCAAGTGAAGAAGATGCTGCCTTCCTTGGTCGCATGATTGAATGGGATAGTCACAACCACATGATCCTCACATGGATTCGAAACACTTCCATTCCCTCCATCTTCAATCTGTTGGGCAGCTTTGATGATGCAAAATCAGCATGGGATATGTTGGCCAAAAGGTACTCCACTACTCACGGATCCATGAAATATCAGTTGGTAGTTGAATTGCATCAACTTCAACAAGAACCAGGGCAATCCATCAATGACTACTATGATCAGCTTCGCTTCATTTGGGACCAAATTGACCTTTCTGATCCGATTTGGGCATGCTCAAAAGATGCTCAGCAATATGCTACAGTTAGAGATGAATTTCGTCTCTATGAGTTCCTGATGTCACTTCACAAGGACTTTGAGCCCATCCGAGGTCAGCTTCTTAATCGCAGTCCTCCTCCCTCTCTTGACACTGCTGTAAACGAGTTGGTTAGAGAAGAAGCTCGGCTTGCAACCTTTCAAGCCCAGAATAAGTTCAATGTTTTGGCTATTACTCCTTCTGCTCCTTTCATTGAGCAACCTCAGCAATCAGGTGATTCTTCTGGCTCTAGCAATCGTCGCAAGCAGACCAACAAGAAGTTCTGCAATTATTGCAAGCGTCCTGGCCACACCATTGAGACTTGTTACCGTCGCAACAAATCTACTGCTGCTGTTGCTAATACTGAGCCTACTCCGCCGATGCCTTCCATTTCAGCTGAGTCCCAGTCTTCTGGATCCACTATCAACCTCTCCCCCACTGAGCTACAGGAGATCATAGCTCAGGCTGTTCGTATGGCTGGTAATGCATATCTTTCCACTACTCTCTCAGTTCTGCCTGGTAAGTCTCAAACTTGGCTTTTTGATTCTGCCTGTTGCAATCATATGACACCTCACTCATCCTTATTCTCCAAACTTGACCCTGCACCACATCCTCTTAATATTCATATAGCTGATGGTTCCACCATGCATGGGAATAGTCTAGGTTTTGTTTCAACCTCTAACCTCTCTGTTCCTGGGGTCTTCCATGTACCTGACCTATCCTATAATTTGTGCTCTGTGGGACAATTAGCTGAACTAGGATATCGCCTTATTTTTTACTATTCTAGGTGTATTGTGCAGGATCCGAGGACGGGGCAAGAGCTTGGGACCGGTCCTAGGGTTGGGCGTATGTTTCCCGTGGACAATCTTCATCTTCCACCTGTTGCTTTTGTCTCTGTTGCTGCTGCAGCCGCTGCAGTTTCTTCCTTACCTTCTCTTGCACTTTGGCATTCTCGTCTTGGTCATGCCTTATCTACTCGGGTACAACAGTTAGCTTCTAAGGGTCTGTTGGGTTCTGTGTCCAAAGACAATTTTGACTGTACTTCATGCCAGTTAGGAAAACAGCCAACTTTACCTTTCAATAATAGTGAATCTATCTCTAATAGTATTTTTGAGTTAATTCATTCTGATGTTTGGGGACCTTCTCCTATTACTAGTATTGGTGGATCTCGTTATTTTGTTGTTTTTATTGATGATTATTCTCGTTATAGTTGGATCTTTCCTATGAAATCTCGTTCTGAAATCTTACCAATATACAGTAACTTTGCAAAAATGGTTGAAACACAATTCTCCAAACATATCAAAACTTTTCGTTCTGATAATGCTCTTGAATATACTCAATATGCTTTTCAAGCTCTGTTACATTCCTATGGCACTATACATCATCTAACCTGTCTAGGCACCTCTCAACAAAATGGTCGAGCCGAAAGAAAATTTCGTCATATTCTTGACACTGTCCGTGCTCTTCTTCTTTCTGCCAAAGTTCCTGCCCCATTTTGGGGTGAAGCTGCTCTTCATGCTGTTCATGCCATTAATCGCATTCCAAGCACTGTCATCCATAATTAGACTCCGTATGAGCGCCTTTTTGGGTCACCCCCTGACTATCATTACCTTCGCTCTTTTGGATCTGCTTGTTTCGTTCTTCTTCGGCCTCATGAGCACAACAAACTTGAGCCTCGATCTAGACTTTGTTGTTTCCTTGGTTATGGTGAAACTCAAAAAGGGTATCGGTGCTATGATCCTGTCTCTCATTGTTTTCGTGTTTCCCGTAATGTTGTCTTTTGGGAACACCGCCTGTTTGTTGAACTCTCTCATTTTCGTTCTTCCCTAACTAACTCTTCTGTTTTAGAAATCTTTCCAGATGAGTCTCCTGTTCCTTCTACAGATACTCTTGATCCTCCTTTGGACTTCTCTATTCCATCTCCAGATATTTTTTATGATTCTCCTAGACAGGTTGTAGATGAACAGGTTGATGACGAGCTACCCCACCTTGAGCCTAGGTCCCCTGCTCCTGTTCCGCCTGAAGATCCTCCACAAGACATTCCACCTCACCACTCAACCCGAGTAAGATCCATTCCTGCACATTTACTTGACTATCATTGTTACACTGCCCTTGTTACACTCCATGAGCCTCAAACCTATCGTGAGGCCTCTACTGACCCTTTATGGCAGATTGCAATGAAAGAGGAAATTGATGCATTAACCAAAAACCATACTTGGGATCTGGTTACTCTCCTTCCTAGTCAGTCTGTGGTTGGTTGTAAGTGGATCTATAAGATCAAGACTCGCTCTGATGGGTCCATCGAGCGCTACAAGGCTCGTCTTGTTGCAAAAAGTTTTACACAGGAGTATAGGATTGATTATGAAGAGACTTTTGCTCCAGTTGCCCGTATCTCCTCTGTTTGTGCCCTCTTAGCTGTTGCTGCTGCTAGTAAATGGGACCTTTTTCAAATGGATGTTAAAAATGCCTTCCTTAATGGGGATCTGCATGAAGAAGTCTATATGCAACCTCCTCCTGGTCTTTCTGTTGAAACAAACAAGGTTTGTCGCCTTCGATGTGCACTTTATGGCCTTAAACAAGCTCCACGAGCTTGGTTTGCCAAGTTCAGCTCCACCATCTTTCGCTTGGGTTACACTGCCAGTCCTTATGATTCTGCCTTATTTCTTCGTCGCAATGATAAAGGCACCATTTTACTTCTCCTATATGTGGATGATATAATCATAGCTGGTGATGACCTCAATGGCATTCAAGAACTCAAGGATCTTCTTAGTCAGCAGTTTGAGATGAAAGACCTTGGACATCTCAGCTATTTCTTGGGTCTTGAGATCACTCGTTCCACAGATGGTCTTTATATTACTCAAGCCAAGTATGCATCTGACCTTTTATCTCAAGCTGGACTCACTGACAGCAAGACTGTTGACACTCCAGTTGAACTTAATGCGCATCTGACACTCTCGGGGGGGAAACCATTGTCTAATCCCTCTCTTTACAGACGATTGGTTGGCAACCTAGTTTATCTCACAGTTACTCGTCCAGACATTTCTTATGCTGTTCATCAGGTGAGCCAATATCTGTCTACTCCACGATCGACTCACTATGCTGTTGTTCTGCGCATTCTACGATACTTGAAGGGCACTCTCTTCCATGGCCTTTTCTACTCAGCTCAATCTCCTCTTGTATTTCGTGCATTCTCTGATGCTGATTGGGCAGGAGATCCCACTGATCGCAGGTCCACTATAGGTTATTGCTTTCTCCTTGGTTCTTCTTTGATTTCTTGGCGAAGTAAGAAACAAACTTTCGTGGCCCGCTCCAGTACTGAAGCAGAATATCGTGCTCTTGCTGACACCACATCTGAGCTCCTTTGGTTACGATGGCTTCTTAAGGATTTGGGTGTCTCCACATCCTCTGCTACTCCCCTTTATTGTGACAACCAGAGTGCCATTCATATTGCTCACAATGACGTCTTTCATGAACGGACTAAACACATCGAGATTGATTGTCATTTTATCCGTTCTCATCTTGTCCATGATGCTCTCAAGCTTTTCTCCGTCTCCTCCAAAGATCAACTTGCAGATATCTTCACCAAGGCACTTCCTAAGGGACGCACTCGTGATTTGGTTGACAACCTCAAGCTGGTCTCACATCCACCTTGAGTTTGAGGGGGGCTGTTAATGTATATTAGGTTATGGGCTTTAGGCCCAGCTGGTTTACTTGTATAGCACACTTATACTTGTACTACACTTTACTTGTACCGCACACATATACTTACTTGTACCGCACACATATGCCTCCTATATAAAGGCATCACATGTATATTTCTTGATTATGAAATACAATACTACGATTCAGTATTTCTAACACTACTAAATCAAATAACATGGTTGCGTTGGTAACCAGATGCTAGTAGCAAAATAAGTTTGTGACATGATGTTGATGCCACTTTTTTGTTTTATGTTTTGTTGGTTTTGTTGTTCCTTTGTTTTGGTTTATAAGAGGAAATGTGTGTGTAATCGGTATGGATGTTGCATTACTATGTGGCATTCTGTGGTTTTTAAATTTTATTATCACATCTTTTATTCCTCATAAATTCTAGTTCACTTGATAATTGCTTTTGCTTCTTTTTGTGCACTTGAAGATCATGCTTCACTCTTCAATATTGGGGGGGTTGGGGGGAACAAAAGAAAAAGGAAAAAACATTGAACACTACATTATAGTAG
The DNA here is from genome assembly GCA_019022515.1 of Quercus aquifolioides. Classification (NCBI taxonomy): domain Eukaryota; kingdom Viridiplantae; phylum Streptophyta; class Magnoliopsida; order Fagales; family Fagaceae; genus Quercus; species Quercus aquifolioides. The sequence goes on along the minus strand of CM032334.1, from coordinate 17,228,140 downwards.
AGAGTGAGATCAGTCATACCTTTGCTTCTCGAAGAGGTGGTCTAGGGCCAAAATGGTTCTCTCGAAACATCTTTGCCTAACCATGCATGTGTGACTTTGCATAAATGATCGTACAACAGTTACCATTGGATGGTTTCATGGAAATATTAAAATTTATTTTGTGCTAGCCAGAGAATGGGGAGCAATTTATATTGGATAAAGTAATACCAATCTTGTTGGTGTAATTGAATTTTTTTTTTTGTTAATCTCCCACTTAAGCATAGGGGGAGAAGGGATAGGTGTGGGGTGAGAACTATATAATCGGTCATGAAATCTGCTAAGAAAGTAAACTTGGGGTCTCTAGAGAGGGAAGGGCTAATTTTTATGAAGGTTGAGAGGCAAGGTTACCCATTCTACTATTATTGTCGGAAGCAATTAGTTTAGCAGGACTGGCCAACTAGAAGAAAGTCATTAAATTGTGCAGTAGGGCATTGAGTAAATAGGTGAAATGTAGATTCCTCTTGAGATTTGGAAAGGGTGTGTTATAAGATAAACTTGTTTAATAACTTTCACTAAAAGCATCATTTTTTATATTATGTAGCATTTGAGGAGTTTCTCGAAGCTATGTGGAGAGTTTATGAAGTGAATGCATAAGGAATTTTATTTTATTTTTAAAAATATATATTATGTAACAAATAGAATAAAGGATTTTAGAGTGCTTGGAGGCAATATATAGCCACTCATCCTTCTATTCTAAACCAAGAGTAAAAGAAGAAGAAATAACAATATAAAGAGTTCTATTCCTCTTCCCTCTCCACTTCTCTTCCTTTGTGCGCTTTATGAGTGTGAGTCTCTTCCTTAGAGTGGTGTGTGAGTATTTTGAATTGTAAGTGCGTAAAGGTCTACCAACTTCCAACTGGTGCACATTTTTATAGACACCCCATTTTGTGCCTCCAATTTAACCTCACTTACATTGCATTACACATCATCACCATATCATGTCACAAGGGAAAAATTATAATTTTGGTAATTTGATCTCCAAATACATTTCATGAAATAAATTTTGAGGTCACAATGATCAAAACAATAGTTCATGGGTCTCAATCAGACAACTAGATTATAAGATATCAAGAAAATAAATTTTAACAATAATGTGCACTTGCATGAAATAAGTCCCGACCACACGTGATTATGAACTCTTAATTCTAATTGGTCTAATTTCAGTCCAATTTCAATTAAGTGATATGTCATAATGCTATTGGTTGAGGATATAATTTATGGTAAGGTTACATATACACAATTTAATCCAAAGACAAAGCATCAATTGATTCCTTGCAAAATAGACAAAATTTGATTAATTAATTAATTAATTGAAAATATTTAGAATTGATTTGTTGAGCCTGTGGACCAAGAAAGTCAGAAATTAGAGTTGAAATTTGAAAGAAGCAAATCACAACTGAAATAGAAACAAACGGAACTTAAAAGGGAAAGATCTAGGGAAGATCTAGACCTTGATCAGCAGCACTTGGACTAGATCCCCCAGAATCCTCTCCTTTTTTGGCCCAGCTTGCTTCCCAGTTACGTTGACTTTGCCTTTTACATTTTTCACTCAGAAAACCCTATATATTCCCTTAAGTCCCACATTACCCAAAAACTCATCCCTACCTCTCCCACATCTAATATAAATACCCTAATCCATCAACTATTCAAATCACCTCAAAATCTTAGAGCTTCCTAACAAACTAAGATTTCTCTTTCTTTCTTAAGGTTCTGTCTGGTTTGGAGTGCCTAGAGTGTTGTGCATGTAGATAAGGTTTTTTACCTTCTCATTTTTTATTATACCCTATATATATATATATTTTTTTAATTTAGTTTCTTATTTTCTTTATTAAAATAAGTGGGGACTCCATTGTAAAACCCATGAACTAAGAGGAACAATAATAAGAGTAGGATGCCCCCACTATTTCTTGAAAGAAAATAACATGACTCCATCCCATTCACGTGGGACAAGTGCCAAAAACCACCATCGAAGGGCTTTTGGGCCGGGGGTGTTGTCTTTCACAATTTGGTCAATTGACTAAATAGAGGTGTTTATTTCATAGTGTTGTGTGTTTTTATAAATTGAAAATGTGACTTTAAATCACGTTTTCAGTTTTCACACTATGTTGTGTGTTTTTATAAACTGAAAATGTGACTTAAAATCACGTTTTCAATTATAAAAACTCAAGTGTGTGTAACACACTATGTACAAGAGTTTTTATTTTTTATTTTTTATTTTATAAGTATGAGTGGCTAGAGTGTGTTTAGTTGGCAAGATTTCCTAGTCTATCTTCCACAGCAGAAGTTTATGGCGAGCATTGATCTTTGCATTCCAAAGAGTCTTCCAAAAAAATCGATAAGGGACCCAATAAAACCTATAACTTTGGTGATGTCACGGAAGTTTGGAAAAAGCACACTCGATGCTTTCTTAGATGGAACATAAATTTTTGGAATCCAACAGAGAGAAGAAATAGACAAAGGTAAGAATTTTCTTAATCTGAAAATTGCATTATCCTGAAGGTTACAATATGTTTAAATAGTAAAAGAAAACTAATCTTAGTATTCTTGGTACGATCATTAATGTCATTATTATGGTTTCTCAAAAAAAGCATTGCAAAGGTGATGTCATATGAAGTGACAGCTACTCACAGTATTCTTGCTATAACCATTAATGTCATTATTATGGGCACTATGAATGGGATTCCGATTGTTAGAGCAATCGCATCAATTTAGCTAAATTTTTCCGTTTATTTTAGCATAAAAACCTACTTTTCCTACTTTACACTACCACTTTTCAAAAACACCCACGTCAATTTATTTATTTTACAATCTATTCTATTTAAATAGTAATATTTCTTTAATTTCTTTAATTTTTTTATTTTATATTTTCTTTTTTCCCTATCTCTCTATCTTTTTCTTTTGTCCTTATCTCATCTCTCATATCAAAGAATCTGATCCTTCTCAATCTCAGCTTTCCACCCTCTTCAAAAGCTTTCCACCCTCCTCCTCTTCTTCTTCTTCTTCTTCCTCTCAGGGTCAGATCACATCTCTATCACAAGCATCTTCTTCTTCTTCTTCTTCTTCTTTCTCTCATGGTCAGATCGCCTCTCCACCACAAGTACCACAAGCATCAAAACCCACAAGCACAGATCTCCGTCAACCCACAAGCATTGATCTCTGCCGCCAGCATCGATCCACAAGCATCAAAACTCATTCTCATCGACCCATAAGCACCGATCTCTGCTACTAGCACCGATCCACAAGCATCCAGACCCATTTCTGTAGACCCACAAACTCTAATCTCCACCACCAACACCAACACCAATCTCTCTCTCTCTCCCTATTGGTTTGTCCATGTAAGTGTGTTTGTGTATTTCTGTGTTGATTTGCCTGTGTGGATGTGTTTGTGTTTGTGTGTATCAAATGAAAAAGAAGATGAGGAGAGGATAGGAGAAGTCTTAGACTAAGTTCGTTTTGCACACGGAGAAGAGAGAGAAAAAAGGAGAGAAATTGTGGAATTAATAAAATAATAGTGTACACAACCACAATAACTATGTATATTTACATGATTACTATAGTAAATGTGTAGATATACACAGTTTTAGAATGATTGATGTAGGAAATTTTGTGGCTTAAATGTGAAAAATTCATCTCTTTTTCTATTATACAAGGTTTGTTGCAAATGCTCTTACAATAAGAGGAAGTTCTAGTTTGAGGACCACTAAAGTCAGCCAATAGCCAATGAAGCCAGAGTAGCTCGGATATGGCATCCACAGGACCACAAGAGCAAATTATTTCTTGTTGGCCAAGATATAAGGGAAGTGCCCAAAAAGAAATAATAGCCAACGGTGGAGAAATATTTACTATGATCCCCCAACCAAACCAACATCGAAGTTGTTGACAACCTAAGGGTAGATTGATTAAAGGAAAAGTAGGGATCATGGAAGAGAGTGCAAGTGATGTGTTGGAGAATATGAAGGACAACAATATAAAGAGTGGATCTAGGAGCTTCCATGAGCTGGTAGGCCAAGTACTAATGACATAGGTAATGTTTGGACTAGTGACAGTGAGATAGATTAAACTGTCAACCGACTGACAGTAGAGTATGGCATTAGGAAGAGGTTCTCCATTAATGTATTGAGCTTCACATTGATCTATAATGGACTAGAAATGATCTTACAGTAAGTTAGGTCAACTTTGGAGAGGAGGAAAAATGCATATTTTGCATTGGAAGAGGATATAACCTCAAGGCTACGGAAGTTTATATCTTAGGGTACCCAAATCTTTCATCTCAAAATTCAGTCTAAGAAAATGTTGAAAGGCATGAATTCTTGCAATATCATCAACATTAATAATCATGTCATTAACATAAAGAAGAATGAGAGGTGATACCAGCAGAGTTTTGGCAGAGTAAAACATTGTTGAGCAACCACAGAATTGAATTTGAATGTTTGCCTACAATCAAATATGCATGAGTTGGCCTAAATATATAGGTCTAAAAATTTGGCACTGAGAGACAAGAAATCCTTGATTAAGTGTGCGTTTGGCTCCAACTTAAAAAGTCAGCTTATTTTACTATTTAGCTTATTTTTGTTACTATTTATAGGTCTCACTACACTTTTTGGTATTATTCATGAATCTCATTGTACTATTTCAACTAATTTTTACATTTATCTACAATACTTTTAACAAAAAGTTTTCAGTTTCACCAAAATAAGCGAATTTCAAACAGACCCTAAGACTAAAATCAAGACATATTATTTTTCCTTGATTTTAGTTTAATCAAGGATTTAATCATGCTACAATCATGCGATATGAATTTATGCTACAATCATTAGATTGGATCTTCTTAATTCCCCATGGATTTTTGATTTGCTTCGGAAATTGAGGGTGCACACCCTTTGAGCAAAAGACTCCTGACTTCTCAAAACTAATACTCAGTCCTGACCAGACACTATAAGTAGTAACACATTAACCAAGGCTCCATTTATGACACTTTTGCATTGCAAAAGAGCATTACATCATCGGCATAAAACAATTTAGTTATAGCTGAAGTCCCACTAGCCATTTTCACCGCTCTTATTGCATTCCTACTTGCCTCTCTATCAATTAATCTAGCCAGCACTTCACTTCCGATTATAAACGGACATGGGATTCCCTTGTCTCAGACTTCTCCAAATGAAATATTTTGCGGCTTCTTTACTCCCAGGGCTGGATAAGCTTATTTAATAAATTTTGAACTAAATCCAAAAGCTCTAGGAGTGGATAAAATGAAGAATTTGAGAATGCTGTCAAAGCACCATTTTCTGTTGGTAGATATGTGGAATTTGTTGCATGGTTAATTACTGTATTAATGTTTGTAATTCCATGATGATATGGACCCACTTGAAGTTAACTTTTTCAAGCTGGGATAATATAGACTAAAAAACAATTAACGTGATGTGTTAGCTTGGGTCCTCATCATCCCAGTTTCAATGGTTATAACTTGGCCACGTAAAAGCTGAAACAAAGAACACGAGCCATCTTAATTTCCCTGTCCTCCACCTATCCCAGAGTTTGATCTGGAAGAACATCACATTCTGCGTAAAACCCAGAAGTTTTTTTGGCCTTTTCTTGCTTTGTATAGAACAATATGGCCAGCATGGAAGCACTAGTATCCGAGCAGCAAGCTGTTGAGTTTGAGATCATGGGTGTGCCAAATGGGTATAACGAGGAGGAGATCTTGAAGCAAATTGATGAAATCCATGTTACTGCTGGTGAAGAGTTTGATGCTGAGTCTCTTTTCATTTTAGTCGAAAACATTGTTAAGCATGCCGCACCCATTGTTGGTAGTTTTTTGCCGGTACAATATACACCCTCCTCCTCCTGATCTACAACCTTGCCAATTCTCACTCTCTCGGCCATTTTGTTTTTATTTCTTTTAGTACTTGTCAAAAGTTTGGCTTTTTTTTTAATCTTTTGGTAATTAAGTATGCCTTACTGCAGGGTGCCCAAGCACTTTTGTTTAACATGGAGGACATGGCTCCCAGTGTCTGTTTTAATTCACCGTTTTGTACACTTAAGCAGATTTCCTGCAAGGTCAGCATATGTATATATCATAGTAATTGTCATTTATATATGAAACCCGCTAGATATACTTCATATTACTCTCTCTTTTTTTTTTCTTTTTTTTCCTCAAGTATTTTGGTGTAAGGATAATGTGATTGTCATGATATCATGTTGATTAATATGGTAAATGATTAGATAATGGGCCCAAATCCAAAATGTTCATAGTATTAGTGAACTGATGAAAAGGATCTCTCTCTCTCTCTCTCTTTTTAATTTTTTTTTTTTTTATATATATAATTATGATGAAAAGGATCTCTCTTTTATATATATAACTATGATGAAAAGGATCTGTAATCATAAATATGTTACTTTAAAAACAACACTTGGATTCTTTATTCACCTTTTGTAACTTTAACTTGACATCATATTTTTCTTGACTTATGAATTATCTTTTTTCTCAGAATTTTAAAAATGATTTTAGTTAATCAATTGTTTTATTTATTCTATAAATTTAAGGGGGCCAACATGCACTTTCTCTTTTTCACAAATAATTATTTAAAATACGAGTGGAACCTAGTATTTACTCACTTCCTCATCTATTATTTGTTGTATATAAATGAAATGGAAGCATAGATATGAGGAGGGACTGAACTCTGTCAAGATCTTCATTTGGAAGGGGCAATGTTCATGTAACTCCTACCAGATCATTATAATACAAAATTTTACTCTTTCACCCAAATATTTTTGGCTTATATCATATAATTTATTAGATTGTTTCTTTTTATTGACATGGAGTACCACATGAAGTACTCTAAAAGTATCTAGTAATTACTTGATGGACTGAGCATTTGACATTTTGTATATTTATCAGTTCCATAACCGTTCACATTAAATTAGATTGCTAAATTTTCTTAAATTAATTTTTTTTTTCTAAATAATAAATTTACCTAGATGTCTTATTAATCAAAAGACTTCTATTATTCATTATTGAAATATCATATTCCCATGAATGGCATGGGCACAATGCTAATAAATATGTAACTCTAGATGGCATGCAAGGGTCCAGGTGTGGTAAATGCTCATGAAACAACACTGGCAATACTTGGCATACTATCAAGCTATTCATGGGATGCAAGGGCCGTGATGACCCTAGCGGCTTTTGCTTTGGACTATGGAGAATTCTGGCTCCTTATGCAGATTGGTGCGTCTGATCAACTCGCCAAATCAATGGCAATCCTGAAGGGACTACCAGTCTTGGCAGGGAACTCAGGGTTGCAAAAACGTCAGCAAGCAATTGCTGAACTTAACAATCTGATCAAAGTCACATTGGAAGTAATTAAGTGCATTTTTGAGTTGGAGAAGCTACCTAACTATGGTAGAGAGAATGTGCCAGCATTGTTAAAGGCCTTGAACCATATCCGTTTGGACACCTATTGGCTCATTAGAAATGTTATTGGTTGTTCAGCTCAGATGACTGGCATCACTAGTGATGAGTAAGCTATCCTAGCTTGTCCATTCCAATATTCCATGCTCAAAAATCTTAACTAGAAATTCTTTTTGTATGAGACTAATATTTAGATGAATAGAACGTTGGACCCTTTTCTGAATTTGTACTTAGTCTTGTCATCTTAGCGAAGGGGTCATGCTAATGCTAATCTTCATTGTATAACTCCAATTTTATCAGATCTCTAAGAAGGGATTTTATGTTCCAATATAACCAGAGACGAGTTTACCTTAGCATTATTAAATGACTATGATTGCTCCAATTTCAGGGACCAAGAGGTGGATCTGTCCAGCTTGACTTACAATCTTTACCACATCCTCAACAATCTTAAGATGCAACTGAATGTTTGCAAACAACAAATAGGTTAGCTACTTATTGGTAAGGAAGCATAATTGCCTGTGTTCATCATAAAAGGCAATGCTTCCTTGCCTGTGTTGAATCCAAAATGCAATGCATGAGAAAGGACTAGATGCTAATGAAAGATTTCGTTTAAATGTAGAGGAAACTGAGTCGGAGGCTTATCAGATACTCATGAATCTCTTCCAAATCCGTCCCACAATCATGGAAGTTTTTAAGGCGCTGTGTTATGGCAAGAGTAATGTGCAGCAACTCATCGATGGTTCAAATGAGGTTTGCTATGGCTACCCATCACCTCTATTATTATTGCTATTAGTACAGTGTTATTCACTACTTTCTTATTTTCTTTTTTCATAAGCCTTTTTGGCTTAAGTATTCTTTTGATCCTCAACTCTTAGGGCTAGTTTTGTTTTGATCCTCAATATATATTTGATGCGGCCATGCATGTGTAAATGTCCTTTTAGTTTTCAGAAACTATCTAATTGTAGCATTTAGTCATAGAATTTGGGTACCTTCAAAACTAGGCACGTTACTCTGTTGGGTAACTTGGCTAAAAAAACAAACTGACCAATTGAGATTTGATGACATATTGTTGTAGTTAGAATTTGAATTTCTTGCTAACACAGTTCCCTTGATTAATGATTAAATTCCGCAAACAGGTTTCCTTTGACGTATTGAAGCATAAATACGTGTTATTGTTCATTTCGGGCCCAGACATCTCTGATAATGATGTTTCGACTCTCAAGCTGCTTCGTAAAGAGCTTGGCAATCGTGGTAAGGTCGTGTGGGTTCCAATTGTGGTTCAGAGCAAAACAACCATTAACATTGAAAGAAAGTTTAGAAGCCTAGGCACCGAGGTGCCATTGTACATAGTGCAACAATTTTTACCTATACCAGGTATCAAGTTCATCAGGGAGGAGTGGCACTTCACGAATAAGCCATTTGTTGTGGTGATAAACCCAAAAGTGAGGGTAGAACACAATATTTTGCTAGAGCAGATTAGAGGAATCAATTCCTTCCCTTGCTTTAGGAAGAGAAGGATTGATTTGCTTGTTTGTGAGCTTTGTAGTTGTGTGTGTCAGTCTTGTCTTTGTGTGCACATACCAAAAAAATAATTGTTGCCAAAGCTACTAGCGCAACACTAAGGTACTGCAGGAGGATTGGGAAGGATTGCGCTTTGCATTTATGCCCAGCGTTAATTATTGCACGCTCGTTGGTATAACATATCAACCGTCTCATGTGTTAAATGTATACATACTTAAAAATATGATTAAAGTATATAAAATTTATTATGTGTACACTAATGATTGTATAAAAATCTTTTTCCTTTATTCACACAAATAAGATGATCTTGACTGCAGAAAAGTGATAAACGTTGTCAGCTTTATTTTAGTGTGTAAGGTAATTATATTAGTAGAATATTAGAAACTGAGATGTAGAGAAGTTCTTTATCACACATATTTACTACTAGATACCGAGTTAAATATGGTGTTATTTCATGCAAATCAAGCCAGTGCCAATCAACTTTAGAGTAGCAACCATTCCTTCCACTAAACAAAGTTTGGAAGTACGATGTTGCATCGACTTCTTACGGCTCAAACAACAATCTTTTTCTCTTTTATCAAATATATATATATATATATATATATATATATTGAATGAAGTGGCAGCTGTGTTTTGATATCAATGAGAACATGCTCATTAGAAGTATAATAGTAGACAATACATCAGGATATCTACGTACTAGAGAATGGAAATAGTGAACAAAACTGCGTATCATCATCGCTCACTGTAATTACAATATCCTAATTCTTATATGTCTCAAATCCTTCCAAACTTGCAGCAAACTTAGCCGCAAGCTATAATTGACATCGGTAAATATATACATCACACAAACATCTGCTTCCTATTTGCAGTGTCAACCGCCCAAAATAACACGAATTTAAAATGAAAATCATTTTGCTAATGAAATCATTTTCCAAGAAACATGCTTGTGTAGTTTTCTTATTTATTTACAAATCCAATTCATCAGATCCAGACAATGAAATAGGTCCAAGGGAATCACCAACTAAACTGGCAAGCATCACAAATTCTTTTTTGATGCGTCCCCTTTTCTCTATCCATCTTACTCCAAGCACCACAAAACGGACCACAATGTCAATCTCTATCTTTGCAAGCTCATCACTCAAGAAGATTGGATTTTCCCCAGCAACAAAGTGGTAATTTGGCATTTTTCGAGCTGAGAGAAAAGCATATTTAATAGGTCCACATCTCATGAAGACCCCATGCCTAAATATGTGGCTAACAATTCCCTGTAAAATCTCTCCTGTGTAAGGTAAGAAGGTGCGACAATTAAAGACTACAGGGAAGAAAACGTCCCCGGACTCATCCACAACCTCCCCTTTTCCTATGTTCTTTAAGCTGGTTACTGCAAGAAAGTAACCATGATCCTTGCTGGCCTTTTCATTCAACATGTCCTCCAACAAGCGCGTTATGATGGACCGCTGGGAAACAAGTCCATTTCTGTTCAAGTTTTCAGCAATGACTGCCACATCTCTGAACAGTTCTACTTCACAGAACATATCCACGATCTAATTCAAAACGACCAAAAGAAACATGATTATTAAGATTGTTTTTCAGAATTAATAATCCAAAATATATTTTTGCAGAACTAATGATCCAGCTTCTTTTAGATAATGCAGCATATAGAACGGTTTCCAGTCAGCAAACCAGAAAATCAACAAACCAACCATTAAAACAAAATATTTTTGGATAATCCATGTCATTAAAATGAATTATTTTCTTTACATAATACACTGGAGAAGCTCCATAAACATTTTTTTTATTGGTACATTACACATGCACCCAAACAGGTTTACCCTCCAGCTTACACTTACGAGGGGAGGAAGTGCAATCTGAGCTAGAGCTCACTGGCCTCCATAAACATATAGAGGAATATCCTTGGGGGTACAGGAATAGCAACAAACCCACACAGAGATGTCCATCTATCTCATTGTCAATTGATTGAAAGACGTAAAGGGACTGAAAACCCAAACAACTCTGTCCCAATTGATAAGGGTCTACTGATTTTGCTTCATCTCAAGGTGGTGGTTTTTTTTTTTTTTTTTCCTCTAATGACTGGTAATGATGATAAACCTGAGACAACATAACCTGATATTTTTAACTAAAATTTAAATAAGTTAGCCAGGATGATGTCCAACTCTTAGCAATAATGAACCCCCCCATCCCCTCCGACGCCTCTCTCTCCTGTCGTATAAAACACAAGCATTATGCGTGAAATATAATCAGAATTTCCCATCTGTACCCACCATGTTGGTCTCAAAAGTTTATATGCAATCTCTTTTATGCAACTGTAACAAAGAACTGTGAAAGCTAAAAACATCCCAACTATACTAGAGAGTGGAGCATTTCAATCATTATGCATAATTTTTAATTTTTAATTTTTTATGTAGATCAACTTCATACTAATTTTTCACTTGTGCAATAAGGATGGAAGATAAAAATGGACAAAGCATTCAAGTGAAGAGGTTAACGGAAGCCAAAATTGTCCATGGTTAGAAAGATGGTAGAGTTCAGAGAATGTAGAATTTACTAGGCGCCAGGTGCTTAGATGTTTCTCATTTGCATTCATGATGAAATTCAACCCAACCTAAGCTAATAACAAAGTAGATTTTCAACACTCTAAGTCAACTCAAGTAATAACAACAAAGAAAGATTTAATGAGACAAAGGAGAACAGAATGCCAGACGAGTAGAAAAGCCAGAGGCAGAAGGGAGCTTGACTGCAAGACCCACCCGTCGAGCGGGGATGAAAGTTGGCCTTAGTGATCTGACAGTGCCATGGAGAACAGCCATCAGACTGAATTTGTCATAAAATTGAGATTCTTTTGTTTCCTTCCTTATCAGAGGATCTCGATGATATCAAATCAGATCAATATTATGAATAACAATATCGAGAATTAAATAGCATAACATAGAAAGATCCTTTAGCATACCAAATTATAAAAGAAAATAGGCTAGGCATAAATCTATAGGCTGAAATATTAACTAAGAAATGATATTAGGGCGCCAATAAGATAGAAAAAATGAATTGTAAAAGGTTAAGTGCTAAAAAAAAAAAATTAAATGAATTCTATATTCTTTCTGATTATTATGTTCTTATGTCATTGAATAGATCAAATCCCGAATCCATTTATTTTTCTAGGACCCGAGACACTTGAAGAGTCTTTTTCCATTCTTCAGTTTTTGGAATCCTTGCCCCGGGCCTATTGGATAATGATAGGGTTCCTGTTGGTCCTGTTGGTAGAGTTCCTGCCCTTGGCCTTTTTAATTTTTTTTTTTTTTTTTTTGCTGCTAAGTTACACACATAACCAATGGATCTTGAACCCATGACCTTCCTTTCCCCTAGAACTTCGGCCAAGCATACTAAGCAAAATTTTAGAGACTATACTTGCACATATATTTATATTTTGGTAGTAATGGGTAGAAAAAACTCACAAATATTCCAGTTAATCATAAAAATATTAAAGCTGCGTTCGAGGACTAGCCAGAAACCTTACTCTGGGAGGTTGGTTTGTTTCTGTTTTACAATTAAATTCTGGGTCAAGAAACGGAGAAACAATCTTTATTACCTTCATCCTACATTGATATTGGCTCACCTACTTAATTGGATCCTTGGATCTAGCTTGCTAGATCATTGACATCATTGTAAAGACAGAATGAAAATTTTTAAATTTAGGACTAGGACATCAATCACCAAACTGGTGTCACAACAGGAAGTGCCTTCCCTCCAGTTGCACCTAGCATATTTTCATAATCCTTTCAACCATATTCATACTCTTAATCCAAAGGGTGTTCATGAGCCTGACAAAACCGACCACCCCATACTGTGCCAATTGGTCTCAGTCAACTTCTAGCAATATCATAGTGAAGTACGGTTTCTGTTTTAGCAACTCCTACACCATCCACTTCTCAGTTTAACCAAACCACCGATTATTTATTTATTATTATTTACAGTTAATTATATTATGTTTAAATAGTGCATGTGGTAACAATTAATCACTGGATAGAAGAAAAAAACAAGGCACATGCCCATACAAAACTATGCCTCCAATTAGCGAATACCCAATCTCCAAAATTTCCCAAATTTCGAAATTGAAATCCCTAACCTGCCTTTCATGCCTTTTACTCCCATCCGTCCTTCACTCCTTTAACCCTTAAACCTTCCTAACCTTCATAATAGCCATCAGTCTACGTCCTCCAATGTGAAATCTCCATGGATCTTGTCAATCTCCACCATTCCCCTGTAGATCATCATCAATGTTGCTAATCTCTGTCTTTCCCTTTTATATCTCCAACTATCTTCATTTTCTGGTAAAAATAGTTGCCATCCTCTGTAAATCTCCACCTGTCCCTGCCTTCCTATTTCTCTTTGCTTTGAAGCTAACAATAGAACGAGTTTCAGCTCGGTGAAGCTCAGTTAAAATGATTCAGATGGTCTGGTTTAGATTGGTAATTTTGGAAAACCAATGAGGTTGGTTAGGTGGGAAAATCCTGCTCAAGACCGGCTAAAATGACAAATTGAACACCCTTAATCTAGAGGGAAACCAGTGATAACATAAACAAAACAAATACCACAGCTGCTACGAGCCTTGTAACTAAGTGGCATTGCTTGTTCTCTTTTATGAGGAGAGCCAAGGTTCAAATTCCTCTCCCCTAGTTGAGGTAACATATTAATTATAGGGTAAATTTCAAATTACACTCCTAAAGTTTGGAGGTGTTTAGATTTTACACTCTGAAGTTTCAGAATTTGGATTTTATCCCCTGAAATTTAGAAGTGTGTGGATTTTACACCCTAATGTTTTAGAATTTGGATTTTACCCCCTAATGTTTGGGGGCCGTTTGGATTTTACATTCCCAAATTCCGAAACTTCAAGGTGTAAAATCCAAAAACCCCAAACTTTAGGAAGTAAAATCTAAACACCCCTAATAATTAGAGGGGTCCAAATCCTGAAACGTCAAGGTGTAAAATCCAAACACCCCCAAACTTCAAGAGGTAAAATCCAAATTCTGAAACTTCAGGATGTAAAATCCAAACATCCCCAAACTTTAGGGGTGTAATTTACAATTTACCCTTAATTATAAACACACACACACACATACACACACACACTCTACAGCCAAGATGATATATCTAATACCGTATGTTTAGTATATCTGTATATGACTGCATATGTTGTCAAAGCAAGTGTTATACATGCAGAAGTCGCAATTGGGTTCATTCTTCTAAGGTATTTACTCAATCCATGATTTCTTTTACCCTCTCAAATTGACAAACATTCAACAAATAATCACTACCCCTCCATCCCACATTTTCTCACAAAAAATAATTAGGTTGTCCAAAATATGTGAAACTTTCAAAAAGTGAAAGTTTAATTTCCTATAATATTCCAACATTTTCCAAAAATAAATAAATAAACAAAAACAAACAACAGTTTCTTATCAAAGGGTACCTATCAAAAAATAAAAATAAAGTAAATGACATTTTAGGAAATTACTAGTTCACTACATTTTTACTGTTTCATTAATAATCCTGTCATTTCAAACTTTACATTAATATAAAGTGAAAATTTCATCATTTCATCTGCAATGTAATTTGTTTACAAGTAAGCTCACTTCTAGTTCTCTAAAATCAGCGTGACCCATATATAAAACAATTTTATAACACATAAAGGTATAAGTAGATGGTGTAAACCAGAAGAAGACTAAAGAAGTTAGTTTGCATATCCAAACAAGAAGGAAAAAAGTTTAGTTTGAAGCAGGCTTCCCAAAATAGGAAGCCAGTTTATACTATTAGAAAGTCAACTATCAACCAAACCTGTTGAATGACAGAAACAACTAGTTACAGTTGGAGAAAGGATAAAGAAAAGGAAAAGAATAAAGAGGAATGCATGCTTCATCAAGGAATCAAATTATCAGCCATGAAAGATAAAAACTTTAACAGAGATATGAAATGCTCTGTTTAGATTTAACAAGGATCTAAAAGTTTCAAACTCGTATTTCAAAAAAGGCCTTTGGGCAAAGATACCCATTCTATCAAAAAACCGATATAATTCTAGGTAGTAAAGCCTACCTTCACTTGCTTGGCATTGGACATACTTTTTACTGTTTTCCATGCACAATTTTGTGACTTTGTTCACCAAAGCAAGACAAGTTCTTAATAAATTTTACCATAAGTCTCCTTGACAGAGACATGAAGTGATGGGAATTCCACTGGCAACCCCCTTTGCAGACTTAATAAAGTTGAGGAAAATTCTATTCCAATGGTCAAGAACTAATTTGGGATGTTTAGGATGATGGAGAGTTATTTTGGGACCTTTCTCAACTAGTCTACATTATATTAAGTCTTATTTTGTTGTTTATCTAGGTTAGGTTGCTGCTAGTTAAGTTTTGATTAAGTTTTATGAGTATTCTCTTTTTTTTTTTTTTTGATAAGTAAGAATTCTCTTATATTTTGGGCCTTCAATCTATTTTGTTCTAGTAGTTTCCTTCTTTGTTTACATGTAGCCAATCCTGACTAATATGTTCAGAATCCATAGCCGGCTTCAAAAATTTCGGACTAAGGCTTGATTATTGTTTATGGTTGTTACTTATATCTAAAACTAAAAGACCTATTAAATTTAAATAAGCTAAAAAAATATACATAGATTTAATCGTCATGCCTATCGTTTCATTTCCTAGTTATTCAAGAATTTTTGTATACCATGTCTCATGTCATGTCATATCTGTACTTCTTAGGTGTATATGAAGGCTTCTATATATTCTATCAAGATTCAAAGAGAGGCTGAGTTCAACAAAATAACAGCGTTTTGTTAAGATTTGAGCATGTGATTGTCTTCTCCTTTCTAGATGTCATTACTTAGGAACCCGAGGTTAAATTGCTTAGGATTTATCTTTCTTTTTCCTCCATCAATTCACTATTTTATTACCAAACCAAAGGAGAATCCTCCGAGATTCAATCTTTTTTATAATCTAACCATCAATCCTTAAACATCAAAAACCATCTCTAAGTCGTTAACATAAACACCCCCCCCCCCCCCCCAACAACAAACCTTTAAGAACTCATCAAGAAACATAATATCGTGCTAAATTTATTGAATATTCTACATCATGAAGTTACAAGAAAATCAAATGCCGGTGGAGACAACAGATACAGATCCCCAATCACATGGCTGAACAACGGAGGCCTCCTACCCATCGGACCCAATTAATGTTTATGGATGCATGACTTTTATGACTGAATGTTATTTGATTTTATTCCTGGATTTGGTTATGGGTGGTTTTCCTTTGGTCACCTGATCTAACTTGGGAACCCTATTTAAAGACCACAGAATTTAGTATTGGTATGTTTTGATTGAGTAATACAATTATTGTTGAAAAATTTTCTTCTAATGGCTCGGTGCTGACTCTTGGGGCTAACTCTAGAATTTTATCTTCCTCCCCAACATTGGTGTCAACTCTGAGCAATGCTAGGTGTTGACTCCTAAGGATTTTTTAAAATATTCTTTTGGTTCATAATTTTATAAATCTCCACACAAGTCCTCAAAATTGCCTTGTGCTGCATCAAATGTTGATTTTTAAATTGATGGTCACGCGCATATGAGGATTGATAAATTCAGACCCACGATGGGATTAAATACACATTTCCAAGTTTCCAACAACAATGCATCTAAGATTTCAGAACAAGGGAATTCAAAACTTACCCCGGGTATAGGAAGCTAAACAATAAGTGGAATATAATTGTAACCCACACAGCTAGTTTAGTTTCACTTCTTAACTTGCAATCACTCATGTGTTTGGTTACATTAAACTATGTGGAAAACAGAAAACAACATATGAACCCAGAAACCAATAAGACAGTCCAATTATATATAAAGACCATAATAGGAAGTGAAAAAAAAAAAATATATATATATATATACACACACACACAGAGAGAGAAGGGGGTTTAAGAAAAAGAACCTGGTTGGGATTTTGGAGAGAGGCTGATCGAGATACTGATGGGTGCAGACTGCGAACTCCTTTTCTAAGTTTAAGGAATGAGAGCTGCTGTGTCTGTAACTTGTTGCGAGACAAAAGCAACACGGAACCGGCGCATCCTAGATTATTTTGGCTGCGGTGTGATACAATGCGCACCCATTCGAGTGTCTATTTGGCACTCGTTTGGTGGCTTTTAGGATTTTTGTTGGGGGGGCCGGGGGGTTGAAGGCTTTTAGGATTACTGGATTAGCATTGCATAATTGCATACAAAATATTTTTAAGAAATGATAAATTTTAGGTGGTAAGTTGTTATTACGAGTTATTATTAATAAGCAAAAGAAGTAATTTCAGTTGTAGACCATTAGAACTAGTAACTACCTGTCAAATAGAATTTTAAATAAATAAATAGATAAATAAATAAATATATATATATATATATATTTGTCGCATAAGATTTATTGTAAAATTGTTATGCAAATGTTGTGAATGTAGTATTACTAAAAAAATTTACAATATTTTCACAACAATTGGCAAAGCTTGTATAGGTTCTTAGGGCACATTTCGTAGATTGTAACAATAACTACATAAGAATAGGAATATGTATTACAAGGAATACAAGATGTTGTAATGTAATAATTATTACTATTTATTTGTTTGGTGACAACACAATAATAGGAGTTTAGCTTACCTCCAGCACTTTTTAAACTAGAAGTCTCCTTTTGTTTTAAATACATAATAGCTAGTGGTAGTGAGTTTTAATCTCCACCTTTTATTTAATTAGTGAGTGATATGACAGTTTTTTATTAAAATAAAAGGAGATTCCAGTTAAAAAAGTACTGAAAACCCTCAATAATAGAACTCTAAAAACAATGGAATGAAAGTATTTTAAATCAAACTTAAAATACATTTTAGGAAATAGCTTACTTATATAATTATATTTCCTAAAAAATATTATTATTTAAATTTGAAAGAGAAATTAGTTATTTTTTATGATTTTTTATTTTCATAATTATTATATGCATATGGAAAGTTTGTTTATTTGGAAATATATTAATTTTACAAAATTAATACACCTACTATGGAATAATTATTACAACCTCTTTAGAGATGAATAGTTATTCCTCATTTAAAAGAATAGTTATTCATAAGGAATAACTATTCCATGTAATAAAAACATAACAAAACTATTGAATAATTAAACCATATGAATAACTATTATATTATAGTGTCTATTAGTTACAGCCTACCAAACATATTAGTTAGGCCCAACACTGACATAACTTTTTTACCTACTAATAACAATCTACCACATTAGACTAAGACACTTATTAGTTTTTGGGTGGTGTCATCAATGTTGGGAGTTGGTCTTTTTTTGTTTATTAATAAAGTTCCTTATTCAAAAGGAGAAGAAAAAGGTCTATAAAAAATTTTACCTAATTTTTAAGACCAATGTTATGAATATGGATCTTGTTTTGGTTTGACTATTAGAACAGAACATTTTGGTATTTGTGGACGCCCCCAAAAATCGGGTTTTTTTTTAAGGTAGGGTTGCACATTGAGTCCTTAGCAATGTGACTCTTTGTGTGCATGTATTTCTACGGTGAGGTGTGTGTGAATGTGAGTCCCTTTTTCTTATTTTTATTTTAGGAGTCACCCTCAACCATTGGTTTTGTACTAGTGTGGGCACAAAGGTAGGTACGCCCCGACTGAGTGGATTGTGGCAGAGAAAAGTGGAGTCGCCACCTAGATTAGGTCTAGGAACCATATTGGGCTTTTCGAGCCAATTATTTACATACATGGGTCCACATACCAGATTATGGGTCCAGAGTTTGGGTATGACTTGGGAAGGTGTTAGGCACTCAAGACCATCCGGCTTGTGGGCCGGTCTGCATTATATGTTGCTATGCCATATTTAATTAAAGAGTTTATTAAGAGAGCCCTAATCCTTAACCTAAACATACATCATGCACTTAAAGAAATAACACACACAACATATTAAATATCACATCATAATATAAAAGGAAACAAACAAAACATAATCAAACAAAATAAATTAAACATGACAAGTTGACAATTAAATATAAACACATAAGAAAAAGATATTAAATAAACTAAATATGGTAAAAAGATTCGAATAAATATGGAAAATAATTAAATATAAATAATTAACCTAAAACATAATCAAATTACATGTGAAAAATGATTAAAACAAATAAAAACAAGATTTTGCCCTAATCTGGGTTCGGGGTGCATACGCATACTCAACTATGCGTACGCATGGTTGAACCATACACACGCATACTCAAAGATGCGCATCCTTTAGCATAGATTTGAAAAATTACATTTTTACAAATTTAATCATTCAAAGATATAAACGTGTGAGATCAAACAAGCGTGTTAGAACCCTAAACACTAAACTAACACTAAGCAAGTAAAACAAACATCAACATAAACAAATAATCAAGAAACAAAATCAAACAATTGTACTAAACTAACATAAAATAAACATACATGTTATACTTTACATGAAACCAAAATAATGAAACAAGAACAACCTTAAACAGATTATAAACAACCTAAAATCATATTAAAACATATCAAACATAATTAAGAACATCAAACAAATCAAATATAACAAATAGAAAAACTATATCAAGAAAATAATGTGAATCATATTAAGCAAAGTGAGAAACCAGGGAAAAAGGCTCACCTTGCTTTAGAATCACATATTTGAAGTTGTTTAACTGACCCTTCAATGCCTACAACACAAAGATTAGATAGAGAAGACAAAGATAATCAAAGAACACCATAATTGTTAGTAATCACAACTCAAGAACAAAAAAAATTTGAAAAAGGTTTTGAGAAATCAATTTTGGAAAATAGTTTCTACCTTAGAATTAACTAAAGAGAGGTTTTTAATTTGTAAAAAATGTGCTAAAGGGATGTCCTTGGGTTTTGAAAAGAGAAAGAAAAAGAAGGTTTTAGAGAAAATGGAGGCCAAAAAATCACTCTCTCTAGCTAGCCTTTTTATTGAAGAAAGAAGATGAGTATTTATAAGTTAAAATTAGGGTTTGTGAGGCTTTTTAATGATCCTTGTATTTTCTCAAGGGTCTATGGGCCGGCCCACATCAAAGCATGATGTTTTGAGCCCTTAAAATTAAGTTTTAAAACCCAGAAAATCGGACCACCTAGTTGGCCCAACTTCAAATGGTCATCACTTACTCAATATAAGTCCAAATTAGGCAAAATTTATGTTCAAATTGAAGCCCAGGATATTTACTTTCCAATGAAATAAATCTCACTCAAAACGTCTTTGTGGATCAAAAGTTATGGTCAAAACAGTAAGCAAAAGTCATTTTTCAGTATAGATTTCAAATCGATTTAAGTATTTTTGAGTTGTGATTACTTCCAAACTATTGTGAACTCTTTAATTACCCTTGGTTGACATATGTCAAGCTCATCATTGGGGCCGGGGACCAAAATTAATAACAAGTACAAAATGAGGTAGCTACAGATGCCCTTCTTTTAACTTTGCTTGCACTGCAAGTATGGTTAAAAGCCTGAAGAGACAACATTTTGAAAATTAATAAACTTTGAGTCCCCACACACACACACTACACACAAATACACCAACATGCAAGCAAACATGCAAACATGGGGGCATGCTCAAAAAAGGTGATTGGTGCACTTCCAACAAGAAGTGTGAAAAACCACCAAAAAAAAAAAAATTTTTGAGATGTTTTTGGGTTTTAAAGACTCTACCTTCGAGTTTTAAGGACTCTACCTTCATGACACACATACATGCAAGCAATCATGCAAACAAGAAATGCATCATAAGAGACATGAAAGAAAATTTGGGATGTTTTTGAGTTTTAAGGACTCTACCTAAAGTTAGGGGGCCACTCGATCAAGCAATTTATGTCCAAACACAAACAGGCCACTCAAGAATAAGAAATTTATGCCAAAGGGGACCACTCGACCAAGAAATTTACATCTAAACACAACAGACCACTCAAGAATGAGAAATTTACACCAAGGGGACCACTCAACCGAGCAATTTACGTCCAAACACAAACAGACCACTCAAAAATGAGCATTTACGCCAAAGACATAAATAGTCATACATGACTCACACAACCACATAAGATTTGTAAAAACAAACACACAAGATTCATGCAAACATGCAAGAATACAAAACATAACCACACATGACTCACATAAGAAAAAGAACAAACAAACACACAAGACTCACATAAAACACCAAACAAACATTGATCACAAAAAGGATGAACACAACAACGTAGGAGGCACACAAACATAACAAAGCATGCAAACACACAAGATGCTAAAGCAAGGATGGGCCTAAGGCCTGACATAAAGCAAGGAGAGGCCTAAGGCCCAAACAGAGTATGAGATGGGCCTAAGGCCCAAGATGGAACAAGGACACAAACAAGCAAACAAACACACATGATATAAAAACAAACAGCAAAGATCAAAGACCAACTGCAAGGATTGCAAACAAACATGAAGACACTAAAGGCAAGGACATACATGACAACTTCTAAGAAAGCAATAAATGCACAAAACAAAGGGTAACAAGATGACAAGTTCATAGAACATAAGGTCAAATAGACTTTAAAATCTTTATCCCAAGCCCCATGGTTTTGGGATAAAGATTTTGTAAGTTAACCAATATGAAGAGTCATGCTTGAAGTGAAAAAGCCCTATGATGTGAAATGTGATATGGAATGGCTATATATTTCTTATGTTTTAATTAATTAAGTAAAGTTGAACATGCCTTTATTTATTCTTATACCATTTTAGCCAAAAGAAAGTTGGGGAAAAAATAAAATCAACAACTTCTAGCCCTTGTTTAAACCATATTAGATGACATTATCCCACCAATCAATGTTAATTTGAAAATGTAAAATTTTATATTTGGCATTTCTAAAGGCACCTACATTTGTGTATTAGCGTTTTGCTTTAGGAATGTTGTTTACTAACGACAATCCAATATTATTACAAGTCTCGCTGCTTTTTGATTCCCTAATTTTTTTTTAAGTTTTCCCTTCTCATCGAGACCCTGTGTATTTCTAAAGGCCAAAAGTGGATATTGTGTCTAATTACAAAAATTGTTCATTGCACTCTACCTCTTTACTAATGTGATGGAGATGAGTTGAACATTTTTATCATTTAAAAAAAGAAATGGGTTATTTCTTGTTTCATCGATTTTTGAATGGGTGTCAAGTGTTTGCTTGACTTTTGAATTAATCAAACGCATGGATACTCCTAATCTTTCAACCCTCTTATTATTTCCCATTTTCTTAGAGATTGTTGCTATGTCTAAACCAATCCAAGAGCTGGAATAGGTAGCAAAAATGCTAGGGTCTTATTTTTATATATAGCATTTCCAAGACAAAATACACTATGTAATTGAGTCTTAGTTTAAAGTGTGTTCAAAGATACGGTCAAGTGGTATGATTTGAAGACATGAGACTGCTTAAGAAACTGCTCAAGAAAAGTTGTTACACTGGACTTCTATATCTCTCGAAACCTATCAATCTATTGAGATTAAATGAATCTTAATACCTGGCTTTACAACCCCTCGATCTATCAAGCAACAGTAAATCTGAATAGTATTTTCTGTTTCAACCTATGCTGAGTTGGTCCAACTTTGAATTCGTGCACTAGGGTTCCATAACATATAAAAGGGATATTCTATGGTCGTCATCATGCCCCCAAAGAGACTCATGCATACTTGGAGCTGCTATGATGCTTTGTGCCCCTATGTTTTTACCAAGCTACTACAAGTTCATCAAAGCATGATTTCAAGAACATTGCAAAAGTTACTACACTCAAGTGGTTGATGTGGAATTAGTTACTGTTGAGGTTCAAAATATATCAAGGAGCCAGGCCCATAAAAGTAAGAACCCAGCCCACGAGAGTGAGAATAAGGAAGAAGGTTTGGATCTTAAAATGCAAGAGGAAGGTTGGGCCTGGAAGAAGAAGAAAATAACCCTTGGGCCCTAAAGAAGGAGGAATGAGAAAGGCTTGGCCCAAGGGTGAAAAGAAACCATAACACATAAGAAAGTCAAAAAGAGGGAGGTAGGATCTGCCAAGAGCAAATCCTCGAGAAAAGGGCTGACAAAGGACAACCAAGACATGGACAACTCAGGACAGCATGCTCATGTTAAAAGGTGGGCATGAAGGACGAAGGAGGTCCTATCGAAATCAAATACCTAGACCAAGAAAAGAGTGATGGGGACAGATGGTGGTTTTGGAACCAACATCTGATGAGGGAACCAAGGACCTCGAACAGAGCAGAAAAGATGGACTAAGAGGGAAGGTGGCCAAGAGCCTTTCCGACTATACCATTAGCAAGAAGAAATCTGTCCATTTAGGGGAAAGAGACAAGTAATGAGAAGTCAACATCAAAACCTTAGAACTTTGAGGTGTCCTTTTTAAGGTCTTAGGGAAAGAATAAGAAGCCTTGACCTTGGAGAAGAATTTGGACTTACGCAAAAAGGATCTCCTGTAAGAGGAAAGTTAGCAAATGGGCTTTTGGCTACTAGTCTCCAAGAAAGTGAACCAAGAGCAAAAAAAGGAAAGGACCAGCTATCAATATCTCAGACCTAACATTGGTTTTGGTACCCAGAGCACAAGGGAATGGGTCATTAACATGGAAAAACCCAAAAGGGGGTAAAGCCCCAACCAAGGGGGCATTCAACAATAGACATTCAAGATACAAAGGAATCACTAGAAAGAGAATATAGAATTCTTAGTTAAGAAAGAGTGAAAAGGGAGGTATTCTAAGGGATCTTGAAACGAATACTGCATGATACACTTGGACTTAAAGAGATTCAAACTTCACAAGTCTTGGAAGCCCACGGAGAGCTATCTAAGTATGTGATTTTTGAATATATTTTAGCCTTGTGATATATCCCAACAAAGCAGGACTCAATGTACTCAAGTACTCAATATAATAAAGCATAATCCCATTATATTCCAGGATCTCTAACGTTTTACTTGCACTTCTTTTACTTTATTTGCTTTTCCTTAGCTATTCATCCAACCAAACTATATATATGTGTGTGTGTGTGTGTGTGTGTGTGTTGTGGAGTTCATGTCTTGTGCACAGATTGACTTGTAAACGGCCCAACAAGGCTGCAGTGGGTCAAGCCCAGTCCATCCAACCATCAACCACCATCTTTTGGGAGGCCCAGGATCCTTCATTACCTTTGGGCTTGGGCACTGTCCAAAACAGGAACCCACAGTTACAATTAAGAGATTCATGCACCCAAAAAAAAAAAGTCTTATGCAATAAGTAGTCCAATTGGGGAGCTTCTTTATAGATCAACAAATTCTACCATAGGTAGGTACTTTGAGATAGGATAAGGTTTACTTATAACCTCTATTATTGTTAAGTGGGTTCTTCAAGAATGATGATCTAAAACTCACACGGTGGGGTTTTGCCTAAAAGTTTTTCTCTTGTTATCAAATCTCTATGTCAAACCTATTTTTCAATTCACTTTATTTAGTTTGGTGGTTTGATTGTGCTTTTATTGGTTTTGCACGTAATTTAGGTAATTTGGGGTCAATCTTTAACCCTGTTTTATCCTTCAATTTTGTTTTTGTTTGTTTATTTTATTGTAAAAAATAGTAATTAAACTCCTTTCTAATTTTGGGCACATAGCACACCGTGGTGATTGTTTGACCATGAAAATCGCAAAAAAACAGGGGTGAGGGTCGCCCTAGTGCAAAGTCCAAACATCAAGTGCCTTGTGCCTTGTCAAGTTGTCGCCAGGTAAGGAATATATGGTTGACTTGCGTCAATATTGAATGGCACATTCGAATTCGAACTACTATTCTATCCATTGGAATGGAAGAGACTGAAAAGTATGAGAGTTAAGATCAATTGTAATGGGAAAATTGGGACAAATTACTCGGTCACTGTACGGTGTTTGCAAAAGATTGGAGAGGGTATTTGGTGTTCGGCTACTTTTCTAAGGTTGATACCAACCTTTCTGTCCAAGTTGAAGCTAAATTGAAGGAATCAATTCACCTTCAGCTGCTGTTTTGTGGAGAAATTATAGCCAGATCTCGCTACTAGCAGAAATTAAAAGTAAAGCAAGTGAAGTCCAGCCCTTTTGAATGTTATCATGAAGTATGCCGCTTGTAAAAATGTTAGCCACAACAATTGTCTATAAAAATGTTATAAAATAATTTATATCGGTAACATTACTATAATAAAAATATTTTTTAAACATTGGAAAAGTAGAGATCAAAAGGCCTTATTCCAAAAAATTACAATAGTACAACTGTACAGGGGATTAAAAAAAAAATCAATTTTAACATTTATTTAGCATTTACTGGAATGCTGTTATTTCAAACATTTTTCTTTTGTGTACTATTTCCAATTTTTCATATAATAGTAATGATACAAAACATGGTTAGTTTTGAATTCAACAAATATTAAATTGACCATAACCTTGATGAATATTACCCGTAACATGAGGTGTCAACACACCTGCCACTCATCTGTGTAAGAACTAATAAGAAGCTTATGTAATATGAGTATCAAAGAGGGTCACCCACTTGTCTAAGTCACTAGTATATATTATTTTATTTCCAAGGAAAAAACAGAAATTCAATGGGAGTAGGGTCCGCCAATTTGAGGATCCAAATGATGAGGCCTTTCAATAGAAGCGTCGATTTGAAATCATGTGGACAATATTTGCTTGCTAATATGCAAATGTGGGTCCAATTCGATAGACTATTCTTGGTATTTTCGGATTGTCAAGCGCGGAGAAAAAGACCAATAAACTAAAACCCACCTCTATTTTTTGACCGTGTCTCTAAATTCGCCTGGACCAGAAGTCCAAAACAACGTAATTGACCACGTGTTAATTGTGCATAATCGCGGTCTCTATAAAATATAAATACAAATCCCAATTAAACAAGACCGTTGCAACCTACAACTGCCAGAACTGAAATTTGAACTACCCGGGAAAACAAAAACCCAGAGAAAAAAGAAGAAGAAGAATGATGGATTTGTTTTTCCCACAGGAATTGCAGTGTGACAATGACATCTTCTGGTATGAGGCTTACCAGGCTTTTGAGGCTCCCCAGCCCCAGGTGAATCAAAGCGCTTTTGTGCCTTACAGAGACACACCCAGAAATGAATTTGGGGCAGAGAATTCAGGTAATATGAAAAATTGTGTAAATATGAAGAAGAGAATGGTGGAGTTCTTGAGGAGGAGTTGGCATCCGAGGAATGAAAATGAAATCCAAGAATACGAGAAAGAGAAAGGTTTTCGGCACATGATGAACGAGCGGATGAGGAGAGAGAGGCAGAAGCAAAATTACATGACCCTGCATTCCATGTTGCCCTTTGGAACCAAGGTGTGTTTTTGGATTTCTCTTTTTTCATTTCCAGTGAAATAAAAGAGAATTCATTTTTTCATAGTTGAGATTTTATTTTAAGATATATCTGATGCGAGGTCATTTAATCTGAATCAGGAAATAAATCCATTTCAAATGTAGAGGATCAGGATCTACTCTTAAATCAAAATATGGTCATGTTGTTTAATTATGACACTTGTTATGGGATTTTTGTATGCAGAGTGATAAGAATTCCATTGTTCAAACGGCAGCGACAAAAATTCAAGTACTGCAGAAGCGTAGGGAAGAGTTGCAAAGGCGAAACTTAGAGGCTGAGAAAAATTTGGCTGCGGTGGAAGGGGAAAGAGTAGGAGGAGCTAAGATTAAACTAAAGGTGGCTAATCCAACATCTGGGGTTGATTCCATGGTGGAAGTTCTTAAATGCTTGAAACACTTGGGACTGAAGGCCAGAACCATCCAATCAAATTTCACTGCTCAGGAGTTCTCAGCTGAATTGGAGATTGAAACAGAGGTAGCTCTCTCTCTCATGCTTTTTATTTATTTTTTTATTTTTTTATTTTTTTATGTTGGATAATGACATAGATGATCCAAGTGACCAAAATTTGTTGTTTTTCAAACCAATTCCAAAGTATTTTAAAATATTTCGCTATTATTGAGATAAAATCATTATAAAACTAGAGTTAATCATTAACCTAACTAAAAGTGATATTATTTCAATTTCAGCATGAATGGTCAACAATTATGAAAAATACTGTCTCTAATCTTATTCATTAATACGAAAGCAAGTGACTAAACTTTTAAGGCTTCCTAGATCAACCTAAAAACTCTATTCGATTGTTCTCTTATCTCAACCTTAAAATAATAGCTATGTCTTTGTTTCTTCTTTTTTTTCACTTTTGGAGGCCAATTGATTCCTTTGTTCTTTCTCAAAAAAAAAAAAAATTGATTCCTATGTTTTAACGAAAGTTAGTGCTACAGTTATGCCGACATTGAAAAGTTTCCTGACTAGTAAGAAAAATTGTCTCATTCTATCTTTGTCCTGACACAAAAGTTAAAAAATAAATAAATTAATTAATAATAAGAAATAAGCACACGTGAGGTTTATCTAACCAGAGTTTATTAAATACTAATAATTGTCTCTTTCTATTATTTTGAAAGATCGAAGCTGCCAAAGTGGAAAAAGCCATACAAAGAGCACTATATGAAGTTGAGAGGAAACTTCTTCGCAAGTTCGACGAAGGTGGAATCTAAAGAAAAATGGGGGCGCCCAAGCACTACTTTTGCGGCAAAAGTTTTTCCCTCAATCATAGGAACACTTTAACTATAGTATTTATGTTGTATATATAATTAAATGTTTTTTTTTTTTTTTGTTATAATCATCTATTAGCAACGTGACAGATTGACGGTCAATAGGTTTCTTATTGGTTTGAAAATTTTATCTTCTTTGTTGATTTTATGAATTTCAATTGACTAATAATTTAGACGATTTTTTACCCGCTAGTCTATCTATTTGAGCAGGATCGAGGAAACTTCTTCTTCTTTTCTTTTCTTTTTTTCTTTTTTTTTTTTAAGTTGTTAAACGAGCACGAGGAAATTAGAGTAAAGATTACACTTGCTTAGCTAGTACTAATGTGGATTATTATAAGCTGAGCCATGTGACATAGACAACAAAATTATAAAGAATTTGAACACAGTTCCCTAATTAGGAATTGGTCAATTTGACCTGTAAGCCCAGCACCATAATTCAAAACTAACATGGGCTTTTGATGTTACAGTCTTGAGGAAATACTGCCCCAGAAATCCAACATTAGCAGCAGTGAAACTAAATAGTTATATAGCTATTTTAGCTTCACCAAAATACTAAAATGCATATTGTAGTAGTGGTGTCATAGGTAAAAATTTTTAGCTTTTTGCTACAGTGCACAGCTATTTTTAATTTTTTAGCACCCTATTTTTAGCTTTTTGCTATAGTGCACAATCATTAGTAAAAATAGTTTTTTAGCACCACTAGCAATAGTGGTGCTAAAAAGCTATTTTTAGCATCACTATATATTAAAAAGAGTGTTACAGCAATGAAGGTATATATATATATATATATATATATTTACCTATCTTGCTATAGTGCACAGTTATATATGGTTCTGCACTGTAGCTGAGAGCTAAAAAAAAAAAAAAAAAAACCTTCTTTATTTTACACCCAATTAAAATACTATTTGTTTGTTGACTTTTTTTCTATTCTTTTTATCCAACCGTGACTCACTCTTATCTCCCTCTGTTCTCTCTTCTCTCTCTGAGCATTCTCTCCTCTCTCTCTGGGTCATAGTTGTGCTCTGGCCTCATGGATTGAAGTGGCTTTCCGTGGATCGGAGTGCTTTCTCGTGGTTGTGCTTGCTTGTGGATAGGAGTGGGTTTCGGCGTTGGGGCATATCGGCGTGGATCAGGGTGGGTCTTTCTTGCTCGTGGGTCGGAGTGGGTTTCGGCATTGGAGCGTATCGGTGTGGTGGGTTTCGGCATATCGGCGTGTTGGGTTTCAATTTTGAGTTGCTAGATTTTTGGATTGTTGTGGGTTTGTTTTGTGGTGGCTGTGGGTTAGAGTGGGTTTCGGCGTATCAGCGTGGTGGGTTTCAATTTTGGGTTGCTGAATTTTCGGGTTACTGTGGGTTTGTTTTGTGGTGGCTGTGGGTCGGAGTGGGTTTCAGCGTTGGGGCGTATCGGCGTGGTGGGTTTCAGTTTTGGGTTGCTGGATTTTCAAGTTGTTGTGGGTTTGTTTTGTGGTGGCTGTGGGTTTGTATTATTTTATTGTAGTAGATATATCATTTTATTGTGATGTTTATATTATTTTATTATGTTGAAAGCTAAAATAGATCCACTGCTGCTGGATGTTTTGTAAAATGAGTAGGTAAAATAGATAAAGTAGCTTTTTGTGGTGCCAACTAGCTAAAAAAATAACTCCACTGCTGTGGATGCTCTAACTAAAATTTTGAAGTAACAACTAAATGTTTCTAAAATGAATATGAACAAAAAAACAAAAACAAATCTCTTGTAAAATGCTTCCATCTTGGGAAAAAAGAAATCTGATATTCCAAAAGCCCCCTTATTGCTTGACTAGAGAAAACATATCTCACAAAGAAAAATGTTTACCTCCAAATTGATTTGGGATAAAATTCTTTCTACCCACCATTGAAAAAAAAACAATTTATGTATACTTTTAGGGAAAAGGTTTGGCTCCAAACATGTTTGGTACCAAACCTTTTGTACTTTTCGTTATATGACCTTTTTGTTTGGTTAGAACTTGGGAGGATGAAAAAGTGAGAAGACAAAAAAAAAAATATTTATACCTTCTTTTATGCATGTTTGGTAAAAGGATGAAAAATATTTATTTCCCATCCCAACCATCTCTCTCTCAATTCTTCTCTGCCTCTATTTCTCTCTAATCTCTTTTCCTCACTCATATCTCAAACCTAGAATTTACACATGCAGAAAATCTGGCAGTGGCAGCAATGCAAATCTGGCGGTAGCAGCAAGGTAGAGCGGTGGCAGCTCTGGTGGCAGCAATGAAGGCAAATCCAACTGACTTTTGTTGGGCTTTTCATGTGGGATTTATGTTGAATTTTTCACATGGGTTTTCCGTTGGGTTGGATTCAATTTTTATTGATTTTGGTTTGGGTTTGGGTTTGGGATGAGTTTTTCTTCGAGTTTGGGTTGATTATGAGTTGGGTTTTCCGGTGTGTTTAGCTCGATTTTTGTTTGGCTTGGTTTGAAATGGGTTGCGGTGGTGATGTTTGGGTGGTGCTGAATTGGTGGTTGGATGTTTGTCATCTTCTTCTTCTTTGCTGGGTTGCTATGGCCGTTGGGAAAGAGAGGGTTGTTGGGTTGCTGTGGCCATTGGGAAAGAGAGGTAGAACCTGAAAGGTGAGAGAGAAAAAAAAGAATAAATTATTGATATACACAGCTATAGTAACTATGTATATTTGCATAATTACTATAACTAGTGTGTATGATATGAGTAGTTTTGGAGAAAAATTGTGTAAATTTTGCACAATTTTGACACTTTTCTATTCTAGAGGCACTGGTGCATATGCTCTAAATAACTATTATGTTATTAGTATTATTATTAAAAAGTAGAAGGATAGGATAGTAGGGACAATGTTGTACTTTCCTTCACATTATCATATTTCCTTCACGTTATCATATTTTCTCATCTTTTCTCCACAATTTGGATCTTGAAAAATAAAACAAAATAAAACAAAACAAATTGTAGGACTGGATGAAAAACTCAATCTAACAATTTTCTTTCCTCTCCTTATTCCCTCTAACCAAATAATGAAAATTACATTTTACTCCCCATTTTCCTTCATTTTCCGTCCTCTCCCATTTCACCCCAAACAAGCATATTAAGATAAGAACAATCAAGTATTTCATCTTCTTGCAATTTGGGTTGAAGTGTGAAGTCATTGTTCAAATCTATTTGGAATGTTGTGCGAGTTTAACTTTAACCTACCAATCCATAATTTTTTTTTTCTTTTTTTAGTATGTAACTCATCAAATGTGTCCTTATTTAAAATCTTTAAATTGTAGGAATAATTTTCTTTATTTTTGTTCAATATTGGGGTCAGATGATACCTTAATACAAGCAAGGATGTTAGAATTTTTTTTTTTTTTTTTTTTAAAGTATTCAACTCATCAAATGTGTCTTTATTTAAAATCTTTAAATTGTAGGAATGCTTTTCTTTTTCTTTTTTTTCTTTTTCTTTTTTTTGGCTTTTGGGGTCAGATGATTCCTTAATTCAAGAATGTTAGATTGTTAGTTTTTAGGGTCTAATTAATAGGTGCTTTTAGGACATTTGTTAATAGACCATTTTTAAAATGTTTTAATATCAGTTTTATGGGAAATATAAAAACTATTAAAAATAAATTACTTTTATCTTTTCCTAAAAATATTAAAATGGCTCTTAAATTAATATCCTTAAGGCATTTGTTTAACTTTTCCCTAGTTTATATGAGTTTAAACCTAATGCAAACATAGAAACAAAAATTTATGCAACCATAAGCAACCGCATCAGAGGTAGCAAAATTGTCCAAAATACAAAAAGTAGTTAATTTTACACATTTTAACTAAAAAAAAACACCAACATCAATGCTTACAAAATTGTGCATATATACAAAAGTGATACAGTAACTGTGCAAATATGCACGGTTACTATGGCTGTGTATATCAATAATTTATTCTTTTTTTCTTTTTTCTTTTTTCTTTTTTTGGTCAAATGGATACAATAGAAAAGAAAAGCTAAGGAATTAAAAAATTTTCAGGACACTGCCTGGCAATACTCGCCCCATTAAGATCAGCCTCCACAATCTCACCTAATTCTCTAGGCGGATCTTCATAAAAAATAAGCTTTTGATTATGGTTGGCACCCATTCTGGCAAGTTTGTCTGCACACCTATTGGCCTCGCGATAACAGTGTTTGATTCTAACATGAGGAATTTGGGAAACTAGGTACCTGCAGTCCTCTATCAAAGGGAAAATAGCATTGTTTGAGTACAGAGGGTTTGCTAACATGTCCACAACTACCTTAGCATCCAACTCCACTTCAACCATAGCCAAATTACGTTCAATACACAGCATCAATCCGTCACGAATGGCCCAAAGTTCAGCCAATAAGCTCGTCACTATGCCAATCTTCCTAGCAAATCCAACCACCCATCTCCCAGACCAGTCACGAATAACACCACCTCCACCCGCACTTCCTAGGTTCCCCAAAGACGACCCATCAGTATTCAATTTCATCAACCCAATCTCAAGTCTATCCCAGTTTACTAAATTTAACACCCGAGTCTGAACAGTATTGATGAGCCAACACAAAAGAAAAATTCCAAAGCATGATTGGTGATGAATTTAGCTAACCTGGGATTTAGAGACCGCCCTTTAAAAACAACATGGTTCTGATTCTTCAAAATATTCCACACGGCAAAAGAAAAAATAATTTTCCACGGAGGAGAATTCTGATTTTTTTCTATGTCCAATTTCCCATTTATCGACATCCAGTCTTCAACATTTGAGGAAAAGAAGTCTCTGTCAAAACCCACTGCGTCAAGCTCATTCCACACAGCCCTGATCTTCTTGCAGTTCCAGAGGGCATGGATGATAGATTCAGGTTCTTTACGACAGAGAGGACACAACGGATCAATATTCACTCCCCTAGCAACAAGGCATTCATTAACTCCAATGCTATTGTGTGTGCATTTCCACAGGAAAAACTGAATCTTTGGGAGAACTTGAAGCTTTCAAATCCAACCTCCATTAAAATCTGGTAGCCGATCCACCCCAGCTGCCATATTATAGGCACTTATCATGGTAAAATCACCCCTCGGTGAGTCCCTCCACATTAATCTATCCTTGCTACTAGCAGTGAACGCATAAGGAATGGCTTGAAACTCCATTTTTATGTCTTGGGGTATATCAAATGGGACCTATCCCAATTCCATCCCCCAATGGATGCTAATTCCTTAACTTTCCATTCAGCCACCCCCAAAGGCAAGGGGCCTTGGATCAAATGCCTTAGCGGCCCCTTCTGAGACCAATTATCATACCAAAAACTCAAGTTGCTTTCTCTTCCAATCACCCACCTAGATCCTTGCCAGAACAAGTCTGTGCCTTTTTTAATACCTTTCCAGGTTTGAGAACAAGGAGGCTGCTCAGATTCCTGGAATTAATACTTCGAGTGGAGCAGTATTTCGCTTTAATCACACGAGCCCAGAGGCTCTCATTTTCGGTATGAAGTCTCGAATTCAGTTTAGTTAACAACGCAATGTTTCTACCTTTTGCACTTTGTAATCCAAGGCCACCTACTTTCTTCGGTTTTGTCACCTTATTCCATCCCACCCAATGGATTTTCCTAACTGTTTCAGACGACCCCCAAAGAAAATTCTGATTTACCCAATCAATGCCCTCTAAAATTTTGTTAGGAAGAAGAGCACACTGCACGACATAAGCACTGGTTGTTGAAGATGAGGCTTGGATGAGAACAGTACGGCTAGCCGGAGATAATAGGTTGGCTTTCCAACCGGCTAACTTTTGCTTAACCCTATCCAAAATGAAGTTAACATCCATCGAAGAGTCTGGATGTTTAATGGGAATCCCAAGATATTTGCCTAAATTTGGAGTTGAGGCAAAACCCAGCATGCCACAAAGCGCCTTCCTGCTATCTCTGCCCACATTTGGAGAGAAGAAGACCCGAGACTTCGCTTCACTAATTGTTTGGCCAGTTCTACTACAAAAAGTGTCAAGAGCATCCCTTATAGCCACACAATTGCCATGATCAGCCTTGGCAAATAACACCACATCATCTACAAACATAAGGTGGGAGAAAAACAATCCTCCCTGCGAAGATTTCACCGGGTTCCAAAGCTTTTGGCTGCACTTCTCCTCTATCAGCATAATATGAAAAGATACTCCATGCATAATATGAAAAGATAAGGAGACAAGGGGTTCCCCTTCCTAATTCCTCTCGATGGAAAGAAAGGTTCGAGACTTCCACCATTAAACAGAATCGAGGATGAAACCGAGCACACACAACTCATAATGAGCTTAATTAACTCTTAGGGCAGATTAATCTCCATAAGCCTTTCTCAGATAAAACTCCATTCAAGCTTATCATAGGCTTTTTCAAGATCTATTTTAATTGCCATGTACCCTACGGCACCCTTTTTTCTGCTGATCGAGTGAATTAACTCTTGGACTATGATAGCATTATCTATCCCTTTCCTGCCAGGGACAAACACCGATTGGAGAGGGGAGACAAGCTTCTCCAGATAAGGTCTTAGGCGGCCTACAATAATCTTCGTAACAATTTTATAAACTATGTTACAGAGACTAATAGGTTTGTAATTCCCAAGAGTTTCAGGCCCTTGAATTTTGGAATAAGCACAATATGAGTCCGATTCAGATACTCCGACATTTCCCTTGAGTCGAATATCTGCTTAACTTCCCGAATCACCCACAGTTGGCCAAAATAATTGAAAAAACCCCGCATAAAGCCCATCTGGGCCAGGGGCTTTATTCGCTTTCATCGACCATAACCCCGCTTTAATCTCTTCATCTGTCACGCTGGACCATAAACAATCTCTTTCCTCATCATTCAAACAAGCCTGCCCTGTTTGGACTGGACTTGCCATGGAGACAAAGGGGGAAGAAAAGCTTGGGCTTAATAAAGTTGTTCAAAGGGAAGGCAAGAGGAAAGTGGCTTTGGAGATAAGCACATTTGAGGCCCAAATGGCTAATGTGGTTCAGTCAATTGCTAATGGGCCAAATCACACAAAAAAAAGCCCAAGGCAGCACCACGTGGAAAAGAATGGTCTGAAAGCTGAGTTAAGTCTCTTTGTTAGGGGCAAAAAAAGAATTGCAAGAAATAGGGCTCCCTTATCTATTACTAATAAAGAGGTAGTCAACTATGCAGCCAAAGGAGAGACCGCTTCTACGAAGTCTTCTTTTCTAGATAATCTGAGTGTCAATGGGAACGCATCCTTTAATTTATTCTTTTTTTCTCTCCCACCTTTTAGGTTCTCCCTCTCTTTCCCTACAGCCACAGCAACCCAGAAACCATCTCTTTCCCAACGGCCACAGCAACCCAACAAAGAAGAAGAAGATGACAAACATCCAACCACCAACTTAGCACCACCCAACCATCACCACTGCAACCCATTTCAATGCAAACCAAGCCAAACAAAAATCAAGCTAAACCCACTGGAAAACCCAACTCATAATCAACCCAAACCCACAGAAAAGCTCATCCCAAACCAAAACCAAAATCAATAAAAAGTGAATCCAACCCAACAGAAAACCCATATGAAAAATTCAACAGAAATCCCACATGAAAAACCCAATGAAAATCAGTTGGATCTGCCGCCGTTGCTTGTGGGTTTTGATTCTTGTGGTGGAGATTGGTGCTTGTGGTGGATAAGTGATTCGAACATGAGAGGAAAAAGAAGAAGATGCTTGTGGAGGAAGGTGATCTGACCGTGACCTTGAAAGGAAGAAGGAGAAGTTACCGTGAAAGGAAGAAAAAGAAGTAGAAGAGGGACAAACATTGGTCTGAGAGATGAGATAAGGACAAAGAAAAAAGGATCAGTGCAAAAGAAAAGATAAAAAGATAGGGACAAAATAAAAATATAAAATAATAATAATAAATTTAAAAAATATTACTCCTTCTCCAATTTGTTTGTCTTGTTTGAAAAGTTAAATTTTTTAAGGGAATGTCATTTATTATCTTGTCTACTTTATAAAAATATATAAGTTTACAAAACTATTCTTAAATAAATTTATCAACTTTAAAAAAAAAAAAAATATATATATATATATATATATATATATATTCTTAATGAGGCAACTAAAAAGGTTTTCCAATTAAATTAATTTTTTAAATATTTGTTAGTTTTCTTTTCAAATAGTTTTAAAAATAAAGTAAAGTTATAATAGGAACATTAGTAAATTAAAGATTTTTATTTTTAAAAACAAGATAATATTTTGGAACATTTCAAAAATGAAATAGATGACAAACAAACTGGGACAGAGGGAGTATTATTTAAATATAGAGTGATGATGCCGAAAAAAACCACCAGTGAGCTACACGATCCTCGCACACTCAAATTAGCACCTGCACAACAAAGGGAAGGAAAAACCTCGCGAAGAGCACCGGTGTGGTACCGGCCGAATACCCTCCGAAGGTTAAGTCAGAAATATGCTCACAACTCTAGAGTGCTAGAGAGGGTAAATTATGCGTACCTCGATTTGTGAGGGTATTGGGGCTTTTATAGTAGTCGAAAGTTGACCTTTTTTACTTGGAGTCGAAGTCTTTCCTTGTAGAAATCCTCTTGAGGAGTCCCAAACGTGATGGACAAGTCATATTCCTTATAAAGAAAATCTCCATCGATGCACGCAGCTTCTAGAACCCTAATTGCGCTAGGACTCTAATTACCCCTAGAATCTAGGGGGTGTGCCGCAAGTATTCCCATATAGGGATTCTGTCTGACATGTGGCTAGCAAATCCGTTCTCACCGAGTCTTGCACCTAATGGGCCCGTCCATCAACATTGCTTGGATTCGTCAGCTTATTTTCTCCTCTTCAGTTGCCCCCTTCACCCTATGGGTTCGTGATCTCAGAGTGAAAGGACCTGTGGGGTGATGGTTCGATTTAGATCTTGAGAGACTTGTCAATCTTTGACAGGCTAGCCCGAAATTATTTATGGCGTAGGGGACCTAAATTTTGACCAAGGCACTTTTGGGTGACATGGTCCATCTGTCCTCCTGTAGGTAAGAAGACTTAAATTTTGTACCAAGGCACTTGAATGACTTGGTCCGTCCTTCCACCCATAGGTAGAAGGACTTAAATTTTGTACCAAGACAGTTGAGTGACTTGGTCTGTCCTTCCACCCGTAGGTAGAAGGACTTAAATTTTTTTTACCAAGGTACTTGTGAGTGACTTGGTCCGTCCTTCCACCCGTAGGTAGAAAGACATAAATTTTGTACCAAGGCACTTTAGTGACTTGATCCGTCCTTCTACCTGTAGGTAGAAGGACTTAAATTTTTTACCAAGGCACTTGTGAGTGACTTGGTCCGTCCTTCCACCCGTAGGTAGAAGGACATAAATTTTGTACCAAGACACTTGAGTGACTTGGTCCGTCCATCCACCGGTAGGTAGAAGGACTTAAATTTTGTACCAAGGCACTTGAATGACTTGGTCCGTCCTTCCACCCGTAGGTAGAAAAACTTAAATTTTGTACCAAGACAGTTGAGTGACTTGGTCTGTCCTTCCACCCGTAGGTAGAAGGACTTAAAATTTTTTGCCAAGCCACTTGTGAGTGACTTGGTCCGTCATTCCACCCGTAGGTAGAAAGACAGAAATTTCGTACCAAGGCACTTGAGTGACTTGATCCGTCCTTCCACCCGTAGGTAGAAGGACTTAAATTTTGTACCAAGACAGTTGAGTGACTTGGTCTGTCCTTCCACCCGTAGGTAGAAGGACATAAATTTTGTACCAAGGCACTTGAGTGACTTGATCCGTCCTTCCACCCGTAGGTAGAAGGACTTAAATTTTTTACCAAGGCACTTGTGAGTGACTTGGTCCGTCCTTCCACCCGTAGGTAGAAGGACATAAATTTTGTACCAAGACACTTGAGTGACTTGGTCCGTCCTTCCACCCGTAGGTAGAAGGACTTAAATTTTGTACCAAGACACTTGAGCGACTTGGTCCGTCCTTCCACCCGTAGGTAGAAGGACTTAAATTTTGTACAAAGGCAATTAAATGACTTGATCCGTCCTTCCACCCGTAGGTAGAAGGACTTAAATTTTGTACCAAGACACTTGAGTGACTTGGTCCGTCCTTCCACCCGTAGGTAGAAGGACTTAAATTTTGTACCAAGGCACTTGTGAGTGACTTGGTCCGTCCTTCCACCCGGAGGTAGAAGGACTTAAATTTTGTACCAAGGCACTTGTGAGTGACTTGATCCGTCCTTCCACCCGTAGGTAGAAGGACTTAAATTTTGTACCAAGACACTTGAGTGACTTGGTCCGTCCTTCTACCCGTAGGTAGAAGGACTTAAATTTTGTACCAAGGCAATTGAATGACTTGATCCGTCCTTCCACCCGTAGGTAGAAGGACTTAAATTTTGTACCAAGACACTTGAGTGACTTGGTCTGTCCTTCCACCCGTAGGTAGAAGGACATAAATTTTGTACCAAGGCACTTGTGAGTGACTTGGTCCGTCCTTCCACCCGTAGGTAGAAGGACTTAAATTTTGTACCAAGGCACTTGTGAGTGACTTGATCCGTCCTTCCACCCGTAGGTAGAAGGACTTAAATTTTGTACCAAGACACTTGAGTGACTTGGTCTGTCCTTCCACCCGTAGGTAGAAGGACATAAATTTTGTACCAAGGCACTTGTGAGTGACTTGGTCCGTCCTTCCACCCGTCGGTAGAAGGACTTAAATTTTGTACCAAGGCACTTGTGAGTGACTTGATCCGTCCTTCCACCCGTAGGTAGAAGGACTTAAATTTTGTACCAAGGCACTTGTGAGTGACTTGATCCGTCCTTCCACCCGTAGGTAGAAGGACTTAAATTTTGTACCAAGGCAATTGAATGACTTGATCCGTCCTTCCACCCGTAGGTAGAAGGACTTAAATTTTGTACCAAGACACTTGAGTGACTTGGTCTGTCCTTCCACCCGTAGGTAGAAGGACATAAATTGTGTACCAAGGCACTTGTGAGTGACTTGGGCCGTCCTTCCACCCATAGGTAGAAGGACTTAAATTTAGTACCAAGGCACTTGTGAGTGACTTGATCTGTCCTTCCACCCGTAGGTAGAAGGACTTAATTTTGTAGCAAGACACTTGAGTGACTTGGTCTGTCCTTCCACCCGTAGGTAGAATGACATAAATTTTGTACCAAGGCACTTGTGAGTGACTTGGTCCGTCCTTCCACCCGTAGGTAGAAGGACTTAAATTTTGTACCAAGGCACTTGTGAGTGACTTGATCCGTCCTTCCACCCGTAGGTAGAAGGACTTAAATTTTGTACCAAGACACTTGAGTGACTCGGTCTGTCCTTCCACCCGTAGGTAGAAGGATTTAAATTTTTTACCAAGGCACTTGTGAGTGACTTGGTCCGTCCTTCCACCCGTAGGTAGAAGGACATAAATTTTGTACCAAGGCACTTGTGAGTGACTTGATCCGTCCTTCCACCCGTAGGTAGAAGGACTTAAATTTTGTACCAAGGCACTTGTGAGTGACTTGATCCGTCCTTCCACCCGTAGGTAGAAGGACTTAAATTTTGTACCAAGACACTTGAGTGACTCGGTTTGTCCTTCCACCCGCAGGTAGAAGGACTTAAATTTTTTACCAAGGCACTTGTGAGTGACTTGGTCCGTCCTTCCACCCGTAGGTAGAAGGACTTAAATTTTGTATGAGAATCAAGTGCCGTTGGCATCCTTGATCATTGATATCCTTGGTTGTCGATCCATCCAATTGGGATGACGAGTAGGTGTCTGTCGGCTTCATTTTGTAGTGTTTAGCCTTGAGGTCTTGCTGTTGGCATTTGTCTTATGCTTATACGTAGAATTGAGCATCCTTCTGCATAGTAGGCCATTGACACACTGCCCCTGGGACGCGTGATGAAACTCTCAATCCTCATGGACATGCATCCATCTCTCTCTCTCTCTCTTTCTTTTCTTTTTTTTTTTTTTTTTTGTTAATGGACATGGTGTGTCCGTCCACTTCTTTCTATGGACGTGCATGTCCGTCCATTTCTTTTCATGGACATGCATGGACCTCCATCCTTTTTTTTTTATGTGGACCTCCGTCCACTTTTTTTTATGGACGGATGCATGGACATGCATCCGTCCATTTTTCTTTGTTTTGGACGTCCACTTTCTTTATGGACGTCCATTTTTTTTTTTTTTTTAATGTGGACCTCCGTCCACTTTCTTTATGGACATCCATTTTTCTTTGTTTTGGACGTCCACTTTCTTTATGGACGTCCATTTTTTTTTTTTTTTTTTTTTTTTGGACCTCCGTCCACTTTCTTTATGGATGCATCCGTCCATTTTTCTTTGTTGCGGACGTCCGTCCACTTTCTTTATGGACATCCATTTTTTTTTGTTTTTTTTTTATGTGGACCTCCGTCCACTTTCTTTATGGATGCATGTATGCATCCGTCCATATTTCTTTGTTGCGGACGTCCGTCCACTTTCGTAAGTGTGACCTTGTCACCTTGTTAGTCATCCACTTTGAGGTCGTGGACTTCTTGAGGTGACTAAGAGCTACCTCGTCATCATGTGGGTCGTCGCCTTGTGGGTCGTCCACTTGGGGTAGTGGACTTGTTATGGTGACTAAGTTTTACCTCGTCACCTTGATGGTCGTCCACTTGGGGTCGTGGACTTGTTGAGGTGACTAAGTTTTACCTCGTCACCTTAATGGTCGTCCACTTGGGGTCGTGGACTTGTTGAGGTGACTAAGTGTTACCTTGTCACCTTGATGGTCGTCCACTTGAGGTTGTGGACTTGTTGAGGTGACTAAGTTTTACCGTCCACTTGGGGTCGTGGACTTGTTGAGGTGACTAAGGTTTATCTCGTCACCTTGACGGTCGTCCACTTGGGATGATCCGTCCATCTTGTGGACTTGGTTTATATCCGTCCACCTTGTGGACTTTTGATTTTTTCATCCTCTTAGGATGATCCGTTCAGCTTGTGGACTTAGTCTTATATCCGTCCACCTTGTAGACTTTGAATTTTTTATCCTTTTGGGATGATCCGTCCAGCTTGTGGACTTAGTTTTATATCCGTCCACTTTTTGGACTTAGTTTATCAAGTAGGAAGAACATAAGCGTGTTTGACTATTTCTTTTATTGAAAGAAAACCATGTAGAAGAAAAAGGTACCTGCCCCCTTGGGCTTAAAAAGGCACTTGTAGAAAGAATCGTTTGAAGTAAAAACTTGCGATAGCAAAACTAAATAATAGAAAAAATTGTTCATAGTAAAAAACTAATAAAAACTTAGTAATAAACTGGAAACTAGGGGGGCGTCAATGCTCTTCATGTCGTCTCTACTGGTGGTATCTCCGTAGGTGCTCTGTGTTCCATGGTTGCTGCGGCTTTTGCCCGTCCAGCGTCTTGAAGTGGTAGGTTCCCTTCCATCTCCATCATAGCAATGTAGCACTCTCGTGCGGCCATCTGATTTCCTCGTAGCTCTCCCACCCCGTGCTCCGTAGGAAATTTGATCATTAGGTGGTATGTTGACGTTACCGCCTTCCATGAGTTAAGGGTGGGTCGTCCGATGATAGCATTGTAAGCAGATGAGCAGTCGACCACAAGGAAAGTCATCTCCTTTGTGATCTGTTGAGGATAATCACCTATTGTTACCAAAAGCGTGACCGCGCCTAATGGGAACACCCTCGTACCTCCAAAGCCAATTAGCGGAGCATTTGTCGGTATTAACCGTTCTCTATCAATCCTCATCTGCTAGAACGCCGGGTAGTATAAGATGTCTGCTGAGCTGCCATTGTCGATTAGCACTCGGTGCATGTTGAAGTCCCCCACTTATAAGGTGATAACAAGCGCGTCTTCATGAGGGTGGTGAAGACGTCCGGCATCCTCTTTTGAGAATCCTATGATCGGGTTTTTTATCTGTGCTATTTTTGGTACGGAGCCCGTTAGCTAGACGTTATGAACCATCTTGAGGTATGTTTTTCTGGCCTTTTTGGACGACCCTATAGTTACCGTGCCCCCTGTAATCATTCTTATATCCCCTATAGGTGGTCTGGGGCGCTTATTATCTCGGCGGGGTGGCTGCTCTTGATGTTGATGATCCGTCCTTTCCTTGCTGACGAACTTCTGCAACTTTCCCTGTCTAATGAGGGCTTCAATTTGCTGTTTCAGGTCATAGCAGTCAGCTGTGTCATGTCCGTGATCGCGATGGAAGCGATAGTACCTATCTCTGGACCGTATGTTGGGATCTCCCTTCAACTTTCCAGGGAAAGTCAGTGTCCCCTCGTCCTTGATTTGCATGAGAACTTGGTCGATAGGGGCGGTCAGTGGAGTGAAGCTTGTGAATCTCCCCGTAGGGGGCTCAGAGCGCCTATCATCCCTTCGCTCTCCGGTTCTTGCCATCTTCTGCCCTCTTTCCTCTCGAGTATCTTCCTGCCTTTCTCTCTTCTTGGGCTTTTCCTCGCGAGCTAGTAGAGCGTCTTCGGCATTCATATATTTGGTAGCCCTGTACAGCACGTCCGGCATAGTTTTCGGGTCATTTTTATATAGTGAAAATAAAAACTTACCCTTCCTCAGCCCATTCGTAAATGCTGCTACGAGTATTTTATCGTCGGCCTCGTCAATTGAGAGTACTTCCTTATTAAAGCGGGCTATGTAAGATCTGAGTGTTTCATCTTCTCGTTGCTTGATACTCATCAAGCATGCTGTGGACTTCTTGTATCGGTGTCCTCCAATAAAGTGCGACGTGAATTGGGCGCTCAGCTCTTTGAAAGTGCTAATGGAATTGGGCGTCAGCCTGCTGAACCAAATTCTTGTCGGGCCCTTCAGCGTTGTAGGGAAGGCCCTACACATGATC
The DNA here is from genome assembly GCA_019022515.1 of Quercus aquifolioides. NCBI lineage: Eukaryota > Viridiplantae > Streptophyta > Magnoliopsida > Fagales > Fagaceae > Quercus > Quercus aquifolioides. The sequence goes on along the minus strand of CM032334.1, from coordinate 17,185,647 downwards.
TCGTCCGCTACTCCTTGAAGATGCATCAGGGTCTTGAAAGTCTCTAGATGATCCAGTGGATCCTTCACCCCGTCGTAACTGTCTATATGCGGCATGCGGAACTTGTGGGGTAGGGGGAAGGAGTTGACGGTCGCGGTGAAAGGCGAGTCGGTGCAGTTGACCAAGTCGTCAAGGTCACTGGACACTCGTCCTTTGAGCGCGTTCATCATAACCTCTATCTGCTCCTTCATCGCCTGCATCTTTGCGACAATATGTGGCGGAGTTGCATCCGTGAGGGATGGCATGTTCAAATTTTGCCTCTCTAGTCTGCTTGGGACGTGGCTGCCCTCTGGTTTCTCCTTGTTTTTTCTTGCAGCCCTGGTCCCTTCTTGATCTTCTTGTTGGTCATTCGATGCTGCATTCTTCTGGCGTAGCTGTTCTTCTAAGTCGTGGTTTTGTTTGGTGAGACGTTCCATGGCGGCAGCGAGAGTTCGAACTTGTCTCTCGAGGGCAGTTATGGGTGGTTCCTCTCCTTGAACGTCGTTGGTGGTTGCCATTGAGCGTGTGAGTACCATGCAACTCTTTTGTCTGGGAAGCGATAAATGGCTTACGAATCGCGTAGTTCCCATAGACGGCGCCAACTGATGATGCCGAAAAAAACCACCAGTGAGCTACACGATCCTCGCACACTCAAATTAGCACCTGCACAATAAAGGGAAGGAAAAACCTCGCGAAGAACACCGGTGTGGTGCCGGCCGAATACCCTCCGAAGGTTAAGTCAGAAATATGCTCACAACTCTAGAGTGCTAGAGAGGGTAAAATTAAGCGTACCTCGATTTGTGAGGGTATTAGGGCTTTTATAGTAGTCGAAAGTTGACCTTTTTTACTTGGAGTCGAAGTCTTTCCTTGTAGAAATCCTCTTGAGGAGTCCCAAACGTGATGGACAAGTCATATTCCTTATAAAGAAGATCTCCATCGATGCATGTAGCTTCTAGAACCCTAATTGCGCTAGGACTCTAATTACCCCTAGAATCTAGGGGGTGTGCCGCAAGTATTCCCATATAGGGATTCTGTCTGACATGTGGCCAGCAAATCCGTTCTCACTGAGTCTTGCACCTAATGGGCTCGTCCATCAACATTGCTTGGATCCATCAGCTTATTTTCTCCTCTTCAGAGAGGATTATAAAACAGATAAACTGATGTAATTACTTTGGAAAAGTGGTAGTATAAAATGAAAAAAATAAATTTTTAGTGTAAAATAGATGGAAAAATTTGCCTGGACCGATGCAATTGCTATAGTAAGAGGAATAGTCTCAGCCTTTTTCTAACTTAAAATTGAAAGTAGGTGTGTATGCATGTGCACAGGTCTACTGCCTAATAAAATCTTGGGAATACTAATTTTAGATTTTCTTCTCAAAAAAATAAAAAAAGAAAGATTTCTATTGCTGTAAAAGATCGCAGCTAGTGGAAAAGGCTATATGATGTCGGAGAGGAAATTCTAGAATTGCCTCATCTCTTAATATGTGAAACATTAAAACAACAAAGGATTCTGCTTGAAACTTAGCTTTTTAAATCAAATGAACATAAGAAGTGTTGTGTCATTTTAATTTTATATGATTAAAATGGATAAAAATAGCAACTTAAATATAAAGATGTAAGAGTTAATATGAAAGACAAGGAATTGATCAAAATGTTTAATCCTATATTGAAAATGAAAGAGGCTCTTTTATTATTTTTAAGTGTGGTGATTAATGTATTGAAGCAGATAATAGGTGAAATATGTGCTCAAAGGGAAGGTGAAAGGAGGAGGTGTCAATCATATTAGTCTCTTGAATCCTTCTACCAAATAGCAGATTAATCTGGATCATCAATTTTGTGAGGCCCATTGAGCAACTTGAATCTTTTAAAGATAGCAGGTGTTGCACCTCAGAACAAATAGTGTTTTGTATCTCTTTAAAATAAATAATATTATGTATTTTTATTCAATTTATCTTGTGCTATTTTTATTATTATTGTGTAACTATTGGAGATCTCACCCTTTCACTTCTACGGAGCCCACTTCAAGAGCTGGAAATAAAAATTCATCTTCTATTGAAGTCTTCTCAAGGCCGCCTACATCCTCACTAACAAGAATCCTTTCAAGACTTCCACCAATGAGATGAATGAGGAAGATTTCCGTCTCTATCAAGAAAAAATAGATAAGTATACATAAGGTGAATATAATTGTCTCTCCTATCTTTTGAATTGTCTTGCCAATCATTTCTATGATTATTGATAATGCAAAAAATCGTCAGTTGAACTCCTCATCAATACAAATGGACAACATCAAGTCAGTGGTCGTGAAATCCTGCAAAAAGGAATAAGTAGACTTGGGATACACCAGTGTGGTGTGTGCCAAAGAGCCCCCGACGAGCTAGTTAGTAAGATCAAAGCTCAATTGTATAGAGAAATTGCTATTTGGCTAGAGAGTTGTTGTGCATATGTTGCGTACCTTTACCCTGATTGTTTATACCTTTTTATAGGTCTCTGCCCCTCAGGATGGGAGTAAATGCCTCTCTTTATGATTATGGATCCGTTGGTAATGAATGATGGGGCGTTATAGAATTCAATGATCTTTTGCCCGTTGGTTCGTCAGTTTCACTTTTGCTTGTTTGGCATGTTAACCGTTACTCATGTCATTTATGGGGAACTCATTTAATGTTCGCTATGGTCATCCATTACTTGGACGATTCTGGTTTTTCTCTTCTTCATTTATTGCTTGGACGAGGATGGTTTTACTCCTCTTCAATTGCCCCTCTATTTCAATCATCATATTTATAGACGCGGTTGGAAAATGAAAGGTCAAATTGCTTTGATTTCTATGCCCGTCGTATTTATTGTGAAGGACGTTTTGGGTCTCGTCTTGACACATGTCCATCTGTGATTGCTTAGACGTGTTGAAGCTATTTCTCAAGTTTCCCACACATGGTTTTTAGGGTTTTTATTTTTAATTGTGTATGAACAATGTTTTTATTTTCATTGGGTATGAACAATTTCATCATGTGTGTTGACAATGTGCTTGCTGATTGAAGTTATAAACTTCTATATTTTATATTAAATGAAAAAGTATTTTATATAAAATGATACCATATCAAAATCCAATAAACAAGAAACATTTGTGTAAAAATAACCACCCACTTACATGTTTTTCATTTGCTAATGGAGTAGTATTTTTTGCTGACATGTCTTTTATTTAATGAATTTTGACACAGATGACGTGATATAATTTGATACAAAATACCTTCTCTAATGAAATGCCCACTCAAACTCATGATTCATGCGCCACCATCCCAACCTTCCACTGCCATAGCAACACCAACACCAAGCACCACACCACCAAAACAAACTACTCCAACTGACAAATCAACCACCACAATCTTTGCAACCCATGGCAACATCAGTATTGACTCCATCGGTTTATATCAAGAGAGATAAGGAAGGGGAAGGGGATGAGAAAAACTAAAAAAAAAAAAAATCTTTTTGGGCAATGTTTATTATTAAAAAATTTTGTAATTTATTTTTGGTTATAAAATATGAAAAATGGCAGAATATGGTTTGTATCGTAGGCAGCTAACTAGTAAGTACACAATGTATAAAGAACTAGACAAAAAGGTCTAAATTAAAAACAATATAAAGTGAAGGATTGAAATGAAAAAATAAAATAAAATAAAAGGGATGAAACTAAAAATATGCCAAATTTACAATTAGGCTGTAACTTTTAAATTAGCAAAAACTTTTATATTTAATTACTTTCTTATCATGCATTATTAAACATCATATTATATCATATTAAAAGTTTTGCTTAGACGCTATGGTTGCGCCATGTGACTTCACCAAATTGCAGAAATTTTATTAAATTTTTAGATTTTTAAAGAACTAAAAATGAATAGTATACTACTAGGACTCTAACTCATTCTTATCATTAAATAAAATTAGATTAACATTATTTTTTTATTTGTTAGGATATATTTCTTAAATTAAGGGATAATATTTAACATACAAAAATTTAATTTAGATAATGTAGGGGCTGGATCTGAGCTCTTCTACTTTGATTGAAGGGACTCAGATCCAACTAATCCAATACAATGAATTTGTAGAGAGCGGGTTCAAGAACTAGGCCTTAGTAATTGGATAACGGTCGAGATGGTTGTCGCTACCATCAGATAGAGACGAATTGAGATTATTTATGAACGTTTGCCCTCGACACCATCCGAGGAGCTTCGTTGTGGTAACTGTTGAATGAGCATGGTTACATGAGTCCTCCCCTTTCTATGATCTGTTCTACCTATTATATAGTCCTCTTTGGACGATCTTTACCTTCCACTTGTTGATCATCCAAGCCTATACCTGACTACCTGTCCCATCGGCCGCCTCTCCAATCCTCTTGTTAGTTGCAACAACCAAGGCAGCACTGTTCAGGAGTCACTTCCTCATTAATGCGGCCAAAACGTTAGTTGTGGGCATTTAATGTAGAGGTGATAGTTCATCCTAGATTTGCTCCACCATTCTTCCATGGCTGACACGTTGTTCTTGTTCTTTCTCTTTAGATGCTCTGGAAGGCTGCCTTTGGTGGCCCGTTACTTCCTCCTCCCATGGTCTTGGTTGGCCGAGGACAGGGTTATCCTCGGCAAGGTTCCTGGGCAATTTAGACTTTCACACTTCGTCCTCGGGCATTTCTTAATCCTCAGCATGGGCCTTGGGCTTGGCATAAAGTGGGTCGGGGTTACCAAATTCTCTGACCCCACAGATAATATTTATCATCTAATTAACATTATTATTTTTTATTTGTTAGGATATATTTCTTAAATTAGGGGATAATATTTAACATACAAAATTTTAATTTAGATAATATTTATCATCTAAATTTTCAAAATTTTAATATTATTAAATTAATATTATTTTATCATAATATCAAGCTACAAAACTTGATTATTAAGGGATAAGCACAATCCAAATTCTTCAAGAGGTCATTGATATAAATCAATCCCAAGAAACAGTATATATTTCCAATAATTGATAATCTCTACCTATTTCAAAAAACAGTATATATCTCCATTAATTTGATAATTTTTACATTGATGACATTTAAAAAATATATATGTATCAAAATTCCTTATAGCTATCAACCACGTCCTCTTTCTCTTTTTTTTTTTTCTTTTTTTTTTTTCATATGACCTTTTTTTAATTCCAATTTTTAAGGGATAAAAACAAACACATTGATTAGATATCTTTAATTTCAATAAGATTTAAATGAATTATATTTCAAATGGAACTCTACCAATATATATAACCCTATATATCCTTTTTGAAGTGAAGCTTATTTCAATATGTGAATACCTAAATCCTATGACAATGCAGGTATGCATTCTTTCTTCTTTTATTATTATTATTTTCATTTTGTTTATTTTCTTTAGTGTTATTATTGGTTTTTTGTCTTCATATGTGACTTTAGTTAATGAATTCAAAATATTCGAAAACATTGTCAAGTTTCTAAAGGCTCCTTCTTTGTTTTTGTATTTTGTTTCTATTAAATTGATTAGGTTTTGTGTATTGGTTGCCTTTTGTTTAAACTAAATTTCTTAGCTTTGGTCTAATTTATATGCTTAGGGTTAGGGTCTTAGAATTAATGATTAAATATGGTTAGAATTAATATATTAATTTTAACCATACATCAAATTATCAAGATGTTCTACACGTGTATTCTTGAATTAATTATCAAGATTATATTAATTTTAGATTTATCAATTTTTAGGTCGTTTTTTTAAAATAATTATCAATTTAAAATTCAATTTGGAATTGTCAATTTAATTTAGTTTTGGAAGAAATCTTACCCCTTATTTTAGTGAGATAATTATTTACACTTGATAATTTTTTCTTTTATCTTTATTGAATCTATTAAAATATATAATTATTTATACATTTATTTTATTAGCTTTTTCATAAAACCGTGCAACACACGGACCTATAACTAGTATATATATATATATATAGAGAGAGAGAGAGAGAGAGAGAGAGCAAGACTTAGCTATAGTATTTAGGTACTGTTTCTTAGATTCCTCTTTTAAGATTCTGCCATGTGGCTTGTAGGGGTGATAGGCCCAGTAGTATATATCTATGTATATGTTGGGCCAGGGGCCCAATCCGAGGACATCTAATAGTCCGAGGACGGGTAAACGCTGTTATGGGAGTCCGAGTTAACGAATGAGGAAATGGAGGTTGGTCATAAGAGTTTAGGAAGGTGGTCCGAAGAGGAATGCCTCCTCGGCTGAGCAAAGCAGAGGTCCGAAGGTGCAGACTGCCATCTAGAAGTAACGTTTCGGGAGATTCTATTGATGAGGATATACATCATGAAAGCACAGGATAGAGGAAAGCTATGAAATATCTAAGAGAAAGCTGCTACCACCGCATTAAATGCTTTGTAGCTAACTCTCTAGCCACATTAATGAGGAAATGATACCTAAATAGTAATTTTCAGCCTTATAGCTATTACCCAAGATTTTAGGAAGGTGCTGATGGGATAAGGATCAACACCAGCAATCTAATCTACATGTGGAGGGTGGAGATTAAAGAAGGAAGATAGTATAAAATAGAAAGAAGGCCCTGAGGAAAGGGGATCGGAGAATTAAGAGAAAAACACTGTAGCAATAAGAACTGTGCCTGTAATCAAATTCAAGAGATATACACAAGAACTGATCTCCTCGGATTGTGCCATGACGATTTTCTTTAGATAAAACCAGTCTATGTTTACTTTCTTGTCATCTGAATCTATTATAATTGTTAGCCAACTCATTAAAGCCTAGTTTTCTAACCCACTCTCTATAAATTCATTGTATTGGGCTCTTTGAGCCTAAATCATTTTACCCTTTGGGCTTAAGGACCAAAAACATGCCCTTACAATTGGCGCCGTCTGTGGGAATTACTTGAGCTTTATTGAGTTCCACGTTCAACTATGGTAAGTTCAGGGCCAAACCATGAGGAATTTGTTGGTTCCCAACGTCAGGATCAATTCCTCAATTTTGTGCGGAGAAAGGACCGGGAGTTTAGCATGCATACCACGCACACTGGGGGAAGTCAGTCTCAAGGTGGAAGTCACCTCTCTCGTGAAGAAAATATTAGGAGAATGCAACTAGAGATTAATCATTTATGAAGGAGGTTACACCGCAAGTGACGTAGAACAACCCTTCCAAGTTCTGACCCTTCTTCTGGTGATGATAGTGATTTTAGCTATCAGCCAAGGTCCAAAACTCCTCCCAGTAAGTCCTTTTCGTGTGATTAGGGTCGTCATTATAGATGGAGAAGGGAGAGTCCGTCTCGCCAGGGCCTGGGCAATGACGCTATGGACAGGGCTTTGAATTAAATTTCCAAGTCACCTTTTACACGTAGGATTGAAAGTGGAAAACTTCCTCGGCGATTTATTCAGCCAACATTCACCATGTACAACAGTAGAATGGACCCAATGAAGCATGTTAGCCACTTCAACCAAAGGATGGTCGTTCACTCCAGGAATGAAGCCTTGTTATGCAAAGTGTTCCCCTCCAGTCTGGGGCCTGTGGCAATGAGATGGTTTGATGGTCTGAGAGAGAGGTCTATTAACTCCTTCAAGGAGCTCACTAGGGTATTCGGGGCCCAGTTTGTGACTTGCAATAGGGTTTCTCGGCCCTTATACTCACTGTTGTCTATGACCATGCGAGAAGGGGAGACCCTAAAAACATACTCAGACAAATACTAGGAGATTTTCAATGAGATCGATGAGGACTTTGATGATGTGGCCATAAGGACTTTCAAGGTCAACCTACCTGTCAAGCATGATTTGAGAAAGTCATTGACTAAGAAGCCTGTAAGGAGTGTGCGTCGGCTCATGGACCGTATTGATGAGTATAAATAGGTCAAGGAAGACTAGCAGTAGAGGAAAGAGAAGGCTAAGGTTATCCCTCAGGATAGGAGGGATTTCAGGTCGGACAGGTGCAACAATAATCGATCCCGAAGACATCTTGCTGGACAATCTAGGCCTATTGCTACTCAGGTGGTTGGCACGGTGTTCCGGGAACCAATGCATCATGTCCTGGAAAGGATTAAAAATGAGTCATACTTTAAATGACCAAATAAAATGGGAAGAGACTCTATGAAGCGCAACCAAAACCTTCATTGCCAATACCACCAGGAGCGAGGATACACCACAGAAGATTGTAGAACTTTGAGGAGTCATCTGGAGTAGTTGGTTAGAGAGGGGAAGTTGAAGCAATTTTTATATCAGCCCAATGGGCAGGGGGGTCAAGCAGGATCGGGATCTCAGAGAGATTCTTTTTCGAGGGCCCCTTTGGGCACCATTAATGTCATCTTCACAACTTTAGGGAAAACTGGTTCTCATCCCTCCAGGGTGATGTTTGTAGCTCGGCTACCTGCCGAGGACTCTAAACCTGAGCTGAAGAGGGCTAGAGTGGAGAACCGACTAGCGTTAAGTTTCTCGGATGAGGATAAGGTTGGACCACAACCATATGATAATGCCCCAATGGTCACCCTCAGGATAGGGGGATATGATGTGAAGAAGGTGTTGGTGGATCAAGGCAGCGGGGCAGAGATTATGTACCCTGATTTGTACAATGGACTAGGCTTAAAACTTGAGGATTTAGCAGCTTATGATTCACCTTTGTTAAACTTCGTTGGAAAAGTTGATGTTCCAAGAGGCTAGATTCGACTACCTGTGCAAGCAGGATCAAGGTTGTAGAGGTGGACTTCATTTTAGTGGATGCTTACTCTCCCTACACGGCCATTGTAGCAAAACCCTAGCTTCATGCCCTAGAAGCCGTTTCTTCCATTATGCATTTGAAAATGAAATATCCGTCTGGGGACCAGATTGAGGAGCTGGTTGGGAGCCAGTATGTGGCTAGGCAGTGCTTGGTGGCTACAATAATGCATCAACTAGGAGTGGAATCATCGGCCTCTGCTAAAAGGAGTTTATAGCAATTAAGGACTCTGGTGTTATCTACCAACGCGGTGTCAGAAGGGGCAATGTGTGAGAAGTTAGAAAAAATTGTTATTGATGATGAGTTGGAAAAGTTCTTTCAAGTCGGAGCTCAACTACCTCCTCGAGAGAAGGAAGAGCAGATAATGTTTCTCAAGAGGAATATTGACGTGTTCGCATGGAGTGCTTATGAAACTACTAGGGTGGATCCAAACTTCATCTGCCATCATTTGAATGTTAATCTGTCTGTCATCCCCAAAAAGCAACCACTTTGGCTCTCATCTAAGGACCATTCTGATGCTATTAAGGATGAGATGATCAAACTTAAGCAGGCCGGGGCTATTAAAGAGGTGTTTTACCCTGAATAGCTAGCCAATATTGTAGTGGTGAAAAAGAAGAGTGGAAAGTGGTGAGTATGTGTGTACTTCATAGATTTGAACAAGGCTTATCCAAAAGACACTTTCCCTATGCCTCAAATAGACCAGCTAGTGGATGCAACTGTAGGTCATCCTCGGATGAGATTTTTGGATGCCTTCCAAGGATACCACCAAATACCACTGGCTCTAGGTGATCAGGAGAAGACAATTTTTGTCACTCCTACTGAAAATTACCACTACAAGGTGATGCCATTTGGATTGAAGAATGCAGGGGCTACCTATCAGAGGATGATGACCAGGATGTTCGAGCCACAATTAGGCAAAAATATTGAGGTTTATATAGATGATATGGTGGTGACGAGTAAGGTGGTGACTGAGCACGTGGGAGACCTCGAGAACATTTTTGAAATACTGAGGAAACATAAACTGCACCTCAATGCATCCAAGTGCTCATTTGGCGTGGGATCAGGAAAATTTCTATGCTATATGGTCACTCATCGTGGAATTAAGGTGAACCCTGATCAGGTTAAGGCAATTAACAGTTTATAGCCACCTCGAAACCCCAAAGAAGTACATAAATTAACAGGAATGATTGCCGCCTTAAACTGATTTATCTCTTGGTCAACGGACAGATGTAGACCTTTCTTCCAATTGTTAAATAAGTGGAAGGGATTTGAGTGGACCGAGGAGTGTGTCTTGGCCTTTCAGCAGCTTAAGGAGTACCTTTCTCGACCACCCGTTATGTCCAAACCTAAAGAGGATGAGGTTTTATTTGCCTACATTGCTGTGGCTTCCCATGCCGTGAGTTTATGCTAATATGAGTTGACAGTGGTGTGCAGAGACCAGTTTACTATGTGAGCAAGTCATTGCATGAATCAGAGGTTCGTTATTTACTACTAGAGAATGTCATTTTGGCAGTAGTACATGCTACACATAAACTTCATCAATACTTCCAATCCCACACAGTTGTTGTTTTAACCCAACTTCCGCTTAGATCACTACTTCAGAGTGCTGATTACACAGGAAGGATTACCAAGTGGGATATGATCCTCGGGGCTTTTGATATCAAGTATATGCCTCACACCTCTATCAAGGGCCAGGTCCTCGCAGATTTGATGGCCGAGTTTGCTAAGTCCCCATTGGAAGAGGAGTCAGACAAGTAGGGTATGGATGGAACATCAGTTGGCATAGTCTCCTTGCAAGAACCTTTATCCTGGAGGGTATATATGGAAGGTACAGCAGATAAAAAAGGATCTGGAGTGGGGCTAGTTGTAATTTCTCCTAACAAGATCATTATTGAAAAATCCTTAAGGTTAGGTTTTTCAGCCACAAACAATGAGGTTGAATATGAGGCTCTGTTGGTAGGGATGACAATGGTTCAGAAATTGGGAGGAAAAACAGTGGAGATATTCTTAGATTCAAGGTTAGTTATAGGCCAGGTTAAGGGAGAATTGGAGGCTAGGAATGTGAGAATGCAAGAATATTTAAATCAGGTTAGGCACTTACAATCAGAGTTTGAATTTTTCAACTTACTGCAAATCCCTAGAAGCAAAAACACACATGCTGACTCTCTGGCCACTCTCGCAACCTCCTCGGTGCAGAGCTTATCTCGGGTTATCCTTGTTGAAGACTTGTGCAATCCTACTGAGATGAAGAAAGAAATGGTCCATATTCATCAAATTAGGGTGAGACCTAGCTGGATGGACTCTATCGTGCTATTCCTTAAGAATGATATCTTACCCGAGGGGAAGTCCAAGGCTGACAAAGTGCAAAGAAAGGCTACTCGGTTTTGGCTATACGAGGACCAAAAGTTGTACAAGTGCTCTTTTTTCAGGCCATATTTACTACGCATACACCCTGAAGCATCAAAGCTACTCCTGGAGGAGTAATATGAAGGGATCTATGAAAGCCACACAAGAGGTAGATCCATGTCTCACGGAGCCCTCACTCAGGGATACTAGTGGCCAAACATGCAGAAAGAAACACAAGAGTATGTGAAGATGTGTGACCAATGCCAAAGATTCGTCCCAAACATTCATCAACTAAGGGGTGTCCATAATCCTTTGTCCAGCCCTTGGCCTTTTACTCAATGGGGCTTGGATATTGTAGAGCTTTTCCCTAAGGCAATAGGGAATAAGAGATGGTTGTTGGTCGGCACGGATTATTTCACCAAGTGGGTTGAAGTTGAACCATTGGCGAATATCAGGGATGTGGATGCCACGAGATTTGTTTGGGAAAATATTGTCACCTGATTTGGGATCCCTTATACCCTCATCTCGGACAATGACCTTCAATTTGACAGCAAGGCCTTCAGGAGATACTGTTGTAACCTGGGCATAACGAATAGGTATTTCACCCCTTATCACAGGAGAATGGCAAGCCGAGGCTATCAATAAGGTAATAGTGAATGGACTCAAGAAGATGCTGGATCATGCAAAGAGAAAATGAGTGGAACAGCTACCACACGTCCTTTGGACATATTAGACTACACCTCGTAGGTCAACAGGGGAGACCCCCTTTTCAATGACTGATGGAGCCAAAGCTGTGATTCCTCTGGAAACCGGATTCCTAACACTGAGGACGAGTTCTTTCACTCTGAGCAACAATGACAAGTTGTTAGAGAAGAGTTTAGATTTAATTGAAGAATGAAAAGAAAATGTCATCGTTCAATTGGCATATTATCAACACAAGCTCAAGCAAGGGTATGACGCCAACATGAGATTAAGGCCAATAGCGCCTGGAGACTTAGCATTAAGAAAGGTTTTATGTACTGCAAAGAACCCAGCATGGGGAAAGTTGGGGCCCAACTAGGAAGGGTCATATCGTGTCACCTCGGTAGCTGGAATAGGCGCATATTATCTGAAAGATCTGGATGAAAATGTTGTGCCACGCCTCTAGAATGTAAATAACCTATGAAGGTATTATTATTAATGAAAGTTTTTTCTACCATATTTTCGTTTATTACATTATGCATTACACTTCCTATTATTTGTCTAAGTGTTAAATAGAACATTGGTCATGTCTGGCTCCTTGGACCACATACCTTGGGTAAATTAATGTTTCGTATCATTTTTCTACGTATTAAACAGAACCTTAGTCATGCCTAGCTCCTCATACCACATACTTTGGGTAAATTAGTACTTCTTATTATTTTTCTAAGTGTTAAACAGAACCGTAGTCATGTCTGGCTCCTCAAACCATATATTTTGGGTAAATTAATATTTCCTATTATTTTTCTAAGTGCTAAACAGATGCTTAGTTATGCTTGGCTCCTCGGACCACATACTTTGGGTAAATTAATGCTTTTTGTCATTTTTTTAAGTATTAAACAGAACCTTAGTTATGTCTGGTTCCTCGGACCATATACCTTGGGTAAATTGATATTTTCAATCACTCTTCCTAAGTGTTAAACAGAACCTTAGTCATGCATAGCTCCTCGAACCACATACTTTGGATAAATTAATACTTTCTATTATTCGTTTAAGTATCAAATAGAACCAGCCGTGCAAAATGACAGAGACCTTCATGGTAGTAACTTGAGCAAATGGACATTCATGAGCATCACTTAAAGCATTTGTAAGTATATCAAGTATATTTATTATTTTGTTTGTGAATTCATTGTCTCTCCAGTCCTTTAGACTTACTGATAAGTGGGGGATTAAGTGGAGTCAGACATGTATGGATACTCTACCATTGTGTATGTCTTTGAGGTTAAGGTTATACTTTGTTGAGATTGTGGACTTAGTAGGTTTAACCTATCCTGTTGCTGATCATGTGAGGTGTGGTAACTATGCTACCACTTATGCAAATAACTAAATGGAGCTATATTTCATTGTTACGTTGATTAAGTGTTAAATGAAACAGAAACTATGTTTGGATCCATATAAATATCATAAGTATGAAAGAAAATCTTACAATTATCATTAAGCTAAGCCTCGGAAAAAGGCAAATGGATTACAAAAGGGTGAATGGATTACAGAGCTTGGAAACAAAAACAATAGTTAAAAAAAAAAAAAAAAAAAAAAGGAAGAGACAACTTATGGCTTCATTTTTATTACAAGTTTGTTTTTTGGAGTCTTGGCAGGCTAGGTAGAGGCCGTCGTGGAGGATGCTGGACCTTTACCTTTAAGGTCTTCCTTGGTAGGTATAGGGAGAGTTGCCAGCACAATTTCCATGTTGTCGGAAGCCTCTTTTTCCTTGGAGGGGTCTTTAGGGGCAACTGGAGGCAGGGTGGCATCATGGGCCACTTCCTTGGTGACATTTGCTACCTTTTCAATAACCTCAGGCTGCTCTACCTCCTTGGAAGGGACGTTGGCTGGAGGAAGAGTTTTGGTTGGACTTTCCTTGTCATCATCTGCCTCCTTGGAGGTAGTGTCATCCTTAAAGCCTGAGGAGCCTGAAGCACGGATGGCTGAAGGGTAATACACACTCTCTGCTCTCCTAAGGGCAGAGGAGACCTCAACCCCAGCTTGGTTGAGGGCCTCATTCCACACTTGGAGGTAGTAGTATCTGCACACCTCTGAGACCTCGGCCCTAAGGGCTTTCTCAGTCTCTGCCATTCCCACATCGTATCCATCCTGCTCAGCTTTCTCTTTGGCCTTCTCGGCCTCCTCCGCTTTTGGTTATGGAGAGCTCGTCCTCGGCTTGGCAGAGCTGCTTGCGCTGAACCTCCGCCTACCTCTCCACCCTGTTTAAAGTGGCCTCGGCGCTTTTCTTGTCCCGTTCAGCTTCAGCTAGCTTAGTGTTAAGCTCTTGTGACTTTTTCTTTGCTAACTCGAAAGCTTTCACAACACGCCTAGCCTCCTCCTCCTTCATTGATTTGTGAGAGCTGATGACTATTTCCTCAGCTCTGTGGGCAGCTTGGACAACCTTTAAAAAAAATGTAATAAAATAAAAGACAAGAAAATACATAGGTTAGAGAAGTCAAGTATAAGTACAAGTATAAATGAAATTATTACTATGATAATAAGATAAGGAGGGTAGTTGGTGGACTAACCAAAGCGAGATCCCTCTTCAGACTGAGGAACACTTTATGCTTCCTCATTTACCTTAGGTCGGCCATATCTCCGGGAAGCAGTAAGGCCTGCTCCACGGCATCAGTAACATATCTTGTCCTCCCTTGCTGGAAATCCTTGATGCATGCATCAACGGGCAGGGTAGGCATCCAGGCGGGGACCCTAACTTGGGAGTCACCTCTCTTATCCACCAAGGTTTGTGCTACCCTGGCTTGCTTAGCTCCCTTCTAGAGCTCGGCCTCCTTAGGGAAGGGGCCCTTCCCTCCTCCCACCACTTCGTGACTTTTTTGTTCCCTCTTCCTTTTGTGATCAGCAAGGTCAGGTTGGAGAGGTTAAGTGGGCGGAGGGGGAGGAAGCTTGGCTTAAGTAGTCTTCTCTGGCGCCTTGCCCCGAGATTGAGACTCCATAACCTCCAAAAGACTAGTCCTACGCTTGCGTTGTATCCTCATGGCTTCTAGAACAGAGGAATCTCCTTGTGTCTGGCTTACTTCGGCTGAAGGTAGGTGACTGAAGCCACCGGTGGAAGTCTCTGGAGATTGAGGTTGGTTGAATACCTCAGAATCAAAAATTTCAACTACTTTTTCTTCTTTTTCTTTTTCTTCTTCTTCTTCTTCTTCTTCTTCCCCTTTGGTGGCTGGCTGTGACGGGGTCGCTTCGTCCTCGGCCTTGCACTAAAGGATTGGTTCTACTTTCAATACACCTTGTGGTCCCGAACTTGGGTTGAGAAAGCCTGGCACGATGACATTGATCAGGTGCAAGCGTGGGTCCTTTGCCTTTATCACACACTTCGGTGCTTGAAAGCTGGACGAGAGCAGAATGTAGCCTAGGATTAGATGTGCCGCTCTTAATTGACCATCACTGTGAATGAACACCTCGGCTTTGAGTATCTTGTCTAGGCTCGACTGGTTGACAACATTGAAATTTGGAATGGCAGCGTGCTTATCTGCAAAACCATTCAGAAAACAAAAAACATCGTCAACAAAAAATGGCACAAATCAAAGGAAAAAATTGAATTGCAAGCATAAACATAGACAAATGGGTACAGAACATGTCAAGGGAAAAAAAGGCGACTTTCAAGTAATAAACCTAGACCTAAAACCCCACTTGGTTTCCCCTCTCTCGTCAGGCAGGGGAGGCCATCGTGCCACTCCCCTGAAACGATCAGAAAATCTTTGTTCATGCCTTTATTGGAGTCAGGGAGGCATGAAATGAGCCTAACCTCGGGGTACCTAGTTTTGAGGTAGTATCCCTGCCCTTTTAGGTGGTGAAGGTTATAGACCCAATTGACATCATGATGGGTAAGGTTTAAGTCCATTTTCTCATTAAGGGCGTCTACGCTACCTAAAATTCTAAACATGTTTGGGGCACATTGGGTAGGGGCTAATCTATGAACCTTAAGGTAATCCCTAGTGACTGTGCCCATGGGGATTCTCATCCCTCCCTTTATAAAGGCAATCATCGAGATTACTACTTCTCCCTCCTGCTTATCAGTGTGCCAGTCCCCTTCCTTACAATATCTAATGGAGACTCCTGGTGGGATCCTATATTGAGCTTTAAAGCTCTCTATACTCTCTGCAGAGTCTACCAAGTAAGCAAATCTACCCATTCCTAAGAGAGGATTGAAGGTACTAAGCAGGTACTAAGAAGATAAGGAGAAAATAGAAGGGTCGAGGAGAAAAAGGCTCTATGTAAAGAAAAGTAGAAAAGAAGTAAACGAAAATGTTCAAAGAGACTTACGCAAAGAAAGAAACTGTCCACGGACTGGCTTTTGATATTTATGAGGGCACAAGTGAAGTGAATGAGTGCAAAAGTGGAGTGAATGAAGTGTCCAAGCAATATTTGTATCAGAGAGAGGGACAAGCGGGAAAATTCCTGCTCGAGTTCTAATAAAATCCCTAACCGTTGGATTCACCTCATACGGTAGAACGTGGGGAACATGGAGCCACATATATTTAATGAAGGACCATCTCGGATGCCGAAACGTTAGGAGCGTGTGTTGGGCAGTTAAAAAGATACCTGCACAGATAGATGATGTATGATAAGAGCGGGGTAATTGTGGTGATATCGAAATCCTCATTTCTTCCCGAAAAGTAAAAGAGGAGAATTTTGAGGGGTTATTGTAGGGGTGATAGGCCCAGTAGTATATATCTATGTATATGTTGGGCCGGGGGCCTGCCTAATTCAAGGATATCTAATAGTCCGAGGACGGGTAAACGCTATCATAAGAGTCCGCGTTAGCGAATGAGGAAATGGGGGTTGGTCATAAGAGTTTAGGAAGGTGGTCCAATGAGGAATGCCTCCTTGGCTGAGCAAAGCAAAAATCCGAAGGTGCAGACTGCCATCTAAAAGCAACGTTATGGGAGATTCTATTGATAAGGATATACATCATGAAAGCACTAGACAAAGGAAAGTTATGAAATATCTAAGAGAAAGCTGCTACCACCACATTGAATGCTCTGTAGCTAAATCTCTGGCCGCATTAATAAGTAAGTGATACCTGAACAATAATTTTCAGCCTTACAGCTACTACCAAAGACTTCAGGAATGTGCTGATGGGACAAGAATCAACACTAGCAATCTAATCTACACGTGGAGGGTGGTGATAAAAGAAAGAAAATAGTATAAAATAGAAAGAAGGCCCTGAGGAAAGGGGATCAGAGAATTGAAAGAAAAACACTGTAGCAACAAAAACTATGCCTGTAATCAAATTCAAGAGATATATACAAAAACTAATCTCCTCGGATTGTGCCGAGGACGGTTTTCTTTAGATAAAACCAGTCTATGTTTACTTTCTTGTTATCTGAATTTATTATAATTGTTATCCAACTCATTAAAGCCTAGTTTTCTAACCCACTCTCTACAAATTCATTGTATTGGGCTCTTTGGGCCTAGATCTTTTTACCCTTTGGGCTTAAGGACCAAAAACCTACCCTTACATGGCTTTCTTCTCATCGATGAAAATGTTTTTTTTAATTTAAGTAGCCATGTGGCAGAATCTTAAGAGAAGAAGCTAAAAAACAGCACTTAAGGTAGTATACATAAGTTTTGTCCATATATATATTGTGGGGTCGAAGAATTTGGAAACCCAGTGGCCCACTTTATACCGAGCCCAAGGCCCATGCCGAGGAGGAGGAAGCTCAATGCCCTCGCCGAGGACAACCCTGTCCTCGGCCAACCAAGACCATGGGAGGAGGAAGTAACGAGCCACCATAGGCAACCCTCAAGGGCATCTAAGGAGAAAGAACAAGTACAACATGTCAGCCATGGAGGAATAGCCGAGGAGCAAAACCAGGATTGAACTGTCACTTCCACATTAAATGCGCACGACTAATGTTCCGGCAGCATTAATGGGGAAATGACCCCTGAGCAGTGCTGCCTCGGTTGCTGCAACTCACAGGGAGTTTTGGTAAGGTGGCTGATGGGACGGGCTGTCAGAGAGAGGCATGGATGATCAACAAGTGGAGGAAAGGGATAGTTGGAGGAGGACTATATAAGGGGAAGAAACAGATCAAGAAGCAGGACCGTTCTCATGGGAGAAAGACTACCATCAAGCTCCTCGGACCGGGCCGAGGACAGACTTTTGAGGATAATTTCGATTCATCTGCGTTCGATGGTAGCGAACACTGCATTGGACGTTGCCCGCTTGCTAGGGCCTAGTTCTTGAACCCATTCTCTACAAATTCATTGTATTGGGCTAGCTGGGCTTGAGTCCACTCACTCAACAGTAGAAGTGCTCAAACCCAGTCCCTACAATTGGCGCCGTCATTGGGAAGAACTAGTGCGTTAGCAAGCGCAATGGTCAATTATTTCTACGTTGCTAGATTGCGCAAGGCTAGGCAAATTTTTCGTCGCCGCCGCTAACACCGATTCCGAGTCTTGTTAAAAAAAAAGGGGGAGGAAAACAACGCACCCACTCAAGAAATAGTTGTTGTAGAAAAATGAAAGGTTCAGAAAATGAAGCAAGTAAACAGTACAACCTTTTATTAAATGAAGAAAAAAGTACATCATATGCCCGAAGGCTTGGACAGGCTTGTTCTAAAGCTAAATGTACAAACAATGGCTTGGACAGGCTTGTTCTAAAGCTAAATGTACAAGCGGGGGCTTAGACAGGCTTGTTTTAAAGCTAACCGTAGGAAAGGGAGGCTGAGGCAGGCTTGTTTTAAGGCTACCAACAACTCCCGAGCCCGTATGGATGGTACCGGCGATGAGAGAGGAGAAGAGAAGGAGTGGAAGCGCCGGACGGCCCCATTCCAGGACATTCCCTTGATGCTTCCCCAGCCCCATGATAATTAAGCATCGAAGGCGGCAACACCCGGGTACCGATCGTAACGTAATCTTGCAAACCTCCATCGGCGAGTAAGCTAGGTGCGAATCACTACTAGCTTGAAGGGCAGGCATGGACGTGTACCGGAGAAAAACATTATGTTTCTTATGAACCTCCCTCCTAACTGCCAGGCGCACTACCACCAGGATGACGCCTAAGCCTTACCGCGCTAAAAGTCTGACGCAATCTACAACCGCCACGGCTCTTGATTGAGGAAGGAGGACCTCCCTTCTTGCTCGGTTGAAAGGTAGGGACACCTTTAATCCCAGCCCCCTTTGCCTCAGCTGCGTCGTCCAAGGTCTGGGCGGCATCTCTAGTTCCTGAAAGGGGCTTGGCTTCCTTACCCTTGCCCTCATCCAGGGCCATTCCATTCCCCCGAGCCCTGATCACAATCCTGGCAAGGTTATCGGAGGTGCTTAGAGGGTTAGGGGCTCAGAGTTCCTGTTGAACTCAAGGATTCGTGAAGTGTGGAAGAACGATTCCCCCGGAGAGCCTTATATAGAAGGTGAAGGTTGGTGGGAATTAATTCGCACGGAATTCAGAGGAGGAATTACCAGCGACATTAATCCCTACCAATTTCCAAGGAGGCCACCAGCCGCTGGATCTGTGTTAATCCACAAAGATATTAATGAAGGCGTGCCTCGCATACTGAAACGTCAAGCACACAACCCGAACAGCCAAAAGACGCCTCGTAATCAGAAATGGTGAAAAAATTGGCGCAATGGGGCTACCACTATGCGTAAAGGCGGAAGGACAAACCGCCCTTGTCCAGGTCAGTATTGGGCCAATTGCCTAGTCTAAGGAGGAGTCCATCCTCGGCAAGTCAGGGCTGAGACCGTTATCGCTCTAGAAGCGAACATTCCAACGTTGAGGACAAGTTCCTTCACCCCGAGCAGAAGAACATAAGTGTTAGACAGAACCAAGGTCTTGCATGGTCCTCGGACTCAAACCTATGGGGAAACTAACCACTTCAAGAAAAATCTGGGTACTAGACTGAACCAAGGTCTTGCATGGTCCTCGGACTCAAGCCTATGGGGAAACTAGTTACTTACAGAAGAACATAAGTGTTAGACAGAACCAAGGTCTTGCATGGTCCTCAGACTCAAACCTATGGGGAAACTAACCACTCTAAGAAAAACCTGGGTACTAAACCGAACCAAGGTCTTGCATGGTCCTCGGACTCAAGCCTACGGGGAAACTAGTTACTTACAGAAGAACATAAGTGTTAGACAGAACCAAGGTCTTGCATGGTCCTCGGACTCAAACCTATGGGGAAGCTAACCACTTCAAGAAAAACCTGGGTACTAGACTGAACCAAGGTCTTGCATGGTCCTCGGACTCAAACCTATGGGGAAACTAGTTACTTACAAAAGAACATAAGTGTTAGGCTGAACCAGGGTCTTGCATGGTCCTCGGACTCAAACCTATGGGGAAACTAACCACTTCAAGAAAAACCTAGGTACTAGGCTGACCAAGGCCTTGCATGGTCCTCGGACTCAAACCTATGGGGAAGCTAGTTACTCACAGAGGAACCTAAGTGTTAGACAGAGCCAAGGTTTCGCATGGTCCTCAGACTCAGGTCCCTGGAGAGACTGGCTACATTCAGCAAAGGCGTAAACAAACACAAGCCCTTGAGCATCACTTAAGGCATTCTGAGGCACATTGAACCTAACCCTTTAGCATAATCAGCAACTAACGGCTTTCTTAAGCATTTTTTACTATTTATAGTAACCAATTCATGAGATGTAGAACCAATATTGTGAAGTTGTTCCCTCAGTATTCAATCCGGCAAAAATAGGTAGTGGTGTTAAGGTGGTTCAATTATCGACCGAGGTCCAAGTGGGAACTATCACTATGGGCTTTACATTTTTTGGTTGCCAATTTAGAATGAAAAGCATGCTGAGCCTCTGAGATTGTGAGACTAATAATTAAAGCCCAGGTTATATAAGTAGCAAAACTCATCACAATAACAATAAACACCAAGTAAAAAAGAGGATTCATGCATTCAACTTAAAAGTAGCATTACAGTGCTTTAAACAAAAACAAAATATACAGTAGTAAATTAAGACGAAGAGGAAGGAAGACTAGGACGGCACAAGTCAACAAAGCAAGGTGGCCCGACAAGATTGCCTATTTCTTCAACTTGATAGACAGCTTGTCCTTGGGGGTCTACCGAGAAGCTTCATCTGATGCCTCGAGATCCTGGCTCGGAGGTGCAACTTCGGAAGACTCCTTCTCGGCGGGGGGAGCTTGGGAGTCAACAGGGGTGGCCTGGGAGTCAGTAGGAGGCTTCACCACGTCCTGGGGCGCTGCTGGGTTACTGATTTCCTCTTTCCCCAACGTCCCTTGGTGCCCAGTCTCCTCAGCAGGCTTATCAGTTGACATTGGATCGTTGGCAGCACTGGCCTGGCCTTCGTCCGTCGCTTTAGAGGCGGTGCCAGCTTCAGGGTCAGCGGAGGCAGCCTCACGAATGGCGGGGGGATAATACACCCTCTCAGCCCTCCTAAGCTCAGACGAGGCCTCAACCCCAGCTTGGTTGAGGGCCTCATTCCAAGTCTGGGAGCAGTAGCGTCTGCACACCTCGGGCACTTGAGCCTTGAGACTAGCCTCGGTCTTAGCCACTCCCTCAGCAAAGGCCTCCTCCTCCGCTTGCTCTTTGGAGCTCTCAGCATCTGTCCTTGCAAACTCGGCCTCTTCTTTAGCCCTCAAGGCCTCGTCCCTGGCGTACTCGGCAACACCTTTGGCCCCCTCTGCCTCAGCCAGTTTCTTCTTCAAGTCGGCGATGTGCTCTTTGGCAATCTGCAGCTGACCCTCAACCTCCCGCAGGCGCCCTGTCTGGTCCTCGGCCTGTTTCTTAACGCCGGCTAGGTCAGATGCCGCGCTGTCTCTGGCCCTCGTCATCTCCTCCAGGTCCTCCCTTGCCTTCTTGAGATCAGCCTCAGATTTCTTAAGGGTATTCGCGGCATCCAAGTACTTGTCGCGCTCCTGATCCAGGGCTCTACCCTGGTTGTCGGCCTCCTCTTCCAGCCTAAAAGTGGCCTGGACAGCCTGCCAATCAAAACAAGTACACCGTAAGTTGGGTACTAAGGAATAAAATTCAAACAAAGGCACAAGTATCAGAAGTCTTACCATACCCAGGTACCTCTTGAAGTTACGGGCAACTTCTTGCCTCCTCATGCCCCCCAGCTCGGCCATGTCAATGGGGAGAAGCAAGGACCTCTCCAAGGCATCGGTTACGCGAGCCCCCTCGCCCCCTCGAAAGTCCCTGAGGGTGGCGTCGTTCATCAAAGGCTTCCCATGAAGCATGGCGGCGGGCAGCTAGGCCTGGGGCTCGGACTGCTGAATGACCTCTTTTCCCTTGTCTTGACCACCAATCCTCAACTGCTTGGAAGGTCGGCAGGCTTCATCTTTCTCTTGGGAGGAACGAGATCTCTCCCCATTCACTGGGTCTTTGCCCGTGGAAGGCCTCTCCTTCTTCGGATCGGTGGACTCGAGCCGAGGGTCCGAGGTCGACAGAGTGGAAGACGACTTAGTCTGCGCAGGCAAAGACTTAGGTGGGGGAGGAGGAAGCTTGGGTGGAGGAGAAGGAAGCTTAGATTATGACTTCCCCGGCGTGTCCTTCCCCGGCTGGCCCTCAAGTAGGTCGAACAGGCTGGTTTGAGGTTGTCTCTTGAAACCCATCTCGGCCTGAGTACCAGTCTTTGGTGACAGGAGGTCTGCTTCAGATAAATGGGGATCACCCAAGTCACCAGAGGGATCCTCAGATAGATGGACTTGGTCGAATGCACCAAATTCGTCCTCGGACGAACCCAGATCAACTACTTCTCCCTCTTTTTCCAAACTTCCTCCCTCGGCCTCCGCAGCTTGGTGGGACGAGGAAGAGCTTGCCAACGGGATGCCCTCGGGGATGGAAGATCCTTCAGAAAACAAGAACCCGTGCTCCACCACAGTGATTTGGCAAAGCCTAAGGTCCTTGGCTCTGATCACGTATCTGGGAGCCGAGAAAGACTTCTGAATCGGTCTGTATCCGAGAATCTTGTGAGCGACTCTAACTTGGTTGTCAGCCTCGTTCACAAAGATCTCTGCCCTGAGTACAGTTTCCAAGTCTTCCTTGTTGACCAAATGGAAGTGTCGTTCAAAGGCATGTGGATCTGCAAAAGAAAAAGCTAGTTCTTGTTAACAACCAAGCAGTGTAAACAGTGAAAACGTAGCAGATCAACCTTCCCATATTCCGAGTACCCTACCTGGCTCCCCCTCTACTGTCGGGCAGTGTAGGCCGTCGTGCCACTCCCTCGACATGATGAGAAAATCCTTATTCAACCCCTTGCTAGACTCGGGGAGACACTGGATGAGTCTAACTCTATCATCCCTCATCTTCAGGTAGTAGGACTTACCTGTTAGGTGCTGGAGGTTGTAGCACCAATTCACGTCGTGATGGGTCAACCTCAACCCCATCTTCTCGTTCAAGGCATCCACGCAACCCAGGATCCTAAACACGTTAGTGGCGCACTGGGTAGGGGCTAATTGGAAATGCCTAATGTAGCCCCTTATCACTGACCCCATAGGGATCCTCATACCACCTTCAACGAAGGCGATTATGGGGATCACTACCTCACCAACCTCCCTCCTGATATATCAATCCCCCTCCTCGCAGTACCTCAGACTCACGTTACCGGTATCCTATAAGTGGCGATGAATTCCTCCATCGCCTCCTCAGACCCGACCAACTTCTTAAACCTACCCATCCTGAAGAACGGCTAAGAGACTTAGGGAAGGGCAAAAAAAAAAGGAGTAGAGGAAGAGGAAAATCAAAAAGGGAAAAGTATAAGATAGAGTAAGAAGAAAACTTACAGAAATGAGGGAAGACGCTCAGAACAGGCTTTTTAGGCTACGAAGAGACGCGAATTGGGTTGGAAACTTGACCGGATTCGGGGTGTGTGCATAAGAACCCTTGAATGCAGAAGTGAAGAGGCAAGCCGGTTCAAATGGGTATTTACCCCCTCACCAAAGACAACTGTGCAAGGCTTCCCGCCCATAATAGCGAAAGATCCACGCTGTTGGATTACCATCACACCATTGAACGTGGGGAGTATGGAGCCACCAAAATTTAATATGGGTGCGTACCGCATATCGAAGTGCCAGAAACGTGCGTTAGACAGGTGAAAAGACTTCACGCGCTAACTTGGGACCAGACTAGACAAGTCACGGTATAGGCCCGAGGACATCAAAATCCTCCTCCTCACCCGAGGAGCCGGACAGCAGGATTTTGAGGGGCTATTGTGGGGTTGGAGAATTTGGCAACTCCGGCCCACTTTGTACCAAGCCCAAGGCCCATGCCGAGGAGGAGGAAGCCTAATGCCCTTGCTGAGGACAACCCTGTCCTCGGCCAACCAAGACCATGGGGGGAGGAAGTAACGGGCCAGCATAAGCAGCCCTCCAGGGCATCTAAGGAGAAAGAACAAGTACAACATATCAGCCGTGGAAGAATAGCTGAGGAGCAAAACCAGGATTGAACTGTCACTTCCACATTAAATGCGCACGACTAATGTTACGGCAGCATTAATGGGGAAATGACCCCTGAGCAGTGCTGCCTCGGTTGCTGCAACTCACAGGGAGTTTTGGTAAGGCGGCTGATGGGACGGGTTGTCAGAGAGAGGCGTGGATGATCAACAAGTGGAGGAAAGGGATCGTTGGAGGAGGACTATATAAGGGGAAGAAACAGATTAAAGAGGGGGATCATTCCCAGGAGAGAAGGACTACCATCAAGCTCCTCGGACCGGGCCGAGGACAGACTTTGGAGGATAATTTCGATTCGTCTGCGTTCGATGGTGGCGAACACTGCATTGGACATTGTTCGCTTGCTAAGGTCTAGTTCTTGAACCCATTCTCTACAAATTCATTGTATTGGGCTAGCTGGGCTTAAGTCCAGTCACTCAACAGTAGAAGTGCTCAAACCCAGTCCCTACATATATATATATATATATATATATATATATATATATATATATATATATATTGCTCTACTTTTTTCATTTTATTGAGTAATTTTTCACTTTTTTTCGTGCTATGATTTCAGATTTAATTGGAGGAATATCAAACCTGCTGTAACAAGACTTGCTATATCAAACGCCTCTTTAATGGTGAGAAGCCCACTTGTAATGTCTTTCTCCCCAGAGCAAGAGTTGTATAATGAAGTCGTCACTTATTTTATTTACAAATGAAAGAATTAAAAAAAAAATTAAATTGAAGAATTAATGATTGAAGGTAAAATTACATGCTATAAAAATGATAACGTTTTGGGTCCTAGTTACATTTTAATTGAAATATAAGACTTTGAGTCTTACTCAAAATCTATCAAAATAAAAATTACATTGAATAAAGCACTAATCTAAAACCCATTTTGCCCAATAAAAACCAATCTTTTAGACTAGTAGTGACCAATTGCACTTCTAGCAAACATTCGAATCATAAATTGCACACACACATTAATGTTGCATCAAAATCAAAATTGATCATGGCAAGTATTTCCAAAATTCATGTCATGTATTATCATTGGATTAAATTTCTAGATCTAAAATTATATTGGAGAGTAAGATTAATTCATAAATCGAATGATTGATTTAGTATTGAAAAACAAAATTGAAAGGATTTTTTTTTTTTTTTTTTTTTTTTTTGCAAGCGAAAATTGAACCTCAAATCTCTTATACAATCATTAGAGACTTTACCAGTTGAGCTAACTAAAACCCACAAATTAAAATAATTTTGATATTTGAAAAGAGATTTATTTTCAAAAAAAGTTTATCTCTAAGCGTACTAAATTTATCTCATAAAATTATAATAAGAAAATAACATATTGACACTACAAAATTTAAAGATTATAAAAAAGGAATGTTTTAACGCAATCATTCTTTTTAATTCCGATTTTTTTTTTTTCATTCAAATTCATAAGATACTCGTACTTACTAGTATTTTAAGTTTTTCTTATACCAATTTTTATGCCCAACTTTTTCTTACTTCCATTTTTTATGCTGTGGTTTTCAGCAAATAACGTATTTTCAACTTGCTGATAAAGAGAATTCTAAAATAAATACTTTTTTAGTAGTGTTAGGAATACTTTTTTTTTTTTTTGACAATCAATGTTAGGAATACTTTGAACTTGCTAATAAAGATCATTCTAAGGCTAAATTTTTTTTAGTAATGTTAATGCTAATTTTTTTTTTTTTTTAGTAATGTTAGTATTTACTATATAAACTTTTTTTTTTTTTTGAAATAGCTACCTCAAGTACTTTGTGCATAAACTATAACAATTCAACTACAAGACCCTTGACACTTAAAATTGAACAAAGTGAAAAGCCTTTAAAAACTATTGTATGACCAATCACATTAAACATAAGTAAACATTTATTTGGTATGTTGCAACACTAATCACATTCATTGTCACCTCAATTCATGAGGAAGAATTGTTGAATACTCTCGGAATGTCATAAATGCATACGCCTCTCACATGAATTGTCACATTTGTGAGTCTCACCATAAATTTAATTAGCCAAACCCACAATTATGTAAAAGAGGTACACATTTATAGTAACTTTGAGAGTATTCTATAATTACCAATTCATGACCCTTTTACAATCAAATTTTGTTATCTGCTTTTCATAAAAACCCACGCCATTCCAAACACACTTCAAGGTTGATTTTGTATTTGTTATTGTTCAGCAGAATTGCGTATTTGTGTCCATATAGAATCATCCATCTACCAATACAAAGGCTGCCAATACGGATTTCAATGCTTACCCTGATGGGTTCTACTTATGATTAGGGCGTATAATAAAGGAATGAATTAGGGAAATTACAGAAGTGGCAGGGAAACAAGAAACTAGATTTCAAAGCAGCAACATG
Organism: Quercus aquifolioides; assembly: GCA_019022515.1. NCBI lineage: Eukaryota > Viridiplantae > Streptophyta > Magnoliopsida > Fagales > Fagaceae > Quercus > Quercus aquifolioides. Next base: position 17,159,052 of record CM032334.1, on the reverse strand, counting down.
CAAAATCTGTATCATTTAAAGCACACACTAGAGATGGAGCATTGAAAGCACTCGAAAAGATTAAGCCAAATATAAAAACTATTCCCAAACATCAAATGCACCAACTTCCACACTATAAGAAGTTCCATCTAAAGGGTTCAACAACATAGAAAAATTAAAATGTAGCTGGAGTAGCAAACAAAAATTTGATCGACATAGGATTCTTAGAAAATAACAAAGACTAAATATATAAGGCATACAGTAACAATCACTTGAGAGGAATGAACCTAGATGAATGGGTGGCACCAATACCAGGTCTACCATGCTTGACAGGCTTGTAGGAGATTGAGAACTCAGCAAGGTAATGCCCAATCATTTCAGGCTTGATTTCAACTTGATTGAAGGTCTTACCATTGTAAACCCCAATAATGCTTCCAATCATTTCAGGAACAATGATCATATTTCGGAGGTGGGTACGGACTGGTTCTGGCTTCTCACCAGGTGGAGCCTCCCTTTTCTGATCCAAAGCACCATAAAATATATCGCTTTAGTATGAATTGAAATTTTCTAAGGCTCTAAACCATTAAAATTTCACAAAAAGCAGAAACACACTTCAAATAAATTCCACCAACTGGTCAACAGTGTGGTGCAAGGAATATTTTAGGAAGAAAATTTTATTTATAAAAAAAAAAAGTAGCAGGTTAGGAAGAAATATATAGCCAATTAGTTAAATTCAAGTGAAAGATGATATGTTAACACATTTCAAAAGGCATAAAAAGCATAGCTGAATCTGTAGCCAATTTAAATCTTAACTGACCCAAGTCTGAAATTAAATCAAAGCAACTGTGAGAAACAGATAAGAACCAACCAATAAAAGATATGCTTAAAAAACCAAGATATAATGAAGTGACCGGTCCAAGGTATTCAAAGTGAAAGGCAACCTTAGGCACCAAGGCCATGTATTTCCAAAGACGTGAGCCGACAAAAAGGCATGTCCACATAAAGCAAGGCTCCAAATTCTAAATATATATTTTTTATATATATAGAACTTAAATCATATGTAACTAGTGACGTGCGTGAAGAAATTAGGTCTATCAAATGAATTCAAAATAGGATTAACGTTGTTTAGGCTCTATTCATTATTCCAACAATAGGTTTTAAACAAGCTTCTACTATAAACTAATTAATCTAGCAATAAGTTTTTACAACAAACTTTTGTAAATTAATTTATCTAACAATAGGTTTTAAAACATGCCTATTAGATTAATAATTTAATGATAGGTTTTTACAAAAACCTTTAATTCAAATTTTAAAATAGAATAAATAAAAATATAATATAAGTAAATAAAAAAAACCCGAGTATCTCAGCTTAGCGCCTTTTTCATGGCTTGAGGTGGTCGCCTTGCTAGCCTAGACTCTAAGGCAAGCACCTCAGTGGCACCTAGTTGAGTGCCCAGCTCACCTTTGACTAAAATGGACTGGTAGATTACAGATATATTACATAAAATACAGCAGTAAGGATACAGTTAAGCAGTGCCCTTTTTTATAATGTTTTCAGACTAAATCTATGTAACATTTCTGATATAGAAAGCAACATTTGAAATCATACATTGTATTGTAAAACATAAAAAGCCCACACCATAATTCAGTCCTCCCCATCAAATTTTTCAAAAGGGAATGCCCGCTTTTTGTGTTCCACTATATACTCTATCAATTACAACTTGCCATGTTTTCATTTTACTTACCTTACAAAATAATCTAAGTTTAAAATGAAAAAAATAATAATAATAATAATTAATTAACCACATGGGATACCATGATTAGTGGAGCATGAAGTGGAACACAAAAAAGTGGGACAAAATATTTGTAATCTTTAAAAGGGCACTGAAATTCAATTTCTTATGGTAAGGAACATGTAGAAAATGAGAACAGGCAATAGTCCAAGTCAGATATACAAATAATATGAATATAAATTTGTAATAGAGAGCAACTAAATTTTCTTGAGAAAAAAGCCAAGTCAGAACTTATAAATAGTACAATAAAAACTCGTCTTTGTTCAACAACCAGGTTGCTAGTCACTGATAATGAGTTAATGAGAACTAAGATATACAGCCACTAATTCAACAGTGTTACATTCACAAACTCAATAACTTGTAATTAAATTTTGTCCAAGTTGAAAAGACCAATCATTCCCAATGCCTTGCACTTTACACAGACAGCTATAGGCTAATATTCACTTGCAATTACGGAAATACCTTCTGTCAAACCTCAAATAGCCATTTCTTCCTTCCAAGAGAACTCACAAAATCAAATGCACGCTAAATCACAACCCACAAAAGTGGGTATAACCAAATCATATGGACTGACATACTAAATTTTAAGTCCTTAAAGTGACAACATACTGTACAAGAAAACTTAACAGATCATCACGAGCAACCAGAAAACATAAAGGGGCCAATATCCTCTGATCGGCAACAAAGTTTTTTTTGTCCCTGCCCAACACTTCCATTTTGGAAGTCCAATTGACCTTCTTGCTCTCCTTACAAGTACATTAAAACAAACTCCAATATCTCATCCCATGGTGTAACTCTACAATCTCATAACCACATCCATATAAATATATAGAGGTGACCCCTATTCATCAAATACAAGTCACTGCAACTATTACTATCCCCAGATAAAAACCCCTCCTGCTACTATAATCCATAAAAAGATGAATACCACTTCAAGTTACAAACAAAACTAGACAAACAGTGTAGTCATTTCCACACCCTCTCACCATTCCACACCAAATCAATCAATTAACAACATATAATAAAAAAAAAACAAATAAAAAAAACCACAAGACCATTTTCCAATTCCTAAATTTTAGCAAAGAACAAAAAATCAATCACAAACAGCACATTCATTATCAAATAAAAAATCATTCAAATGGTTAAGACGCAATTACCGCCTTGCGAAGCTTCTTGATGAGAGCCATAGGCTTACGCTTCAAACCCCTCTGAAACCTAGCATTATCAACACCACACACACACCAAAAAAAAAAAAAATCAGATCCATTTGATTGCTTTACATTCTCATATAAAACCTAAAAAATGCAAACAACAAGTACAAACCAACCGTACCTTCTACGAGCACGGGCTTGGAAGAGCTTGACGAGCTCATCGGTAGACATGTCGAGAAGAGCATCCAAATCGACTCCTCTGAAGCTGAACTTCTTAAACGTCCTCTTCTTCGGCAGTCCCGCCGCAGCCACATCGGTCTCAACGTCCGCCTGAAACACCCACACACATACACAGAGTAAGAAAGCGAGTCACACAGAGAGAGCGAGATAGAGATTTTTGGGGGGGCTGACCATTGTTGAATCAGAGAAACCCTAGTTGGAGGTGATGCTTCTTCGGCTTGGATCTCTGGCCGCTAGGGCTTTTCGAGGGATTGGAGGATTTTGCAAATGGTAAAAATATGTTATATATATATATATAGGGTGGTGTGGGAGTTTAGCCCTAGATTTGAGTAATGTTTGCAGATAAGGACCTGTATATTTGATTATGTTTGTTTAAAGTCTGATACTTTGCAAAATTATAGAATGGGACGCACTTTTCAGCGAGATTCCCCTAGTACCCTAGTGGTGATGCTTGTTTGTAGAGTTATGCTATCCTGTGCTAGCCGCAAACTGGTTGAGTCAGATGGATTCGGGTTTAACTCTGCCGATATGAATCATACCGGGTGTTTGGGTTAGAAATAATTTGGGTTAAAACAAATTCCAAATTATTAAGATCATTAGAGATCAATAAATATGGTAAAATGTTTAAAATTTTAAATCCCAATTTTTTTTAATATTAAAATTTTACACGCATAAGTTAATAAATCATATAATTAATAATATCTTATCACAAATTTTAGTGTGTATATTAAGAATGACAAAAAATTGTAGACTAATGATGAGATTTCCAAATACTTTATAATATAAATTTTTATGGATGTTGTAACATCGTATAGATAGGTGGACGAATTACCTTCTCAAAAAAACATATATATATATATATATATATATAGGTGGACAAATTTAAAAATGAATATGGGTGAGCACTAAAGTCGCAAAGCCAGCTATTTTTGAATGGAGAGAAATGTGGGTAAGATTTTATAGTTTCTGTTTTTATATTCCATACTCTGTTTTAACTTATTTTTGAATATATCTATTTTGCTATTTTCTTCCTTATTATCTATTTTATCATTGTTTATGCTTCTATATTACTGCTGTGCTCTCTCCTGGGTAGTTAATGGTTGACCAAATAGCTGCACAAGTACCGACATATCAATAAATAAGATAGATAAAGTAACTGACAGAGCTATACCTATAACATATAAAGATAAATATAAAGAAAAGGATGAACTAAAGAAAGAAGCTAGTCTTATAGGAATTATGCATAAAGAAAATGAAAGACAAAAGACTAGTAAGATGAAAGATGACCTAGTTCAGGAAAGAACAACACGTATAGAAGATAAAGAAATGTTTAAAAAAGGAATGGTAAAAGAAATTATAGAAACAATAGAAAGACAAAATACCAAGAAAGATGATATAGTAATAGACCAAGACAAAACAAGACAGGATAGTGAAAAGATGGCAGTTATACATAAGAAACTAGATATAAAAGATAAGATAGAAAAAGTCAATAATGGTTGGAAAACTAATAGTAATAGTCCAAAAGAAGTGGTGGAAAAACAAAAAGAAGAAGCTAGTTCAGTACAAATTATATGTAGGAAGCTAGAAATAGAAAGAGACATAGAAAGACAAAATAGCCTAATAGAAGATATACGTACAAAGCTAGAGCAAAAAGAAGAAATAGTGCTAATTTGAAGGTGATTCAGAAATTGGTATCAAGGCTCTTCAAACGGGTGATATGTTTTCCTCATCCTTTGGCCATTTAGTCAAGAATACCTTAATTCTTGTAACCTTATTCCGGAGTTTTTCTTTATCTCATATTGTTAGACAAGGCAATGTTGTTGCACGTGCTTTAACCTAGAAAGCAAAACTTTCTTTTCCTTTGTTAGTTTGGATGGAATTTGTTCCTTCAAATATAGAAGGTTTTGTTTCTATGGATTCTTTAGTTTCTTAATAATATTTTCGGGCTTGGTCCTGTTTCTCAAAAAAAAAAAAAAAAATCCTCAGCAATCAGCATAGTACACCCATCATAGGCTCTCATGTGGTTGCAAGAACAATAAGCTCATTTTGCAATCATAGGGCCCAAAATAAAGGAAAGAAAGGCCCCATTTCATTTTATGCCTTCCAAGCACAACTCCCACACTTTTTTTCTCCTTTTTGTTTGGATTTTTCATGCGGACTTGAACCACATTATGAAAACAATTTCGAGGGCCAAAATGGCCCAATACCACTTTTTTTTGAAATTTTTAGCAAAAAATCACTGTTTCGGAAATAAATAGCAAAGTACCACTTTTTCTGGAAATCGAGTTTCAGAAACTCGAGTTCCCCTCAATTCTGCCACCGTGGCATTGCTGACATGGAATTTCTGTGATTAAAAAAAATTATGTGGTACTCGAGCTTGAGAAACTCGAGTTTCATGCAACACAGTACTCGAGTATACCAGACTCGGGTACGTTTTATAAATAAATTGCAGGAAAAAAAAATTTACACAGTACTCGAGTTTTCCAAACTCGAGTACTGTGTAAATTTTTTTTTTTTGTTTTTGTTTTTGTTTTTGTTTTTGTTTTTTGTTTTTTTTTTGTTTGGGGATAATGAACAAATAAACATAAAGGTAAAAATAAGTGACTTTTTAATGTTTTTATTTATTTAAACAGAAGCATTGTAAAATATAGAGATTTTAATTTCAAAATATGAATTTAATTTCTACATTAATTAAAATTGTTCATTGTTTTCTTATAAAAATTGTTCACTGTTTTCTGTATAAACTATTTCTACGATTTTGCATAAAATTATTTTCTGTTCAGCATTATTTAAAAAATTGTTCACTCTCTTTTCTGCATAAATTATTTTCTGTTTACTGTTTAAAAAATTGTTCATTGTTTTCTCATAAAACACCTAGTGAAATCGTGTTTTCTAAATTTAAATGCCAAATCTGAATGCTTTTTCATGTTTGAATTTCACAATAATCGAATATATTTTTTTGCATTGATAAAATCTGTTTCTACATTAATAAAATTTGCTCTTTGCACATCATATTTACTATATATTCAAATCTACTTACTGCATTCATAAATTTTTTTTTTTTGCATTAATTAAAACTATTCACTGTTTTCTCATAAAAATTGTTCACTATTTTCTGCATAAACTATTTCTAGCATTGGCGCAGTTATTGCAGTTAAATGGTTTTTGTGTTTTTTTAAATATGTAACCATATGTATAATGGACAAACTCCATGAAAGAAAAATGAATGATTCGTATAAATCACCTAATGGTAAATGCCTCGAAAAATTCGAATTTGTAAAAAACATGAATCTATTAGGGTTGTTATTTTTTTGACATCAATTAGGGCTGTTATTAGTTGTGTCCTGATCTGATCTTAATGCTGGCATTTTTTATGTTATTTTTGAAATAGAGTTTAGCAAGTCATCTTTGGTGATTTGGAGCTCCTCAGGCAATTTGCTAAGCAGTTTGCAAGTACTTTCAATTCAGAGCAGACCCATAATTTGATTGTTAGGCTGCAGCAAAATGTCATAAGAATTGAACCATTGAAAAATATTGTTTTGTTCTTTTCAAATTAGTTGAGCAAGTCCATCTCTTCCTACTAAAATACACTAGGCAATTTATGTGTTTGTCGCAATTTGAGCTATTTTATGTTTTAGAAACTATATTTGTCTATACTTTGAACATAGTGAAATAATGGATTTGATAAACAATTTAATAAGGTGATTTGCATTATGATGGAAAGGCGCAATTCTATGTTAAATATAGCTTTTCTTATGTTCTTTATATCTTCCCTATTTACTTGTATTGTGGTTTGCTTCCAACAATTTTATTCTCTGATTGTAAACATTAGAAAGCAAGGTAAATGTGTTTCATTTATTTTCTCTTTTGTGTATATTATTCACATATTTCAATTAAGTAGTCAAAAGTAATTTGGCTGGTATTAAAGGTATTGTTCTTTAGTGCCAAATATTTCTTTGAATTGGAAGCCTTAAGGAAAAAATTTCATGAACAAGGAACCCTCATTTTTTTGGTATATTTTTTGTTCAACTGGCCCTTGGTGTTATATGGCTTGATCTTAATGAAAGATTTTTATCAAGACAAATTAACTAGGGTTTTTGTACAATTGTTTATCTCTGAGTTGTGGACTTCTTTTATTGTAATTTTGGATGGTTCTAGCTTCATGTTGAATGAAATTTCTTGAATTTTCTGCAAACCTTGATGGATTTTGCTTAATGAAAAGTTTTTTGTATCATATATGTAGTCAACTACAACTATCATGACCATTGCAGTTGCACATGGAGGGGTAATTCCATATGACTTAATTTTTTTTAAAAAAAAAAATTATCTATCTTTTATAGCAAGGTTAGCAATCTATCATTGACCCAAAAAAAAAAAAAGAAATAAATATGACTCAACTCTCAAGGCTTACTTTGTCTTGAAGATTTTCAATTTTTTTTTAAATGTATACAATATATGCTTACATTAATGATTTTTTTTCATATAGCAGATAATCTATTTTTGTCTTTTTAAGACATTTCAATGAGTAATATAATATTTTTGTCTTGGTTTGTATCAAATTGTAATTTATAGGTTTTAATTTTCTGTTTTTAGTTGGGCTATAGCTATTGATTTGCAAATAATTTTTGTTTGCAGCAAATATTTTTTGAAATTCATGATAATGTCTTTCTAATCATGACTGAGGTTATGCATTTACAAGTTTCCAATTATTTAAAGAATGTAGTAGTTTCATTCTCAAAGATTCTTGCTGCAATATATTGAACTGCACATGTTTGTGTTCTGAAATTAACTTGAACTCTTATTAAAAACATGGTTTTGTATCTACTCTATGTGAAACACTGTAAAGAAGTAAACTTTGACCTTTAGTTTTAAATTATTAATTTTTTAAAAATGTTTTTCATTCACTTTGATTTCTTTGTAGTCAAACTAAGAAGGGTGAAGGAATTTTTTTTCTTAAAAAAAGAAAGGAAAAAGGCTTACGGATTTTATGAGATGTATACGTGTTGATTGATCTCATTTTTAGCAAAACTTCCAAAGTGAATTTTAGGCTAGGACATTTTGTTTTGCATTAAACATGTCTACACTAGGGGCATTGGCCCATTGGTTTTGGAATGCAAGCATGTCATCAATTTTATGTGCAAGCATGTCTAAACTAGGTCTCTGCTTATTCATTTGAATATGAGGGTAATATTTACTATTGACTATTGGGGTTTGTGCACTTTCTCTAACTATGCAGGTAGCCTATAAACTAATGGTTATGCATGATGGATGTTTGGAAGGGAAGTTTCAGTCTATTGAAAGACTAAGGGAAACCAATCAGGAGAAAGCTATTGTTCATCATGTCAGACAGGTGATTATAAGTAGAAATCTTGCCTTGAATCATTTATGCTCCTTAGAGAGGTTCTGAGGGTCCCGTGGTTTAGTTTTTTGACAGTTATGTGGAAATACGATATTGTTTTCTTTGCAAGTTTCCAGAAATTATCATGTAGCTTTCTGTTTCTGTTGTTGCACTTGATGTGATTAATCAATGCTTACCTTTGGAACCCTAACGAGTGTTGTTGCATTGTTATCCTTCATCTCTATATTTTGTATATATATCAATTTATAGTAAATTCATTATTAAATTTTTTTTTTTTTTTGGTTGGTTGTAATTTCAACACTCTTTTTGCTATAACATACTACTATTTAATCAATTAAATCATTTGGTCTCCTTACATGTTTTGTGTTGATTTCTTACTTTATGTAGTTACTTCTTTTCATTTATAAGATGATTTAATAATGCAGTCACAAGAGCAACCCTATTCAGGTCCTTATTCATGTGATCAATGCTACTTTGTTGTTGCTTTCCTACTTCTTAATGTTGCATATTGAAAACAAATTTGAGAATGTTGAGTGAACTTCCATTATATATACATATATATATATATATATATATATATATATATATAAAAGAAAAAGAAGGAAGAAAAATTAAACAAAAGGGAGATCCAGAAGTGGATGAACCTTATAAATGTTGGCTAATTTTGTTTTAATTAGATTTTCTTTTTTGGTTGGGGAGCTGTATTAAAATGAGTACTAGGTGTTCGATGAAATCCTGCAAAGAACTTGGGATAGAAAAGGTTATGTTTCGGTTATTCTAAAACAAAATTAAAAGGAATTGGATTGGGTTACTCTCCACAAATTTGCTTCCAAGGAAGGATGATCACACCATTCTCTTTAGCTGGATTTTTTTTTTTTTTCAATTGCTAGAAATATTTTTCTCTCCATCATAGTGGATGTTACAATTTTAGTTGTTTAGAATAGGCTTAAAAGAAAATCTATTTGTAAGACAACACATTTTTATGGATAGCATACTGAGTGTTATATACATTTTAAATTTGAAATTCATACCAAGTGTTATTTTTAAAAATTTATAAATTCAATTGCATTAGCTACATACTTATTTAATTAAATTTATTTAAGTATGACTTTTGAAACAAAATTTTTCTCCAAATATTTACCTAAAATTATTTGAATATATTTGCTTTCTCGGATTCTAATTATTTCTATGTACAAAAATTTATTTGTGGACTTTTACAAAATTTACATTATTTTTATTTCTATTTTGTTGAAAATAGATGTATTTTTTTTCCAAGAACCTAAAAATACATGTACTTATGTAATTCCCGTGCATTTGCACGGGTTAAAAAGCTAGTTTCCTTAATATGCCAATGTATACGTACGAGAGTCTTAGAGGCATCGAGCACATCATGGTCGACAAACCTACAAAACTAAGTACAGATACCACCGCAATAGAGTTCATTTAAACATAAATTTAAACATGAAAAACAAATTCGATTATTGTGAAATTTAAATATGAAAAAGTATTTAGATTTGGCTTTTAAATTTAGAAAACACGATTTCACTAGGTGTTTTATGAGAAAACAGTAAACAATTTTTTAAATAGTGAACAGAGAATAATTTGCACAAAAAAGAGAGTGAAATTTTTTTTTCAATAATGCTGAACAGAAAATAATTTTATGCAAAATACTATAAATAGTTTATGCAGAAAATAGTGAACAATTTTCATGAGAAAACAGTGAACAGTTTTACTTAATGTAGAAAACAGTTTTACTTAATGAACAGTTCTACATTCAACTAATTCGAACTTTTTTACAAATTCAAATTTTTCGAGGCATTTACCGTTAGGTGATCTATGCGAATCATTCATTTTTCTTTCATGGAGTTTGTCCATTATTCAGATGGTTACATATTTAAAAAAACACAAAAACCATTTAAATGCAATAACTGCGCCAATGCTAAAAACAGTTTATGCAGAAAATAGTGAACAATTTTTATGACAAAACAGTGAACAGTTTTAATTAATGCAAAAAGCAAATTTTATGAATGCGGTAAGCAGCTTCAAATATATAGTAAACATGATGTGTAGAGAACAAATTTTATTAACGTAGAAACAGATTTTATCAATGCAGAAAAACAAATTCGATTATTGTGAAATTTAAACATGAAAAGCATCCAGATTTGGCTTTTAAATTTAGAAAACACGATTTCACTAGGTGTTACATGAGAAAACAGTGAACAATTTTTTAAATAGTGAACAGAAAATAATATACGCAAAAAAGAGAGTGAACAATTTTTTAAATAATGCTGAACATAAAATAATTTTATGCAGAATGCTAGAAATAGTTTATGTAGAAAACAGTGAACAATTTTTATGAGAAAACAGTGAATAGTTTTAATTAATGCAAAAAAAAAAATTTAATGAATGCAGTAAGTAGATTTGAATATACAGTAAATATGATGTGCAAAGAGCAAATTTTATTAATGTAGAAACATATTTTATCAATGCAGAAAAATATATTCGACTATTGTGAAATTCAAACATGAAAAAGCATTCAGATTTGGCGTTTAAATTTAGAAAACACGATTTCACTAGGTGTTTTATGAGAAAACAATGAACAATTTTTTAAACAGTAAACAGAAAATAATTTATGCAGAAAAGAGAGTGAACAATTTCTTAAATAATGCTGAACAGAAAATAATTTTATGCAAAATCGTAGAAATAGTTTATACAGAAAACAGTGAACAATTTTTATAAGAAAACAATGAACAATTTTAATTAATGTAGAAATTAAATTCATATTTTGAAATTAAAATCTCTATATTTTACAATGCTTCTGTTTAAATAAATAAAAACATTAAAAAGTCACTTATTTTTACCTTTATGTTTATTTGTTCATTATCCCCAAACAAAAAAAAACAAAAAACAAAAACAAAAACAAAAAAAAAAAAAAAAAAAAAAAAAAAATTTACACAGTACTCGAGTTTGGGAAACTCGAGTACTGTGTAAAATTTTTTCCCTGCAATTAATTTATAAAACGTACCCGAGTCTGGTATACTCGAGTACTGTGTTGCATGGAACTCGAGTTTCTCAAGCTCGAGTACAACATAATTTTTTTTAATCACAGAAATTCCATGTCAGCAATGCCACGGTGGCAGAATTGAGGAGAACTCGAGTTTCTGAAACTCGATTTCCAGAAAAAGTGGTACTTGCTATTTATTTCCGAAACAGTGATTTTTTGCTAAAAATTTCAAAAAAAAGTGGTATTGGGCCATTTTGGCCCAATTTCGAGCTCAAACTTGATTTGGTAACTTTATTGCTTTTCCAACTCAGAAGTGGCAAATCAAGTGAGGTTGGAACAAAAACCCGCACAACTTACATACATGGACACCCTATGTAAAACCCATTTCATCTGGTCATGAGTGATTGGGCCTTTCATAGTTTTTGGGCCATGATACATCAAATCTATTTTCTTCGACTTTTCTGTTTTAGGACATAAAAAAAGTAGACCCAAACTCATGATTTCCGGTTCACCATCAGAATTGAGTTGAGAACCAAACAACTATTGCTAAAGGATATTTAAAGTGTATTTGGATCGTAATTATAAACCATCTTATGTTTTTTTTTACTATTTGTAGGTCTCACGTGAATATCTTTATTTATTTTATTTCTGCAAAAAAACATTTCAACAATAAGCTAAGTAAACTGTTGCTCTTTATAAAAAAAAAAAAAAAAAAAAAAAAAAAAGAAAGAAAGAAAGAAAGAAAGAAAGAAAGTAAACTGTTGCTAGATAGGCATCCACTTGTCAATCTGGGGTCGATTACATCTCTTCAATGGTCACTCATTGGTAAAAGATGAAAATGTAAGAGATGGAGAGGTCCCCTTGCTCAGATTAAAAAATAAAAAGGAAAATTTGAATTGCACCATTCCATTTCCATTTTTCACGAAACAAAAAGAACGAAATTGCATGGGCACTCTTGGATTAACATATAATATTCCAGCTTGGATGCATTTACAAATAAAGTTCCACATTCATTAAGGTGATTTTCTTTAATTCTAGACCTTTACCTCTCCAGAATCTTCCTCCAGTTCTACATCTTCCACCTATAAACACCAATAGAACCCCAGTAAAGACTGGACCAGCCTATTATCCAACAGAAACCACACAACCAACCCCCAATGTTCATCAAGCCCTTTATGAGCCCCAACCTCAACCTGATTCTCCTACCCACACAGATATATTAGGATTTACAGATGACAGACAAGTCAATGTTTTGGCTAAGGAATTTGTTTTAGATAAAGAATTATTAAAATATGACTACTTAAAACCTGAAAATAGTGACAGAAAAACCCAATTTTTAAAATATTATAATGAACAAGAAAGAAATAATTTAAGAGCCAAATATTATGAAATGGTGACAAACTTACAGACACATTTTAGTTTCTTTGACTTTTTGGACTATCATAACAAAAAGATAAGTGTAATAGAGAAACATTATCATGGACGAAGACAGAAAATCATGAGAAAGTATATCAAACTTTTCCACCTTTTGAATTAATTATATTAAACCAGAGTAGTGGAGTCCAAGTGTTGGCCACTCCTATTAAAAGACCTAGTCTAAGTGATGACAATAAAAATCTAGATAGTATAATTCAACAGAATAATTATACTAATACCTATCTAAAATCAATTGGTCAAAAGCTACAAGATATAGAAGACAGAATAACACCCCCTTCTACTTCCATAAAGAAAGAAAATGCATCCAATACCCCTTTATTTATCCCTCATGAAATACCTCCTCACCTTAGAGCACCTTTAAAGAGGCCTAAGACAGAAAAAACTGATAATCTACTTAATGAAATAAATAAAAAGCTAGACTTAATGAAACTAGAATCATTAAAGGACATGGAGCCATTAAAAAATAAGAATATTATAACGTTAGGACGGACCGACTCTTCAGAGGATGAAGAATCAGAAGACAATCAATTGACAGATCTGACAGACTTATCAGATGTAGATAATTTAGAATCACAATTCACATACAAATTACAGATTAATAAATTAACTTTAGCATCTTCATCACAAGATCGCAAAAAAGGAAGAATTGAAGAATTATACCCCAGAAAGAATTGGTATCCTAAACCTACTCCCCCTGATTTACAATTTGAAGAAAGACATACTTATGTCAGTTCATCTTACTCACCAGATTTAATTTATGAATGGAATATTGATGGAATGTCAAAATATGAAATAATAAACCTTTTATATGAAATGACTTTGCTAACTAATGTTTATAAAAATCATGGAAAACAGGACCACCAGATAGCTCATTTAATTGTCACTGGTTTTACTGGCCAATTGAAAGGCTGGTGGGATCACTATTTAAATAATGATCACATAAATGAAATATTATCAGCAGTTAAAAGAGAAACAGATGGAAGTGTTATAATGACAAATAGACAGCCTTCACAAGATGCAGTTAATACTTTAATTTTTACCATAACTAAACATTTTGTTGGAGATCCTAACCAATATAAAGAAAGAGCTTCAGATGTTTTGATTAATTTAAGATGTCCACAACTTTCAGACTTTAGATGGTATAAAGATGTTTTTATTTCAAAAGTTTTAAGTAGGAATGATTGTCAACAATCCTACTGGAAAGAAAAATTTATTACTGGCTTACCTTATTTCTTTGCTCAAAAAGTTAGACTTGATATAGTCAATAATGAAGGAACTATAGACTATCCTAGACTAACATATGGAGATATAATATCCTCAATTAATAAAACAGGTCTATGGCTATGTAATGATTTAAGGCTAAAAAATCAAATAGAAAGAGAAAAGAGGTATGCTAAAAAAGAGTTAGGAACCTTTTGTGAGCAATATGGCTTTGAACCATTGATTGTTCCATCTAGGAAAAGAACAAAAGAAAAGAGAGATACGGATAGATACAAGAATAATAATAGAAGATATCATAGAGGTAGAACTAAAGAAAAGAAAGAAGAGTCCAAAAGAAAGAAAAGTGACAGATATAAAGATATTATTTGCTTCAAATGTGGAAAAAAGGGACACACTAGTAGATACTGCAGCTTTTAAAGAAAGATAAATAAACTTGACTTATCAGGGAATATAAAAGATAAATTAATGAGTATATTAGAACAGACTGATAGTGATGAAACAGACAATGAAATCCACCAGATAGATAATTGTGATATTACCTCATCATCGATAGACACTTCTTTAGACAATGGGAAAAATTAAATTATGTAATTGTAATAATCCTGATAACTGTTATTGTAAAAGAAAATTAAAAAGAAGTGTTTTAACTAAACAAGAAGATATAATAATAGACTTAATAGATAAACTTTCGGACTCACAGACTAGGAAGGATTATCTATCTAAATTAAAAGAATCCCTACCTCAAATTGACAAATCTGAAATAGATTTGAAAGATTATAAGTCAACTTATAATTTTTCAGAAATTACTGATAGATTTAAATCCAATAAACCTACAACTGTGACAGATTTACAAATAGAAATTAACAACTTAAAAAATGAACTGAAGGAATTAAAATCAGAAAATTTCATCTTAAAAGGTATGGTTGACCAGATAGTTGCACAAGTAATTAGCATAAAAGATAGAATTAAATTTTGTAATAAACCCCTGATAGATTCCTTTCCTTTTGACAGACATAAGGGAGAACGTTCTCACAAAAATGATTATGAAGATGAATTTTTAAATATAATTGACAGAATGATATTCCAGAAATGGTACACTGAAATAACCTTGGTTGTTGATAAAAAATTCTCATTGACAGTTATTGCCCTTGTTGATTCAGGTGTTGATATGAATTGTATACAAGAAGGATTAATACCTTCTAAGTATTATGAATCAACAACAGACAGATTAACTCAGGCCAATGGTGATAGACTTAAAATAAGTAATAAATTAACTAAGGTATACATACATAATAACGGTATCAATTTCAGAACACCTTTCTTCTTGACAGATAAGTTGTCCTCTAAAGTTATACTAGGAAATCCTTTTTTGGCTTTACTTTACCCATTTTTCACGACAGATAATGGAATATGTACTAATATTTTGGAAACAGAAGTATTTTTTAAGTTTCTCTTACCACTAATCCCCAAGGATATATACTTACTGAAAGAAATTTCCATCTCAAAAGACACAAGTATTAATAAAATTGAACTAGTAATAGATGATGAGACTCCTACAAATTCAATGATAGACGAAACTATGCTACCCAGTAGAAGTAGTACCTAAGTATATAAATATTATATAAAAAAAATAAAAAAAAAGTTTTGAAATTTTTTATTTTCCACCCTTTGTTGACTAGTCTTCTTTTCACTTTTGTATCTAGCTTCCTACTTCTTCTTTTGTATCTAGGGTCTGTTTGGATACAACTTATTGTTGCTGAAAGTTGCTGAAAACTGATTGTTGCTGAAAACACTGTAGCAAAATAATTTTTAAATGTATGAATAGTACCATGGGACCCATTTTTAATATTTTTTAATCGTGAACAGTACATGAACAGTGTGTGAACAGTGTACGCACTGTTCATGCACAGTAATTTTTGTCTCTAAAAAGTCAAGAAATCCGGCAAAAAAAAAAGAAGAAGAAGGGAGAACTGAAAACGCAATGCCACATTCAGTATAAAGAAGTGCTATCCAAACCAAGGCCTAGTCTCCTACGTAACCCCCCATTTACATCTCCTTTGTCTTTATCATGTCTTATGTCAAAGATATTTGCCTTGTACTATATGATCATGACTTTTAGTCCTTTCCTGTTACTTACATAAGTTAATTTTAAAATTAACGGTCAATTGCCTGGCAAGCAAGATAGCCATTCTAAGGCTAAACTCTCAGACCATATTTTGCCAAAAAAGAAATCTTTAAATAGATTTCAGTCAAAAGCATGAAGGCGTCTCCATAGAGACAATATCCCTTCAGAATACATGACAATGTATTCAGGTGGAGATCAGAAACATAATGACAGAGTGACTATACTATTATCAGACAAAATAGACAACTACAGAAAGAACAAGACAGATCACTATTCACTTGTGCCAGATTAATCCACACGTAAGAATGATTTTCAGACAGACTGATACCAGACCAGTCCAAGAAACAGATAAGGACAGATATTCCCGAGTCACTACTATTTATTAGCACTATTTATTAGCATGCGTAAGTACGTACCAGAGTTCAGACAAAGACAAAGACAGTACAGATTTTAAGACATTACTGTTCACCAGCATGCATAAAAGACCTTAAAAAACTCCCAGACAGACTACTGTTCATGAAAAGTAAAACTTTTACTGTTCAGGATTCTACAAGATTCTACCGACAGTTTAACTTGAGTTCACTTTACCAAACTCAGGCTACTTTTGAAGACTTATCATAGTTTACTTCATCTATAAAAGGACAGACTCCGAAGATAGAATACAGGTCCAAAAATTACAGGTCCAATTTCCAAGTTTAAAGCCTAGGTCCAAGATAGCTCTCTCCCTTTCTCAGAAAGACTTTTGTAATCCTTTCTTTTCTTGTAATCTTGTAACCTTTCCCTTCCAGACAGATAATCTTGTAACCCTTTACAGATTTTATTTTGTAATCTTGTAACTCTTCAGACAATATTTATTTTCAAAGTTTGTATCAAAGTAGCAGTTTTCAGTTTAATCAAAGACAGAAGTATTTTCAAGTAAGATTTTATAGTTTCTGATTTCATATTCCATACTGTGTTTTAACTTATTTTGAATATATCTATTTTGTTATTTTCTTCATTATCATCTATTTTATCATTGTTTATGCTTCTATATCACTGCTGTGCTCTCTCGTGGGTTAGTTTCTGTTTTCATATTTCATACTCTGTTTTAACTTATTTTTGAATATATCTATTTTATTATTTTCTTCCTTATCATCTATTTTATCATTGTTTATGCTTCTATATTACTGCTGTGCTCTCTCTTGGGTAGTTAATGCCTTAATGGTATCAAATTTCAGGTCCAATTTCCAAGTTCAAGTTTTAGAAAGCCTTTGTAATAGCCTTCCCTCTCTTAAAAAGACTTCCCTCTCTTAGAAAGACTTTTGTACTCTATTCTTCTCCTTTTGTAATCTTGTAACCTTTCTTCTCAGACAGTTTTACTTTGTAATCTTGTAACTCTTCAGACAGTGTTTATTTTCAAAATTTGTATCAAAGTAGCAGTTTTCAGTTTAATCAAAGACAGAAGTATTTTCAAGTAAGATTTTATAGTTTCTGTTTTCATATTTCATACTCTGTTTTAACTTATTTTTGAATATATCTATTTTGCTATTTTCTTATTTATCATCTATTTTATCATTGTTTATGCTTCCATATTACTGCTGTGCTCTCTCCTGGGTTTTAAACAACATCATACATATTTTCACACACTTTTTCACGCACACGTATTTCCAAAAAATACAAACAACATTACTAGAAATCTCTTATCAAACGGGCCCTAGATTTTCAATTCTTTGAATACAAGCCCTTAGCTCCTGTTGAAGGCTTGCCCTTGAAGGTGACAAGACGATGTCTTTCCAAATTGATCCGGGCTTAGATATTTGGCTTGAGTCTGTGTAAAGCTCGTATAAGGATTGGGCTTCAGCATTCAAATTGCTTACTGCTGTCAAACAGTTAATTTTCTCAGGATCAATTAGCGGCTTGTTGTCCCCATCTTTCCATGCTATCAACTGCACATTTATCAAATTAATTGACTATATGAATAAGTATGAACTCAAGCTTTGATATAATGCATAAGCATGTAGATTTCATTAATTTTCATGCAATGGTAACCAATACAACAAATCTATTTGGATTTTTAATCACATTGTTCATTCAAAGTCTTTTAAACAAGTCATGAAGTAGTAACTGGTAATGAGTTTACATACACTTGAATGATCATTTGAAACTGAATCATGATGTAGAAAATTAGGACTTCTGTTTTAAAATGAAGTTGAATGATCATTTTACCTTAGGTGCACCACCCATAGAATTGGTGCAAAAGAGCCTCGCATTATCAACGAGTTGGCAGTATCTTAGAAAAGCACTAGCAAATCTCTTGTGGGAATTCAACTGAGAATTAACTCTCACTGCCCTTCCCATTAGTATAGCTCTCCTGTACAAGTTTCCCAAAATGAAGAAGAAAAATAAAAATTCCTTTGAGATCTAAAAGAAGCTATGGTATTTGAATTTATCATAGTACAATAATGATTTCAATAATAACAAAATAGTGTCAATAGTTTTTATTTTACCTGATGCCTCTAACAACAGCTAAATAAGGATCACAAATCATCCCAACCAACTCTATTCTATAAGGTTTTCTCTTGGGGGCTTCTCCATTTTCTTTTGGTTGCTCTTCTTCTTCTCCTTCTTTTACCATCTCCCAGTAGTTTTCAGTAATGGTGCCATCCTCTGCAACCTTGTAACCTACCCCCATTCGGTAACGACATTTGTGAATGGCACGAGCCATAGCAATTGTTTGCTCAACAAAGGGATCCCATGATAGAGTGCCATCCATGATCACATCCCGTCCTTCGTTAAGTGCAGTTACTAGTAGCGATGATGCAGCATCAGTGGAAGATTGGTGCACCTGATTCAATTTTAAGCTCAATTTTTTGGCTGACATAGTTAGTTGATTCACATAATACAACAAAAATGGTTAAATATTCAATTCAAAAGGTACTCTTTTTATAGAGTTTCAATAGACAAGGAGATGTACAAGTTCAGCAGTATGAAGCATTTCCTGGTGATGACCTCTAGAACGACTTAGAGCTCTGTAAATAACGTCAGACTCTTTGAAAGCATCTGCCTCTACTAACACGGCATTTGCTTTTGCTTCGGACCAGAATGGTCTGCCAAATGCATATGCAGCCTTGTCAGAATTATTATGATTAAAAGATTAAATTTGATTATTTCTAAACTTAAACTTTTGGACAAACAATAATAATTTAATTATTATGGTATTAGAGCAATTGATCTTACTTTTGTCCTCTTTGCATCAATTACCGCTAATCCACCACTTCATTGCTTTGTTCTTACTGATTTTTTTTGAAACGATTTGTTTCCCAAGATTTTTAGGCTAAATTATAAATTATACCATACTTTATTTTCCATTCATTTTTAGTGTAGTCCTTCCATCCACTTCCATTCAAAAAAAAAAAAAAAAAAATTAATCCATTAAAACAGCATTGGCTTGGAAAGGGAAAAAAATACTAATACTAACAACAAGATTTTAGACAAAAAGACAAAATTGAAAATAAATTAAAATTAAAGTACTGAAATGAAGAAAATGAAATTTCAATGATTAAATTGAAAACATGTCAAAGTTGGGAGTAATTATTTAGTATCAAGGGAGTATAACAACGCGATACCTCATTTTCTCACATAATAATGGATCCTATTTTTATAATTCATAGTGAGATCCACCATTTACGTGAGAGAAAGAAACATATGTCATTATTATAAGAGAATCTAATAATTTTTCCCAAGTCAGAGAGTATAATTTATAATATAGCAAATATTTTATTTCGGTCATTGTTTAGAAAGGGTGGGATCACATGTTGTGGGATATACATAACAATGTAGCAATTGAGTGAGGTTTTAGCAAAACTTTCTAGCAATAGTATTCCCAACAATAATGATTATGAGTGTATGTGAAGATAATGGTATAAGAGAGTGCAGGATTTT
Source organism: Quercus aquifolioides (assembly GCA_019022515.1). NCBI lineage: Eukaryota > Viridiplantae > Streptophyta > Magnoliopsida > Fagales > Fagaceae > Quercus > Quercus aquifolioides. Next base: position 17,138,822 of record CM032334.1, on the reverse strand, counting down.
ACTCTTCAAGAATCTCTTTTAGGACTGTGCTCTTGCCAGCTCCCATGCCACCACCCATGAGAAGCAGCACCGGACTCCTCTTACTGTGAGCCATCGGCGCCATAACCTCGGTAATTACTGAGTCACCACCCTTAGGTGCACTGCCGTTTATTGCTTTCATCTCCTCCACCAATGTAGTGAACACCCTTGCCACCTTCAAATTCTTTGTCACCCTCTCAAATCTCTGTTTCCTATATCAGACCAATTAAGATGAAATGAAACTAATAATGAGTAGAAAGGCAATGTTGAAGATGTCTTAGGAAATGAAATTGTATTGTATATGTTAGGCCCATGAGTTGTGGGCATCAATGTTTTTAATTAAAAAATTTTAAATACAATTGTACAATCTTTACAATTATTAAGTTATCGTTTGATACTATATGTTGTAAAATAATACATATGCTAGATACCCAAGATATATTTTCTTTTACAAAACTTTCAGAAATAATAATTTATAGTAGTATCTAAAGTAATTCCATTCAATATTGAATTTTGTACATACAATTATTTCTAACACTTAAAGAGGCTAAATAAAATTTTGCGTCTCATGCTAATATTTGCATTTGATAACACCTACCGAATGCAGATAATTAAAGGCCAAATACCTAGCTTCATGCTTGGTCTGTTTGAAGTTTAGATGGTATATGACTGTAAATTATTTCATGTACAACGTTTATAATTTTTTGTTTTTTGGAATAACATGCATGTGTGTGTGTATATATTTGATTGATAGAATAACGTATAGGTTATTATGTTATATTATATATCATTAAAATATTTTTGTTTTCCCTTTCGAACATAAATATAGGTTTTTTTTTAGGAAATATTTACTATTTAGCTAATATGGGTTTCCAAATGTGGTTGGAAGACCTTCCTGCATATATTAGTTGTAACTAGGGGTGGCAAATGGGTGGGTTGGGTCATAAATGGGTTGGGTGTGTAATTACCCATTTATCCATTTATGATCCGTTTATATATAAATTAATTATCCATTACTCGCCCAACCCATTTAATTAGTAACCCGCCCATTTAACCCAATATGATTCAAATAAATAAATAACTTGTTAAAAACTTTAAAAAAAAAAATTAAAAAGTTCAAAAATCACTTTTTCTTGTTCTTTCATTTCATTTTCCCTTCACAAAATTCATTTCTTAGCAACCAAACAAAGCCAAAAAAAAAAAACAAAAGTCTTTTTTTTTTTTTTTTGGGCAATGAAACAGAGTCTTAAGAAAATATTACCTAAAGAAAAAGAAAAAGAAAAATAAATCCTTGGCAACATCATATAGCTAAGGAAAGCCCAATAAAATTCATGAAACACGGAGAAGTTAAAAGGAAGGAAAAATTTTCAGGGAAAAACAAAGCTTTCCCGAGAAACAAACATGGGGTACGTGGGAAGAGCTTCTGCTAGCTTGCGCCGTCCACCATTTCGGCTGGGACTCCTTTAAGCTCGTCAGATTCCGACGCCCATTCCACAAACAGCTTCCTCAACGGTGACCGGAGACTCAAAGAATCGACCCTGGACTTCAAATCTCCATCGTAACCGCCACCGAACAAAAGATCTCGGTTAAATATCGGAAATATCAGCCGGATCTGACCGTTAACGAACATATCGTCCGTCGATATCGGCAACCCATCTGGATTCGTACAAGAAAACGAGAACGCCGGCGAACATAACCAGCTTCGCCGGAGACACTACCTCTGGTGAACTCTGATTTCATTTTCGTTCTCTCTCTAGAATTTTCTTTTGTTTGGTTATTGAGAAAATATGAAAGAAAATGTTTGGGTTTAGAAATCTAGAGGTTAAAGTGTTTGAGAAAGTGTTTGGTTGCTAAGAAAATCTAGAGTTCATACTGTTTATTTAAGATTTAGATTTTAGAAGGGATTGGGTATTAGTAGGTTTATTTAATTTTAAATTTTAAATGGGTCTAGTAGGTATTAGTGGGTTTATCCATTTAAACCCATCTAATTAAATAACCAAATGGGTCTTTATCCATTTAACCCAAATACTCAAATGGGTTGGGTTAAGACTTACCCAAATAAGGTGGATAATGGGCGGGTTCATGGATATAGATAAAAATTGCCACCCCTAGTTGTAACTAGGGAAAGGGAAGAGAAAGGGAAAGAGACAAGAAAATATTTCCTTTTCATGTGTTTGGACTTTGGATAAAAAAGGAAATGGCAGAAAAAAGTGTGAAAATCCTATCTTTTTATTTGTTTGGTTTGAAGCGGAAGGAAAAATCCATGCTTTTAGGCTCCGCTTGGGAGTTCATAAGGGAATGGAATGGAATGAAATGAGATGATCATAAGGGAATGGAAATAAATGAAATGTAATGGAATGTATTTAAGTAAGGGAAAGGAATGGAAAATAATGGAATGGAATGGAATGGAATTAAGTAACCTTAATTGGATGTTTTAAAATAAAGGAATGGAAAGGAATGAAAATGAATGGAATGTAAGTAATCCTGTTTGGGAGCAACATGGAGAGAATGGAATGGAATCATTTTATGACAATATTACTATTAGATCTCTATTTTAAAATAAAGGGTTTAATATATAGGGGTATTTTGGGATTTTTAGTAAAAAAATCATTAAATCTAATTTCATTCCCTCCCATTCCTCCCAATTTCAGGGGGAATGAAAATTTGAGATTTTAAGGGAATAGAGAGGAATGAGTGTTCCCTCTTATCCATTCCATTCCCTCCCACTTAAACTCCCAAACAAGGGAATGAACTTTCTATTTCTTCCATTAAAACTCCCAAACAAGAGAAGAGAAGAATATTCTAAAATTATTCTTTTTATTCCTTTCCATTCCATTCCATTCCCTTAGTGGTCATTGAAAGTATAAAGTAGTGGACCCCAGAAAAAATATTTCTATCCTTTCTTGCCATTTCCGCCCAAATTGGGCTGATACTAAAATTGTGAGCCCATGAAAAAAGCATCACTCCACCTCATTAAATTTTCTTTTTCCTTGGACAACCAAACAGAAATGATCTACAGTTTTTTAAGGACAAGTAGCTCTCATGGAGAAATTATTAGGTCTTCCTAATCATGAAACGATATTATTTAAGTAAATGTATAAATTAACTTCTTAATCAGTAAAAGAATAAAAAAATCAATGAATAATGTCATACCGCATAAATATCAGTATTTTATTCATTGATTGAGAAGGCCAAAAAGACCCGTCTGTAGTGTGGACCTTACAGGAAAAAAATGATCATTATCTTAAACTTAAAGTCGTCACCTTGTAGCTGCCAACACCAAGTCCTTGAGCTTTGCTTTTCGCTCACAGTCTGCAGACTCCTCATTCAAAACCTGCCATTCAAAGGAAAAATATGAAGAAGTTAAACTAAGAAAACATATAGATGAAAAAAAAATGAGGACATTAATAAACTACTAAACTTCAAACATGGAAAAGAGAAAAGACCCAATCTTTGTTTCTCAATTCTTTTTTTTTCTTTTTCTTTTTTTCTTTTTTGAATTTTTGGTTTAGCATTAAGCTTCTAGTTTAATTTGAAACTGTACCTGGCTAATCATAAGAGAAGCATGACCCCAATGAAAAGCAAAATAACTGAGGATACATGTTTCAAACTCTCCAATCAACTTCCTGTAGAGAGATTTTGCTTCTCGTTCATTAGAAAAATAATCATAGATGGAATTTTCACAATCTTCGGATTTCCTCAAATAATCGTAAGCTAACTTGCAAAGTTGGGGACATTCACTTGCATCTGAAAACCCCATTTGCCTAGCTGCACCATTTAAAAAATTAAATAAAAAAAATATATATAAACAATTTAGCTTTCCAGATCTTAAAAGTCAACAGTATTTTTTCTTCCCAAACCATAAGTATAAGTTGACATTAAAATGTTGGGCTTTTTTAGATGGGTTTTTTTGACAAAGAAAATTGGAAGGAATAATTACCAACATAGTGGGAGAATCTTTCAAGCTTTCCAACACGGCCGGATTCTGTCCTCTCTAGCCGTGGAATGTTAGTTTGGTCTCTCACTGCAGTTACAGTCACAGTGACAGCCTTAGACTTCCTCTGTTGGTAATAACGTTTGGCTGCAGCTGCTACAAATCCGAGGAAGGAGGCAAAAAGGATGTGTGTGATAATGAATTTACCATGAGCATCACCTGAAGAGAGTTTTGAGTGAGACTTTGTAACAACAATTTGAGAGAGAGAGAGAGAGAGAGAGAGAGAGAGATGTGGCTTACCTTGCTTCATCTTGTTGAAACTCAAAGGACGATTTCAAATCCAAAAAAAGAGGAAATACACAGGAGGATTGCACTAGCTGAAGTTTTAACTTTTGCTTGGCTTCTTCATCTATGGCTCAAGATTACACTTTATTAAAAGAAAATTGGTTGAGTTCCATCAATGGTTGTGGAGAATATATGCTGGTGACTTTGCGCGCCAGTTGTTACTTTTTATTATTATTATTATTTATTATTATTGCCTTTTAGGACCAGTAAGTAAAGATATCATGATACGATGAATCAATTCGATGTATACCTGACCTGACAAACTGCATTGTTCAGCTAAAAATAAGACCAATTGCATTGGAAATTGACCTATGCTAGTGTCCCAACTCGTGGCATAATTTATACCACAATTTGTTTATGTGTTAAGTTATGGTGGGTAGAAGAGTGATAGTAAATCTAAGTAAAAACATCCTTCTACCAATTATAAGAGCATCTTTATCAGTTGTGCCATATGTGCCAAATGCTAAATATTTGGCACATTTGGCACACCAAGCACCATTTGACCCCATTTATCAGATGTGCCATATCCTATATTTTTTGCAACATTGAACAGTACCGTGACAAATTTGCCACGGTACGGACGCGTGTGGCAAAATTTTTTTTCTTTTTTTATTCCTCTCTCTCTTCTCTCTCCGTCATTCTCTCTTCTCTCTCTGTCATTCTCACCTCTCTCACCTCAATCCTCTCCTCTCTCTCTCACCCCAATCCTCATCACTGCTCTTCCACGCCCACGCCAACGCCAACGCCAACGCCGACGCCGACGCCGACGATCACTTCCATGCCGACGCCGACGCCGATTTCTCTCTAGCAATGGTTTTTCTGTTTTTTTTTTTTTTTTTTTTGCTGTGTTTTGATGGGTTCGGTTCCGACGGAGGTGGGTGGGTTCGGATGGGCTAGGCAATGACGATGACGGCGATGAAGATGGTGGGTTTGGAGTCTGGGTTGACTTGGATTATGAAGGTTTTGGGTTTGGAAGTGGGTGTGGGTGAGGGTGTGGAGGCGGTGGGTTTGTCGGGGTTTGTGGTTGAGGTGGTGGCGGTGGTGGGGCTTCCGATTTGGTTTTGGTGGGCTATGGGTTGTGGGTCAAGGTTTTGGGTCGGCGGCGGCGTGGGTCGAGGTTGTTGATTTCCGATTGTGGGTCAAGGTTTTGGTGGGCTATGAATTTGTTTGTTGATTTCCGATTTGTTGTTTGTTCCGATTTGTTGTTGTTGATCAGGGAGTTCCGATTTGTTGTTTGTTAATTTCTGATTTGTTGTTTGTTCCGATTTGTTGTTGTTGTTCTGATTTGTTCCGATGGATTGTGGCTGCCACGGTGGTGGAGGCGACGGCGGCGGCGGCGGCGGTGGCAGCAGTGTGTGGTTGTGGTTGTTATTTATTGGGTTAGATATATTATTTTATTAGGTTGTTTATATTATTTTAATGTGTAGGAAATATTATTTTAATATATAGAATTGTAGTATAAAACATCTGATAAATGGAATGTTGTAAAATAATGTGGTAAAATAATAAAGTAGGGTTTTAGTGTGGCAAAATAGCATAATTTTTGCCACATCTGATGCGGATGCTCTAACTTACTATATAAACAAGTTATGATATAAATTATTTTACAAGTTATAATACCGGCTGTTTCTCAAAAAAAAAAAAAAAAAAAAAAAAAAATTATAATACCGGCTTAATTCTTGGGAATTCTAGGCGTCCTTTAATTTTGAGTTTTTTTTTTTTTTTTTTTTTTAATGGTAAAACCGAATTCATTCAATTTTAATTACGGCTCACATGGCAATATCGGAAGTACGAGTATTAAGTTATATTGTATTTAATTTAAATGTACAACTCTCTGTTGCCATGTCACTAATTAGATAACAAGTTTGTGAAAACCCTTTGGAGAAACAAGTGACATTATATTATTGAAAACTAAATTATGGTAGTTACTACGAGGAATGAAATCATTTTAAGCGGTTTTGCTAAAGAGAAAGTATTTGAGAAAAGTTAACCCAGGATTGACCGAGTTGGTTGGGCTCTCGGTCTCAAGGTGCTTGTACTGGGCTCGACTGGGTGTGCTCCCTAATTCGAGTCCTGCTACCTGCACTTTGAAAAAAATTTCCTGGGCCAGCGTTTTACCCCTTCATGGGCCCACTCGGCGTGAACAGTGATTAGTCTCTGGTTGAAAGTTTTGAATATACACTGTGGAAAACCAAAAAAAAAAAAAAAGTATTTGAGAAAAGTTTACCCAAAAAAAAAAAAAAAGAGTATTTGAGAAACACGTGGGCAATTACATTTACCTTGAGGTAATTATTACCAAAGGATTTTCAGCCAAGCCTCTTGGAAGCAAACACAATAAAGACATGATGAAAGTATGAAACACGTGGGCAGTTACATTTGTTTATCTTAAGGTAATTACCAAAGGATTTTCGGCCAAGCCTCTTGGAAGCAAATACAATAAAGACATGATGCTTGGATGAAAAGACAGAATTAACCGTCAAAGCCTCCAAGTACAAATAAAAAGAGACATTTCAACATAAGGCACATACACATCAAAACCTTAAAACAATGACTCTCTGTGTCAAAATGATCAGTAGGCTTGTAATTTTATGCTTGTAAATGCGTCATTACATTTCGAGTAAGTTTTGTAACTTAGCTTAGCACTACGAAAAATGCTGCCGAAAGTCGCATTTTTTAATGACGTTTATAAAAAGAAGCCATTGGAAGTATTCTATAATGGCGTTTTTTAAAGCTGCTATAGATTATTTATAGCTGCATTTTGAAGGATCTATATTGGCATTTTAAAACATTAGATCTATAACAGCGTTTGCAAGGAGCTATGGTGGCATTTAAAAACACCACTATAAGTCTTGAGTCTTCCTAGGACCTATAGTGGCATTTATAAACGCCATAATAGCTTCAACACAAACAAACAAACAAAAAGCTCAACCTAAATAAATAAATTGAGGAGCTATACTGGCATTTATAAATGCCACTATAGCTCCAGCACCAAAAAAAAAAAAAAAAAAAAAAAAAAAATCCAACTCTAAAAAATAAATTAATAAATAAATTGAGGAGCTATAGTGACATTTATAAACACCACTATAGCTCTAGCACACAAACAAAAAAGGGTCATGCTAACGAGTGCCCTTAGGACACTCATTAATAATCCATTTTAGGAAAATTTTGATATCACTTTTATGGAAAATGAAGAAAGCTGTCAAAATATTAATTACTTTTTTTTTTTCATTTCCCATAAAAACTTTCTTTAAATGGATTATTAATGAGTGTCCTAAGGGCACTTGTTAGCATTTCCCAACAAAAAAACAACTTATGCTATTCAATATTCATGGGTTTCAAAATATCTCTATCTTTTCTAATATCTGAGTCTCTAAGTCTCTCATCTCTAACTCTCGCACTCTCATCTCTCTCACTCCATGTCGATTTTGTCGCCATGAAGCCCACCACACCATTGACCCACGCCTCCCTGCCCACACAACCGCCAACCCAGCCCTCCCTGCCCACGCCGCCGCTGACCCGATGAGACCCTTTTCCTTCCCCTCCCCTTATCTATCTCTCTCTCTCTCTCTTTGTTTTTTTTGTGTTTTTGTTGACAATAGATCTAACTTCTTCTTTTTTGTTCTTTTCTATTTGGGTAGTAAGAAAATGGAGGAGCATTTTGAATGAAGCAAATATTCTAGCAATGTTTGTGTCTATGTTCGTGTTTCTGATCTTGTGCTTATGTTGAAATATGGGTTTGTGTTCTTCGATTTGTGCTATTGTATATCTAATCTTGTGCTTATGTTGAAATATGGGTTTGTGTTCTTCGATTTGTGCTATTGTATATCTAATCTTGTGCTTATGTTTAAATTTGGGTTTGTGTTCTTGGATTTGTACTATTGTGTATATGATCTTGTGCTTATTTTTAAATTTGGGTTTGTGTTCTTGAGCTTGGGCTTTTGTGTTTCTAAGCTTGTGTTTTTGTGTTCCTTAAATGGATTTGGTGTTGGATTTGGGTTGGATTCTGTGGGGCCTAATAATTTGACAACCCTGGCCCATCCTATATCCGGCCCAAGGCCCATGCCGAGGATCAAGAAACGTCCGAAGAGGAGCGCAGATAGCCCAGGCTGCCAGGAAACATCGCCGAGGACGATGTTGTCCTCGACAAGCCGAGACCGTTGAAGGGGGAAGTAACGAGCCACCAGGAGCGGCCTTCTTGAGCACCTAAAGAGAAAGAGCAAGTACAACGTGTCAGCAATGGAAGCATGGTGGAGGAGCAAGTCCAGGATGAACTGTCACCTCCACATTAAATGCCCACAACTAACGTCCTGGTCGCATTAATGAGGAAAGGACCCCTGAACAGTGCTGCCTTGGTTGATGCAACCCACGGGAAGAATGGGAAGACGGCTGATGGGACAAGCACTCAAGTAGAAGCCTGGTTGATCAACAAATGTAAGGTTAGGATCAATTGAGAGAGTGGTATATAATGTAAGGGATCCCTCTGTAAAGGGGGACGGGAAATCTGAACTAAAGAGTACTGTAGCAATCTGTATTCTCCCAGAAACCCTTGTAATCAATCTTCAAAGAAATAATAAGAACTCTAAGCTCCCGAGAGCAAGTCCAAGGAGCATCATTGCGCATCTCAACTCACGTTCAAGTTATTAAATCCACATGCATCCATGCATGGCTGTTGCATCCCTCGTTAGGGCCTAGTTCTTAAACCCGCTCTCTACAAATTCATTGTACTAGGCTAACTGGGCTTAAGTCCACTCTCTCAACAGTAGAAGTGCTCAAAACCCGGTCCCTACAATTGGCGCCATCTATAGGAAGAACTTGTGCGTTAGTAAGGGCAACGATCAAGCATGGTAGGATCGGGCACTCACCAAGCAGGTCCCCATCAACCTGAACCGACCAAGCCCCAGCACCAGGGTGACTTCGCCAACCCTGAGCGCGATCGAAATGAAGAAAATGGAAGATTTCGAGAGGGAAGTGCGCACCCCACTCAAACCAGCAGCAGCTACTCGCGTGGAGACAGTCATGTGCCACAGAGACAAAACAACAACCGGGTCATACAGCCAAAGAAGGGTGGGAGCCACGTAACCCAAGGGCAGAACAATGAGCAGGCCATGCAGCGGGAGATAGATGACCTGAAGAGGAGGCTACGCCATGCACAACGAAGGCGACCTCAACCTAGCCCCGACCTGCCCTCTGACGATGAGAGCGACGATGATTACAAGCAAAGATCGAGAACTCCTCCGAGTGAGACCTTCTCTCATGAAGAAGAGCACTACCGGAAGCGCAGGCGTAGAAGCTCGTCCCCCAGGGGCTTGGGGTATGACGCCAATGTAAAGTTCAGACCACTAGCACCAGGGGACCTAGTGCTGAGGAAAGTCGTAGGGGCTGCCAAGAACCCTTCCTGGGGAAAGCTGGGGCCCAATTGGGAGGGGCCATATCAAATTACCTCGGTGGCGGGGATAGGTGCTTACTACCTAGAAGACCTAGATGAAAAACTTGTACCTCGTCCGTGGAATGTAAATAACCTGAGAATGTATTATTATTAATAAAAGCATCATTTTTCTTGTGATTCAAATTTTAGTTCTATTATGATTATACATCTTATGTTTTCGCGGCCACCTAAAGTATTAGACCGAGCCATTTCAAGAAAAACCTGGGTACTAGATTGAACCAAGGTCTTGCATGATCCTCGGACTCAAACCTATGGGGAAACTAACTACTTCAAGACGAACCTGGGTACTAGACTGAACCAAGGTCTTGCATGGTCCACGGACTCAAACCTATGGGGAAACTAGCTACTTACAGGGGGATCTAAGTGTTAGACAGAACCAAGGTCTTGTATAGTCCTCGGACTCAAGCCTATGGGAAAACTGGTTACTGCAGAAAAACCTAAGTGTTAGATGGAACCAAGGTCTTGAATGGTCCTCGGACCCAGACCTCCGACGAAACTTGCTGCCCTCGGCAAAGGCATAGATAAACACAAGCCCACGAGCATCGCTCAAGGCATTCTAAAGCGCATTGAACCTAACCCCAAGGCATAGTCAGCAACTAATGGCTTTCCTAAGTACTTTTTATTAATTACATTATCTAGTTCAGAGTGAAAAGCATGATTAAACTTCTAAGATTGTGAAGCTAATGGTTAAAGCCCAGGCTGTGTCAATGGTAAAACTCATCACAATGATAATCAACGCATAAAATATATATATATATATATATATATATTGTGGGTACAAGACTCCGCCATTATCAGGATTTATCCGCTTTGGGGAGCCATGCCCTCACGGTTTATCGGCTCGTCCCCGAGTGTGGGCGTTCACCCAAGGCAAGCGCTTAGCTTGGACCTTGTAGGCAACTTAGTCCCACATCGGTTAGAGTTCCCTCCCACTAACCCCTTATAAGCGCATGGAGCTAGAGTTAGTGTACCACTACAACACATGTGTTGTAGTGGTACACTAACTCTAGCTCCATGCGCTTATAAGGGGTTAGTGGGAGGGAACTCTAACCGATGTGGGACTAAGTTGCCTACAAGGTCCAAGCTAAGCGCTTGCCTTGGGTGAACGCCCACACTCGGGGACGAGCCGATAAACCGTGAGGGCATGGCTCCCCAAAGCGGATAAATCCTGATAATGGCGGAGTCTTGTACCCACATTAAAAGGGCCCTTTTAATGTGGGTACAAGACTCCGCCATTATCAGGATTTATCCGCTTTGGGGAGCCATGCCCTCACGGTTTATCGGCTCGTCCCCGAGTGTGGGCGTTCACCCAAGGCAAGCGCTTAGCTTGGACCTTGTAGGCAACTTAGTCCCACATCGGTTAGAGTTCCCTCCCACTAACCCCTTATAAGCGCATGGAACCTTTTAATGTGGGTACAAGACTCCGCCATTATCAGGATTTATCCGCTTTGGGGAGCCATGCCCTCACGGTTTATCGGCTCGTCCCCGAGTGTGGGCGTTCACCCAAGGCAAGCGCTTAGCTTGGACCTTGTAGGCAACTTAGTCCCACATCGGTTAGAGTTCCCTCCCACTAACCCCTTATAAGCGCATGGAGCTAGAGTTAGTGTACCACTACAACACATGTGTTGTAGTGGTACACTAACTCTAGCTCCATGCGCTTATAAGGGGTTAGTGGGAGGGAACTCTAACCGATGTGGGACTAAGTTGCCTACAAGGTCCAAGCTAAGCGCTTGCCTTGGGTGAACGCCCACACTCGGGGACGAGCCGATAAACCGTGAGGGCATGGCTCCCCAAAGCGGATAAATCCTGATAATGGCGGAGTCTTGTACCCACATTAAAAGGGCCCTTTTAATGTGGGTACAAGACTCCGCCATTATCAGGATTTATCCGCTTTGGGGAGCCATGCCCTCACGGTTTATCGGCTCGTCCCCGAGTGTGGGCGTTCACCCAAGGCAAGCGCTTAGCTTGGACCTTGTAGGCAACTTAGTCCCACATCGGTTAGAGTTCCCTCCCACTAACCCCTTATAAGCGCATGGAGCTAGAGTTAGTGTACCACTACAACACATGTGTTGTAGTGGTACACTAACTCTAGCTCCATGCGCTTATAAGGGGTTAGTGGGAGGGAACTCTAACCGATGTGGGACTAAGTTGCCTACAAGGTCCAAGCTAAGCGCTTGCCTTGGGTGAACGCCCACACTCGGGGACGAGCCGATAAACCGTGAGGGCATGGCTCCCCAAAGCGGATAAATCCTGATAATGGCGGAGTCTTGTACCCACATATATAATATCGATGATTCATACATTCAACTTAGAAGAAGCAGTACAGTGCTTAAAAAAAAAAAAAAAAAAAAAGGGAAGAGCAACAACAACAAAAGCAAGAAACAAAAGGTAAAAGCTAGCCAAGGCAGCCTAGTTCTTTGCCTTGAGCTTCACTCCCCCTTGGGAGGCTGTCCAGAGGTGTCCTCGAGGTCCTCGGAGCTGTGACCTAAGGGAACCGCCTGCAGAGGCGTCACCATGAGAGCTGTTTCCTTGGCTGGAGGGAACTCTGGGAAGGTTTCCCTCAGCAGGAAGAGCCTGAGAGCCAACAGAGGGCTTCACCACATCTGGGGATGCTTCCAAGTTACTGGTTCCCCCATCCTCTAGCACATTCTGACGCTCAGCACCCTCGGCAGGACTATCAGTGGGAGTAGGATCCTTGGCAGCATCGGCCCGGTCCCCGTCTGCCGCTTTGGGCCTGGTGTCGGCTTCAGAAATGGAGGAGGCAACCTCTCGGATAGCAGGAGGGTAGTACACTCTCTCGGCCTTCCTAAGGCCAGACGAAGCCTCGACCCCCGCTTGGTTGAGGGCCTCTTCCCAAGTCTGGGAGCAGTAGCGCCTGCATACTTCAGGGACTTGGGCCTTAAGGGCAGCCTCAGTCTTGGCCACTCCCTCAGCAAAGGCCTCGTCCTCGGCTTGCTCTCTAGAGCTTTCGGCCTCTGTCCGCGTAGCCTCAACCTCGGCTTTAACTCTCAAAGCCTCATCCCTGGCGTGCTCGGCGACGCCTCTAACTCCCACTTCCTCGGCCAACTTCTGTTTTAAGTCAGCTATGTGCTCCTTAGCAATTCGCAGTTGGCCCTTAGTGTCTAGGAGGCGCCTCGTCTGGTCGGCGGCCTACTTCTCAGCACCAGCCAAGCCTGACACCGCACTATCTCTGGCCCTCATCGCCTCCTTTAGAGCCTCCCTCGCCTTCTTGAGGTCGCCCTCGAATTTACTAAGGATCCGCGTGGCATTTAGGCAGTTGTCACGCTCCTGCTCCAGGGCCCTGCTCTGTTTATTGGCCTCCTCTTCCAGCCTATAAGTAGCCTGGACAGCCTGCAAATTGAAGCAAACAAACGATAAGTATGGGAACTGAGGGGTAAAATCAGCAGACTCTCAAACGGAGGATTGCTTACCATGCCCAAGTACCTCTCATGCTGAGGATGACCTCCTACCTCTTCAAGCCTTCCAATTGAGCCATATCGGCAGGAAGCAGCAGGGATCTCTCCAGTGCATCAGCCACGTATGCACCTTCACCGCCCCTGAAGTCCCTGAGGGAGGCGTTATCCATCAAGGGTTCCCCACGGAGCATTGGGCTGCGCAACCACCTCTCCCCCTTGGCCCTGGTGCCCAGTTTTCTGCTGCTTAAGGGGGCGCCGAGCCTCATCCCCCTCAGAAGAAGAACGAGTCCTCTCAGCTCCCATAGGCCCTTTACCCTTAGGGTCTTTCTTATGCTTGGGATCAGCAAGCTCGGCTGAGTTGGGGGAGGCGGAAGCTTAGACTGGGAAGAAGACGACCTAATCCAAACCGACTGAGTCTTGGATGGCGAAGGAGGAAGTTTGGGTTGGGACTTCTTCGGCTCGTCCTTCCCCGGCTGACCCTTAAGCAGGTCATATAGGCTGGTCTGGGGTTGTCTCTTGGAACCCATCTCGGCCTGGGGAGAAGTCCTCGCAGAGAGAAGGTCGGCCTCGGTCAAATCAGGATCGCCCAGGTCACCAGAAGGATCCTCGAACACGTGGACTTGGTCAAATGCATCGAATTCGTCCTCGGATGGAACCGAATCAACGACTTCTTCCTCTCCTTCTAGCCTTTCTCCCTCAGTGTCTGCAGCTTGAGTGGAAGTAGAGGGTCTGGCCAACGGAGTACCTTCAGGAAACGAAAACCCTTGCTTTACCACAATTATCCCGCGAAGCCGTGGGTCGCCGGCTTTGATTACGTGCTTTGGAGCTGAAAACGACTTCTGGGTTGAATCGTACCCGAGGATCTTGTGGGCGGCTCTAACTTGGTTATCTGCCTCGTTCAGAAAGATCTCCGCCCTAAGAATAGCCTCCAGGTCCTCCTTGTTGACCAGATTAAAGTGACGCTCGAAGGCGTGCGGATCTACAGAAAGAAAAACAAACTGCTGTCATCAACCAAGCAAAGCAGACTTACACTAAAAAAGAAAAATGTTAGGCCCTCTCCTACTGTGAGTACCCCACCTGGTGTCTCCTCCTCCATCGGGCAGTGAAGGCCATCGTGCCACTCCCCGGACACGATGAGAAAGTCTTTGTTTAGACCCTTGCTGGACTCGGGAAAACACTGGATAAGCCGAACCCTATCGTCCCTCGTCTTCATGTAGTAAGACTTACCTTTTAGCCGCTGGAGGTTGTAGCACCAATTTACGTTATGATGGGTCAACCTCAGCCCCATCTTTTCGTTCAAGGCGTCCACACAACCCAAGATCCTGAACACATTGGTGGCGCACTGAGTGGGGGCCAACCCAAAATACGTAAGATAGCCCCTCGTTACCGGCCCCATGGGGATCCTTATACCGCCTTCAAGGAAGGCGATCATGGGAATGACGACCTCCCCCTCCTTCCTCCGAATGCGCCATTCCCCTTCCGCACAATACTTGAGGCCCACGTTGCCGGGTATCCTATAATCGGCGATGAATTTCTCTATCGCCTCCTCCGACTCAATTAATTTTTTAAATCTACCCATCCCTTACAACGACTAAAAGACTCAGGAAAGGACTAGGAAAAGAAAGGAGTCAGAGAAGAAGTTTGAGCTGGAGAGAAGAGGACTTACAGAAATAAGGAAAAGCTCCTCGGACGGGCTTTTTGTGCTGAAAAAGTTATGGATGTAGTTAAAGATTTGACCGAATTCAGTGAACGCGCGCGAGAACTCTTGAATGCCAAAGTGAAAAGGCCAATCGGTTCGAATGGGTATTTATATCCCCAACTAAAAGTAACCGTGCGAGTTTCCCCGCTCGTAAAGCTGGAGAAAGCCCAGCCGTTGGATTAGCATCATACTGTTGAACATGGGGAGCACAGAGCCGCCAAAATTTAATGAAGGCACGCTCCGTGTACCGAGACGCCGGGAACATGTCTTGGGCAGATGAAGAGGCCCTGGCGCTAACGGAAGACAAGACGTGACAAGCTATAACAAGGGCCCGAGGACATCAAAATCCTCCTCCCCGCCCGAGGAGCCGGACAGCAGGATCTTGAGGGGCTATTGTGGGGCCTAATAATCTGACAACCCCGACCCATCCTATATCTGGCCCAAGGCCCATGCCGAGGATCAAGAAACGTCCAAGGAAGAGCGTAGATAGCCCAGGCTGCCAGGAAACATCGCCGAGGACGATGTTGTCCTCGGCAAGCCGAGACCGTTGAAGGGGGAAGTAACGAGCCACCAGGAGCGGCCTTTTTGAGCACCTAAAGAGAAAGAGCAAGTACAATGTGTCAGTAATGGAAGCATGGTGGAGGAGCAAGTCCAGGATGAACTGTCACCTCCACATTAAATGTCCTTTTTGGCTTATTAATATCAGAAGGAAAAAAAAAAAGAACTGTTCACGCGGTTTGATTGATGAGGAAGGAAAGGAAGAGAAGGGAATGATTTCTTTCATTTAATTAGAAAAAAAATGAGGAAGGAAAGAAGAATGGGCGGAAAAAGATTATTGTAGGATGCATCATTTTTCCTTTCTTAAAATTAATCTTATACTCTTAAAAAGTTTTATTTTATTTTTAAGTACTTTTATATTCTTATTAATTTATAATTTAAAATCATAAAAATTCATTAAAAAAAAATTATAAGTGTAAAATACATTTAATTTCTTTTCTTTTACCTCTTTTTTTTTTTTTTTTTTTTAAGAGTCTTTTGCCTCTTCTTTTACCTCTTCTTTACATCCAAACACATATAAATTTTTTTTCCCCTTTCTATTCCTTTATACTTTTCTCTTCTCTTTATTTCATCCAAATATAGCATTTGAAGAGAAGGGAAATGAAGAAAAAAGAAAATGTATTTTAAATCTTTGGATACAAAGGAGAAGAGAAAGGAAAGAGAGCAAATGTATTTTACACTTTTATTCTTTTAAATTATAAATTAATAAGAATATAAAAGTAATTTCTCAACAAAAATCAAAACTTTTTATGGGTGTAAGAATAATTTTGGGATTGAAAAATGGTGATTCCACAAAACAACTTTCCATCTCATTCTCCTTTCTTTCTTCCTTTTCATTTTAACCAAACAAGAGAAATCCTTTCCTTTCTCTTCCCTTCATTCCATTTCCATGCAACCAAACATAGCCTTAGTTCAAAAAGATTAAAGTGAATGTAGGAAACATAAAAATAAAATTAAAAATTGAAGGGATAGAAATTGTTTTAATTTTTCTTTCTGCAATATTTGATAAAGAGGATAGAAAATTGTAGGAAAATGTAAAAAAAAAAAAAAAAAGTTTTTACTCATATAATAGGAGCAAAATGATAATATATATTCAAAAATAATTTTCTCTTTACCTTTTTCTCTCCATTTTGAAGAATGGATTTTGGTTAGTTCTGATAGAAAATTATACCCATTCTCTTTTACATCTCCTGTTATTTTCACTATGCCAAATAGAGAAAAACTTCCATTTTTCATTCTCTCCTATTTTTTGGGATGAGAGGTCAAAATGAATAAAATCGATTCAAAATATTTTATTAATTTAAACAACAAAATTAATATTATAAAATTAAAATTTTGAACTTTCACACAAAATATAAAATAAATATAATTTATAATTTTTTTCCATGATTAGTGTAGGGACCGGGGTTTGAGCACTTCTACTGTTGAGAGAGTGGACTCAAGCCCAGTTAGCCCAGTACAATGAATTTGTAGAGAATGGGTTCAAGAACTAGGCCCTAGCAAGTGGGCAACGTCCAGTGTTCCGTTCGCCTTTGCCGAAGGCTGGCCGGCCAAGGTTATCCTCCAAAGTCCGTCCTCGGCACCGGTCCGAGGAGCTCGATAGCGGTCCTGCTCCCAGGGGCTCCTCCGGGGAAGAAGCCCCCCCTTCTTATTTGTTTTCTCCTCTTATATATAGTCCTTTTCTTCACCACCTCTTTCTTCCACTTGTTGGTCATCCATGCCTTTTTCTTCTAACTGCCTGTCCCATCAGCCACTTTATCAGACTCCTGTGAGTTGCAGCAACCAAGGCAACCCTGTCCAGAGGTCACATCTCCATTAATGCGGACAGGAGGTTAGGTGAGTGCATTTAGGGCAAAGGTGACAGCTTATCTTGGACTTGTTCCTCCGCCATGCTGCCATAGCTGATATATTGGTCTCGGTTGGCCGAGGACAGGGTCGTCCTCGGCAGGGTCCCTGGCAATCTTGACTTTCACACTTCATCCTCGGACGTTCGTTCCTCCTCGGCATGGGCCTTGGGCCGGATATAAGATGGGTCGGGGTTGCCAGATTATTAGGCCCCACAATAGCCCCTTGAAATCCTACTGTCCGGCTCCTCAGGCGAGGAGGAGGATTTTGATGTCCTCGGGCCTTCGTCATGACTCGCCCAACCTTGGCCTACGTCAGCATTTGAGCCTTTTCGCCTGCCCAATGCACGTTTCTGGCACCTCGATATATGGTGTGCACCCGCATTAAACGCCCGCATTAAATTCTGGCGGCTCCATACTCCCACGTTCAACGATGTGATGGTAATCAGTCG
Organism: Quercus aquifolioides; assembly: GCA_019022515.1. Classification (NCBI taxonomy): domain Eukaryota; kingdom Viridiplantae; phylum Streptophyta; class Magnoliopsida; order Fagales; family Fagaceae; genus Quercus; species Quercus aquifolioides. The sequence goes on along the minus strand of CM032334.1, from coordinate 17,121,110 downwards.
GTGGGGATTTCCTGCCTTTATGGGCAGGAAACTCCGCCTGGTTATCCTTAATTGAGGATATAAACACTTGTCTGAACCGATTTGCCTCCTTATTTGTGCACTCAAGAACCCTGGCGCCCATACTCTGAATCCGGTCAAATCTCCACACCAACCAGCACTATTTTCCAGCATAAAAAGCCTGTCCGAGGAGGTTTTCCTCATTCCTGTAAGTCTTCTTCTCTCTGTAGCACAAATTTTTCTCTGATTCCTTTCTTCCCTTCGCTCTTTCTTGAGTCCTTTAGTCATTGTTAGGGATGGGTAGATTTAAGAAGCTAGTTGAGTCTGAAGAGATGATAGAGAAGTTCATCGCTGATTATGGGATACCCAGCAATGTGGGCTTGAGGTATTGCGAGGAAGGGGATTGATATCTTAGGAGGAACGAGGGCGAAGTTGTGATTTCTATAATCGCCTTCCTAGAGGGAGGCATGAGAATCCCTATGGGGCCGGTGACAAGCGGCTATCTTAGGCATTTTCGGTTAGCTCCCACCCAGTGCGCCGTCAATATGTTTAGGATACTAGGGTGCGTAGATGCCTTGAATGAGAAGATGGGGTTGAGGTTAACCCACCATGATGTAAACTAGTGCTATAACCTCCAACACCTGAAGGGCAAGACATACTATATGAAGACTAGGGACGATAAGGTTTGGCTTATCCAGTGCCTCCCTGATTCTAATAAGGGGTTGAATCTTGATTTTCTCATTGTGTCGGGGGAGTGGCACGACGGTCTCCATTGCCTGATAGTAGAGGGAGAGCCAGGTAGGGTGCTTGGAGTAGGAGAGGGTCTAGCCTTTTTTCTTTTTTCTTTGTTGTGAATCTGCTTTGTTCGGCTGATGACAAAAGTTTGTTTTTCTTTCTGCAGATCCGCACGCCTTCGCGCACCATTTTAACCTGGTCAACAAGGAAGACTTGGAAGCCGTTCTCAGGGCGGAGATCTTTCTGAACGAGGACGATAACCAAGTTAGAGTCGCCCACAAGATCCTCGGGTACGATCCGACCCAGAAGTTGTTCCCAGCCCCGAAGCATGTGATTAGGGCTCGTGATCCTCGGCTTAGGCAAATCACCGTGGTGGAGCACGGGTTTTCGTTTTCTGAGGGATCTTCCATTCCGGAGGGCATCCCATTGGCTGGTTCCTCCTCGTCCCATCAAGCTGCGAAGGTCGAGCGAGAGGGTTTGGAAAAAGAGTGAAAGGTAGTGGATCTGGGTTCATCCGAGGACGAATTTGCCGCATTCGACCAAGCCTATCTGTCCGAGGACCCTTCTGATGACCTGGGGGACCCCCAACTGTCTGAAGCCAATCTTCTGTCTCCAAGGGTTGGTACTCAGGCCGAAATGGGTTCTAGAAGACAACCCCAAACCAACCTGTTTGACCTGCTTGAGGGCAAGGCGGGGAAGGGCGCGCCGAGGGAGTCACAACCCAAGCCTCCTTCATCTTCACCCAAGCTTCCTCTTGCCCCACCTAAGCCTTTGCCTGCGCAGACCAGGTCGTCCACCGTTCCGCCCATCTCGGATCCTCGGCTCGAGTCCTCTGACCCGAAGAGGAAGAGGTCTTCTAAGGGCAAAGACCCAGTGGATGGGGGGAAGTCTCGTTCCTCTCAAGAAGAAGATGAAGCCCGCCGACCCTCTAAGCAGCTGAGGATTAGTGGTCAGGATAAAGGGAAAGAGGTTGTCCAGGAGTCCGAGCCCTAGGCCTGGCTGCCCGCTGCCATGCTTCACGGGAAGCCTCTGATGGACGACGCTACTCTCAGGGACTTCCGAGGGGACGAGGGGGCTTGCGTAGCCGATGCCCTGGAGAGGTCCCTCCTCCTCCCCGTCGACATGGCTGAGCTGGGAGGCATGAAGAGGCAAGAAGTGGCCCGCAACCTCAAGAGGTACTTGGGCATGGTAAGCCTTCTGACACTTGTTTTTTCGTTTGGATTTTATTGCTTAGTACCCACCTTACGGTGTATTTGTTTCAGTTGGTAGGCTATCCAGGCCGCTTTTAGGCTGGATGAGGATGCCGACAACCAGGGTAAAGCTCTGGACCAGGAGCGCCACAAGTACTTGAGTGCCGCGAGTACCCTCAAGAAATCTGAGGCGGACATCAAGAAGGCAGTGGAGGGTTTGGAGGAGATGACGAGGGCTAGAGACAAGGCGGCATCTGACCTAGCCGGTGCCATGAAGCAGGCCGAGGACCAGTTAGGGTGCTTGTGGGATGTTGAGGGTCAGCTGCAGGTTGCCCAAGAGGGTATTGCCGACCTGAAGAAGAAGCTGGCTGAGGCCATGGCGGCGAGAGGTGTTGCCGAGTACGCTAGGGACGAGGCCGTGAGGGCTAAAGATGAAGCCGTGTTTGCGAGGATAGATGCTGAGCGCTTCATAGAGCAAGTGGAGGAAGAGGCCTTCGCCAAGGGAGTGGCTAAGACTGAGGCTGCCCTTAAGGCTCAAATCCCTGAAGTGTGCAGGCGCTTTTGCTCCCAGACTTGGGAAGAGGACCTCAACCAAGCGGGGGTCTAGGCCTCGTCTGACCTTAGGAGGGCCAAGAGGGTGTATTACCCTTCTGCTATCCGAGAGGTTGTCTCCGTTGCTCCTGAGGCTGGCTCCGCTTTGCAAGCGACAGATGAGAGCCAGACCAATGCTGCCGAGGACTCAACTCCAGCTAATAAGACTGTTGAGGGGACTGAGCGCCATGAAGCATTGGAGGGGGCAGGAGCTAGTAGTCAAGAAGTGCCTCAGGATGTGGTGAAGCCTCCTGCCGACTCCCAAGCCACACTCGACGTCCCCCAGGTCCCTCTTGCTGAGGAAGGGTCCTCAGAAGTAGCCCCTCCGAGCCAGAGTCCCGAGGTACCAGTAGAAACCCCCCAGCAGACTCCTCAGGATAAGCTGTCTACCGAGTTGGGGAAGTAGGCCACCTCGTCGGGCTATCCCATTCTGATGGCTTGGGCCACTCTGATTTTGTTGCTTTGTTGTTGTTGTTGTTGTTTTTTTTTTTTTTTTTTTTTTTCGCCTTTTGTATTGGCGACATTGTAACGAAACTATATATTTTCTTTTTATAATGTATTCAGTTGTTCGTTTTTAGTTCTTCGGATGATGTTTCCTTTCACTTGTTAAACTTTAATGTCTTGCTCAATACCTTGGCTATGTCTGGGACTTAGTCTTGTGAAGCGATTGGTTTCCCACGAGTTTGAGTCCGAGGACCATGCCACACCTTGGTTCTATCTGACGCTGTTGCTCTTCTGTAAGTAGCTGACTTTCCCATAGGTTTGAGTCATTGGACCATGCAATACCTTGGTACAGCTTAGCCCCCAGATTCTTCTTGCAGTGGTTAGTTTTCCCATAGGCTTGAGTCCGAGGACCATGCAAGGCCTTGGTTCAGTCTAACGCTTATATTCTTCTGTAAGTAGCTAGTTTCCCCATAGGTTTGAGTCCTTGGACCATGCAAGACCTTGGTTCAGTTTAGTTCCCAGGTTCTCCTTGCAGTGGTTAGTTTTCCCATAGGCTTGAGTCCGAGGACTATGCAAGGCCTTGGTTCAGTCTAACGCTTATGTTCTTCTGTAAGTAGCTAGTTTCCCCATAGGTTTGAGTCCTTAGACCATGCAAGACCTTGGTTCAGTCTAGTACCCAGGTTCTCCTTGCAGTGGTTAGTTTTTCCATAGGCTTGAGTCCGAGGACCATGCAAGGCCTTGGTTCAGTCTAACGCTTATGTTCTTCTGTAGTTAGTTTCCCCATAGGTTTGAGTCATTAGACCATGCAAGACCTTGGTTCAGTCTAGTACCCAAGTTCTCCTTGCAGTGGTTAGTTTTCCCATAGGCTTGAGTCCGAGGACCATACAAGGCCTTGGTTCAGTCTAACGCTTATGTTCTTCTGTAAGTAGCTAGTTTCTCCATAGGTTTGAGTCCTTGGACCATGCAAGACCTTGGTTCAGTCTAGTACCCAGGTGTTCTTCTGGTTGGAGTGAAGGGACTTGTCCTCGGCGTTGGGAGGTTGGTTTTCAGCGTGATGGCGGCCCCGGCCTTACTCCACCAAAAATGGGCTATTCGTCAGACTGGACCCTTGACCCCGCGTTGCCCTGGACATGGGTGACTCAGATTTCCATCCTCATGCGTGGCAGCAGCTCCTCCTTCGCTCCAATCTTCCGCCCTCTTCGATTACGAGGCGTCACCTGACTGTTCGCGTTCTGCGCTTGACGCTTCGGTGTACGAGGCGCGCCTTCATTAATATCCTCGTGGATTAATGCAGGTCCAGCAGTTGTAGGCTTCTTTGGAATTCGGTCAGGATTAATGTCGCTGATAATTGTTCTCTCGAATTCTGGGTGGACCAACTCCCACCAACCCTCGCCCTCTATATAAGGCCTTCTGGGGGAATCGTCCTTCCACACTTCATGAATCCTCCAGTCAAACAGGAAGCATGACTCTCCAACCCTCTAAGCTCTTTTAATAACCTCGCCAGGATTGTGATCAGAGCTTGGCGGAATGGGACGGCTCTGCGTGAGGGCGGAGGCAGGCAAGCTAAAAGTCCGCCTCCCTCGGTTGAGAACCGCTGCGGTTGTGGCCCGTGTCAGACCTCCGACGTGGCAAGGCTTTGGGGTCGCCCTGATGGTATCGTTCCATGAAGTACATAATGCTCTTCTCCGATGCGCGTCCATGCCTGCCTTTCAAGCTGGTGGTGCCTCGCTCCCAGCTTATCTGCCGGTGGAGGCTTGCAAGATTACGTCATGCTTGGTGCTCGAGTGTTGCCGCCTCTAATGTTCAAGCATCGTGAGGTTGGGGGAGCATCAAGAGAACATCGTGGGGCGGGGCCATCCGGCGCCTTTGCATCTGCTCATCTCTTCTTGCCGGTACCATCCATACCGGCCCGGGGGTCGTTGGTAGCCTTGAAGCAAGCCTGCCTCAACCCCTTTCTTTTAGAGTTAGCTTTTGAATAAGTCCGTCTAGGCCTCTGTTTGTATAGTTAGCTTTAAAACAAGCCTGTCTGAGCCTCTGTTTGTATCTTGTATCTACTTTTCATTTAATAAAATGCTGCGATGTTTGTTCTCTCTTTCTTTTTCTTTGAATCTTCTATTTTTCTGCAATGATTTTTTCTTGTGCAAACGCACCATTGTTAACCTTTCGTAAACTAGCCATCTAGGAACGACTGTCTGTTGCGCCTGCTAGTGCACAAGTTCTTCCCACAGACGGCGCCAATTGTAGGGATCGGGGTTTGAGCACTTCGACTGTTGAGAGAGTGAACTCAAGCCCAGTTAGTCTAGTACAATGAATTTGTAGAGAATGGGTTCAAGAACTAAGCCTTAGCAAGCGGGCAACGTCCAGTGTTCTGTTTGCCTTTGCCGAAGGTTGGCCGGCCAAGGTTATCCTCCAAAGTTCGTCCTCGGCATCGGTCCGAGGAGCTCGATAGCGGTCTTGTTCCCAGGGGCTCCTCCGGGGAAGAAGTCCCCCCTTTTGATCTGTTTTCTCCTCTTATATATAGTCATTTTCTTCACCACCTCTTTCTTCCACTTGTTGGTCATCCACGCCTTTTTCTTCTGACTGCCTATCCCATCAGCCACTTTATCAGACTCCTGTAAGTTGCAGCAACCAAGGCAGCTCTGTCCAGAGGTCACATCTCCATTAATGCGGACAGGGGGTTAGGTGAGTGCATTTAGGGCGGAGGTGATAGCTTATCTTGGACTTGTTCCTCCGCCATGCTGCCATAGCTGATATGTTGGTCTCGGTTGGCCAAGGACAGGGTCATCCTCGGCAGGGTCCCTGGCAATCTTGACTTTCACACTTCATCCTTGGACGTTCGTTCCTCCTCGGCATGGGCCTTGGGACGGATAAAAGATGGGCCGGGGTTGCCAGATTATTAGGCCCCACAATTAGTATTAATTAAAAAGATACTAATAAAAGCAGTCAATATATTCATTAAAAAAAAACTTTAAAAAGCAATCTAAATATAAGAAATATAAATAAATAAATAATTAGATTACTTAAGAGTAATTATATTGATTAAATAAACAGCCTTGGATCTCCTTCTTCCGCCCATGCTTATATCAAAAGGGCCCTTTCTTTTTTTAAAGGAAATTATATCTAAAAGATTTAAACTATCTATCACCATGGAAAATTTTCTCATCTAGAACAATTCTTAAAATTCCAAGGGAGCGGATATGAAAAGGAAAGTGCCAGTTGTAGCTCAAATCTTGCTCCATAACTTAGCCCCATTGAATAAGAAAGGTATCATCCTTCCATCCTATTTTGACAAAACGAGTCGGCATAGGATGGATGATAGAAAATTCTGTCAACAATTATTTATAAATTAATGTTGACAAGTTATTTAAGAATGGACAATGAAGATTGAAAGTAGCATAATATGGATGAGATTGTTTTACTAAAAAAAAAAAAAAAAAAAAAAAAAAAAAAGAAGAAGAAGAAGAAGAAGAAGAGGAAAACTATGAATGAGAATGTGTTGACAACTTCCTATTTCAGTTTTTCTACCTTTACAATAAAAGCTCTTATCTTTTTCAAAAAACTTTTAGTTTGGTGGATTTTGGTATAATCTTTTTATTTCATTTTATTTTGACCAATAATAAATTGATACAATATTTATTATAAAAATATTGTGAACTTTTGTTGCTTCTAACTGCCAAAAACTCATGTTTTTCACGTTTCCACCTCTATAGTCCGATAATTGCAAGCATTATGCCACATGATGAAAGGTAGACTCATCATGTTTGTGCTTTAATTAGATCTAGGACCTCACCATTATACTTTGTCATCGTGACCGGTCTGGAAACTTTGGCCTCAAAGGTGATTATGACTCGAATTTATCATATGCTTGTGCTCCATTTGGCTCTCCCTTTTTTCATTGTGCATGTCCTTCAAAGTTTGGCCTCCAAGGTGATTAATATCCCTCTAATTATTGCCAACTGCTAAGGTCATCGTGGACATTTCCCTCCAATCTTTTCTTATCCACCTTTTTTTGTTTCTTTCTAAAACAGTACACACATCTTTATTTGCTCTTTTGAATTGTTTACGCTGTAGACAAAAGATGAATTGACATAAGATTAATTATATGTCGGATTAATAATAGTATATTGCTAGGCATGGGACATGCCACGTGCGCAAAAATCTGTGATATTTATTTTGCCCATATATCTGTCGACCAAAAAAGAAAAACGTGCAACATGTGACACCAAGGCCCACATTAGAAGTGGTCCTATACCTTACTTTGCGTACCCTTGAAGGAGACTCCAAAAGCGTTGATGTTATTTTTGTTTTAATCAATAATTAAGAGCAGGAGAATTTGAATATGCGTGTCTCTAACCATGAGGTAAAAGCTATGCAAATTTTTTTTTTTTTTGAGTAATGCTACAGTTACAAACTATTTTACAATATTTTTACAAACAATTGATGTGATAAATTCTTATTAGTTCATATGGGTCCATCATTAACATCACATTTATGTTTACCAATAGTTATTCGAAGATTACTAAAATCATATCAGCAATTTGTAAAAATGTTATAAATTAGTTTGTGTTTATAGCATTACTCATTTTTTTTTCTTTATTAATACAACAATTGTTCCTGGTAAACACATTACATAATAAATTTTAAAATTACAAATTGTTCATGGGAAATGTGTAAACTTTCCTTGGCCTATTATATTCTTTGAGATGAATTGTAATTCCATTGCTGGTTGGTTAAAATTAGTGTCACAATGCAAGGAAAGACTCCCAAATGAAGAAAGAAGAAACTCCATATTATTTGTAGCAGTCTATTGCAATATAAATGGATGACAAGAAACTAGAATGGGAAGTAACTAATCCCTTGTTTTTCATAAGAAAAATCAGTAAGTAAAACACAAATCATTTAAAATCTTGGGAATCTCAAGGTGAGAAGGCATCTGAAAGTAACTCTTGGTACCCCCGTTACCCAATTTTGTAAAAATCAACTTTGATGTTGTAATAAAGAAAAAAAACATGTTTAGCTGTCGTAGTCGGGAATAATAAAAGAGAAGTCATTTTTTCCTAAACCGAATTCACAAAAGACCAATATCGTATGGCCAGGCGAAAGGCAATTGGGAACAAATGGATTCTTAAAATTAAACACAAAGAGAATGGTTCAATAAAAAATTACAAAGCCTTGACTAGTGGCAAATGGCTACACCTAAATGAAGGCGTATTGACCACGAGGAAACCTTCTCACAAACTTGAATTGGAATTGTGCTAGATGGATGTTAAGACATCATTTTCCAATGGAGAACTAAATTAGAAGATCTATATGGATCGGCCTGCTAGGTTTGAAGCCAAAGGTAAAGATAGCAAAGTGTGCAAGCACATATGATCTCTCTCTCTATATATATGGATTGAATTAAAAATGAGGAAGGAAAGAAGAATGGGCGGAAAAAGATTCTTGTAGGATGCATCATTTTTCCTTTCTTAAAATTACTCTTATACTCTTAAAAAGTTTTATTTTATTTTTAAGTACTTTTATATTCTTATTAATTTATAATTTAAAATCATAAAAATTCATTAAAAAAAATTATAAGTGTAAAATACATTTAATTTCTTTTCTTTTACCTCTTCTTTTCTTTTTTTTAAGAGTCTTTTACCTCTTCTTTACATCCAAACACATATAAATTTTTTTTCCCCTTTCTATTCCTTTATACTTTTCTCTTCTCTTTATTTCATCCAAATATAGCATTTGAAGAGAAGGGAAATGAAGAAAAAAGAAAATGTATTTTAAATCTTTGGATACAAAGGAGAAGAGAAAGGAAAGAGAGCAAATGTATTTTACACTTTTATTCTTTTAAATTATAAATTAATAAGAATATAAAAGTAATTTCTCAACAAAAATCAAAACTTTTTATGGGTGTAAGAATAATTTTGGGATTGAAAAATGGTGATTCCACAAAACAACTTTCCATCTCATTCTCCTTTCTTTCTTCCTTTTCATTTTAACCAAACAAGAGAAATCCTTTCCTTTCTCTTCCCTTCATTCCATTTCCATGCAACCAAACATAAGCCTTAGTTCAAAAAGATTAAAGTGAATGTAGGAAACATAAAAATAAAATTAAAAATTGAAGGGATAGAAATTGTTTTAATTTTTCTTTCTGCAATATTTGATAAAGAGGATAGAAAATTGTAGGAAAATGTAAAAAAAAAAAAAAAAAAAGTTTTTACTCATATAATAGGAGCAAAATGATAATATATATTCAAAAATAATTTTCTCTTTACCTTTTTCTCTCCATTTTGAAGAATGGATTTTGGTTGGTTCAGATAGAAAATTATACCCATTCTCTTTTACATCTCCTGTTATTTTCACTATGCCAAATAGAGAAAAACTTCCATTTTTCATTCTCTCCTATTTTTTGGGATGAGAGGTCAAAATGAATAAAATCGATTCAAAATATTTTATTAATTTAAACAACAAAATTAATATTATAAAATTAAAATTTTGAACTTTCACACAAAATATAAAATAAATATAATTTATAATTTTTTTCCATGATTAGTATTAATTAAAAAGATACTAATAAAAGCAGTCAATATATTCATTAAAAAAAAACTTTAAAAAGCAATCTAAATATAAGAAATATAAATAAATAAATAATTAGATTACTTAAGAGTAATTATATTGATTAAATAAACAGCCTTGGATCTCCTTCTTCCGCCCATGCTTATATCAAAAGGGCCCTTTCTTTTTTTAAAGGAAATTATATATAAAAGATTTAAACTATCTATCACCATGGAAAATTTTCTCATCTAGAACAATTCTTAAAATTCCAAGGGAGCGGAATGTTGTGTTAAAAAAGTTGGCAGAGGATGAGGAGCACATCATTCAAGTTCAGTGGCTATGCCTTCCCCCAGGTCCCATTAAACTTATAGTCGATGCAGCTGTTACAAAGGAGCTCACCTCCTTAGTTGTGGTTGCAAAGAATGAAAATGGTGATATTCTTAAAGTTTGGACCAAAAGCCCATCTGTTGTGTGATCCTTTGACAACAGAAGCAACTGCTATTGTATGGGCTCTTCATTTGGTTATTGAGGAAAAATTTTAAAGTATTATTATGAAAGCAGACACAAAAATATATATGGATGGTTTAAGAGTACTTGCATCAGTTCTTCTATAACAGAAAAAGTCTCGCATTTTAGTCAATTAAGTCCAAAATTCACCTACATCAGTTCATGTGTAAAATTGTATAAGAATACCTGGTTGATACAGTAACCATGTAAATTTACACTGACACAAAAGAAAGTGAATGATGGTTATTATGTGTGGTATTTTTTATTATTTTTACACTATATTTTATTAAAATGTTAATTTTTCTTAATTTTTTTAATTATTATCTCCTTAAACACAAGTTGGTAGATATGAGCTGAGAACTTGAGAGTGTTCCCATCCGGTTTTGCAAAAAGTCTTTATTTGAACCACTAAAAAAATTATTTTTTTGTGTTTGACTGTTTGTTTGATGTAACTTCTTTTTCAATATACCATGTAACACATTTTTCATTTTGCAATGTTTTTTTTTTTTTTTTTGAGAAAGACACAGGACTGAAACATTCACACAGGGGAGTGGGAACCCGAGTTTAATATCACACAACTCACAACATAGAAAAGCCGATAACTTTTGAATGTTGTGTGAAAGCTTTAAACCCATTGGGAGACACACACTTGGGTGATGTGTGACAAACCCACTTCATTTTGCAATGCTTTTCCAAAAGTTCACGTTTTTTTAATGAGAAATGATATGTCTACAACATTTTTAAAACAAATCCTAAGTGGCAAGTTGTTACTGGTTGTTATTGTTGGGGCAAAAAAGTAATCTTAGTGTTAGTTTCAAATTTGAACCAATAACAACTAACCACCTGTGATTTGTTGTAAAATTGTTGTAGACGTAGCATCTCTCCTTATGAGAAATGATATGTCTACAACATTTTTACAACATTTTTACAACAAATCCTAAGTGGCAGGTTGTTACTGGTTGTTATTGTTGGGGCAAAAAAGTAATCTTAGTGTTAGTTTCAAATTTGAACCAATAACAACTAACCACCTGTGATTTGTTGTAAAATTGTTGTAAACGTAGTATCTCTCTTTTCTTATATATCTTTTCACAAAGTTCTGGGTCTTGTCTGGGATACATTGGGATCTGTAGAGTGATGGTCTCCAATCTTGGGGAAAATCAAATTAGTTGTGGACCCTCCTGATGAATTAATTAATGGGTTTGTAACAACCGGTCCACCATTAATTAATGCAAAAGTTGAACCTACGGAAGTCTCTGGTTCAGTGTAAGGAGAAAGTATACCATGTTTCGGTAATACCAATTCAGTATTTGTTTTGGTATTTTCTACCCAATAAATGAGTAACAATTGTTTCAAAAAATACATCAGATTACTCCAATAAATTAATCACAATCTTCTATACTATCGGGAAGATAAATTAATAATTTATTAGAGTAGTCTGATGTGGTTTTTTAAAACAGGTGTCACTTATTTATTGGGTAGGAAATATCAAAACAAATGCTAAGTTGGTATTACCGAAATATGGTATACTTTCTCCGGTGCAAGATGCCTCCATAGAATATTCAAAATATAAAAATACAATGCCTTTTGAAAATTCGCTAAGTACAGTGCTTTGATGAGAGATGCCTCCAAAAGTTTGGGTAAAACTTAAGGTAGACAATAATTTTAAGGAGATTCTAGCCATTTGCCCCTTTTGGGCAAAATATTTGGCATTATGCCCCTATTTCCAAACTATATAGGTACGTGCTCCTGTTTCAATACTCGATATCTATATAATTGAGTTACTTAAATTACTCGATTATCATAAAGCCGAGTTCTAGGTAGGTTCTTGTCACGCTGGTGATCCAACGTGGCTTTTAGGCAATAAAATATTCCCGCGTTACTGTTTGTATCTCGGCAATGTGAAAACCGAGTTATGTGCAGAATAAGAAGCAGTTTTGAATGTAACGTCTCTAAAATAGTTTCTCTTCCTTCCTCAACAGTTTCTCTCCCTTCCTCAGTCCGATCAGTAGCCACCCTCAGTTTGTTCAGTAGACCCTTCCCAAGTTCAACGCATCTTCAAGTGCTCCTATTTCTACCCGTACCCAAACCAAACCGTTCAGGAGACACTTTCCGAAGCTCAATCCAAACCCACACCCAAACCCACACCTTTTCACTCTCACCATAGCCAAAGCTCAACCCAATCCATCTTCAGAGTTAAAGGATTAGAAACGTATTAAGGTAATTTCTAAATGCTGAGTTCAAATTTTCGTTTTTTCCCTTTGCATGTAATATGAGTTAAGTGTTGCTTGTGCATGTACTCTGATTTGAGTGTAGCTTCTTAAGTTTTTCTCTATTAGATTTTTCTCTATCTCTATTCATTATTATTGTTGCTGTTTTAGCTTTGTTGGGTTTGGTTTTCAACTGGGTTTTGATGCACATCTAGGGCAGAAATTCATGTAAAATACAGTTAGCATGACAATGGTGTTCATTGTTAGGGAAAATTGCTTTTTAATTCATATAGTTTGAAAGTGTATCAAATCAAACTCTATAATTTCAACAAATTATGTCATAAGTTATGTCATGATTTTGAATTAGGGAAAATTGCTTTTTAATTCAATGCTGAATGATCTTGAATTAAGAAGCTATTGGTCTTACAAGCTTCAAACTTACTGGATTTTACAAGCTTCCACTCGGTTAAGTTATTAATATAATAGATATAATGTGTGTATAATAGATATGCACACATATATCTACACACAGACCATAAAATGCACATCATGGACATCCACTATCACTGAACTAAATTGAACTCATAAATGCCCTGTATATCTTGTGTTTTGGGTTCCTAAAACCTTTGTTGCCATTTACTCTGCATAGGGCTCTAACTGTGCCATATTGTTTTTACTCAACATCTTAGTTTTTTTTTGTTGGTTTCATGTCATTATCCTTGTAATATCATATGGGAACATATAAACTTCCCACATTAGTTGAAAGTCTGTTACATTTTGTGTACAGATGCATAATTGATTGTCTTAAGAGACTAGAATTGTCTTAGAAGTTCTTAAGGTACTTTTTTTTTTTGTTATTAGAATTCCTAGTCTTTCTAAGAAAGGATTTAGAAATAGCCTATATAATGGCTTTATTGTAGTTGATAATATTGATAGATTTTTGAAAGCTCGAAAAACGTGTTGAAAACACAAGAGCTGTTTAGACCCCCAATTAAAAATACGGCTCGATAGATTTTACACAACTTTAATACAAAGTGCGGAATAGTGTAAAAGCGAGCGGATGAACAAGTAAGCTACTCTAATCCATAAACTAAGCAACACAGCAGTATAATGGAATTAAACAAGAGTAGGGAAGAAGGATGCAAACACAGAAAACACCGAGACGTGTTCTCGAAGAGGAAATCGAAGAACTCGGCGAAAAACCTCTCTGCCGCCCTCCAAGCGGAAATCAATCCACTAGACAATCAGTTGGGATACATGAGTAAGCAAGAGACCCTCCAAGCCTAATCTACCCGATGTACCTAAGCCCTCCAAGCTCCTACTCCAACAAGGCTTCTCGGAACCGTGTCTTGTCTAGCACCCCGGATCCCGCAACAAGCTCCATGTTGCATCTGCCATTCCAGGCTTCTTCCAATGCTTCCTAGCAGCACCAAAACGTCACTCAACACTCTCAAAGGGTGTGGTAAGTGTTTGGGCTATCAACCTCTCAATGGTGTGGAAATGGAGAAGGAAGGGTTGAGGAGATACCACAAGCAAGTGTATAGAGAAAGGTGGGGATGACAATCTCTAATTCCCAATGTGTTTGGCTAGGGTTTTCTCTCTGAAGCATTCCTCAACATTTGTGGGTAATGAGGGTATATATAGGATAGGTGCAAAATGTGTGAATCAGTCAGTACAGGCTGGCAGAACAGCTTGTCTCGTGGGTGTCTCGCGGGAAGGCCTTACCCGCGAGATACTCGCGAGAGACAGCTGTCTCCACCTGGCCTGACTCTTCGCATTCCAGCACGTGCAGGGCACATGCTTCACTTCGCGGGAAGCTAGGTCGCGACATACCCGCGAGAATCCTTCAGCCTCCAAATGCTTGAGTCTTCACACACTCTCTATCACACAACACTTACAACAAATCCCACAACAAATACAGGGTATAAACGATTGATAATAATTACAATCAAATTTGGCACGGAATAAAAGCCAACAAAATACATAGTTGTAAATAACAACTTTACAATTTTAATAACATTCCAACTTTTTTCAAGTGCGATTGCTATCTCCTACCTAAGTGTGACTGCTTAGGAAAGCCTAGGTGTGATTGCCCAGTGTTTTATCTTTCTTTATTTGATGTTCTTTTTATTGTTTTAATACCAAACATCCATCAACACATTCAATATCTCATCAAGAATCTAGTTTAGTGTTGAAATTCCTAAAAATGCTACATCAAATTTGGTATTAAAGCCCGTTCAAGCTTCTGTCTTGTGTCAGATTAGCAGCCATTTGTGGGTTATGTTTGTTGACTAAGTACATCAATTTATTATTATTATCATCTATTACATTTAGGGTTGAAAAGGGAACTTAGTGGCCTTTTAGGGTCACCCAATCCTTTCCTAATAGGTTAGGTAAGGTTAGGGGGAGCATTAAGATTTGTGGTGGCTTTGGGAATGGAAATAGTAAATCCTCTGAAAAGCCAACTGTTTTCAGGTGTCGGTGCCTTTAGGGTGCTTCTGACGGATCTAAGGCTTTGTTTTTTTTTGTTTTTTTTTTTTTGGCCTCCTATACTTATTTCCCAAGGGTATTGGTGGAGGTATTGATTTCTTTGTGTTGGAAATAATTTTTGTGGGTATAAAGGTATAGGCTTTTAAATGGGAATTGATATATAATTTAATTAATGGAAAAGAATGGAATATGAATTGCTGTTCTTATTTTGTGAATATGATGTAGAACGAGCTTTGATACTAAAATTTGATGCAGATGGAAAATTGCAATAAAGAAACAAAGATGAAAAATGATAAAAAATTAAAAACCTAGGAGTCAGTGGTGGGAACGTAACTGGCAGTTTCCTTTAAAGAGTTCTATAATTTGGGATGTTTCAGATGACGAAGAGTTCTATTGGGACCTTCCTTAGTCTAAAGTTAAATTTACTCTTAATTGATTGCAGTTTCCTTTAAATACTTTTTAATTTGGGAATTTCAGATGATGAAGAGTTTTCTTGGGACCTTCCTTGGTCAATCTAAAGTTGAATTGACTCTTATTTGATTGTTTGTTTTTGTTTTTCCCTGTTGGATTGCTTTTAATTAAGTTCTCCCAGAATAAAGACAATTTGGTAAATTCCAAGTCTTCTGGAATGGGCTGACCTTGGCTGCACCAAAGGCCTTGTCGCCTCACACCTTAGGGCGTCGGGCGATATAAGGCCTTGGCACCTTAAGGTTGCCTTGAATCGACTTTGCAGTTCTAGGGTAAAAGAATATTTTATTTCTTTTTGTAAGGCTTGTGGCTTTTATAGAAAAATGCTAGATAATCTATCTTTTTCTTGTTCTTGCAAAAAATTTAAGAATTCTGTTTCCATTTCTGTCTTGTTTGTATCCATAATCTCAAAATTGTTTACTCTTGGATTGTGGGGTTCATAAAAAAAAATTAAGAAAAAAAAACCCAAAAGAAAAGAAAGCAAAGCTCTTGGACTGTTATGGTCACCAATTCAGTGTTCATTTGACACATAACTATGCACACACCATCATTTGATGGTATAGGTCTCACAGTTGTTTAAATATTAATTTGATTATTATTAGTTGCCTCCAAAGCAGTGCTTATGAGTGAGATGTCCATTGCACTAGAGTCTCTAATGGCACCTTTACCTACTTCCATGTTTGTCTCCCCCTTTTTTGTTGAAAACACACCTCACTAGCCACTAAGTTACAATGAACCCTTTTCACTTCTTGCTTTATGAAATAAAATTTCTTTTAGAGTGTGATGTCAAGTACGGAAAAACTTAAAGATTAGGGGAACAAGTAAAAGGAAAGAACTTTACACTTTGTTTAAAGAAGGGACATTCTACTATTGATGGGTGGCAGGGCTTGTTTAGGGGTAATTAGGTACCTTTTACAACTATGTTTTAGTATTTTACAATGGTGTTTTTTGTGGTGCTTAATTGATTCATTGGTTTGCATTTTGCTGTGTTCATTTGTTGGTTTACTTTGTTTGATTTAGACATTGATTCTCACGTTGGTTGGTTGGTTAGGTTGCTTATACATTCTGCAACTATGTGTCCTTTTTGTTTATGCCTTGCAGCCATGAACATTAGGATCAAGTTAGGCATATATGCTCAGGCTAGCTGTTTTATATTTTAGTGTTTTACTTTAACTCTTCCTTGATATGATTAAATGGATTGAAAATCAGTGTATATATAGATGCATGATGTATAATTCAGTTGAGAAATTATATGTTTTCAATTTTCTGTCAAATCTCTCTCTCACTCTGTTTCTCTTTCACTCACTCACACACTCTCTCTCTCGCTCTCTATTTGTTTCTGTGAGTTTGTTCTAGAACATTCAATTACTTGCTTGTGTTTACTTGCAAAAGCCAAGCTTTTCTTCACTATTAAACATAGACCTACGTGTCTAACATGATTGCATGCGTGTCAGATATGCAGCAAGTGCGAAATGTGGATCTTGGACCCACGGTAAATACACAGTTGACGCAACAGCTGGGTCATCGATCCAGGCGCTGTGAGAGACGCCTGCCGGTCAGGTACATAGTTGTACTGAACTTCGGACAAGTCGAAATCATTTCTTTTTATTTCTGTAGGGTTCTTTGATTATTTGTAAATAGATGTTGGACATGGTAGCATTTCTCTTTTGGTTTAGGCAGAATTTTATTTAATCCAAAGAGAAAATGGTATGAAGCAGATATAATTGTGAATTTAAAAGCACTCTTTCATTAACAGCATAAAGAAAATGGTATGGAGCAGGAATATTCAAAGTCAGTAGATCTCATTTAGAAGCTATAGTAATCAATTAAAATGAATCTGCTGCTATTATTTTCCCAAATGTTTACACACAATTAGGTGTGGCTACACATAAGACAACTGACTTTGATTCCTAATTCCCTACTCCATTTGACATAGTGAGGAACTTTGTTCATTCATTTCAAAACATAATGCCCATCACCTTAGTGCTAATTTTAAAAAATGTCATTGATCTTGAATTGATCCTATCTGCTATTGAGCTAGAGTGAATTGCCAGTTAACATCATAACTAACATATTGCAAAATGTTCGTAACTAACTAGTTAGCCTACTGTTTCTTGCATATTATTATTATGTAGCATTCTTATAGCCATTTTGTGTGCACTATCCTAAGACAGTGCTCTTTTATGTGCAGGTAGTGCCAGGCATGCTAAAGTGCAGACGTCGATCTTACAAGTTACCCCGGCACAGGCTAGACCCACGAATTGCTCGCTACATAACTGAGGCGGGTTTTGAAGGGCTATTCAAGGTTCCAAATTTGGAAGTGGATCACGCGTTGATCACAGCACTGGTCGAGCGTTGGCGTCCGGAGACGCACACATTCCACCTACCGCATGGAGAGATGGGCATCACCTTACAAGATATTAAGGTGATGCTAGGGGTTCCTGTTGATGGGTTGCTAGTGACTGGGAGTGTCAAGCTGGAGTGGCCTAGGTTGTGTCTTGAGTTACTAGGTCATCGTCCTCCAGACCCGATACCGCATCCCCATGAAAACAAGTCTATCCTTGTTGAGGCAAGGCTAAGGGTCACCTGGCTGGAGGCACAATTTAGAGGTCCCCTAGCTGCGGATGCTACTGTCGAGGTAGTGTAGCAACATGCACACTATCACATACTTCTCAGATTGGGGACCATTCTGTTTATGGACAAGTCGGCAGACCGGGTGTCGGTGATGCCTCTACAGTTCCTGAACCTAATCAGCAACGCGAAGAGGTACAGTTGGGGTAGTGGAGCATTAGCCTGGCTGTACAGGCACTTATGCAAGGCATCGGAGACGAAGGCAATGCAGATTGGAGGAGCACTGATGTTGGTCCAGCTCTGGGCGTATTCGAGGTTCCCACTGATATGCCCTGTTGCGAGGCCGCTGCAACTGCCAGTGGAGGCAAGTCCCCTTGCCAGTCGGTATGTTATTTGATTAGTTTGATACAATTGTCATGCCCTTTGTCATTCACCGTGCACGTGTCTATAGTTGGTCAAAATCCCTGCATGTATGCCACTTGTAATACATTCACTAAGGACACTGATGTCGAGAAGTAACCCCTGTTTCAAACCAAAAATCTAATTGACGTTAATTTAATGGATTACTTAAGAAGATAGCATGCCAATATACACTGTTATGAGTGCAGAGGAAAATTACAAATACAAAATACTTTGTTTTAATAGATAATGCTAAGCCAGTACGCTTAGATGCATCTATTAGTGCAATGGGAATCACAGTCACACACGTCATTCAGTACTTAATATGTACTCGGCCACAATTTATAAAAATAGGTTGTACAAAATATTTGTAAATAGTATATAATCTGATCATATTTAAGTTTAATATTGAAGATGTTTGTTTTTGAATTTTGGCTAACTCATGAAAAAGTCTCTGTAATAATTTCATTTGGTAGAGTGTAAATTGGTCATTTTTTTTCAACAAGGAAAAAATGAGTTGTTTGTTAACCAATTTATATACTTTGTTCTGAATTTATATCTAAATTTGTATTATTATGAAACAATGAATTTGTTTGTGTTTATTATATTTTCCAAAGGCATATTCGTATGCTCAGAAATTCACAGTCTAGACTTTGTTTTTAAATCTTTTTTTATTAGTAACAAGTGGGGATGAAACCAATGAAATCACCTTCAGAGAAAACATCTAAACTACAATGCTCTTAATGCCCTTTGTGTGCGTTTGACTCACACGTAGTGCAGTAGACCATGGTACACCAGACCAGATAGCTCCAATATCAGTTTCATGTTTATGACAACATCCTAATTCACTTTTTTCCCCCTATCATATGGCAATTAATATATTTTCAGTTCTGAAGGCATAAAATTAGGAGAGAATTGACAAGAATGAACTAGAAATTATTTGTTTGCAACACTTCATCAATTGTAATTACAGATCCATTTAAATTTTAAGCCTTGCAAAGGTTTTAGGTATTTCGTTACTTATTTCTAATAAGTATTTTCCACCGAAAATACGAAAGCTAATTAATGGCTTCATTTTTGCTACGCATTTATTTTCGTGGCAGCATTGTTGTTTGATATTAACTAATGAGCATTGTCTGAAATTGTATGTTTACTAGATGGAAGGGGCCGAAGAGCACGACAGAGCATGCCACACATGTACTAGCTGCGTATCGGGCGTCAATGTCAAGTATACGGGCACACCAGGTATTCTACCGCTTCATGTCACAAGGATATAATTCTCCATATTTTTGTTTTTCACTTGGTAGGGTTGTCAACTACTACATGTGTATAGTTAATAATGTAACTTTGGTCGATTAGACCATAGATATACAAGGAATTAGTTACGAACATTTCAAAAAGGTGGGCACTCAATATAAAGTACCTTCATTAGTAATTTTACACCGATGTTTGTCGTTTTGATTCCACACATATTTAGCTATGTACCCTTAAACTTTTTCCCTCGGTTTTAGCTAGTGCAACCAGTAGTATCCAGGTGCATCTTACAATGTCAAATCCAATAAGAGAGGGAAATAGGTCAAGAATGTCATAGGATTTTTAGTGAAGTGGTTCTTCAATGGTCTTCTACATATTTGCTCACATTGAGGATTGACACAAATAAGTACGTATTTGATTTGTTTTTTTGTTGACCATTTATGCAGGCTGTCTGGGAGCCGTACAGGGATGTCCTAGACTCGTTGCCCCCATATGCACTGTCGGCCGACATATATGGAGGGCCATTTTGCCGTTGATCTATTTTTGGATAGTAGAGGATCATCATCCCGAACGTGTCTTTCATCAGTTCGGAATGAAGCAAGCGCCACCGGATATTGTGGATACATCGGTTGATCTCCATAGAATCTCCCTCCAAGGTAAACTAGAGAGGGATTGGGTGCGAGAGCATGCTGTCTACATTGACTGATGGGCCCATAGAGAGGAACATCTTGTCGACGCACCGACATTGGATGGGGACACGACGTACCTTGCTACTTACATGGAGTGGTACCAAAAGACGACCAGAAGGTACATTACGCGCGAGTCAGCATATTAGGAAATCCTGGTAAGGCAACAATTTGATGCTTCTTTGATGGATTGACAATATATGTGTGTTGCTTGCATTCTGATAATTAAAGTGCGACCACAAGCCATTGAATCAATATTTTGACATTTATTTTAGAGAACATTTCATTTCTTACCACTAGATATGCATTTGTCACTAGCAATATGTACTGGTGTTCCATTTCAATGTTCATATATATATATATATATATATATATATATATAAGCTCAACATGCATAATTTGTTTCAAAATCGGTCACGCACAACACAAAAGTAACCAGAAAAGTTTTAACGGGACTCCTTTATTTCGCAGGTTGCGTCCAATGTGGAATTACTATGGCAATGCGAACCAGACTCCCAAGTGTACAACCACCTGAAGAGTACGCTGGATCTTGTCGGAGAGTTGAGCCAAGTGGCATTGGAGAACGCACGTGCCATGGCGACTGAGGCGAGCACACAGGTCACAGGCCGTGGTGGGGGAGGTCGTGGGTCTGGAGGGCGAGGACGCAGTGGAGGTCGTGGGGGTGGTCATGAGGATGAGGATGACTCGGGTAACTTCCAACTCTAATACCTCCAATTCTTACTGACTTCCACTTCTACTACTTTCAGTTGTAATTTATTTAGAGGACGTATTATAGTAGTGAAGTATATATTGTTTGGTAAGTAGTTTTTAGGGTTAGGGTTAATATGCACTTCCTTCTCTTAATTATGGTATAATTAGCTACAATGTTCTCCCAAACTTTAAATATTAAAACTAAGCACTTTAAATATCAACCAGTGGGAATAAGCACTTTTTCTTCCAAGCAAAATATATATGTATTGAAATGTAAGACATGGAAACCTGTTTCATTCATTCCTTATAAACTACAATCACAATACTATTATCCACTTTTAACATATACATACACATCAATGCTAATATATTTAACACATTGATGAAAAAACAGTAAGTCTATTCATTTTTCCATCGAGTATAAAGCACAATAATATGTTTGCCAATGTAATTCCTTTTAAAAATATTTCTACGCAACCATGAAAATAAAATTAGCATTATATGAGGAAAATTCAAAGTTTTGATCACATTATGAAGTTCATAAAATTAGAGTTTAAAAAATTACTGGTAATAACAATGATAGAGTATAAACAAGTAAACAAAGCTGGACTTTGTAATTCAAAGCCTTTTTAAAAAAAAAAAATTTATAGTTAATTAAATATGCCAATAATGAATTAAAAACAAAGTTTTATTAGATTTTATCAACAAAACAAGGTTTATATAGGGTAGTCTAGGTGTCCTAAGCATTAGTTTTATTGGGTAGGGTTTACACTTTACAATAGTTATTGGATTCTATGAACAACATGCACTAGGTGCGGGTCTATTTGGATTGCTTACGCATTTGGCCCTTGTCATGTAGGGTTTACACTTTACAATAGTTATTGGATTCAATGATCCCACTCAAACTGAGTTTCTACGAACTTACTTACGAATGAACCTCTCCTTTATACTTTCTAGTTTCTAGTGTAATTATACATTTTGAATCTTGTGTTAAAAACAATGTTTTATTGTTATTGTATCAACTTTGTAGCTGCTCTGTGTTTTGAGCTCTGTTCTAGCTTCATTTTTGGACTTTGTTGTCTTCCATTTTTAGTTGAATGAATGCAGATTGTTCCAATAAAATTAAAAAAAAAAAAAGTTTTATTGGATTTTTATGAGTAATGCATTAACTGATAGTGCAAGTAATATTTCTCCACTCTTGGTCAGAAAATTTTCTCCATCCTAAAACATCAAATTTTATCACTCACCTTCAAGAATTTTCTTAAATTTTATTGTTAAAGTTGAAATAATTAATCAATAAAAAAAAATTACAGCAAATAGTAGACATATTTTTTGGGGGGCAAAATATGATACTTTCATTGCAAATGGAAAAATATTCAATCAGAATAAAAAGTAAGAACACCGGAAAAGAAAGCAACCATGAGGTTGCAACTGGGACAACATTTTGTGCGTGTGAATGTGTAAATGAGAGGTTTCATTCCCCAAATTAAATCCCCTGTAAAGGGTCAATGCCATTGATTCATGTATAGGCTGCAAATAGTAAGACATTTTCTGACTCAATCCCTTGTTGTCATCTTAATAAATACAACTGTTTTTGTACAGATGATGAGGCGTTGGAGGGTGACTGGGGCATGTACATGGATGGTGCCAGGTCATCGCAATGCACGTCTGACGCTGCTACCCAACCATCCCACCCCGCTGGCCATGACGATAGTGTAGAACACACATCCTGTGCTCAAGCCAGCCCTCGATCCCCACCACCCACTCGGCTGTCTCCCCCATTGTTCAACGGCTCTACCCACGACGATGGCTGTATATTTGTACCCACACCTGGCCAACCGACCCCACCTGTAGTTCAGGCTGAGCCTACCCAGGACCCTTCACTTCCTAATCCCGATGAACCGGCTGCATAGATTGAATAGATACAGAGTTAAAATATTGAGCCGGTACATGGGTTGTGAAGATCACTCCACACTAACATACATCCCCCTAGTTGTGGGACTGGTGATGGTAAATACCATGATTTATGGAAACATTTATGAAATCCATAAACTGTGCATAATTATAAAAGATATATAAAACTTGTAAAGAAATTATTCCTATGTCTACCTCCACTATTATATGTCCTAGTCTTCTATGTTCAGAATGATAAAGTAATTATTTGCACAGCTAGGACGACATCTTTCTTAACTACTATCTATTAATTAGAATCTTTAGATTAACAATCCTGTGCTCAGTTTGCATTAGATTTTCTTATTTAGCCAGTACACCTCCATGCTATGTAAACTGTTTATCATTTACCTTAATAGAATGTCACAAGACTTGCATATGATGTTGTTTGCTTTAAGTGATGATCATACTTAGATCAAACATTTTCTGATAATTAAATTAAGCAGAGGGTTCGTCAACTATTACTCACTTCTCTTGGTAGATATTTCAAAGGCTTCATCATCAAACGCATAATCCAAGTGTCTTAAGTATATCCTCTATAGTATTGAACAACTATTGCCATTGTTGCAATGCAGTTAATCATGTATTCACCATCATTATTTGTGGTTGTAGAATTTGTAGTAGTCATGTGACATTGGAGGTGTACCCAATTCATCACCCAACTTATTAGTGCTGTCAAGGGTGATCAATCATTGCTATAGAATTTTTCTCATTAGTTTTTCTTTTTTCATTCCACAAAATCCTCATAGAATCTACACAATGATGTAGCCTATTGAGTGTTGACCCCTATTTAGTGGATGAGTAAAAAAGAAGCTATATAGCTCCTTTCCACATCATTGTGGCCTTAGGGAATGTGCGATCCCTCTCTTTAAACTCTACTTTGGCTGTTAGGGAATGTGTGCATTCAAGTAATGTGCTCTGCTTTGAATTTTAGGTAAGACGAGACCGGCGAAGGCAGTTGTGAGGAAACGAAAAGATCGTTGAGCTGTTGATGATGTGGAGCATATGGGGGTAAAACCTTGCCCAATATCTGGACTTCTTAATTTATTTTAGTTTTTGATGTTTATTTTTCGATAATTACAATTCACAACCAAAAAAAAAGAGAAAAATAAAAAACAATATTAGACAGTTGGGATTTTTCTTGGCTATAAAAGGAAGTGGTTACTTTTAAGCAACTGAATTTCTCTTTCCTCTCTCTAGATATACATAAGTCCAGCATGGCTTAGAAATTGAATTTGCTTAGTTAAGTGAGTTATAAATTTCCTTCCTTGCTTTAAGCTTTGTTTGATTTGCAAGAAAGTGTTGGAAAAAAGGTGCCCTGCAAATCAAATTATTATTATTAAAATCTGCCCTGCACATCAAATTAGATCTATGAAATTTGGACACAAACACAACACAAGTGTTATGTTTCAGCTTGGACATAGCATGTTAGAGACAGCAAAATATTAAATTTCAGACCATACATATGTCACAGGACCAGCATACTTGGTACAAAGAAAAGGCATTTCTTTTTGTTGATTGGTAAGTGAAAAATAGAAAAGGCATTTCTTCTACATTAGTTAAAAAACCCTTCTAGTCTTGGTACAAAGAAAAAGGCATTGCTGGGTCAATTTCTTTTGGCCTTGTCTGTGGTTTTAGATTCATGAGGGGAACCTCATTTTAATGATTTTAGGGGACAAGAGCATGTTGAGTGAGGATGAGATGCATGCAGGTAAACCATTTTGTGTACAGAACTTGTTCTTGAGTCAGAGCATAAATAACTTCCTTGCTTTAGGATTCAATAATGACCAGGGTTTTAATAGGGAAGAGAAAAAGACTTGATGTAGGATTGCGTACGAGTAAGAAGAAACATAAATTGAATCCGCCCACAATTTGCCTGAACACTAAACCCTCAATGAATTGAAGCAAAACCCACAAGGATGAACACCCATAAACTAAATAAAACTTATTAATAAAATACCATGATTGGCCAACAGCTATGGCCCCATACCCAATAATTCTAGAATGGACAGGGATTTCCTCCATACCCAAGGAAATAGTGTAGGAATCTTCTGATTGTGGATTTTTGGTTGGACAAGATCATGTTGGGATATATGGCTTGAGTCAGGTGTGCATAGACGTTATGAATTTTTCTATAACTTAAACTTATATTTTCCTTTATTATTATTTTTTTTCACTTACTAATTCATATTTGGTAGCATATTTTGCAGGCTTCAGTAGATCCTAATATTGATAAACTTTGAAAACCACCATTTTGGTTGATGTCCTTGTTTTTTGCACGGTAGTTGGACAATGTCTTATTGTTGATGTAACAGCTAGTGGACAAAACTTTGACAAGATTTTTTGGACATAGAAGACTTTGACAGATTTTTGGAGAGCATATATGACAACTTGGACAGATTTTTTGGACAACTGATTTGAGCTTATTGAATCTTTTTAAACATATTTTGTAACTAATGAAGCTACTTAAGCATCTTAGGTCCTATATGTGCATGTTTGAGTAACCTTCAAGTTAGGTACCAATTATAATTGCAAAGGGTGGATATTTTCATATGTAATGGAAAAGTTAATTTCTATATTTTTGTTTCTAGTTAGGTACCAATTATAATTGCAAAGGGTAGATATTTTCATGTGAAATGGAAAACTTCATTTCTATATTTTTGTATCTATGTATCTGCATATTTGAACAAAGGTAGCTTTAGACGAATGCAATATAGTGATGATGGATGGAAATTTGAATTCAAGAAGTTTAATTTTAGCAATAGATTTGTTGAATTCTTCCTTTTATGTGGCTCTCTTTTATAAGAAAAATACTCTAGTGCAAATTTAGCTATAGATTTGTTCAGGATGAATGCAATATAGTGTTCTGGAAATAAAACTGATGAATGCAATATAATTTTGTGGATGGAAATTTAAATTCTGAAATTTTAAATTTAGTGTATTTGTTCTTCACTGCATTATATATATATATATATATATATAAGCGAGGCACATAATGCAATTTGGATAATAGGAATTTTTATACAACCCACTACGTGACCGTGTTAAATAATACATGAGGATGGTTCTTTTAACAGTCACATAGTGGGTTGCACAAAAACACCTACAACCTAGGTTGTTTAAAAACTTATATATATATATATATATATAATCCTTGTTCCATATTATGCTTTCGTATTGACCAAGTAACTATCCAGGTGAATTTTTCTTTTTTCTTTTTCTTGAGAAACACCCAACTAAATAAATTAATAAAATTAGTAGTAAGATGTTGTATGGGTCTATTTAAGATTGTTGAAATACTGCAGAAAGTTTTTTCCACACATTTGATCTACCAACACGTGTATATACGCTAAATTGGTGTGAATAAATTATTTGAAATTGCATCATTTGAATAATTATAAAACTCAACACTAGAGTAGTCGAGTATCGATGACGAATTTCCCTCCCTTTGTCTCAGTCAAACTGGGGTTCGATCCATCGAGGAAAATGCATGCGTCTAGCCAAACTTCTCTGTAAAAAACGATTGGTATGCGATTGGTGTTGGATCGGTCATCGTTTGCCAAACTTGGCTTTAGACGTAGCGAGTATTAATGTACTCAATTATATGATAATCGAGTATTGTGCCTTGTTATTACCACGACCAGACAGCAGTACTCGGTATCGTAGGAAACGAGTTATAAGTACAACTCGACACCAACGTAGTCAAGTATTGATGCAGAATTATGGATCAGTCGAACCTGGGGTTCGATCCATCGAGAAAAATGCATAAGTCCAGCCAGACTTCTCTGTAAAAAACGATTGCTACTCGATTGGTGTTGGATCGGTCAGCCATATCAAACTTGGCTTTACAGGTAGCGAGTATTTTTGTACTCAGCTATGTGACCATCGAGTATTGTGCCTTGTTAATTACCACGACCAAACTGCACACGGCTTTCGAGGCAGCT
The DNA here is from genome assembly GCA_019022515.1 of Quercus aquifolioides. Classification (NCBI taxonomy): domain Eukaryota; kingdom Viridiplantae; phylum Streptophyta; class Magnoliopsida; order Fagales; family Fagaceae; genus Quercus; species Quercus aquifolioides. Next base: position 17,094,420 of record CM032334.1, on the reverse strand, counting down.
AGCAATAATTATAAAACTCGATAGCGATGTAGTCGAGTATTAGAAACGATAATTACTGTAAAACGTAAAACTCGACTATTTTTAATTGGTCTTCCCCTCAGAACCAGACCTCATGCCTCTCTCAAATCTGAATCTCAATCTTCTCTCTCTTTGTTTTCGTCGTCAACCTTTACTCTGTCTGTGACTCTTCTTCTTCTCCTCAAAACCCCAATCGCCCCTCTTTCATCTACACTACACTACAGATTGATTCTACACTATAAAATCAAAACCCTAGCCTGAACATGTCTCTCAACCTTCTACACCCTCTTCCCCTCAAATCCCTAGCCGACCCCTCTAATTTAGCTTCTCCTAAAAACCGTGGCTACCCTCTGTTCTTTGTATTTAGCTTTCAACTACCGAATCCACTAGCAAGGTATATATGTTATATATTTTTGTTTTGTTTACTTACTAATGAAATTTTCAATAAATTGTAGATTTTGTTTATTGTGTTAATCATTATCATGTCGATTGTTTAGTACTAATAGTAGACTTGTTTGTTTATTTTTTATGTTGATTTTAAAATAATTGGGTCTTGCTCTATGATTTCTTTTCAAGTTTCTTTGTATTTGTCATCTTAAAACAAAATAATTGTGGATCCGTTCGTTTATGTTGTTAATCGCTATTTTTTTTTTTTTTTTTTTGAGATAAAAGATGGAAGTTTTATTAGATGGAATTTTTGTCACTTGTAAATATTTAAATAAATTATCATATCACCTACACGGTTACTAAAATAACAAATGACTTATTAATTAGAGTGCTCATTTTGGAGTGAGCTTGGGGCTTACACTTATAAGACTTTTAACTTTAGCCAGAAAAAAGGACTTATTAGTTGGTAAGATAGTTTACTTTAGGTAGAACTTTATTACCTCAGTTTAAAAAATAATTTTATAATTTGACATCAACTAAAATTCTATTACAAATAATTTGATGAAAATAAAAATTTTATAATTTATTTTAAATTATTTTGATAATCTATCATATGTTGCATTTAATATAATAAAAGTTAATCTTATATATTATGTTGTGTCATTGTCAAGTAATTAACATACGCGTTATACGTTGTAAATTAATATACTTTTGCCATGTGACTTATTAATTATTAAGATGATTACTTTATTATATATGTGCAATTCTATTAAAGTTTTAATTTTCAAGTGGCACACTAATGATCAAGATAATATAACTTTGATTATATTAGTAATATAATTTGTTGATTCACATATAAGTTTTATTAAATTGTGTAGCGTATGAACATAATATCAGTTCATATATAAAAATAGAAATAGAATTCATAAATATCATCATAATTGAATAAATAAAGTATTAAAAAACATTATGGAGTCTGATTTATAGTAGAATTAAAAATTTTAATGTACTTTATGGTGAGGTGAGAGATTCTTTTGGGATAAGAAGTCTTATTAGTTGTATAAAATAAATGGGTGAAGATTGTCCGCATGGTTATTTGATTGATTAACTGCAGAGAATGCTTTACGTTTTGGTCATTTCTGTTGTTCCCTTCTTTGTATATAGAGTAGAGCTTGTGGCAGTTTCGAAGAGCCCTCACTTGTTGCACTCTCTACCCTAGTTTTTCCAATCTTTAGTTTGGAAAATAACACTGTGCAGAAAACTGATACTGTGTAGAAAATCCATTTGTTTTGTGTTTATCACTATACTGGTGATTTTTAGTACTAATAGGAGATCTTGATATAAAAAATTAAATTAGATCTGTTTATTTGTTGTTGATTTTAAAATAATCTGTCTTGCTCTATGATTTCTTCTCAAGTTTTTCCTGTTTCTAACATCTTAAAATAAAATAATTGAAGATCCATAATCACTGTAATGCTATCTATTTAGTACTAATAGTAGATTTGTTTGTTTGTTTTATTGATTTGAAATTCATTTGTCATTCTTTAATTGTTCGTAGAATTACTAAATTCCTTAATTGGTCTAGATGGAAAGTGATGAGCTGATTCCTATTGACATTAAGTGTGAAGGAAAAGACATTGACTTAGATGCCCAACTTGATGAAGTGGCTAAACTTCCTCCGCCAAAGAAGGCTAAGACTGAGCTCAAAGTCTACAAAAGGAGGAGGACTTCAACTATTTGGTGTTACTTTCAGATGCTTCCGACAAAAGATGAAGGAAATATAATAGAAGTTATATTCACAATATTTTTGAGAATTTAAATGGAATAAATTGAGTTGAATGATGCATGATGGTATGGTTGACCAATGTAATACAAGTTATATTCATGCATATTCAAAATATAATAGTTTATAGATTTTGTTGGCAAACTTGGTAGACAGTAGACACTACAATTTTATTACCAGTAATTTTTGTTCTTACTACTATGCAAATGACTTATTTATTTAATTGATTCATTGCTTCAATTGCTTGATTACCCACAGTTTTTAAATTTCTTATTTATAATGCATAGATAAGTTTTTAACGAGGTGAGAAACAATTTATTTGATGTAGAACTTGCACAATCACAATTGGAAGAGCTCACTGAAGATAAAATGAGCATGAATATCAATAATGATGAGCACAAGGAAGGCGCCAGGTCTTCAATGGAACCCTCAATCTCTTCTAATCCAGTCTCTTAATCAGTGATGTCTTTTACTTTTTGATATGGCACTTGGATGGTTGGACTTGGATTTTGCCATCAAGGATATTTGATATGCCATGTAATCATTTTGGTTTTTTATTCTCTTCATCTGTAATGTCTTTTAGTTTTTAATATGGAACTTGGATGCCATGTAATAATCTTGGTTATTTATTATGGAACTTTGACATATTATTGAATTTGATAGTATGGAGGGTGGAACCTTTTGGACTAGTAATTTTATTTTTTAGGAATGAAATAATTATTTGCTTTTGTTATTATTTGAATTTTTATTACTTGATTTATGGTTGAATTATGAATTTAGATATATGGGAGTTGATAACAGGTTATTCGGGTTAAGTTTAATGTTTAATTAATAAAATTTTTTGTTCGGGTCATAATCAAACAGGTTGTTAATAGGTTATTTTTAGTCACATTTGAAACTTATATTTTTGTCAATGTCATGACCACAATATATAACGATCTCATAAAGTAAACAATGTCTGAATAATAAAAATGTTTTCTAATTTTCATCCTATATATGATAGTGTATGACAAAGAAGATTAAGATTCAGCCTCTTTTATTAACCCTTCCAAATGTTTTACAACAACATTTCACTATCTCCCTACTAAAATGTTTGGATAATCAAATTTAATGGTTACTAAAATATACTCAGAATTATCTATATCCTAACTTGCACTATCAAATGAAAAAAAAAATTTAAAAATACAAAAGGGAATATTATAAAATATAAAAAATCAAGAATATAATGCAACATAAAAAATGAAAAGAATTCTAAAATGAAAGAAAGAAAATAATCAGCAGCAAAACGGTATATGCAATTCAGTATGTAAAATGTAAACAAAATGATTTCGAAATTTTTTTTGTGCCCTCTACTAAGTCCACAATCAAAAGGTAGTTTCTCAATAAGACGAATAAATGGTTAAAAAAAAGTCAGCTACTTACAATACATACTTACAAAATGCAGTTTTTTTTTTTTTTTTTTTTTGAATTTGAATTTCAAAAAGAGATCATAGCGGCTGGGGTAGTTTTTTTTTACAAACATAGGAGTTTTGTTTTTTCAAAATAGAACCGTGGTAAATAATTTTTTTGACACAACGTGGCTTTTTCATTAGGTTTTTTGTTTTCAATTAATATCAATTTAAGATTTTAAACCATTTCTTTTGATTTAGAGATAATATTAAATTAAGGGTATTTCATTAGTTGTTTTTTTTTCCTGAACATGAGGTTTTTTCTAAGAATAAAATATTAGCAATTTTACTATTTAGTTGTGTTTTTTTTCTTTTTTTACTCAACGTGAGGTTTTTTTAAGAATATAATATTAGAAACGTGTGTTAGAATAAGTGGGTTAACCCTACTATTTAAGCTTTACAAAATGGTAAATTTGAGGATATTTTGGGCATCAAAATTGAGGAATCCAAACAGGAGAAGCCCTTTAAATAATAGTATAGATATGCATAGTTAACCCATTTTTTAAAATTTTTTTTATTCATGAATCATAACTGTTTATAAATGTCTAAATTATTTTTTTTTATTTGAAAAACAAAAATCTAAATTAAAATAGTAGTTCATATTTAAAAGTAAAATTATATGAAAAGTTAAAACTACCCAAGATGAACGTTTAACCACTTGTAGATGTGTGTTTTTGGAAGACTAAAAGTATACACAATTGCTTTAGTTGGAACTATATAACTATGCAAATATTGTTGCAAGTGGTTCCATCAGATTGCCCATTATATTCGCAACTTCTTCATAACAAGTGTATTTTTTGACCTAAGCAAAAAAGATATAAAGAAAGTACTTATTGGCTATCCAAAGCCAAGTACAATTACGAAAACACCCTAGCCAATGTTAACAACAACACAAGCAATTACAGGCCAACAGGCCAAGACAGATTCCAAATTCAAGTTTAAAAGGGAAATGAAAATACTATTCAACAACATTTCTGCCCATCTGTAGTGCAAACTTGAGGCATAGGGGGCATAAAAACACGTCATTAGTATTACTATATTCATAAATGCCACAAGCAGGAGCCATAGTTTTGCCATCATTTTGCGCTTCCTTGTTCGAATCATGAACTTCATCATCCCCCATAACATGGGCTACCACTTCACTGAGCATGTTAGTACTCAAGGTTGCAATCCTCCCTGCGTGGTCATGCTCCTCAATGGCAACGTCTAACTGATACCTCAACAATCTGTTCCTCACGTCTCCATCACAATAGCTGGTTCCTTCACTTTGAGACGTCCCCCCTAGGCTTGGTGTCGACATGGTAGGAGATGTCCACGATGGGGAAGCACCATACTGCACGTTCCTACCATTACGTTGCAAGAACTCCATGTATGCACATTCTGCTTCCCGTCGATCTTTGTATAACCTGTGTTTGGCATTTGCGAATTTATGAACTTGTCTACTTGCTACTGCCCAATTGTTGTATATGCGAGGAGCACGACCAATGAAAACAACATAGTATCTGCCACCTTAAAAGAGGAACATACAACAACATTGTATGTGAAAATTGCATAGGGTGTTGCTAGGGTTAGAACTTACCAAGTATCGAATCTTAGCTATTAGATAAACATGTACCATGTCACTTTACCAACAGGTGCCAGTGGACTACAGCAGCCTTGACGTTGCTTGTTCCAAGATCTAACAAACAGTTGCATAATCTATAATTGTACAATGGTAAATTGTTTAATCACAACAATCAAACATGTTGGCATGTTACCTTTATAACCAAAGGAGGCTTCTCTTCTCCATCTCTGACTGTTTTCTTCTACTCATACCCCCGCCCCCCCCAAAACCAGAATGACAGGAAGTTGTCCTTAGATATAAAGGGTAAAATACTCGATTATGATAGTATCGAGTACAGTACGCATATAACTCGCCTTTCACACAGACGAGTATGTATAACTGTTGCCCAACTGAAATTAGGTGAAGTAAATAATACTCGATTTCATTATAATCGAGTTCTACTACCAATCGTACCGAGTTTTAATAATACTTGGTCTATGTATAACCGAGTTATAAGTACTCGATTTACTTAAATTCGAGTACTGTGCGATTATGTCAAGTACTCCATGACCTTTTGGGACCACTGACCATTTGCCATGCATGAGCTGAGCTATGTGGGTTCCCTTCTGAACACGGACTGGTCTGAGAGTTCTACCATTGTGTCAAACCATCAGATTGCCAGTTCAAAGTTCAATTGACCAGCTTCGCCACGTGCATTGTTTGTTGTCCACATCTTCTCCATTCTGTCAACATCTCACCTAATAGGTAACAACTGATAACAATTTATAACAACATAAATTATGTGAATGTTGTGGGTCTTCAATGGGGGTATCTGAACATAATAATGTGGTCCTGGGCATGATAACACAAATTCTTTGAATGTTGTGGGTCTTCAATGGAGGGTATCTAAACGTAATAATGTAGTACAAACTCCTATTAGCACAAATTCTTTGAATGAACTGGGTCTTCAATGGGAGGTATCTGAACATAATAATGTGGTCCTGGGCATGACAACACAAATTCTTTGAATGTTATGGGTCTTCAATGGAGGGTATCTAAACGTAATAATGTAGTACAAACTCCTGTTAGCACAAATTCTTTGAATGAACTGGGTCTTCAATGGGAGGTATTTGAACATAATAATGTGGTACAATTTATGATAACACAAATTCTTTGAATGTTGTGGGTCTTCAATGGAGGGTATCTAAACGTAATAATGTAGTATAAACTCCTGTTAGCACAAATTCTTTGAATGAACTGGGTCTTCAATGGGGGGTATCTGAACAATGCATGAGTTCAATTTATGGTAACACAAATTCTTTGACTGAATGGGGTCTTTAATGGGGGGTATCTGAACATAATTATGTGGTACATTTAACTGATAACACAAATTCTTTGAATGTTGTGGGTCTTCAATGAGGGGTATCTGAACATAATAATGTGGTACATGTTGCATGGTAGGAATTATTTCCTTTATTTGCAATGCTTTAGAATTCTCATTTGTTTAACAATATCCTACATGAAATTCAATACTCGATTGTGCGAACATTTTTGTTTTTCGAATTTAGGTGTCTAATGGACTAGATGATACAATTATTCAATAGTATTTTTTATAATCAAGACTTTATGACTCGCCTAAAATTTATGACAAAAAATATGGGTCTTTTTAGCACAATTTTCTTTGGGTTGTTTAGCTGCATGAACACCTAAACATAGGGCATATATAGTTAGCCTATGGTTTCACAATATTACACAGCATGATACAACTATTACTATTTGTGGTTCAGGTCTGTTATGAGTCCGCATTACTTCTACGTTTACTACGACGGGGAGGCATATATTAATGATTTCATGGGCTATCATACCAAGGTCCGAACCAAAAGCAGACACTTATTGAAGTGAAACGTGGGATACACATGAGAAAACTAAAACGGAAGATAATGTCAAATCTGGGGTTAGACAAGGATTCCCACGATATCTCCATTATATTTTGATCTTCTCAGCAATTGGTGGGTACCCAAGTTTTCTACAATTCAATTTCGTTACAATGCGACGATGATGTGGACATGATGTGGGGAGTGATAAAGCGGGCACCACAATTCATAGGTTCTGACTTGTATGTCACTGTTGACACTGTTGGGTTTAATGTTGACGGGGGTTCGCAGTATGCCAATAGAGCTGGAGAGCAAGAATCAGTTCCTGTAACCATCGTGTACCCGAGTGTTACAGCCGAGACGTCTTTGCCCTACAACGTTGGACCATGCAATGCGGTTGCTATGGACAATATTGAAGACGCCGAAGTGTTAGGGTCTATCCATACCTGTGAGGGTCAAGGGTATTCTCACGGAAATGAAGATATCCAAACCAACTTGGACGAGGCAATCAAAATGGATGACACTCGAGATATGTACGAGGAGTTCATTGATAATGATGGACCGGAGGACAATCCGAAATTTTTAGATGAACTACAAGTTGAAAACAATATGGATGCTTGCCCCAATCCGAACCCTAACCCCGACTAGTTCACGTCAAACACATGGGATAACATTCATGACCCATCACCTTCCCTGGAAACAGGTTTGATGAGTTGGCGCCCGGGGGAAGAACCGAGCAAGGGGATGCTATTCTCGAATAAAGTTGCGGTTCAGCACGCATTAACCATGTTCTCTGTGGGGCTCAATAAGAAATTTAAGTACATGAAGTCAGACCCCGGGAGACTGGTTGTAACATGTGTACATGATGCAAAACTCAAACATTAAACACATTTTGCATCAAAATCAAGGAACATATAATCTTGGATGGCCAAAACAAATTCACACACAATATCATGTACCAAGTTTAGCAAAGACTAACTTGTTGTTAAGGTTCAAAAAAGAAAAAGAAAAATCAATCACAGCCCAAGGCCCAAAGAGATAACACATTGGGCTAACCCCATGAGAAGTAAAACTAGAGAAATAAAAGAGTTGGGCTCACGTAATAAAAAGAAAAAGAAAAAAAGAAGAAAAGGATGAGGGGCCCAAAGAGTTGGGATCCAAAGACCCATGGAGGAACAGGCTTTAAAACCCATGAAGCAAAGGAAAGACCCAGCCGGCCAAGATTAGTAAGCAAAAAGGAAGAACAGGGCCGGGATCCTTGGGATGCACTACACAACCTAAATAGGATTGAAACGGCTCAAAGGAAAGTACCAAAGAGCACAAAGAACAAAGGACAGATGGGTCCCTCTCAAGCGCCCAGTGATACAGTAAGGAATCAGAAGGTATAAAGCTATCATTCATGAACAAAGGAGCGGTACCTCAAGGAACCCAGAATGAGAAACTATAAGTGGAAGTGGCTGGAAGGAAACTTTCAACCCAGCAGAAATGGATTCCGCTCACTTGGGAAAAATGACAAAAGGGAGGATGGCCAAAAGCTGGGTCTGAAAAGGTAAGAAGTTTTGAGGAACGTGAAATTGAGAACAGCTCCCTAAGCACACCCTGGAATGGAAAGTCAGCCATGGGCTTTCGAAGAAACAGCACCTAAAGGAGGAGATTATGAGACACAGGGAAAGGCTCAGCCTTCTGAGTGATGGACACAAAACAAGCTTTGGTACCTAGGGAGGGGCAAAAAAGAGAAATCTCTGGTACCCCGGATCCCTAGAGTCACACTATAAATAAAGAAGCAACCAACGTTGAAGGCATGAAGCAGTAAGGAGATCATAACAGAATCAATGAGAGAACTCTGTCAAATTCAAGGAAAACAGAGAAACATCTCCCGATATCCCAGAAACAGTCACTAGAGCACATAGTGAGCACATTGTAACTATAATCACGTCTTAGTGAACCTTGTATCCCAGAAACATCTCCCATTATTTTGAGCTTATTTGAACCTTGTATCATGTCTTAGTGAGCACATTGTAACTATAATCAAAGAAAATTAATAAAATACCTCTCATTAATCCGAGGATCCCTGACAATTTGTTTTGTGTATTTCCTGAATACTTTGCACTCCTTTGCTGTTTTCATTATTGTTCAATACAAATATTCTCGTTTTTCTTTGCTAGTTTATGTGTATTGTAGGAAGCTTGCCCTGTGCACCACTTGGTTCTTAAAAAGCTCCCTTTAGCTACGGTGAACCAAGCCCAGTCCACCAAACTACAATTATTTGGCCCAGGATCCTTGGGCCGGTGTGCTGAAGAAAAAGGCACACTCACACTTGTGTAGTGTGTGCAACTAGCAAAAGCTTGAGATACATGTGAGGAGATATGTGAACAATAATCAACCACAATCTCTACAAAATTCATCACATAAATTCGAAAGAGACTATCTCTTAAAAAGTTACATCATATAACTCTCACATCTCCTAGAATAAAAGCTTGCAATCATGTAAGTTTCTTGATTTGCCTTATATTGTACACACCAATTTTATTTTATTAGAAACTTATTAAAATAGTCAGGATAATGTACACACCAATTTTATTTGATTGTGAAGTTATTAAAGCCCAATAATGTACACACCAATTTAGCATTTAAACCGAGGCTACACCTTATGTTCTTTTTGTGCATATGCTACACTTTCTCAAGCACAAAATCTTACGATATGCACTAAGGTGTTCATGATTGGCTAGTAAACAGTGGTGAGATGGTTATTTATGCCTTTCTCAAAAAGTTCAAATCCGACAATAAAAAACTAGAAACATCTTCCCACACAACATGCACAACAAAGCTCAAACTAGAGAAGTGCAATAAATAAGCTCATCAAAGCTAAACAATATACATAAACATGTTATGTAAAGATAATATAGCCAATCCTTGATTATAAATCTAAGATGTGAAATACAAAACACAAAAATCTTTTTGGTTTTAAAAAAATTTATAACCAAAAACAAAAAGCATACATTATGCTAAAAGATTAAAAATGCAATGCATGACATTGCTTAACTAAGCTATAGAGGGTACACAAACAAGAAATATCAATTTCTTAATTAACCCTTGAGTACATGTACAAACTAGTACATACTCATACAAAATCAGAAAAAGCTTAGCACTTATATAACACATACTATTCAAGTTTCTCCACAATGTCAAGCATGTTCTAAATCAAGAGAGAGATATTATAACTCATGTAATCCTCAAAACAAATAAAACAAGACACAAAATAAAATATTTTTTTCTTTTTGAAAATTTTCAATGTTTTTGGATTTTTTTGAATAATCAAAATAACCTAAGAAAAAAAATATAACAACCAAAAATTAAAAGAAAACATGTCCACAGTTAGTTGAAAGAATTAAATCAGGGATAAGTAAACAACACTCACCTTATAGAATCTTTTCTCACCCATATAGCACAAGTCTTCGGTTTTGTAGGTGAAAATCCATGTGAAACAGAGTGTATTTAAGAGATTACACCAATCTTTTGAGAGAGACTGAAATCTTGCAAATTCCTTTCACAAGCCAACAAGCTTAAATTTTTCAAAAGAATATGAAACAATTTATATGGACTTATGGCAGGAGAAATATCATCACATATCATAGATTGAAATACAGAATTTTTAAATTTCAATTTATGACAATTAGGACGAATGTGACCGGAGACACCACAAAAGTGACAAACAGGAATAAATTTAGGAACATCAATATTCCTAACAACAAATCTAGTCTCAGATTTTGGTTTTTGCCTCAACAAAGAACAATTTCGTCTAATATGACCAACAACACCACAAAGATGACAAGTGGGCACAAAAACAAATTTATTATGCTCTCTAACAGTAGGTTTAGACATAGGTTTAGAAACTTCAGCGTCTACATCAGAACTTTTACCTTTTTCTAACCTAGCTAAATAAGCCTTTTCTTTATTATTCCTCTTGAAATGAGGGATATAAACTTTCTCAATTTTAGGCTTAAGAGAAACAGAAACACTTCTGTTATCAACAGCAGGCTTGGTACTAGTCAAATTTTTAATTTTAGCTTTAGATTCAACTAACTCTTGTTCCAAGCTTTTCATCTTCTCATCTTGAGAGGAAATTTGATTTCTCAAAAATTCATTCTTTTTATTAGATTCATCTAATCTAACAGTCAATTCCTCTTTTTCAAGATTAGCCAATTTTAACTCTTCCTTGAATTTCTTAGCAATTTTCATAGATTTCAATAATTCCTAACGAAGAGTTTCTCAGGCATCAATAAGATCAACAGAAACAACAGCATCTTCTTTATTCAAATTATCACAAACATGAGCAGAAAGACACTTTAAATTATCCATGACAATAGGGGTCAAGGATCAGCTCTTAGATCAAAAGATCTAAAACAAAAGAGCTACCTACTCTGATACCACTTGTACGTTTTTAGACCCCTTAAAACACAACCGGATTAACCTAGTTAATTAGCCAAGTTATTACTTAGTCCAAATTTCAGATATAGGTTAACACAATCATATAATCATATCAATGTAAAGTGCGGAATATAAAGAACACAAAGATATAATGACCCAGGAAAACCAAACCGATAAAAAACCTAGGGAGGATTTAACCTAGCTATCCTCAAGGTAAACCTGAATCTACTATGAAAGAATCGAAGTTTTACAATAGCGACTTAGACCACTACCATCCTATTGCTACCTACCAGTAGAAAACTTACTGACACGACCACATGCAAGCTCCGAGACTACGAACTCCTTCTTTCTTAGATTCTCTAGCAAGTACAAGCACTCCCGCTTGCGTATCTTTAAGCTCTTTAGTGCAGCAACTAAATGATCATCAAGCTCTCAATGAAATCTCCTTCTTGATAATCCTAAGCATGTGTGAAGGCAACCACCTCTAGATCTCACAAGAGATTCACACACACAGCAAATAGAGCAACAACCTTAGAAAGCTTTTGGATACAAAACCCTAAATACAAAAAAGGCACAAGAGGCACTCTAATCTCTCTAAAAAGTTTTCAAAAATGTTTTAGGGTTTCCCTTATATATAGGAGTTTTTTACTTGAACCCCAAGACGTTTAAGTAGAGTTTGGGCTGAACTGGAACTCTGTAGAAAAATAAATCTACACGTGGTTCGATCGATCGAGTCTAATTTTTGATCGATCGAGCCTTGCAGATTTAGTCCAATAAATTCTGCAATCACTCGATTCCAATTTTACAAATAAATATACTTTGAGCAAGCCTAAACCTAGACTCTATGTTTTGATCATGGTTTGCCAACATAATACAAATTGAAGTTCTAATACATTAATTCCTAAAGTCTTAGAACCTAACAGGATGCAAAACAAAAGGCAATTGCGGCCATCTATGGGGATTTCGATGAGTCATACACAGAATTACCTCGGTTTCTAGCGGCGTTAAAAGATGCAGATCCGACCACAATGACACAATTGAAGTGCGACAACCGTAACATGCTGGGAACTTGCACGTTTAACTGTGCCTTTTGGGTCTTTGGTCCGTGTATTGAAGGGTTCAAGCATTGCAGGCCGGTGATAAGCATCAATGCAACACACCTCTATAGCAAGTACAAGGGGAAGTTGTTGATAGCAATGGCAACGAATGCTAACAACAAGGTTTATCTGCTTGCATTTTCCGTTGTTGAGAGTGAAAGCAGGGAGACATGGGGATGGTTCTTGGCATGGTTGACCAATATTACGGACCGGGCCAATCGTTGCATCATCTCTAACCAACATTCGGGGATAAAACCTTGCTTTGATGACACAAGTATGACTTGGTTGCAGCCTCCCAAGGTCTATCACCGGTACTGCCTCCGCCATGTAGCCAGTAATGTGAACACAAAATGGAAAATTCCAGAGTTGAAGAACTTGGTATGGAGGCCAACAAGTGCGAATCAAGTCAGAAAGTTTGAAGCCACACTGGAATTAATTCGCAATGTCAAGCCGGCTGCACACAGGTACCTCGATGCTGAAAACAAACAAAAGTGGACACTTGCACACGACGAAGGGCGTCGATACGGAGCAATGACAACCAACCTATCGGAGTGCTTTAATGGAGTACTGAAAGGTGCACGCAGCTTGCTAATAATGGCAATGGTGAGGTTCACCTTTTTCAAAGTGAACTCGTACTTTGATGCTCTTCATAATCTCACTCTAGATTAGTTGGAAGCGAGTCAAGAATGGTGCATGTATGCCATGGACAAGTTCGAAAAAAATCAAGCAAAGGCAAAGGACCATATGGTGACATGGATGTGCACACAAGCGCAGTTATATCAGGTTGACACACCGGGTAATCCTCTGAGTACTGGGGGCGGACAACACACGCATATGGTTGATCTTTGGGGTATGACATGCACGTGCGGGAAATGGGAAGCGTTCAAGATCCCGTGTTCACACGTAATAGCAATTTGTGCTAAGTATAAGCACGATGCATAGCAGTTTATTGATCCTTGCTATAGCGTGACTCATAGGTACCACAGCTACGAACCGGTATTCCAACCATTGAAAGACAGATTAGCATGGCCAGATCCGGAAGAAACTAGACTAATGATGCCCAACCCACGATTGATCCGGAACAAAGGTCAGCCAAAGTCCACACGAATCCGCAATGAAATGGACGAGGATGATAATGATAGGGAGTTGCAGAGCTCCTTATGGATCGAGAATGGACCAAAATCAAGATGTGGGTTGTGTTGCCAAGAGGGGCACAACCGTAAAACATGTCCTACTCTAAATGCGGAGTCAACAAGTGGTGGAGCTACATCATAAGTAAAGCTTCCATTTCTTAACAACTTTTGTCATATAAATCGTTACGTGTCTGTTAACAACTGAGTAGTAGTAAATTGTTCTTTATTGCCATAGTAAGTATTTGGACTAGTTATGAAACAGACGTTGGTGTTCATGCATGGATAGGCAAATGAGTCCAATTGGTATTTAAATATGATGCTCATTGGAGAATCATGAAATGAGGTTGTTCAATAGTTTTGTCACATTATTCGTCGTAAGTCATGAATCCGAGCATTGTTGTGGCTATGTTGCTTGTTAATAACTTATATAGGTCTAGTGTACATAACATATTTGAATTGTTTACAGCAGGTACGGCGGCCAAGGTGTATGGGTGATAACTGACATACGTTGCGTAGCCAAGATGATCCCTACCGCCTGAGGAAGCACCCGAACATCACCAGTAACTCGGTTTCATGACGAGAAAACGGTGTTAGATTGGTCATTTTTTGCTTGGAAGTTGATACTAAGTTCTGTACTTTTGTCATGTACTTATGTGGTCATGCACTTTGTTAATGGCATTAATGTTATGTACTAGATGGGGTTTCACTAAGCTGGTCAAGCGAACAATTCAGTTACATGTAAATTGTAGTATATACAAGCAGTGCCTTATGTTTAGTATGATTTCCAGCTTCTACAACTTGGTGGCAAAATTGTTTATAGTAGGGGCAATCTCAAAAGCAACAAGTTATTGCAATGCACATATGCTTCATGAAAATTCTAATAAACTTTCATAGCTGGAGTATTGATAAAACTGAGTTGCAAATGACAACAAAAGAAACATGCATAGAGAGCGTGTATCGAGTAATGTGTATGCTGGGGTTTCCCACATAACTCGATGTTAAGGATATTGAGTAGTGTTAAGTAACTCGATACCATCAATATCGAGTAATGTGTAGTCTTTTTCTCAATATTGTGATCACCCCGACCAGACAGTACTCAGTCTCAAAGGAAGCGAGTTATATTATTAAACTCGACACTAGAGTAGCCGAGTATTGATGAAGAAAAAGATCAGTCAAAACTAGATTTCGACCCATCGAAAAAATGCCTGAGTCCAGCAAACTTCTTTGTACACACTGATTGCTATTCGATTGGTGTTGGATTGGTTAGAGTCATTAAACTTGGTTATGGTAAAATCGAGTAATGTGACCAGACAGTACTCGGTTTTGGAGGCAGTGAGTTATATTTACATAACTTGACACCTGTGTAGTCGAGTATTGCTGACGAATGTCCCTCCCTTTGGATCAGTTGAATTGGGCTTCAACCCATCGATAAAATACATGAGTCCAGCCAAACTTCTCTGTACAAATAGATTACTACTCGATTGGTGTTGGATCGGTCACATTTTTAAAAAACTCGATTTTGGAGGTAGCGAGTACAATAGTACTCAATCATACTAATATTGAGTTATGTGGATACTGCATATTATAGAAGACAGTGTTATTTCTGGTGTTGGATTGCTGCACTCGACTCCCCACAGAAGCAGCAGTTCGATTGCTCTCGATTCCTCAGGCTTGAAAGCGACTTCCCGGGCTCCAAACATCGATCCTCAACTGTAGTTAGACTCTTTTACCCTTGCTTCCCATTCAAATTAATTGAAAATCCTGCATTAATCTCCCTCTAAAAGCTGAAATTTTGAATTATGCAAGTTTGGGGATTCTCATGATTTTGGGTGTTGTGGTCTCAAATGGTTCATGGGTTTTTACATATGCATGTTGTTCATACAATTTTTACCCTTTAATTACATAAACATGGCTGATTTGTAAAGGAACACATGAATTTAAGGTTCATGTGTTCATATGGAATTTGGGGATTTTCATGGGTGTGGGTGTTTTGACTTGAAATATGTGATGGGTTTTTTCGTATGGATGTTGTACATACGTTTTCTACCCTTTAATTGCAAAAACTCATGATTTGTGAAATATGGGAAATTAGGGTTCATGTCTTCATATTGGGAATTTAGGGATTTTGATGAATAGGAGTAGTTTTGATCTGAACTGGTTCATGGGTTGTTGTGTATGCCTGTTGGTGAAATGTTCTCTATCGTTTATATTCAAAATTTTCACATCTGGGTATGCATGTTGGTTCATTCGCCAATCTTGTTCTAATAGCTTAGATTGGGGTTTTGTTGAATTGGGTATAATTGCCATCACATTGACCACCGTCTAAAGTTTGATGGATTGGTAATCACTGGTGGGTTCGCATGTTTTGTTGAATTGGGTATAATTGCTTGAAATTACACCCACTGCACAATGTGCAGTGTGGGTTCGCATGTTTTTCAAATAACTTGTTTGCATGGTTCAATGTTCATATATTTCCAGAAAATTTATCATTTCAATGCATTCATTCATACCCCAATTGTATCCATGCATAATGTAGTCTATTCCTCATGCATATGTACAGTGTGTTTATGTGTCTCTAACGCAGTTCTGAATATTGGCTTTCTGTTGTGCTTTCATTCTATCTCTGTAGATCCTAGTTATGGCTCCTAAGAAGTCTAAAACCATTAAAACCAAAGCCAAAAGAGTGTCTACCTTCTCATCTAAGCCTGCAATTGTTAGGACATATGTGTTTCACTTGTTAAGAACATATGTCATTCTTTTATGTAATTGGCTAATCCTTTGACAAAACGCACTTTACTTGTAATTGGGAAGATCTAGGTGTTCTTAATACTTCAAGAAACTGTGTTTCAAGATCAAGTGTTGAAGTCATCAAGTCTGTCCAAGAAACAAGCTGAGAAGTGCAAGTTTATTAAAGCTCGACAGCTAGCATGTGTCGAAGTTTAAGAAGTTATTCAGCCCATGTGCTCGACAACTCCTATCTGTTGAGGTTTAAGAAAGAAACAGAAATTGGCTAATCCTTTTATGTAATTGGCTAATCCTTTGACAAAACGCACTTTACTTGTAATTGGGAAGATCTAGGTGTTCTTAATACTTCAAGAAACTGTGTTTCAAGATCAAGTGTTGAAGTCATCAAGTCTGTCCAAGAAACAAGCTGAGAAGTGCAAGTTTATTAAAGCTCGACTGCTAGCATGTGTCGAAGTTTAAGAAGCTATTCAGCCCGTGTGCTCGACAGTTGCTCGATAGCTCCTATCTGTCGAGGTTTAAGAAAGAAATAGAAATTCTGATCTGTTTTCTTGGGATCCGTGAATGTGTCTTTGAGCCTTCTTTTCTCCTAACCCTAGACATATAAAAGGATTATTTTAAGGGCCGTCAAAGAGGACACAAGTTGTACAAGCTTTGAGAAAAGTTTGCTCAAGCAAATTGTGACCGGAGAAAATTTTTTGCCATAGTTCATCATTCTTGAAGAAGTTGCTGTGTATGTGCACCATATGGTTTTGTGACCAAGCATCTTCTTGATCTTCATCGTGGATGAACTGAAGAACTTTGTAGCCAACAATCTTCTCTAATTGGTGATTGAAATCGCGTACTGGGATCCGCGCAATTGGTTAGTCACGTACTTGGGAGCCGTGCATCAAAAGGAGAAATTGTCACTACAGAATAAGTCCAATTGGGTATTGGAGTAAGGGTTCAACTGTAGGTTGGTATAAGGTATTGGGATTCCTTTACTTGTAATCGCTTGTTGTGATAATAGTGGAATTTCGAGAGTGGTGACCTGAAAATCACCCGGTGGGGTTTTTGCCGTGTAGGTTTTCTCCATTCGTAAACAAATCACCGTGTCAATTTTATTTCCGCTGCATACTTAGTTTCGTTGGTGATTTGTTTGTGCTACCATGCACTTTGCATGTTAATTAACTTAATTAATTCATTTGGCTAAATTAATTGGTTAATTTATTACAAGGGGCTAATACGCTTTTGGCCTATCAGCAATTGCGTTTGATCAAATAAGGTTTGAAACAGTTACAAACAAGCAAAGGTTTGAAAACATAATTCAGCATAGGAATATTTGGCCAGAACGACAAATCAATCTAGATGAATTACCTCTATTTGTCCATAGGAATCTACAGTGTAGGAACTGGTTGTCTCTGTGTAAAGATTTAGAACCCCCTTCAGCTGCCCTGATTAGAGAATTCTATTCCAATCTCCATATTTGTTCTGATGATGGTCAGGGTACTTGGATTCGAGGTAAAAGTTTTGTCATAACTAAGGTTGATGTATCCAAGGCTCTTGATGTACCTCGTGTTTGTAGACCTACTTATCCATTCTCGGAGCGTCCTCATATATGTGATGTCATGACTCTTCTTTACGGAAGATCAGTGACATGGGGATCTGACCCAAGAATTAACTCGAGTGAGTTAATCGAGCTTAATTATATCTTCTTTAGGATAGCTTGTCACAACATCTTCCCCATCTCCCATGTCCATACTATTCCTATAGAGAGATGTTTCTTTTTGTACGCCCTCGTCACTGATGCCTCTATTTGTTTTCCTTCCCTTTTCATTCAAACGCTTGCTGAGGCACATAGGAGCAAGGGTAAGAAGCATGGTCTATTCTTTCTAGTTTTCATCTATAGGGTTCTATACTATTTATACTTAGAAAACTTTCCTTCCCTAGAGTTGATCCACATCACAACCCCTATAGGAGCCACCTTTCTCAAATAGCGGAGTGCACAAAAGAAGAATGTTGGACCGAGTGTTGGTTCATCAAAAAGACCACGAGTACAGTCCACCGCTGCAGATGTTCATGCTGAGGAAAGTCCTGTTGATCCTACAGCTGCTGTTGCTGACGATGGTGACGATGAGGTACATGTTGACAGTGCAGTTACAGAGCCCATCGTTCCTCCTCCTTTCTCTCTTCGTTCTATGATGGAGACCTTTATGACAACTCAAGCAGCTCATGGACAGCTTTTAGATGGGCTTATTGCTGAGGTTGCTGCTTTGAGAGCGAATTTTTCAGAGTATAGGAGTGCTTTTCCACCTCCTCCACCCTCTGACTCTTAATGTTTGCCTTTGGCAATACATAATAGACAGGGGAAGTAGGGATTGTAGCGTAGGGGGGAGAGTAGTTTTTGTAGCTTCCGTAGATTATATGAAAGTTATTTAATGTGATTTACCAGTATTTGTATATTATTATATGTACTCTTCAAGGTCCACAAACATGGTTTTAATTTTATGATAATATGACCATATTCACAACATGTGATGACTTTTATATTGAATGATCCCTTTCTTTGTTTTTTTCCTTCAACTAGAATGGGATAAGGTAACCTAACTGATAACATATGCATATTTGAAGAAAACCTACAGTCATTGAAATGATAACAGAAACGAACCTACCTCATCATTGCATTATCGATTAGTTCTGCAATGGCTATACCAAAAAAATAAAAAGAGATTATAAAAGTAGATTAAACAGATAGTAGTCTCTGAGCATGCGTGGGCTCGAAGGCTAGTTTATAGTTAAAATTAGATTAAATTTGTCGTACTCATACACGTTTATACTTTTGGATGAACGTTATATAGATTTATTTTAATAATTAATACCTCTATTTCCTATTTCCTGTCACTGATTATCCAAACATATATATGTTTCCACTTCTCCACCCATATCCTTATATTTAGGTACTAACATATGTGATTGTCCAAGAAAATAAAAGGCTAAATTTTAGGGAAACTTAAAAGATTAAGGTGGGGAATTGGTGTGACCCTATCCTTATTTACAAGTTTATCAAAAAAATAAAAACTACATGTTTAAAAATCCCACTTACTACACATCCATAACAAAAGTGAAAAAGAGTTGAAATTTCAAATATAATTATTTTACGGTGAAATGATCAAACTGGGGTTAGCCACTTACTACACATTCATAACAAAAGTTAAAAAGAGATTAAATTTCAAAGATATCAATTACCCTTAAAACTGAGAAAATGTATGTAACATTGTTTATGAAGCAGTAAAGTAATAATTATTAAAAAAAATTTGCAAATTGAATTTCACATATAATTATTCAAATGTGTTAGGTTCTAAAGACTTAGGATTTAATGTATTTAGAACTCTAATATGTTTTGTTGGCAAACCATGATCAAAACAGGTTGTTTAGTCTTGTTTAGATGTGCTCAAAGTTGTGTTGTTTATGTAAAGTTGGAATCGAGCTGATGCAGAATTAAATGTGCATCTTGGCCTGGCTCGATTGATCGAAACTTAGGCTCGATCAATCGAAAATCGGGCAGATGCGTTTTTCTGTAGAATTTCCAACTTAGCCCTAACTCCTAAAACGTTTAGGGTTTTATGTTTTTGCCCTAGGTATATAAGGCAAACCCTAGCCACGTTGTTAGGTGGCTCATATTGTTGTTTGTGTGAATCTTTTGTGAGATCTATGAGGAGCTTTCCTTTACACAAGTTTAGGGTTATCAAGATTCAAGATTCGTTCAAGAACTTGATGATCATTCAGTTGCTGCCATAAGAGCTTAAAGATACACAAGCGGGTGTGCTTGTACTTGCTGGAGAATCCAAGAAAGAAGGAGTCCGTGGTCTCGGAGCTTGCACGTGGTCGTGTCAGTAAGTTTCTACTTGTGGGTAGCAATAAGATGTTAGTGGTCTAAGTCTTATTGTAAAACTTCAATTCTTTCTATAGTGGATTCAAGTTTACCTTGAGGATAGCTAGGTTAAATCCTTCCCAGGTTTTTATCGGTGTGGTTTCCTGGGTGATCATATCTTTGTGTTATTTATTTTTCCGCTGCTATATACTTGATATGATTGTTTGATTGTGATAACCTAGATTTGCATAATTTGACTAAGTTAATCACTTGGTTAATTAACTAGGTTAATCCTGTTGTTGTTTAAGGGGTCAAAAAACAAATAAAATGATAAATATAATTTATGTTACAAAAGAAATTTGTTTACAACAATTTCTTAGATAACAACCACTTCATGTGAGGGTTAAATTGGGTAACATTATCCAGTAGCTCAAAAATATAATATAATAATACCCTTTAAAAAAAAGTGGCATAAATTACATTCATAAAAATACCGTAAATTACATGGAAAAACTTGTTTACATAATACCCTCTAAAAAAGAGTAGCGTAAATTACATTAGGAAAACAGTAGTGTAAATTACCACTTCAAGCAGCCTAATTCCCTTAAAACCCAACACCAAATTAGCCAATCATGCACACATTCGCTCCAGCCTACAATGCCTCCATAAATTCCTTGGTCCCATTTGAAGCAATTGCACCCAAATTGTTCACCAAATCTATAACCCAAAAACCAGGAAAAGTGTTAGCAATCTAATATTACATTAAATATTAAGTTATTGGACCAAAGTAGATAAGAAGAATATATAAGTACCTACATGCATAAATAAAGAGAGTCTTGTTGAAAACGAATCTTGTCCAATGCCGACACACGTAAATGCAAAACCAATCAGTCTTAATTCTCATCCAACTAGCTTAATTCCCTTAATAAAACTAGTATGTAACCCGTGCGGAATGGATATAATTAAATAAAACAATGAAAAAAAAGATTGCATTTTATTATTTAGGTGATACTATTGGTTTTTGTTATTTATTTATTAATCATGAGTTTATTCACCTTTAAAAGGCTCAGTTAAGTCTAAATTCATATTATTAACCAGAAATTTTCATTAACAAAAATTAGCATTACGTAATTTTTTTACAATTTCAGTCAAGCAGACCAGCAAACCTTATATGATATGGCTTATCAACTGGGGCTTTACTTGTAATTGCTTATAAATAATTGGCATAAGAGTGGTTTGTGTGCATAGGTGAATTGTACGTTGGGTGTATAGGTCATGCACTTTGTTTGGATTGTCTATCTGCTAGCTTAGATCAGTATAGTTTGAATGAATTTGTATAATTGATTTCTGGGAGCTATGTGATGTGTGACCTGTGGGGTTTACTTTTATTTTATTAATGTGTGCTTCCACGTGAGTCAGATGTATTGTCATCACAGTGACATAAAATATGCTTTCGACAAGAAAGATTGTGCTTTATTATTTAGTAGGTATTGTTTGGTAGATTAGATGTATAAATGCAGAGATTTTTAGTTAGAAATGATGGTTCTAATTTATAATTTAGCAAACTTTATTACAAAATGCAGATGATTCAAATTTTATGGGATGAAAATGAGAGTTTAGCTGAAATCTTAAAAAGGAATTTAGTTTGGTTTTTATATTCAATGAGACATAAGTACAATTTTTTTATAATCACAAGGATAACAATTCATTACACTTTGAATTTTCTACAATTGATAATCATTCATTTTGGCAAACCATTAAGGAAATCATAATTGTAAAACTTTTGCAAAGCTTAACACACAATTAATAATAAAAAAACAAAAGATTGCATCTTATTATTTAAGTGATGCTACAATGAGGGAAAAATAAATAAAATAAAATAGAATTAAAGAAGCCTATTCACCAACTTAAATATTTCAAGGTCGATTGAGCATCTTTTGCACATAACCACAAATTCTGCATAACTGTAAGGATAAGGTTCATCTTGGTTCCAATGTCCCATTCCAATTATGTGGCATGCTTGAAAGTTTGGAATTTGATACAGGGCGATTCCCGCAGCTACGTGTCGAAGCATATTTCGGCAATTTTGAAGCCAATGCGTCCCATGTTCATCATTTAAAATTTCCAAAAAGTTATCAATGCCTCCACGATTTGACTCACAAAGTAGCATGATTCCATGTATATAAGCTGCAATAAAATTGCCACATGGAAGAGCTTTTTCAATTAAATTTTTTCCTTCAACAACTTCTTCATTCAAAAAGTATTCCTAGCTTCCCACTATCAGTAGCGCATCGAGATTTTCTGCTTCATAGCACTGAAAAATTAGGGTTTTTTCTTTGTTGTGTAGTAGAGCTAGGTGATTGAAAACTGGGGTCAGTTGAATTTTTTGGAGGACTAGTTTGCTTTCTGTTAACTTGTTGAAGCGTTTGCAACTAATTAAGAAAAAAGGAAAAAATTAAATTAATAGACTGAATAATTTATATAGAGGGAAATAAATAAGTAGATACAAATTGAGAAAATAGTTTTTTATACCTTAACTCAATGTTTCCCAGGAGTGTTGTAGAATCTTTGCCTACTTTCGAAAAGATTTCAACCAATATGTCAGTATGAAGATTTTCTAAAGCATTCATTTTTTGGTTTTTTTTTTTTTTTTTGAAATAGTGTTATAACATTTCAGTTACTGTTTATAATAAAATGATTTGTTAAGGCTTATAGTATCATATTAAATAA